>OW618036.2:23753460-24383460 GCA_939531255.2 Thera britannica
AAAGTATAGTGTAACACGTGGCGCTAAAACTCAGTAAAACTCGGTTTCTATTAACTTTATTAGAAAAAAAACGATTCGACAGACCAATTAAGGGTTTTTAATATAAATATTTATTAGTTCATAGCAGTTAATACCCTTGGATCATTATCACTCTTAGCCTCGAACACTAGACTATCACTCAAGCAATACCTAATTCATCATATACCTACTAATATCAGACTTTGTCCATGTACACGGGTACAGAACTGGTTATAATCAGTATATATGATATCGATTCTTCCAGACATTGTATGTAAATATTGATTACCTAATCACCAACTGGTCTACTTTTGGCTACTTACTCGAACATTTGTAAGTAGGACGTAGGTATGCATATTATGATAACATTAATTATGTATGTATTCATACAATACGCTTAACTTATCATATTACTTATGATATGCTTACTCGTCTATTAGTCGCTATGCCAGTTTTGCGTACAATTCTAGGGTATTTTTTTATTTGCTGAACTATAAACACTAATTACAACGGAGTTAACTATTTACAACGGAGAGACGTTGGTTCTCTTTGCGTGCTCTATCGTCTCTACAATGGCGAGTGCTCTGAGGATCTGTTTGCTCTGGTGCCCGCGGATGATTTTTATCATCGCACCACGCGCCGCAGAACCAGATTCTATCCTCACCACCTGGATGGCTGGTTTTCCACAACTGCTCGTTTTTCGCAATCCTTTTTGCCGCGCACGAGTAAGTTGTGGAATGAGCTGCCTTCTGCGGTTTTCCCTCGGAGCTTCGACATGGGGTCCTTCAAAAGGCGGGTCTATTATTTCTTAAAAGGCCGGCAGCGCATCAGCACCACCTCTGGTGTTGCAGGTGTCTGGGTTACGGTGACTACTTTCCATCAGGTGGCCCGTCTGCTCGTCTGCCTGATATTGCATAAAAAAAATAACTATTTTTTTTTGGGTTATTGAGTAATTCTGTTTTTTTTTTTAAACAGCGATCATGTAGGTATTTTGTTGCCATCATTTTTCAACCACTCACGACTGTATTACTTACCTACTATTGTTTTGAAACGAGTGTTAAGGCCTGCGCACATCTAGGCGATGGCGATGGCGATCACGTGAAACGCTGTCAAATATGTATCCGATATTTAACAGCGTTTCAACTGATCGCCATCACAATCGCCTAGATGTGCGCAGGCCTTTAGGCATTAATGTAGATAGATATAAAAAAGATTGTGTGAGAGATTATGTCCAGGAAAAGAGTGAGTATTGAGATGACAAATAATAGGGGAGAATGAAAGAAAAAGACAACAGTATAAATGTTCTGCACACCCCACCTAGGATAATAATGTTCCGTGTGCTTGTCCCACTAGGTTGGGTCGGAACAACATGTATTTTTCTTGGTAGGAAGAAGTTTTTACATACATTATTTTTATTTTAACTAAGCAATAACAACTACATACCACCCAAATCCACACAGTACATCAACACAGTCATCGTGGAATATTACTTACTAACCTATATTTTACTAATAAGTTGAGAAGTACCACACAATCGGCAGTGACCTTCTTTATATTATAACTTTAGATAGTAATGTTTAACTAGTTATGTAACCACCTACACTCTGGATTACCTATTGTATTTACAAAGATTTTTGTGATGTCTCAAAAGTTAATCCAAGGGAGATTAATTTTTGGAACGTTATAAAAATCTTTGTGATATCCCTAAGTGTAGTAAACACTATAAAATCAATAGAAAAATACGTATTGTATTGTTCCAAACAATCATTTACTAAGGTTTGTAAGAAATTATGGTCATACTTCTTCTTTATTAGATGGCATTTGTCCATTCGGACAATTTTGCCAGTGTCCAACTCTTGAGTAATTGTGTTCTATGGTGTCAAAAAGCTTTGATTATTATAAAAAAATATGGATCCCGTTATCTTTCTATAAATAAATTGAGCTAAAAAGTCTTAAATTTTTGTAAGACGATTTTTTTTAACGAAAAGATTATGTAAAGGTGATGAAAACACGATCACCAGTTAGCTTCACATTGTCAACTTGTGATAACAATGAAACCTAACCCGAAATCCTAAATTGGATAGGTTCCGACCTCAGGTGGCAATCCGTATTACCTCACTAGGGTATTAACGTACGTAGGGCGAACTGACACATGAAGCAGGTTCCCGGTTATATAGAAATATTGTAGAATATTTCGCTGAAAAATTGTAACTCTTTTCAAATCTACCTCCATCATTCTACATACAGTTAACACGTAATAAGTATTAATAAAGGCGCCACTGGAAGGTTCTGGATAGAGAGGGCTCAGAATCGTTCTTCCTAGAAATTTATAAGAGAGCTCAGCATATAAATATACAACTCAGCGGACAAATACCTACATAATATAACTACGCAGTATGCAGCATGCAACGTATGATGACAATGGCGAAACAAAATTTTGAGTAGCTATAGAAATTAGTTTTTTTTTTTTTTTTTAAAGTAATATTTCCAGATTGGTCTCATAGAAACTTCGTTGTGCAGCCATTTGGCCATGACACGTTTCCCAAATTTTTAAACTTATATTATTGCATAGAGGAACGTTGAGCGCCCCTGGTGGGATTGCGAGAACTAATGTTGTGACTTTCGAACGCTACGTAAAAATATCAGTTCCCGCAATCTCGTCAGGGGCGAACTCTCTGCTTTCTGTGTAAGTGCATCCTCAACGTATGTTACTCACGTATCCTGTTATTGTTGCAGGTATTGTTTGGGAAACGATCAGGCACTTAGTATTGTTATGTTCATCGTTGTTCTATTGCTTAGATTACTTGAAGTAGGAATTAAATGCATTCATTTGTGGCATTGGTTTGGTAACGTTGCTTTGGCAAGTATTCTAGATGTTAGTTTTCTTACAACTTGATAATTTCTTATTTTTATCGGGTCACTGGTTCTTTCGAACCAGCAGTTTGGTGAAATGGTTTAAGCGCACCTCAAAGAAGCTCCTGTCGTGCACTTTTTTTTTATACAACTAGTTGATGGAATAAGCATATGGCCCACCTGATGTAAAGTGGTAACCATCGCCTATAACAAAGCATTGCCTCGCAGGTCACGCACGTCAGGAACTTGACACGTCATTGTTTTAACGTTTTTCTCTGTCAGCCATCATTTCTGTACTAACTCCTTTCGTATTCATGTAATTTTTGACACAATCAATCCATATTTTTTTATCGTTTTAAGAAGTTTGTTGCCTAGCTTATAGGCCGTGTCCCCAACATCGAGATTCCAAGTCGAACAAAAGTCCAAGATGTTGGAAATCGCATAGTGGAACTAAAATAGAGCTGGGCAGAACACCTGGCAAGGCAAGGTGATGACAGTGGAGTAACGCACTAACAATGGCGTCCAAGAACTGGCTATAGAAGCGTCGGTTGTCCTGCGGCAAGATGAGTAGACGATGTGGCGAACATCGCGGGCAACCTGGATGAGATTAGCACAATTCCGTCAACAGTGGCACACATGGAGAGAGGCCTATACCCAGCAGTGGGTGAAGTCAAGCCGTGGATGATGATGATGTTCCATCTCAAATTACCAAGGCACTACAGTGGCACGTGAAAAAGGAGACAAAACTGGCCCCAGACTCTCTGTTAATCATTTGAATAGAGATCAAGGCCAGTTTAGTGCGATCCAACGCCTCGAACACACTGGAAACGTTGTAGCTGACCAAAACGGAACTGGTTCTCTTATCACAGAGTGCTTATAAACCGGTTAAGAAGACCTCTATTCTGACCTATAACCTAAATACCTCCATCATTCGATTCGCGAATGATTTTGTGCTGTTTGGTAGGTAGGTCATACTTTTTTTACTTTGTTTTGTGGAAAAAAATACTTGCCACAAATCATAAATTCTGTACTAAAAATCTACATTTTGGTATAACTTTGCGATGAAGTGGTATTTTAACTGAAAAATCCACACTACGCTATGTGATTCCGTAAAAATATAGTTTTTTTTTTCATTGACATCATAGTTTTTAATGTAAGTAATTTAGTTTGATCGTTTGATTTGATTTTATAATTTAATTTTGTTTAACTTAGCAAAATTTTACAGAAAATTCAAAATAATGCGACAAAAACTGCCACAATCTTTAATGTCTTAAATCTTCAGCCTAATATGGTTTTATAAAAAAAAACTGAGTAACTATTATTCGGATAAACCATTTAAACAAGTGTGCCTATAGGAATTATGCCTCCTTACCTACTCAACTGCTCAGATTTTAGAAGTCAACTAATCTCTTTTTTCTACTCTGTAAAAATATGTTGTGGATTCGATTCTTTAGCAGAATAACTTTTTAGCAAAACGAATACCTATCTAGCATTTAAAAACTTGCCTACTCTGATAAGATTGTTATGTCTGTGTAAAAAGTAATAAGATAACATACTTACTACTACACTACAGAACCGCTTTAAAGACCACTCCCTAAAGCTCTTTGTGAAGGGCTCGTCCGGGGAAGTATTACCACCATGCGTATTTCTGCCGTGAAGCAGCATTGCTGTGTTTTGATTTGAAGGGTGTGGGTGCCGGTGAAATTACTGGCACGAGAGGCTGAACACCTGTATGCCTCAAGTTGATAGACGCAGTGCATCGTAGGGCACGTGCGTGACCTACGGGCGATGCTTTGTTATAAGCGATTGCTACCACTTAACATCAGGTGGGCCATGTGCTTGTTCCATCAACTAGTTGTAAATAAAACCTCTTTATTAAAATAAACTGTTGAAAAATATGAATCTCCCACACACCCACACAGTGCTCATCACACACACAGCACACACGTGTGCTAAGCACCCTTAATTGCAATATTGTTACAATAATCATTAACACTTGTTTCTACCGGTTAATATAATTAGTTTGATGACAAACTTTGTTCTGTTATCATTGACGCCGAGTATTTAAATATTGAGATAACTTGTGATTGAGCATTACCATTCCGTTTGGTATACTGAACAGTTGTTTTGTTTCCAAATAATTAAATTATTTTATTTTATTCAAAAATGATCGAGACAAAAGCCCCTGCTTTTACAGAGTTGAGCGAGTTTGCTAGTGCCAGTGTAAGTATTTAGTTTAAATTTAAAACATTTCAGTTTAAATCGTATTTAATATTATTTTTGGATTGAGCTCAAAAAGATGTCCAACTTCTTTTGTTAAAACGAATAAAGCATTTTCATTTATCACTGGAATTTGAATTTGAAGAAAATTTCCATTAATGCACAAAACGACAGCATATTATTATTTTATATTTATAATATTTTATATTTATAATATAAGTCCTGTTACAAGGAAAACCTAATAATAGACCTTTGTTATAAAAAAAAATCCTTCCATATCATTTTCAACGTTGAACCAAGCTTCCTTTGTTTTGCATTTTGCGTTTTTAGGGTTCCGTAGCCAAATGGCAAAAACGGAACCCTTATAGATTCGTCATGTCTGTCTGTCTGTCTGTCTGTCTGTCCGTCCGTATGTCACAGCCATTTTTAGGGTTCCGTAGCCAAATGGCAAAAACGGAAAAAAAATCCTTCCATATCATTTTCAACGCTGAACCAAGCTTCCTTTGTTTTGCATTTTGCGTTTTTAGGGTTCCGTAGCCAAATGGCAAAAACGGAACCCTTATAGATTCGTCATGTCTGTCTGTCTGTCTGTCTGTCTGTCTGTCTGTCTGTCCGTATGTCACAGCCATTTTTAGGGTTCCGTAGTCAAATGGCAAAAACGGAACCCTTATAGATTCGTCATGTCTGTCTGTCTGTCTGTCTGTCTGTCTGTCTGTCTGTCTGTCCGTCCGTATGTCACAGCCATTTTTCTCCGAAACCGTAAGAGCTAGACTGATGAAACTTGGTGAGTAGATGTATTCTGTGAACCGCATTAAGATTTTTACATAAAAATAAAAAAAAACTATAAATTACGGGGGTACCCATACTTGAAACTGAAACTCAAAAATTGTTTTTTCATCAAACCCATACGTGTGGGGTATCTATGAATAGGTCTTCAAAAATGATGTTGAGGTTTCTAATATCGTTTTTTTCTAAACTAAATAGTTTGCGCGAGAGACACTTCCAAAGTGGAAAAAAGTTGGTCCCCCCCCCTCTAACTTCTAAAGTAAGAGAATGATAATACTAAAAAAATATATGTTGTACATTACTATGTAAACTTTCAACGATATTTGGTTTGAACGAGATCTAGTCAGTAGTTTTTTTTTTATACGTCATAAACCGTAAACCGCAATTTACCTTTCGACGAACTACAAGAACCTTATTATGTTACATCAAGTAACATATTTAAAGGTTCTTGCAGTTCGTCGTGCTACGGAACCCTTAATGGGCGAGTCCGACTCGCACTTGGCTGCTTTTTTTATACAATACTCAACTCGAGTTCACTCAATAAAGATAGCAATTGCGATAAAATTATCGATAGATATTTTTTTAGAACGAAATAGAAGTTGGCTACAAATAAATATGATTCAAAAAGTCGCTTTTTTGACCATTCATATGTATATTTTTCTATTTGGTTGAAACATAATAAGCCCAGCCCATCAAGGCTTTTCTTTCCTTATAAAAAAATGAATATAACAAGATTTCGGGAAATAGCTATCACTTAGATAACAGCGTCTGTACGAATGAATGAATTTTACTAATGGATTGCTTGTTTTCCAAAAATGGTTTTACTGTATATTATAATGTATATATTATAACTTACCCTTAACCTAATCTTTGGCGGGTAAGCTACTAAAACCTTTAAAACTATTCAGAAAAACTCGATTCTGAAAGAGAAAAACTCAATACCCAACCCTCGACCAACATTAGGGTTTCGGCCTCTAGGGCCGAGATTCATAGACCGAACTTTGACTTTTTTTTGACTCCTTTGCTGTAAAGCAAAGTCACGTCCATGAATCTCGGCCTAGGTCTTTTGCCTTCTACTTTGCCTGTGTGTGTGTGTGTGTGTTACAACGACGTTTTATATAAGAACGTACTAACAGTTATTTTTCCATCAGGCTGGCGGCAAAGTAGTCTTTGCGACAGATGACTTCTTCGCGCCTTGCGAGAGCATGCTAGCTGACACCAGTCCTATATTCATACCTGATAAGTACACGGAATTCGGGAAATGGATGGACGGCTGGGAGACACGGAGGAAGAGGATCGTAGGACACGACTGGTGTATCCTGAAGCTGGCTACTAAATGTGTTATTCAAGGTAAATATGAATGAAACTTGTTTAAACACTTCTAATTCTTATTTCTTACTTATACTACCTTACTATTAGAAGTATTTTTTTGGATTTTAGTCGCTAGGACTTCAAGTTTAGGTCCTTGTAGCCTAAGAAATTTAAAAGTGATTTTTGCAATTCTCGGAAGCATCTCTCTGTTTTTATTACGAGTATTCAAAACAATTCAGTAGGCCTACCATGAACTCTGTCTTACTCTGTCTCAAGCTCTGGTTTCGAGTGAGTGCTGACGACATAAATCCTACGTCGAAACATCACACACACAGTATAATACACTGGTGAGCACTCACACAGACTCAAAACCAGAGCCAGAGACAGAGCCAGACAGAGCTTTTCGTAGGCCTACAAGACTGCAAGCTTAGGTCCATGTAGCCTAAGAAATTTCCAAGTGATTTTTGTGATTCTATAGAAAAGAGTTGTTTTGATTTTGAATGTGCAACTCTTAGTTTTCATTATTTTAAACCAATTAATTATCGGCAATCCAATATTTGATGAATTTATTACTATCCCTATGAATAATTATGTAATTTTTCAGGCTTGCTGGTGGACACGGCGTTTTTCACAGGAAATAACGCGCCCAAGTATTCGATACAAGCGGCATGCTTGACGCCTGCAGGTAAACATCATTATTATTCCCTCTGCTTCCCAGCTCGTTAAAATACAGTATTTCAAATTCTGATGGTATCAAAGAGACACTATTTTTATATTTCGAATATTATGTAAAATTGTTGGTATCAAATTATATTAGACACATAAGATCAGTGAATCCGGATAACCAAAATAACGCTAAATCTTTGAATTAAATAATGTCACCAACGACAAAAAATTAACAAAATATGTATTAATTGGTGATATTTTAATAAAACCCTACCCTTGATGGCAAAAAGGTTGCAGATGTTCCTAATACAATTTTAAGTAAATCTCATGAGTGAATACAGTCATACAAATGCAATAAATTGAATGATTGAAATATTGATCGACTTACATGTCATTTCCAGGCACCCCCTCCAATAGATAGATAGATAGAGAGATAAAAACATAGATAGATCGTTTAGCTTAAAAGTAAAAAGTCACAGCAATAAAATGGGTGTCGTTATAGCTAACAGCGATCGGGTAACCTGTGGTGGACCGAACTAAACATAAACAAGATCCAGTCTACTCAAGACTTAAGAAGGCACATGCGACTCTCCATACAAACGTAGTCCCTTATTTCCTCCCTGGATAATGCCTCTAGAGTAACCATTTTGTCTCATAAAATCCAAATCTGCTATATACGTGCTCGTATGTTTTCCTTTTTTTCAGAAACTTATTGATACAGAAAATATCACCTCCAATTCATAATTCATATAAATCATATGAGGGTCATATTGAGAAAAAATGGTTACTCTAGAGGCATTATCCAGGGAGGAAATAAGGGACTACGTTTGTATGGAGAGTTGCCTGTGTGATTCCCGCTTAATTCTTACGCTTACTCACATTGATTCTAATAAAAACTATTGTGTTAAACCTCTCGTTGTACGTTTTCTCACAGTTGCATTCTATTTTGAACTTTATTGACATCAAATAAACTTACAGACGAAGAATCAATGCCTTCAAGAGACAGTAGCATGGGCAAGGCGTGTACAGAATGCGAGCTGGAACAGATCAAAAGGATCAACTCTGACAAATGGGATGAAATAGTACCAATCACCGCACTTCGCCCAGGATATGAAGAGACTAGACTGAACTTTCAGAAGGTATGCTATAAAAAGAGCTTTGGGAAAGTCTATTTATAGTACTTAAAAAAAGGCCTTTGCATCTGGTGAAGGCAACTGGTAAGATTGATAAAACACAAGCCCTAATCGCGGAACGCTATAACGCCTGAGACAGGAGTTTAGTTGGAATAGGCTTGCCCAGCACCTAATACCATCCTGACAGCTTAGTTGGCCTAATCCACAGGAAAGTACTTATGTACTTAGCTAACCTGGTGTTACTTAATGAACGGACTGGTTTCCCCAAATAGCGTTGCTAGTTCAACCACACGATGTTCTCTAGGAAGGCTAACAGCTTCTGGATTCAGGTGCATGCTTCCTCAGACGTCTTCAATGCTCCAAGGGTAGCAGTAGTTAGTACTTAGCTGGTCCATAAATTAATTTTAGCCTTGAGCACATTTAGGTGATTGGCTGTGATCTGGGATGGCGATGAGTTTCAGCATAGGGTTTTGCATACATCTGCACAGTGCACATACTGCCGTGAATTTTGACAGCGTTACACTGATCGCCATTTGAGGCGATCTAGATGTGCGCAACGCTCTAAAGGGTTTTATTTATATTAAAATTCTATAGATTACAGTCGATCTAAAACATTAATATCTAAAATCAAAGAGTGGACTTTTTTATTTCCAATATACAATGAACTAAATTCCCCAGTCAGATTCCATTCACATCAAGCTCAATGTGATGAGTTTCATTTCTCACCGCACCGAGCATTTTAGTTTTCTAACTAAATAGAACCGTTGATCCAAGACCAATAGCAATTTTCTTAAATCCCTAATATTATTACAGCAATGTTTCCAAATTGCATCTTTTCTAAAACCTCTCAATGCGATCTATCAGACATCACGAGCGGGTGCAATAAAGCAAAAACTTTCAAAGATCTGATTTGGTCTCATCTCTTGATATCTTTTGTACGCTTACCTATATCAAACTGAATTTCATATCTTTATCAGAATCAAATTATTTGGCTTCAGTGGAGTTTACGAATGAGCGAGCGAGGAATTTGTATAATGCTTCAAAGCTTTGAATTGCTCCAATGTAGTTCTCAATAAGATTGTTGATGTTGATTTGCACTCAGCTGGACTGAAACGTCTGGGAGCCTTTGTTCATCATTAATTTTGTGCAGTGAGCGGAGTCATTAGTGAGTCTGGCGCACTCTCGGTCGTAACAGCTAAAGTAACAAAAAGTAATGATTGCAGGCGTGAAAATTCATAAATTGTTTAATACACAACACACAACCTGTCACCAAGGCCTACCACAAGCTCTGTCTGGCTCTGTTTTTAAGTCTGTGTGAGTGCTACTAAATAAATCCTACGTCGAAACGTCAAACACACTGTGTAATAACACTGGTCAGAACTAACACAGACTCAAAACCAGAGCAAGACGGAGCATCTGGTAGGCTTACTGCTCGTTTTTTGCGGTTCTTTTTGCCGCGCACTAGTAAGTTGTGGAATGAACTGCCTTCTGCGTTTTTCCCTCGGAGCTTCGCTAAGGGGTTCTTCAAAAGGCAGGTCTATCTTCTTAAAAGGCCGGCAGTGCATCAGCACCACCTCTAGTGTCGCAAGTGTAAACAGGTGGATTATGGCTATAAGCATGCTCCTTCTTAGGCTGCATCCTTACTTTCCATCAGGTGTGATGGTAGCCAAATGCTTAGTTATCTATATTTAAAATAAAAAAGGTGTTTAAGGCCTCGGCCTGGAATTTAGCGGGCAGCGGGGCGGCAGCGGCGGCGGCGGCGGCGTGGCAGTGGCAGGATTCTTATGCGTAAAATCAAATGGACCCCCCTCACCCCGCCCTGCTGCAGAGCCGCCGCCACCGCCACCCCGCTGCCCGCCCGCTGCCCACTAAGTTTGAGGCAGAGGCCTTAGGGTGATGGTGACTAAAACTTTCCATCAAGAGGCCCGTCTACTTGTATGCCAAGCTTACTACCAGCTAAGATCTGCTAAGTAGATAATAATTAAAATAAATTACAGGTTCTAAGTGACGAAGCATACACCCACATAAGACTGAACATCTACCCAGATGGAGGCATTGCCAGACTGAGGGTGTTTGGAGAAGCAAAACCCGAAGCACCTTCTAAGCATCAGATTGTGGACTTGGCGTCTTTATTGAGTGGAGCTACTTGCCAAGGTCAGTACTTTCTTATGTCATCATCATCAGCCTGAAGAAGTCCACTGCTAGTAAATGTATAGGCCTCCCCTATACATTTCCAGGAAGAACAATTCTGAGCTCTTTCCATCCACCGACTTCCCGCGATCTTAACAATGTCGTCGGGCCATCTGGCCTAACGGTTGTCGGTTCTTCGAGCTATATGACCTGCCCATTGCCACTTCAACTTACTAATTCTAAGATATGATCTTGGTTCTTCTACGGATATCCTCATTTCTGACGTAGTGAACGTTCTTTTGTAACTAGTTCTAACTTCAGTTAATAGAGGTATAATCCCATTAATTATTACTGTGCCCCATAAATTACCATATTATTAAGTTGTTATCGAAAAGGCTAAATTGCTTTCAGAATAATTAGTTTACTTGTTATTTCTATTATATTGACTGGCCTCTCAGCTCAGTTGGTAGTAGCTCTGCCTTCGGCGCCGTAGGTCGTGGGTTCAATCTCCACCGAGAACAAATATTTGTGTGGTGAACAGGGATGTTTGTTCTTTAGCTGGGTGTTATACTGTATTCATAACATGTATTTACAAAAAAAATGTATTTAAGTAGTATATCAGCTATCTGGTTCCCATAACACAAGCTCTGCTTAATTTGGGGTTAGATAGTGTTGTGGGGTATCTATGAAAGCTCGCATCTGGGATGATTTGAGATGCAAAAAGGGGTGTCAAATGTTGTTTGGGAAGCGACGTGACTTTATAATCAACTTTGTTTTTCCTTCAGGTTACTCCAACGCTCACTACGGCCACCCTCGAAACATAATAAAGCCTTGCAAGAGTGAGACGATGGCTGACGGATGGGAGACGGCTAGGAGGCTCGACAGGCCCGAGGTCATTGAAACTAAAGAAGATGGGACCTTGAAAGTACCAGGTTAGTTTTGAAAAATGAAAATTTAATTAATTTATTCTCAAGTTTTTAAGTTTAAATAAGGGGCATTTTTTTTTAGTAGACAGTAATAAATTAAAAAAAGTAATGATTCTAATTGAAAATATGAACTGGTTAGTTCAATTTTTTTGTAGCGTTTTGGGATATTCAATAGATATGCTAATCATAGAACCATAGTTACGTAGTCATAGTGAGAGTTTTCAGTAATATTTTTTTTATTACTGTGTTTTGAAGTAGCCATGATGTGTATTGGTATTTATCCCTTTAACGCATTTCGATTTACTTTACCGAGCACGATATGCCACAGCGTACCTTAAAAAAGTTGTGTCCATTATACTGTGAAAAACAACGTAAAGTTTTTAAAACCAGAAGCTAGCCTCTAATAGCAATTCCCTCGTTTCTAGGTCAAGAGTGGGCGGTTTTCAAATTAGGCTTTCCGGGACGAATATGCCAGGTTTGCGTGGACACGGCGCACTTCAAAGGGAACTATCCGGACTCCGTGAAGATTGAAGGCGCTTATTTGAGCAACGGTGATTGGTCCGAGGAAGCTGGGCACGTAATGTGGAAGAGTATTGTGAGACCGTCAAAGGTGAGTGTTGATTTGATGAGTTTCCTCTCCTAATAAATTAATCGATGCTCAAACATTACTCAAATTTAATTTTACTGTTGACATCACCATAATTGGATACAGTTATGCATAAGGAGTCCAAGCGCCAAATTTCATTTTTTGATTTTTTCGCATTTTCGTAATCACTAGGGCATAATTAAGCCATAGAAAAAACACTCTTGCAGCCAGCTTCACTCTAAGTGGTATTTTTTGATACCCAGTCCAAGCGCCTTCTATAGCAAACTAAGTATTTTGAAATGCAATACAAGTCCAACAACCAATTTAAAACTAACAACCAAATTTTATGATGAAAAAGCACATTTCCATTATACATTACTAGTCC
The DNA here is from genome assembly GCA_939531255.2 of Thera britannica. NCBI lineage: Eukaryota > Metazoa > Arthropoda > Insecta > Lepidoptera > Geometridae > Thera > Thera britannica. The sequence goes on from OW618036.2 coordinate 23,766,475, forward strand.
AAACGACGTAGTGTTACGCATCAGTAGTCTACGCGACAGTTGTTTGTAACTTCTGAACGTAATCTTTGTTTGGGTGGAAGGAGAGGCTGGCAGAAGAACCCAAGTCATGTTTAAGGAAGCACATATTATACTAGTTTACCAAAGTCAAAAACTTAATTCTTTGGTCAACTTAATTGTTGCGGAGAACAGAATAAAAAAAATAAAGGCCAGAATACACGTATAAAGATAAAGATTAAAATATTTTATTGTAAAACTGTGTATAAAAGATCTTAAAAGTAATTATGTTCCAACAGCTTACCTATTTCGGGCGTACAATATAGAAAAAAAGTATAAAAATAGGCCTGATGATCTCTCCTCGAAAAGCACCCTATTTCTGAAACTGCAATTAATACTTTATACTCCACAAGACTACAAGAAAGTTATGGCAAGCTGCAGAACAAGAATCACAAATACTGAAGAAAAGGAAAAAGCTATTGTCAACAGAAAAAAGATAACAGTGGGCGAGAAGGTCAATAATAATTGGTTAAGAATAAACCAGATAAAGGAAACCTAAAATCATCCATTGCCTCATTATGTCAAGGCAGGAGCAGTAGAAGAGGAAGAAAGCTTAGAAATTGATGTAAAAAAAGAAAGGGTAGGAAAGGACAAAATGTTTCAGAGAAAAAACTAAAAGATTTAAAATCACTGTTTCATAATATCCCAAACGACGCTATAGCATTTGACAAAGATTTGATTTCTGATAACACGATTGAAGATGATATTGTTGTTGAAGGTGTTGATGGCCACTTAGGTTTTTGATCCGGAACTTATTGAAGAAGAGTAGATTTATATATTATTTACCTACTCCATCCTACATCCTACCCGATATGTTCTGGGTTTGGGGTTGGTGTTGACCAATAATATCATCAATCATTTTTCTGTCTGCCTGAAAGCTGAAGATATATCTGAGATAGTCCTTATCTTGTTTTAAATTATGATTGTTTATTAAATATATTTTTAATATATTTTTTAGATAATTATATTGTTTTATTTTCTGGACATACTATCAGTGCCATTTTAATAGTTTTTTATTTATTTTTATCAATCCTCTGTAACATCTAATATAAGATGCTGAGTAAATACGGAAATTCAAGGGTTTTTTATTAAACGATAGGAAAATAGTCCAGGAAACATTTTTATGTTATACTTATACTCATTTTGCAAAATGAGTACATCATATTAATTCGTTTCCACGTGCACTTAAAGCTAATCTTCCAGAATAAATAATTATTTTGTCTCTTGGACTCGTTTTGCAAAATGAGAACATCATATTTATTAGGAGTCCAAGTGCATTTTTAACGATATATTCCAAAATAAAAACTTTTTTTGTGTTTTTTTCTTGTAAAATGTTAAATTACAAATATAAGCTTCGATGTACATAGATTTACTTTCTGACGATGCAAATGCAAATCTTCTACCAATAAAAACGCGTTTATGTAATTTCCCAAAAAACTGAAAATGGCGCTTGGACTCACTATGCATAACTGTATCCAATTATTTGCCAGTAGTTGGCATATACTGAGAGGGTGTAGAAATATAATGTAGTAGTCTATCGTTTAGATTTTTGCCAAAATACTAGGGTCCACGCAAGATAATTTAGCGCTTGACTGATGGCGGAAAATGTAGAAAAAAATACTAAAATTAAACTCCCAAACACAAACATGAACTTGCGTTGAAAAATGCAAGTTTGATTTCCTATTCATGTTTGTGATCGGAATGTCTCATGCTTTTCGCCATCAGTCACGCGCAAAGCTGTTTTGCGTAGGGTCTAGTAGCTTTACTACTAGACCCTACGCAAAACAGCTTTGCGCGTTAGTTCTGTAGCAGAAGTTATTTATTATTTATTTATTTGTTATATAATATAGAACAAAATTTTTGTTCTGCTTATAAAACATATTATTTTGAATAAGAAATATCATCTGGTTTTAGCTTTAATTTATTATCAGCTTCGATAGCGTTGTGTGAATTTTTTATCCAATGTTTACTGACTGTGAATTTACTTATTTTTTTTCATTTGTCAACAGCTATCAGCCCACAATGAGCACTGGTTTGACTGCACCTCAGATGTGGTCTCCCACATGAGAGTGACCATGGCACCTGATGGCGGCATCAGCAGGATACGAGCGTTCGGCTTTGTAGACTCATGATCAACAATATACTGGAGAGTGTATTATTTATTGAAACAAGGAGGCTTCAAGAAGAAGAGAAGCTGATGTTCCTAACTCCGTGTTGTATATTCTTTGAATGGGAAACAAAACAGAAGATCAAACGTAGAACGCCCACCCGCCCAGTAGACCAACGACGTTGTTAATTCAATTCCGTTCAGCTCAGATCAGTTCCGATCAGTTCAGATCAGTAGAAAACAGTATAATATATCAGTTCAGTGCGTCGATTCCAGCAACACGACTCGATTGAGTATCGTTGAATCCGCGTTCCATTTCCAAATTTTTCAAACAAAAATTGACAACAGCTCTCATCGATTTACGCGGTTCTTGAGTGATTTGTGTTGCTAGAATTTATGCCAAATTATATTAGATCAGATCAGTTTCAATCAGTTCAGATTAGCTCAGCTCAGTTTAGTTCAATTCAATCCAACCCAATTCAATGTATTTATTTCGGAAAATATCCAAGCTTTGGTTAAGATCGTGAGAAGAGAAGATGGGTGGAAATAGTTCTTCCTGGAAATGTATAAGGGAGTATGTTCAGCAGTGGCTGATGATGAAGAATTGATGGGATGTTTAGACGTGGCTCTGATTTCCCCTTAGACATTTTCGAACATAATATATCTTGTACCAATGAGGGTACAGCAAAATCTTATTATAGTTTTATAGTTTAAGTATAGAATTTTGTATAGATAAACTCAGTTTTATGAGTGTTAGTAGTATGTAATTAGATATAAATGTTATTTTAGTTATGTATGTGTTCAAAATTAAATCAAGTTTTTATGTAGGTATATCTTTGGCAGTAAGGTAATTTTTGTGTGTCCAAAAAGTAGGCTATTAGATGAAAAATAAAATTGTTATTTTGTTATCATGGTTGTTCTTCAACACTCATATTCATTGCTGTAAAAAAAATATCACAATTATTTATGCACAGAGAGAGAGAAGGATTGTGGAAGGCTTTTGCCCAGTAATTACCCAAAAGACATTTATGCTCAGAGAGAGAGAGAGAGATCGTGGAAGGCTTTTGCCCAGCAATGACTCAAAAGATCATAAATAACTTTAACCATTATTATTTATCTTGTAAAATATTATTATACATTAAAATGATCTACTGCTTTGGAGTTATGGATTTGTAGCTTTGGAGGTAAAATGCACAGATTGCCATGGTTTGTCCCCTAAAATTAGATATTAAAGGTAGTTTGTCTCTTCAAAACTTAGCCAATATCACCTGCGCTAGACTGCATGGTGCAGTTTCAATTGGAAACACTAAATGAGAAGTTTCTAGAACAACTTGGTGCCAGAGTAGGCACAACTACTAGGTAGGTACTTTGTAAGACCAAGCTTTATTTGGCTTCAAACTTCGTCGCCGGCCTTAGGCAGTAAAATAATTATGATTTGAAAAAAACTTACCTGGATTCTTATAAATTGTCTTTAATAAATTAAAAACATGAATGACAGCACACGAAAAGTTTTTTGCTGTGATGGTAATACCTCGCTTGCCTGTAAGCCTACCATGAGCTCTGTCTGGCTCTGGTTTTGAGTCTGTGTGAGTGCTCATCAGTTTATTATACTGCATGTGTGACGTTTTGACGTATGATTTTTTTTAATCAACACTCACACAGACTCAAAACCAGAGCCAAAAAGAGCTCATGGTAGGCCTACTAAACAGATAAGTTTGTAATAGTGCACATTTATTTTATCTCTAATGGCCCGAACACACCTAGTTCGCTGGCGGTAGCGATCAGTGAAACGCTGTCAAATATCGCTGTCAGATTTGAGATTTGACAGCGAATATTTGACATCGTTTCACTGATCGCTACCGCCAGCGAACTAGGTGTGTTCGAGCCTTAAAATGTCGACTACATCACAGAAATTTTACAATTTAAAACGATGAAACGTTTAAAGTTCTTTTGTAAAAAAGCAATAAAGTTGGCGACGTGATCACATGAACACGATGCGAAATGTAATTTTCACACTTCACGAGACAAGGTGAGACATTTCAATCGCAATAACGTGCTTTTAAATAAAAAATATAAACCATTCTCAGTGTAGGAGAGAGTCGCTGACTTGCTACGTCATATACTACAACCATCAAACCCCTTATTCGACGACTGGCCTCTCAGCTCAGTTGATAGTAGCTCTGCCTTCTGCGCCATAGGTCAAGGGATCGATCGATAACATCTTGGAACGTCTTGTGATCTCGGAAAGTTTTTGGACCACAATACCATATTCGAAGTTGTCTATTCCTTTGTGAACAGACAGGTTTACAGTTTAGCTAAGCACGGTAGGACTGATCAATTAACAAAAAGTAATATTTTTATTATTATTATATTTATTAATTTGAAACCTTATTGCCGACATAAGTAATAAGTAGGACAGTGGGACTTCGCTCAAATAAAAATTAATATTATCTTCTTTAGCCTGAAAATGATCACTGCATGACATAGTCCTTTCATATTACATTTCCAGGGAGAACGATTCTTCATCCAGCGAAAAACTGAATCAAAAAATTTGAAGTAAATGAAATTTCTAAATAATGATGACTCCCTGACTAACATATCGTGCCCGCTTTCATCGGCATTCGTGCTGTGAATCCAAGGGTGTAATATCTGATTCTGCGCATCAGACGTTAGACCGTAATATTTAAATCTAATATTTAGACGGGTCAATGACACCGTGCAAAGATTGTTAAGATTTCATTTTATATCAACATCAGCCAAAGTCACTGCTGTTCATAGACCTCCTTTATATGAAATGGGTATTATTTTATGGGTATTAGGTACTTATGTAGCTACCCCAAATGAAGTGGAGTAAAGCCTGCGCACATTTAGTTCCAGGCGATCTGTTTCAGCATAGGTTTTTGCATACATGCACCCGAACTCACTGCCACGAGCTTTGACAGCAAAACACTGATCGCCATTGCAGACGATCTATACAGGGTTATTCATTATTAGCTGCAAATACTCAGGAATTAGGTTCAACAAATAAATTAAAAAATATTTATGAAATTATTTTTTTAAAATTTTGATCAAAAATTTTTTAAAGTTTTTGTATCAAATTTTTTTTTTATTAATTTCTTTACGGCTATTGCATAATGATTGCCATGGAGAACAGGACGATGACCCACCCAGGCGGTGACTGAACGCAGAGTGTCACTCACGGCACGCGGGCGCGGATCAAAGGTCAAAACAGGTCAGGCGCCAATGATTCCTTTATCGATTTTCTCGGGATTTTCATAACAAAACTTAAAAAAAATCATTTCATAAATATTTTTTATTTTATTTGTTGAACCTAATTCCTGAGTATTTGCAGCTAATAATGAATAATCCTGTATGTGCACAAGGCTTATAAGAAGAAATATAATCTGGAAAACTTAATTTTTTAGCTAGTATTTCTTTAACTTGTCTACAAAGTTAGATTAGTGAACAGTATAGTCATTATTTGGATAGCTAATCCCTATGGGCGTTTTTTGAACTCTTTCTAGGTTTGCAGAGCACAAACTGTTGTCAAGCCATGCAACAAACCTTCAGCTAGCAGCGTGACCTAGGTTATTTCGTTCGGTGATCGTTCTTTCCCTCAGTCGAAGAACGAAAGAGACTTGAATGAAGAAGGGAGACAGGCGCTCAGGCGTCAAAACTTTCCGTAAAACTTAGACCTACTCGTATCGTGGAAAATAATTGTTGATCTATGACTAAAACTTTATCCATCTTAAATATTGTCTCAGGCGCTATAATTAAGTACTAGCTGTTGCCCGCGACTTCGTCCGCGTGGATATTTGAGTTTGTTTTTTTTATTTTGACATGACCAACTGTAGTTACCACAGTTTTGAGCTTGTACTTTAGAGTGTATTTGAATTTGAAGGCAAGTGCTGTTGTTTTATTTTTCAGCAGTGTTTAGTTTAACTATGATAGATGTTTCCCGTGATATTGTCTTAGTAGTTATTATCGGTTTTTTGTAAACCTTTGTGTGTATTCGAACCTGGTGACAGATGCTGCGGTAGCTGAATTTTTTTTAATGTTTTTTTTGCGTATTTTGTAAAGCTCTTTTTCGTGATTTTGTTTAAGTGGCTAATTTGGCTAATTTGTTGGTGTATAATCGAATCTGGTTTTTTTAATTGGCATGACCAACTGCTATTTACCATAGTTTTGAGCTTGTACTTTAGGGTGTATTTGAATTTGAATGCTATTGTAGCTGATTTTTTTCAGCGGTGCTTAGCTTCGGTATGATAGGTGTTTTCCGCGATTTTGTCTTAGTGGTAATCATCGGTTTTTTTGTAAACCTTTGTGTGTATTCAAACCTGGTGACAGATGCTGCGGTAGCAAAAATTTTTTTAATATTTTTTTTGCGTATTTCGTAAAACTCTTTTTCGTGATTTTATTTTAGTGGGTAATTTGGTCTATCGTATTCGTTGGTTGGTTCGTTGGTATCGTAATCGAATCTGGTTTTTTTAGTTTGACATGATCAAATGCTAGTTACCATAGTTTTGAGCTTGTACTTTAGAGTGTATTTGAATTTGAAGGCGAGTGCTGTTTTTTTCAGCGGTGTTTAGTTTAAGTATAATAGATGATTCCCGCAATTTTGTCTTAGTGGTTATCATCGGTTGTTTTGAAATTTTTTTGTGTATTTAAAGCTGGTGACAGATGCTGCGGTAGCTGGAAATTTTTTAATGTTTTTTTTTGCGTATTTTGTGAAGCTATTTTTTGTGATTTTATGTTATATTAGTGGCTAATTTGGAGTTTCATATGCGTGTTGGTGTATAATCGAATCAGATTTTTTTAATTTGACACGACCAGCTGGTAACTATAGTTTTGAGCATGTACTTTAGCCGTTTTTTGAAGCGGTGTTTAATTTCGGTATGATAGGTGTTTTCCGCCATTTTGTCTTAGTGGTTATGGTGGGTTTTAGCTGTTACCCGTGACTTCGTCCGCGTGGTAAAGTCATAGTTTGAGTTCGTTTAAAAGAAACTATTTTATGGTGGAATGCGGACAACTACTGATATGTTTTCACTGGTTTTTGCGTATTTTTTGAGAGTTATTTTTCTTTTTTCTTTCTTAGTGGCTAAGTCGGGTATTTGTTTGCGTTGGTTTTACATGACCAAGTTCTGGTTACCTTAGTTTTGAGTTTGCATTCAATACTATATAAAGTGTGTTCGAAAGATGGTAAATGCTGTAGTAGCCGATTTTTTTCAGCTGTGTTTAGTTTTGGTATGATAGGTGCCTCCCGCGATTTTGTCTTAGTGGTTATCATGGGGTTTTTTTGTAAACCTTTGTGTGTATTCAAACCTGGTGACAGATGCTGCGGTAGCAAAAATTTTTTTTATATTTTTTTTTGCGTATTTCGTAAAACTCTTTTTCGTGATTTTATTTTAGTGGGTAATTTGGTCTATCGTATTCGTTGGTTGGTTCGTTGGTATCGTAATCGAATCTGGTTTTTTTAGTTTGACATGATCAAATGCTAGTTACCATAGTTTTGAGCTTGTACTTTAGAGTGTATTTGAATTTGAAGGCGAGTGCTGTTTTTTTCAGCGGTGTTTAGTTTAAGTATGATAGATGATTCCCGCAATTTTGTCTTAGTGGTTATCATCGGTTGTTTTGAAATTTTTTTGTGTATTTAAAGATGGTGACAGATGCTGCGGTAGCTGGAAATTTTTTAATGTTTTTTTTTTGCGTATTTTGTGAAGCTATTTTTTGTGATTTTATGTTATATTAGTGGCTAATTTGGAGTTTCATATGCGTGTTGGTGTATAATCGAATCAGATTTTTTTAATTTGACACGACCAGCTGGTAACTATAGTTTTGAGCATGTACTTTAGCCGTTTTTTGAAGCGGTGTTTAATTTCGGTATGATAGGTGTTTTCCGCGATTTTGTCTTAGTGATTATGGTGAGTTTTATATAAACTTTTGTGTGTATTCAAATTTACTGTTCTACTGTTTTTTTTCGTATTTTGTAAAGCAATTTTTTGTGAATTTTCTTCAAACCTTTTTCCCCTTTTTCTTCTTTTAGGGGAAGAATTTTCTTATTTTCTTTTTTAGTGCACCTCTGCTCTATTAGAGGAACACACCTTCTAAGTTTCATGTTTCTAGGGCTAACGGTTTAGGCTGTGCGTTGATTTTTCTTCAAACCATTTTTCCCCTTTTTCTCCTCTTCGGAAAATAATTTTCCATTTTCCTTTCTTAGCGGATGCCTACGTCATAACATCTACCTGCATGCCAAATTTCAGCCCGATCCGTCCAGTGGTTTGGGCTGTGCGTTGATAGATCACTATGTCAGTCAGTCACCTTTGAGTTATATATATTTAGATTACAAGGTTAAAACTAAATGTAATACCAAATAATTTCCACATTATGCTATTCAATCTAGGAGGTTTCCACTTATTTATCTGAGAATCATTTTGAAATTAACAGAATCGAATCATTTCAAATTTGATCCTCGATATGACAGCATTACAGCACAATTTTTCTCAAATTTATGAAATTGAACTAGAATTAAAACTAGCTAGCTTCTTTAGGCTAGCGCCTGACCGTAATCTCACCTGATGTTAAGCGATGATGCGGTTGACGGGTAGCGCGCTCATATAAAAGATACCTATTCATTCTTTTCTTGAAAACATTCATCATCATTTTTAGGGTTCCGTAGCCAAATGGCAAAAACGGAACCCTTATAGATTCGTCATGTCTGTCTATCTGTCTATCCGTCCGTATGTCACAGCCACTTTTCTCTGAAACTATAAGAGCTATACTGATGAAGCTTGGTAAGTGGATGTATTCTATAAACCGCATTAAGATTTTCTTACAAACATAAAAAAAAACAATAAATTTTGGGGGTCCCCATACTATAACTAAAATTCAAAAAACTTTTTTTCATCAATCCTATATGTGTGGGGAATAGGTCTGCAAAAATGATGTTGAGGTTTCTTATATCGTTTTTTTTTTAAACTTAATAGTTTTTGCGAGAGACACTTCCAAAGTGGTAAAATGTTGGTCCCCCTCCCCTGTGATATTTGGTTTGAACAAGATCTAGTAAGTAGTTTTTTTTTAATACGTCATTAATCGTAAACCGCAATGTACCTTTCGACGAACTACTAGAACTTCTATATTATATTACTTACTGCTACGGAACCCTTCATGGGCGAGTCCAACTCACACTTGGCCCTTTTTTTTCAATAAAGGAATTACCCCTCCCCAACCCCTGATCACGGTGTAAATGAAACGGGTCAACAATCCAATTCCTTCATACCAACACACTGTATCTAATTTGTGCACTTCTGATAACCCGACGATAAGACGATGATTGCACCTTCTGGGCACGTGTTAATAAATCGATTGGGTTGAAGAGGTCGACATAAACCAATAAAAGTCTATTCTAACCGGTTATTGAGGTCGGAAAATTACCCCAGAGCATTTGGTTAAGTTTATCGAAGCGCCCGTGGCGTATCTAGCCCAGTCGTTCATAAAATATCAAGTGAAATTGGTACAATGTTCAGCTACGCCGCCATTTTAATCTAGATTATTATTGAATTGAAAAATTAATTAAAAATGTATCCTAGATCACACTATTACATTTTTTACCAGGAACGCCATGTTTTTTGCCCAAAAATCAACAAGTTTACAACATTCAATAATAGTCTCCTGTAGTTTCGAACGGTGAACTTCCCCAAACACTGTACACAAGTACAGATAAACAGATAGCGGAATCCAGCAGGTGTGACACAATGCTGGTAAAATGTTATAGGTACCTACTTTGTTTGCATAAAATTAAACATGTATCCTTAGTGACACTATTAATTTTTTTGCCAGGAACACCATGTTTTTTGCCCAAACTTGTTTGTTGTAAACTTGTTGATTTTTTCAAATTAAATTTCAAATTAAAATTAAATTTCCAAAAATCAACAAGTTTACAACATTCAATAATAGTCTCCTGCAGTTTCGAACAGTAAACTTCCCCAAATACTGTACACAAGTACAGATAAACAGATAGCGGAATCCAGCAGGTGTGACACAATGCTGCTATAATTGCCACTCGCGATCCCGTGTCAACCCTCGTCAGGGGACGCCATTTGCCTTCGAATGTTACGTTCAAATTGGCTTTTATAATGCCCTGACGGTTTATCAATATGAGATGTATACAGTGGCCTGTTTACACGCCATTTTTTGAGTTTGAACAATGGGTCTAATGTTTTAATCATTGCCTGAATTTGAATGTTGATGATGGTAGGTTTTATCTTTATCTCAAATCATGTGTATTTTCATTATTTACAATTTGTTTAATATTCAAAATAATATGTTCAACAAAATGGGCGACAAGTCAATTCAAGTGTCAATAGTACATTTTTGCAGCGGCCAGCAAAAGATGCAGTGATGGACAAACGTGTATAGATAATCCAGTCTAAAAATGCACGCACCTCCACCACGTTTTCTTGACGTTGGCTCACAGAAAAGTAATTCAAAATGGTCTTTGTGATATAGGTACTCGTATTAGAAAGAAAGAAAGAAAGAAAATACATTTATTTTGGACACACAACACACATAAACACAGCACAAACAGAGTACATAACACAAAAAGAAAGAAAACAGAATAGTAAACAGAACAAAGAGTAAATACAAATATAATTGTAAGTGGAGCACAAATCCGTCTGTGCGCGTGTCTTTATGCGCGTGAGCCAAAACCGGTCCCATCTCAGCTATATGCCACCCACTACAAGCGTAGTGAGTGACGCTGGTTTTCAGATGAAACCGAAAGTGACCTCACGGCGGCCACCGAGGGCCAACTGAACTATATCAATTTAAATTAAAAATAAATACTAAATAAATATACCTACTATTATTTACATAAACATAAATAGATATCTGTTGTTATTACATACAAAAAATAGGAGGCGGGATAGGAGGATAGGACTAGACATTGTGTAATATTCTTCTTATTCTTCTTCTTCTGAAAATGCTAGCGTGTATGAAAAATAACTATAATGACGGACCACAAACATGACACTTGCATTAGGTTATCAGGCGGATTATTTTATCTGTGGCTCGGCGAGGCGGCGAATCGGCGCGGAAGCAAGCAAGTTCAAATGAGTTCAAACAATTTCAGACCAAAATGTGTTGCTTGTTTGGTGAAAAATTTTCCTCAGCGTTTCTGTTCGTTTGGGTGTGATTTTAGTTAAATAGAATATACCTACCAAAACAAACGCTAAGTGTGTGGCGGCAGTGATTGTGTTGTGATTGTGCAGTGGTGGTGGAACGAGAAAGGAGAGAGATTTTGAAGGTTTGAAAGGGCTGACGTACGCTACCTGCTCCCATGGGTCGCCTGTAGTACGTGTGCGCATTGTTTGGTTAGTATTACCTACTTATAGAAAGCCCCAATACGGTAGCTTCTGTAAAGCCATGAGTTCTATTTTGAGCCTGTATTTAAACGTGTAAATTGTTTTCAGATCACGAACTGGTGGGGGCAGGTCGTTCCAACACCGAGACGCAGCATATCGGAATGACCCTCGGAAAGCGATGGATTTGTGTCTCGGTGTAACGAATACCTTGGTGCATGTTCGCTTTATGTACCGCGAATTTTCATATGCCCAGGTGAGTTTCGTGTACAAATATGTTGGGATTTTACTTTCAATCAGGCCAAAGAGTAGGGCTGCTAGGTGGAGTCTTCTACGTGCCTCCATCTTCAGCATGTTGGCTGCATTTAAGTAAGGAGTTACGTGTGTGCGGGGAGGAATATGAAAACAGAAGCGAGCACACGCATTTTGGACGCGTTGAATCAACCCTACTGTACGACCCAATAGACAGGGTCCATAAACTACATCACAATAATTTAATCGTGATAATATCAATGATTCACACAATGTGATACGGAGTTGTTCACACAGATAGCTACGGATTTTATATAGTAGTTTAAGCCGATAAAAACAGTTTCGGACACTTTCCCCAACATGACTCTCAAAACGAAGGTTGCTGTCCATCATGAGCCCTAGGTTCTTTGCTTCATCAACGTGGTCCACTCGTTCCCCATTAACAATAATATTTAAACTTGGAATATTTCGTTTCTTTTGAGTATTTTTTGTGCCAAAAACCAAGAATTTAGATTTTTTAGGGTTCAAGACCAAAGAGTTCAAATAAGACCAGCATGAGACTGCCGCTAGGTCAATATTTATTTCACTTACAGCTCGAGCAATATCTGAGGGCAGGGCAGAGTTCCAGAGCTGCAAATCGTCGGCGTAAAGATGGAAACGGCAGAATGCAAGGTTCTTGACTATATCAGCACTGTATAAGATGAACAGGATCGGCCCAAGAATAGATCCTTGTGGCACGCCGCGAGGGACTGGGCGCAAAGAAGATTTTACCGACCCCCCATTGGGGGCTTCAAGCTCTACATATTGGTACCTACTGCTGAGGTAACTTGAGAACCAACCAATACTTTTTGAATCAAAACCATAGAAAGCCAGTTTAGATAGTAAGAGAGGAATATTTATTGAGTCGAAAGCCCTTGAAAAATCTAGTAAAACAAGAATACTGCACATCCCCTTGTCTTGGGCAGTCAGAAGGTCATCCACCACATCCAGTAGTGCAGTGGATGTGCTATGGCCTTTACGAAAACCTGATTGGCATTGAGGCAGAATGTTATTTAATTCTAAGAATGTTATCATTTGTAGGCTTACAACCTTCTCTAAGATTTTGGAAAGGCTGGGAAGCAGGCTTATTGGTCTTAAGTCCCCAAGAGAGTTGGGCTGATTGGTCTTGGGGATTGGTTTTATCACCGCAACTTTCCAAGCTTCTGGGAACCTACCACTTGTTATTGATTCGTTAATCACCGCAGTAATCGCTTTTAAAGATTGAGGCAATGTTAGCTTAATCATATCCAGTGATATACCATCCACACCCTTAGCATTTGATTTGAAACCCTCTATGATTTTAAGCACTGTATGTTCTGTTACAGATTCAAGTGAAAAAATCTCCGGTCCACACCTGTGATGCTCAAAATAAGTAAGATGTGATATGTCCACAAAGTCTGACCCTGGGACGTCAAGGAAATGAGAGTTAATCATATCAGGATGTTTAAGATGAAGTGGAATCTCAATGGATTCTTTTTTGTTGGGTATGATATTGTTTTTTAAGTTTTTCCAAAGTTTTTTTGGGTTATTTTTATTATTATTAATATTAAATTCAAAATAGGCTATTTTATCACTTTCTAGAGCTGTTGATACAATTTTTTTCATATTTTTGTAGCACGCTTGTAGAACTTCTGTTTTACTTGCTTTATACCGCTCGTGATAACCATCCCGTATCTTCATCATTGTCTTTACTGTGTCTGTTATCCAAGGATGGGGCGGGCCTTTGAACCTTACAGTCTTTATTGGGGCAGCCAGATCAAAAAGGGTTACCATGGCCTCCGTAAGCAAAGATACTAGTTCGTTCAAATTTATGCTTGTTGTAAAATAGTCCCAATCAATAGAATTTAGATCAGATACAAACAAATCAACAAGGATATTTTTTAAAGGTCTGTATGTCACCATCCGTGCTGGGATTTTTTCTTTTTTAATATGGAATTCCACCACCACCATTGCATGTTTCCCCAGTGAAGGGATGTGTTTTATTGTGGTCTTTTTTACTTTTACATCAGTGCACACTATGTCAATCAGAGTTTGGCTATGCTCTGTAAAATGTGTGGGTTCAATGATTACTTGGTTCAAGTTAAGACTGTGTAGAAATTGGTGTAGAAACTGAAATTTACTTGATATTGGCTCGAGCATATTTATATTAAAATCCCCCAACAGTATTAAGTTGTCGCACTTGGGAGAAAAAAAAGTAATGGAATCTGTTAGAGCGTCGAGAAATCCCATAATATCACGTTGATCAGGTGCCCGGTAGGCGGTTCCGATGATAATACACTTGCCAACAGCATGTAACCTAAGCCAAAGTTGCTCAACAGAAGCAACGGCTGGGTGAGGACAAACTCGCGCATTAATTCCTTTTCTTATATAAAATCCCACACCACCGCCCCGCCCATTCTTGATGCTGATAGGCCTTGGCTTTAGAATTAACCGGAAGCCCGGTATTTTAGGGGCTCTCTCATCCTGTCCATCACTTAACCAAGTCTCGTTTATGGCCATGATATCTGGGTTTAACTGTTCCATGGCGACAAGAAACTCTTCGTGGCCTGTGTTTAGCGACCCTGCATTGAACAAACCAACTTTAACATTAGCTAAAGGAAGTTTTGTTCTTGGAATGGGTTACTATTGACCAATAAAATATAAATATTATAGTAATAATTATTATTGAAATGAGTCGCAACAAAGTATATACAAAGTAAAAAATAATCAAAATTGAAGTGGGAGTTGGCACTTGCTATTTGGTTTTTAGATAATATAGTGAATGGGAGATAGAGATGGATACACTCATGGAAAACTATCATTATTATATAAATTATTACATATAGGAGTCTAATAGTTGGAGGGTTTTGGTATATATTTGTTAAATTAATATTTTGGTCGATACATACAATAAATATAAGTACACTTGCATTCACTGTGAATACTAGTCCAGTACTAGTAGTAGGTAAGTATGGCCTCAGACTGATTTGTGCCCCATCGATGTAGTAACACAGTATTATAAAATTTTTTGCAGAGCAGAAAGAATACAACATCAGTGGCAACTCAAACGGGGGCAGGCCCAAAAACCCTCTCTACATCAGCATCTGAACGGATGGGGTACGCTGGCTTGCCATCGCTTTGCCTCGCGTAGATGCGACCGCGGCGCGTCCAGGAGTACCTCCAGCCTGCTCGGCGACACTCCTCGCGCACGCGGTAGAATAGCTGGCGATTGGTCCGCGTCAGCCGCTCGTTCACGAAGATGCGGGCGCCGGGGGCGGTGGCAGCGGCGGCGGCTGAGGACCCACCTGCAGTGGCGTGTCCCGCGTCAGCGGCGGTCAGAGTGCGGCGCACGCGTGCCCCCTGCAGGATCTGATCACGCAGGTGTCGGCGCGCCAGACGCACGACCACTCGGCGTGAGGTCGGTGGGGGGCCCCCCGCCGCGCCGGCCAGCTGCGCGACTCCTATTCTCTCAGCAAACACGACATCGCGGTCCTCAAGGGTGACGCCCAGCTTCGCCGCCAGCACTGTTACTGTGTGGACGACGTTCTCGCCTTTCTCTTCGGGAAGGTGTCCGATCTCCAGGTCCGACAGCAGCGCCTCCTGGTCGCGATCGTTCAGCTCCTGCTGCAGCAGTGCCACCTTGCACCGCAGATCGGTGACCTCAGAGGGGGTCTCTTCGCGTATTATATTGTATTAGAGATCAATTTACTTTGACTGACTAAAGTAGTAAGACGTGCAGTTTAAGTTTGGACGATCTCTACCCACATACGTAAGTCCATCAGTTTCGGAGTAAAATATCGTTCCATTTTTTAATTACACGTAATGGATTTTCATACAACTTTAGCTAGCCGCTGCTCGCATATTTGGCCAGTAAAGCAATTTCGATTAATTTCGAAGAAGGTTGTCAAAATAATGCTCTAATTTCCGAGCTTGTTTGAGAAAATGTTTACACAGGTAAGTAAATATAATAAAAATTGTTTTAACACATATTGTAAAACCTTTATGTATTTGCACGGGTATATTTGTTTTTGTATGCGGAATCAATCCCCAGTGGGGATACAAGAAAACATGAAAGATAGAGCAAGTTTATTCTATCAGAGCGCTGCTCAAGAAAACCGCTCCCTATTGAGATGTGGTGCACTGGGAATATGTTCCGGTATTTTTTTCAATAACGTACCGAGGAAAATCTCTCAAGGCAATATCGGAGGCTGCTGGCTGAATTTCAACGCAAACGGTGAAGCATTATTTTCCGGCTATGGTTTCAAAATGTACCTTAAATTTAACCTTACAGCTGGTCACAGTCAGTCAGTTGGTTGGTATGGTAGTAATGCTTTTTTGCAACCGAAAATAAAATTGCTTTGGGATAATCATAGATCTTAATTTTAAGTGTTTTGTTTGGTGTAAGGACGTTTGCATTTACGAGAAAAAAATGAAGATTTTATTTCATACCTTACCCTAATTTTTGTATAGTATTTATTTAAATTTTTATTGGTGACCATTGAAAACGTTATTAGGTTTGCATAATTTTAAGCCTCTTTTTATACATATAAATAATAATAGTACATGTTTTTTTTTCATAATTATTTCATGTAAAAAACTTAAAAAATAAGAAATCAAATAAATATCTGAATAAGAATTAATTAACAACAAATACATAAAATACACAAGAAACAGTTGAGTTATCTGCAGACCGTTACAAACGATCTTGAGATCAAGCGGCATTGCCACGTTGAATAGCAATGCTAATGCGTTACGCCCGATACCCAACACCCCTTGGGGCACGCATTACGTCGCTTCGATCAGTCGCCGAGACAAATTAAAATAAGTCCTAAAATATATTTCGTTAGCATCATATTTATGAAAATATTGGATATAGTCATGCAATACTGAAGCATTTGAAAATAAAGCTAAGTTTATTTGGTTATTATTTAAAAATCGTTCGTCGATCTGAACTTTTTCGCAAAAAACGTCTTAAAAGGAATATTATTGCTCCAAAATACGAGCCTCGGATAGACTATAATGTTTTATTGTTTACCACGAGAACTTTACAATAAATAACGACATAACAATAGGTACAGTGAAGTTGGTACAGCCACCGGCAAAAAGATGGTTCACTTATAATTTGCAAATCATTACGTTAAGTTTGTTTAAATAATGATAACAAAATATGTAATGGCCTGCGCACACCTAGTTCGCTGGCGGTAGCGAACAGTGAAACGCTGTCAAATATCGCTGTCAAATCTTGAATCTGACAGCGATATTTGACAGCGTTTCACTGATCGCTACCGCCAGCGAACTAGGTGTGTTCGAGCCTTAAAAGAAACAAGGAACCCTAGCCTCCCCACTGAGGCCAAATATTTGTGTGCTTAACGCAGAATGTTTGTTCTCTGTCTGGGTATTATATTGCACTCTAAGTACGTATTTACAAAAACAAAATTGTTTATTTAACATACTAAATCAGTTATCTGATTCCCACAGTACAGCTCTGATTAATTTGCGTCTAGAGTATTGTTTGCTGTATTTAAAAAAAATAACTTGTGTAAAAACAGTTTTTTCTTATACCGAAATTGCTACTGTGTTGAATAAAACCATCCCCATTTTAGAAGAGACAAAAATATGGTCTATTCCACTGTATTTATGTTTATTCTCTGACCATTATCGTATGAACATTAAGCGATGAAATCTCAGCTCGTCGGGTGTAAGCGTTAGAATTACACCCTTTGTCCTCGTAAAGATAAATTATCAGGCGCATTTACACCGTCCCAGCTGTTTAATGGACGACCTCTGCAGTGGACGGTGTAAACGACCCGGCTGTTTAGAGAGTTTAACTTGGTTTAACTCAATGCAGGAACTTCTTGCTCGTTTTCATCTTAACATTTAAAAACTAACGGCATTTTTTTTCTAGTAGAACTTATTCGTTACTTATCATTTCACATTTTTCCTACAACATGTGAAAAAAAACATTACTTGGTAAATTTTTCCTAATTACTATTGACTGATTAAAGGCAACGGTTAGATTTATCGAATTCAAAACATTTCGATAAATCTAACCCCAAATTAAACAGAGCTTGTACGATAGGAGCCATATAGCTGAAATTAGCCTCTTTGAGGCGTACTTAAAATCCTTTCACCACACTTGGTTCGAAATAATCAGTGACACGATAAAAAGAAGAGATCCTTATTATACATTTTATTGTAAATACATACTAAGAATACAATATAACACCTAGCCAGAGAACAAATATTTATGTTCACCACACAAATATTTTGTTCCGATTAGGATCGCACCCACGACCTACGGCGCAGAAGGCAGTGCCAATACCAACTGAGCTAAGATGCCTGTCAATACAATGAAAACACATTCTTTCCTTCCATCTACATCAAGCACGAATCTAAGTCTAAGATCCCGCTATAGAAAGACCTTCACCGAGCTGGTTATTTAATGAAACGTATTTTATATTTAATTAAACATGCCAATAAATATATTCTTTATGGGTTGCCTATCAAATTTCTGTCCAGGATAATTATGATTAATTAATAATTTAAAAAAAAAAACTTTCCACTGGTTTGTTTATTAAACAAATTCTATACCAATCTATAATAAGGAAACATAATAGTAGATTGTTAACCAAGGGTCCAAAGAATAAATTCCTGAGGTATTTAAATATGGAACTAACCGTGTTGTTGTGGCATAGTCCGCTCAAAAAAGTTTGCACTAAGTTCACACTCTTTGGAAAGTCACATGGCCGCAGCATTTTTTAAATTAGTTTTTTTTTTACATAAAAACTTTTTACAGCTGACAGCAGTTCTATTTTAAAGTGCATTCCGGCCCTAAGGGCCGGAAGTAATTTGTACGAGTTTTTCCCTCTCTATGGAGGGAAGTAGCATTATCCACCCAATAATCAGATCAAAACAATACTACTTTCCGAGTATGAGAAGTGAAAACAACTTTTTCCTTGTTTTTTACTTTTTTCCCTTTCCCATAGGTAATATAGACGAGATCGCTCTACGTATAACTTCCTCACTGGCGTCATTACAGCCGGTTCTGCATTTGCTATCAACCCGTGTGACAGCAAGCCTCATGGTAATGGCTAGCGTCTGGCGTCGTGCCCAATGGAGCGGCGATACGAGCAGATGTTAAGCTTCAGTTCCTGAAAGAGCGACGGTCCTGACGTCCGTAATGGTGACGTGGCGGCGACGATCCTGACGTCTGGTAGGTCCGGTAGGAACCGAGCCGTAGTTTGTTGCCTGTTCTTCTAGGCTTGGTCGCGTGGAACTGGCACCTAGACTGACCTAGCTTTAAGACGTTTCAAAGTGATTCTTGCAATTCAACTGAATAAATACACTTTTGATTTAGTTTTTTTTTTATTTTGTCCGTAATACGTGGCGTGGTAATGACGTGGTGTCATAAGATAGCTAAAATTATTTTGAATAGCGTCATAAGCGTATTTTTTTCCTGAAAGTATAATCTTCTGACAGGTGGGGTCCCGTGAACAACTTTTGGATGCAGCTATACACAATCAGCTGAAACAATATTGTAATGTCGCTAACATAGGTGGGTACTATTTAAGTTATATTGTTACTAAATTTATAATTGTGGACTAACTAAAAAAAATACTTTAAAAAACAAAAAAAATACTTTAAAATAAATACTTTATTGTTTTTTATTTTATTTTTGATATTACCGCCCAGCCCGCATCTCGGGCCGTGTGAGAAGCCAAGCAGACGGCACAGATCAGTTAGGCCTACCATGAGCTCTGTCTGGCTCTGTCTCTGGTTCTGGTTTTGAGTCTGTGTGAGTGTTGACTAAATAAATCCTACACCAAAACGTCACACACACAGTAATAATGCACTTGTGAGACTCAAAACCAGAACCAGAGACAGAGCCAGACAGAGCTCATGGTAGGCCTACTGCTGTCTCAATCTGGCCCATACAAAATGTATGAAACAACCGACCCGAGTCTTCGAGGGGCAAAACAATGCAGTCTTTATAATCTAAATAGTGTCTATTTTTACTAATATATTATGATGACTCAATCAAAACATTAGTTGCTTTTATTTTCGTCTGTTTTATAACGGCAACGACTTCTTAGTAAATCTGAGCTTAAGATAGTCTTTGTGTTCAAAATCAGTGGATACCGTTCTTGATTTTAGCTATGCTCTGCATTATCATAGAGTATGAAAGTTTGATAAGTTTGTGGTCAGCCTTTAAAATAGAGATCAAAGATTTTGTCCTGCCAAAGTAGGTGAATATCACAGAAGAGAAAAAACGCGTTCTGAGGATATTTGAACTTGAATGAAATTGAAACTTGAATGAATTTTTGAATTTGATACTTTGAGCCTGTAGTTAAAGTAGTAACTAGTTAGTTATGTTTGCACCATTTGATTAAATACCTACACACAAACAGTTGAACTTTCCCGAAATGGAAATGAATTAACTTTATGACTGTTACCATAGGTAAAAGACTAAAAATATAATCACTTAAAAGCGTCCCATCTGTGTGTAATAATTACTGACAAAAATGTCCCCAACCTGCAAACCCCACTCAATCTTTGACAGGAATAAAAATTCTATAAAGTTAGGGCCGTTGAGCAATCGACTGTATATAGCTCAACTGACTATAATATTAGCTAAGAGATATAGTCATCGCGTTACCAACTGAGTTGTACGGTCATAAATTAATTATTCACTTTGTCTATTTCGCTCGCATTTGTGGGTCTTACGGAACCGCATAGTGATGTGCGTAAGATAGACTCATATCAGTATGAATAAAATCAGATACAAACATAGCAAATAGAATTGTGGCCCTGAAAAGAGCCGACCGACGACACAGTTGGTAACGTGGCAACTATAGTCATTCAGATAGAAAAACCATTTAAAAGTTGGAAACACCCAGTATGTAAGTACCCGGATAGCTGTAGCTGGTAACACTAAGGGCCATTTTGCAGAGGTTTGATATTCGTCGCTCCATTGGGCCCGCTGCCAGACCGACTGTGCTTTTAAGGGTTAGTTGGACACGTTTGTGGGTCGACTTTATTGGTGAGATAAGAATGGATGCGGAGTTTGACTTTTATTTCCTTCTACATGCGATTAAAAACATTTTAGAAGATTTTTAACTTGAAGAGCCTTTGAGGTACTTTTTAGCATAACACGTAGAGTATGGACAATAAATGTAGCTTAAAAATTTGCATCCTTGTCAGTCAGTTAATTGTTAACTTAATTAGGTAGCGTCAAAAGTATTTGTTTTAAATGTGTCAAAAAGAGTTTAGCTTCTTAGTAGCAAAGTAGTGAGCTGGGCTGCATCTTTGCAAAGGCAGTGATCATGTTTTATTTTTACTTATGTCAATGGCTGCCGAAGCTTTGATGAAGGCATGCGACAGTGAACAAAAAAAAAAGCATCCATACCTGCTTTAGTATTTATTCTGAGATCCCTAGATCCAGATCCACGCTCTTCTTTTGCAGCTAGTTTTTTAGGTACCACAAACTTAAGAAACTCCTTGCTGTAATAGGTTTCCAACCTCCTTGGATTTAGCTATGTAAAAGTTAATTCATGCGACACTAAATAGTTTTAACATCATCTACAAAGTGCCACGTCTGGTGTTTTTTTTAAAAGAAAGTACTGAGTCGGCTTAAGAAAAAATCAAACAGACAATTTTCTTAAAAGTCGTTTTAAAAACCAGGTGAGCTTACACTAGTTTTCTAAAAGAGCAGAAATAAACCGCTTCACAGGAAGAACCCTCTTGACACTCTGTTTTTATTTTTAAAACTATCCCAGAGGCAAGTACACTTACCCACTCAGCTTATGGAAATTTGACTACGATATGGCTGTTGGCACGAAAGATAAATGCATTTGTGTTGGCAGCTGTACTGTAATGGAGTTTCCACAATTTTGCATTAGAATTTGCTCATTTCTACTGAAATACATTTTATTATAATGATATTTATAATACCGTTTTAATAGGCGCTGTAACAAACTAAATTTGTAATGAAAATGACATAAACATGTCCTGACGCTTCATGTTTTTTATTATAATTGCAATATAAGTTTATATTTCTCTATGCAGTCTTAGAGGCCTACCACAAGCATTTGCTCAGTCTAGCTCTGTCTCTGGCTCTGGTTTTGAGCCTGTGTGAGTGCTTGTCAGTGTATTATACTGTGTGTGTGACGTTTCGACGTAGGGTTTATTTAGTCAGCACTCACACAGACTCAAAACCAGAGCCAGTGACAAAACCAGACAGAGCTTGTGGTAGCCTACTGATGTTTATTTCTCTTGTTGTGAGTACTAGAAGAACTTTTTGGTCTTTGGCGATTTAATCTAATCAAAAAAGAAATTATTCTATACAACACAGACGAGCAGCAGCGAGGTGACTTTCTAGGTTATTTGTATATTGTGGACAATCCACACAACACTAATCAAGCCCAAAATTAAGAGCTTATTTACTATCGGAAACATATCGCTGATATAATACTTTATACACTTTTTTTCAAACACATACTTCGAATACAATATAACACCCAGACAGAAAACAAACATCCGCGTTCACCACACAAATATTTTTCTTGGTGGGGATCGAACCTACAACAGCGCAAAAGGCATAACTACTACCAACTGAGCTAAGAGGCCAGTAGAAAGAAATTTAATCTGAATTCGTTATAACAATGATAAATCCTATTTTAACATTCACAGTACAATCATTTTATAACCAATAAGACAAGGGACAGAACACAGCTTGGGTAAATAAAAACTGTTGCTACGGGCCCTAAAGTTGCCGCTCAATTTACTCTGTCCCTGCACGTTACAATACACTGTAGCACTGAAATAACTCTAACGAGCCATAACCATTATCACATACAAACAACACTAAAACTACATAAAAGTCATTAAGCCGGGACTCAAATGAAACTGTTTGCAATACTCAGTGGCCCGCATCACTGGGACACAGTTCACGGGCGGAGAGATGTAAATCTACCAGTTTAAAGTCGCCTTTAGACTTTTGTACTGCACTGCAGGCTGAGCTTAGCTTCTTTGAACAGTTTTTTCAATAGTTTGGAGCGTGAACCCATCGGAGACATTAAAAAATAAGCTAAACAACAAAATGCGTTAGAAAAGCTACTCCATCGGATTGGTTTACGACACTGGCTGTATAATATCACGTTGGTGCGATGAATAAACACTCCACAGTCTATACTTGCATTTTTGTATGTATAGAAGAAATTCAAAAATTACGACCGATTTCAAAAATTATTTTACCATTCGAATGTTACATTATTCATGAGTAAATTACGGTATATTTTTTTACTTTTAAAAAAGAAGATAAAAAAAAACAAAATAAATTGATTGTTTTGACTATAGTCAAAACAATCTATTTTTTATCTATTTTTTATTTAAAAAAAAAATTAAAAAATATTTTTTATCTTCTTTTTTAAAAGTCAAAAATATACCGTAATTTACTCATGAATAATGAAACATTCGAATAAAAAAATATTTTTCGAAATCGGTCGTAATTTTTGAATTTCTTCTATACATACATAAATGCAAGGTTTTCCTTCTTATTATATTTTAATGTATATAAGTATAGATTATCTTCTCTTGTATAACGCCAGCTGCAAATTATAACCATTTGGCATTGTCCCGGACTTCACTTAGTATTCATGGATAATCAGTAGGTACATTTCTGAATGCTTCTCCGAACTCGACAGTATCCTTTGCCTCCACTAATTGCGCCCTCTCTCCCACCCTTTCTACCCGCTCATACATTTTTCCTTTTCCTTGTACCTAAGCAATTTAATCCTCTGTGGTGTTGCAAGTCGAATTAGTGAATAAATATAACCCGAGTGGTAGAGCATTTTTTATTTATTTGGTGAAATTCTGTAGGCTATCTGTGTGTGTATATCATATAGGGTGTATAGTTTTTAAGTAGTTGTAATTCTTTTGTATTGAAAATTCATTTAAAAATACAAGAAAACCTAAATTAATTATTGAATAACCCATGCCATCTTGTTGTTATATCATAGTATTTTTGGTTACTCAATAAATAATCAATTACTGTGTTTTATTTCTCTTTCTTATGGGTTCTAGCTGTTCCAATCTAAATTCAGTAGTTAAATGTATTTTTATCGTATGTAGATTTTGATAATAAGAAATAAATAAATATTGTGGACAAATTACACAACACTATCTAGCCTCAAACTAAGCTGACATTGGGATTCCACAAAAAAAGAAATCGAAGCGAGCTTTAGACGGCATCTGACATGGGTGATGCGAATTGATCATCGAATGGGCTAGTGCTTGACTCATTAAAAAAGTCTTTGAATGGAAAAATCGGTATCACCGGTTTTTACTTTTTATGTGTTTTAGACGTTGTGGGTTACTGTTTTTATTTCATTTAATTGCATTTAATCATTCTATACATAATTACACTAAATTATTATCCGATAATTATAAAATTATTATTTATTATCAGATAGCTGATAATAATGCTTGAATGTTTTTTTTTATATATTATAAAAAAGACAAAGGGGCTTGATTTTCATGTCTCCAAATTCAAATTCAGTTAATTCTTAACTTGATTAAGGCTAAACTCCACAACACAACTTA
Source organism: Thera britannica (assembly GCA_939531255.2). Taxonomy (NCBI): domain Eukaryota; kingdom Metazoa; phylum Arthropoda; class Insecta; order Lepidoptera; family Geometridae; genus Thera; species Thera britannica. The sequence continues at coordinate 23,790,862 of OW618036.2, forward strand.
CATCGTACTGTCTTAAGACAAAGGCTGATAATGCATGCTGGAATATGCAACCTCATTAGCTGAACGATCATGTTGTATCCGCACTAATTATGCATCCTCGAGCTATGGAGGGTCATGTCAGCATAAATAAACTAGAAATAGGATTTCTCTATAAAGATTTGCTCTAATTTATGCTTATAAATTCGTTATTATAATTTAAAAAAAAAAACTTACAAACAACACAAGTATTTACAAAAAGTACAAAATAAACAAGAAACAGTTGAACTATCTGCTGACCGTTACAAACGATCTAGAGATAGCACAACTGATCCAAATCAGTGCCAGACGGAAGCATCCCCAAGACGCTGGCGGCATTGCCACGCTGAATAGCAATGCTAATGCGCTGCGCCAGATACCCACCAGCCCTTGGGACGCGTTTGCTTATTTATGACATAACTTTTTTTAATGATCAGATTTGTCTCCACCCAGGGTGTTCAATAATTAATAAATTATCCTTAATGGGGTCATTCTTAGCACTTGGGAGAACAAAATTATTCTATGACTTGCAAATTTTAGATACATGTAATAGAAACAGCAAAGTTTGCTTCAAAATTGAAGTAGCGCGATAACAAAACTTCAATTTGATTCGAATCGAATTCGATTGATCTATGTTCGAATTGATTGAATTTCTAGACTTGGTCGCGTGAAACTAGTCCCAAAATTCATTCAGCTTTATAATATTTTTGAAGTGACAACGTCTTATAATTCGATGGAGCCGGCTGCATGCACGAAAAAACATGCCTTATGCGGCGTTACCTCGCTCTGAGGCGTTCCATTTAAGGCTTGAAGTGCAAGCGAGAGCTGTATGACGTTGTCACGTTCAACTATCGTCAGTAAACCGACTTTATACAGGGTTATCACTTTAAAAAAATCATTTCATAAATATTTTATATTTTATTTGTTGAACCTAATTCCTGAGTATTTGCAGCTCATTATGAATAAGCCTGTATGCAACCGATTTTTAAAAGTCAACTCACTTGCTTGCCTTCTGACTTTCACCATAAAAACAGCAAGAAAAAGTGCAATGCATCATTATGATATGTCGATGTATGTACTAACACAATGGTTTGGTATCCATCGTGCTTAAGAGGGTCGGTGGTCGCCCAAAACGGGAATCAATCTAGAACAAGTAGGTGATCGTCTGTAATTGGATAGACCGACATTTTACCCAAGTTTCGACAGTTCTCGACCCTCGCCCAAATTCGGGGCTAATTTCCAAAACACCCTAAACTTACCCCTTAACCGTAAAAGTTTAGCAATCTGAAAAAGTTTGTACCTACTGTTTGTTGGGACTGCATAACTTTAGGATAAGTAACGATCAAAACAATAATCATAACTTTCTCTCTCGCGTTTCTCATTATCTAGGTCAGTGTCATCTTAAATAATATTTCCGAAGTAATTATATTTGTTTTTTGATAATTTTATATGAACTAGAACAATAATTAATATAAGTTTAAATATTAGGATAAGAAACCGACATGCATGGCATGTTCATTTATATGGGAACAATCGGGAAGAAATTACCTTTCAGATAAAAAAAGACAAATCGGTTCCTAAATGACGAAGTTTGTGTATTTTTTAATGTTTTTATCACATATCTGCGATATAAAACATGTAAAAATTCAACCAAATTGAAAACTTTAACCTTTTTTATTTGAAGTCGGTTTAAAGCGGATGCGGTTACGAAAAAAGCCTCTTAGAATAAATTAATCATTTCTCTTGTATTTTTATTTATGTTACTCTTTAAGATAAGTATTAATATGGAGTTAAGGACGTTGTCTGAAATAAATTTTAATGATTCTTATTATTTCGATTTGCCTGGTGTCAAAAATGGCCAAACAAACTACGCCAAGGTTCACTATAAGTTGAACTAAACGTAACAGTGAGAGCAAAACGTTCGTAGAACGAAAAGTCCCGCCTAAATATAGTAAAATGGCTCTCACGCTGAAGTTTCCCTCCATTGTCCCTCACTGGAGCCACTGGACCGTTTGAGGGGTTCTCGAGATTTCTGAAGAGAAGGTACTTTAGGAGCACGCAAATTTTAAGGATCACCTGTTTATGAAAGAATGTAAATATGCACTTAAGAAATGAATTCTGTATTTCTGTGATTTTCTCCACAGAACTTAGGTAGTAGAACAGATGGCCAGATCAGTAGTCCTATTGATCCGACTGATGAGACTTTTCAGTCTCATCAGTCTGATGATGCTGATCAATACAGATCATTGGACTACATAATAATTGTGGTCGGAAAAATGTCATCAAAATACCTGAGCATGCTACTTTCTCCATACAAATTCAGCAGGTTTTTTGCATAAAAAAAAAGATATCCAAGTTTCAGATCACAATAAAAATATGGTAAAAAGATCTGTATTGAGCTGTTGGGTACGAGAGAAAGCACTTTATTCAGGCAGAACCATCAATCTCGATCACGCTGCGAAGGCTCTGTCTATGTTATAACGTCTTCTGAAAAGATTACTTCGAAGCATTCTCCTCTTCATTAGGCGTGTGTCGACAGAACTAGAACTTAGATATTTAATATTGAGTTAATTAAATTTGAATTAATTTAAGGCTAAAATGTAATCCCCATCTAAGGTAAACTTTTAGCAGAAGTTCTAAGGATATTTTAGGACTAGATAATAACATAAGAAAGTTTGAGTGTCACACTCAGGCCCAGATTCATAGACCGCACTTTGACTTTACTTTGATGGAAAGTTCTACTTTCAACCAAAAATATATAATTCATAGTTCTGTCAAGCTCTTCTTTATTCAAAATGTTGAAGGTAAACTTCGATAAACAAACTTACTTTGCGAAGACTCCTTTGCTGTAAAGCAAAGTCACGTCTATGAATCTCGGCCTTACTCTCATGACTTTCGTCATCCATGAACGTATTTTGATAAATTATCAAATAGAGAAATTAGTTTAATTACGTTAATTCACTAAATTATCATAATTCCATCTCAGCAATAAGCCGGAATTATCAGCAAACTAAGCGAATTTGTAGGAAACATGAGTACAAGTGGTTTGTTTGCTTCGTTTTAATGGGCCAATATTGATGTTGAGAGCGCTTAGCTGAAACGTGACTAAAGGCCGTCAAGAGATGTATAGCCAGCTATAACTATATCTATTGAACCAGTAGGACTACCACAAGCTCTCTCAATGTTATGGCGGTTAAAATATACAACAAGATTCCGGAGAAAATCAAACTTCAAGAAAAACACAACATTTTAGAAAAAAAACTTAAAGAGATGCTTCTACAAAAAACTTACTACACACTAGACGAGTTCTTTAACGACAAACGAAAAGAATAACGTCAATTATAAATAACCCTTTTATCATCGCAGATTTTAAGCAGGTTTAGTATAAAATTTTTATACTAAACCTGCTGACAATCTGCGTGATTATAATCATATCGGCCCGCTTCTACAGTATTGCAACACCCTTACCTACAGGGTAAATTATGTACTGATTCAAAAACTAGTTTTAAGATCTGACACTGTTAAATTTACATACATAATAAGGCAATAAATATACTGAATACTGAGCTCTGTCTGGCTCTGTCTCTGGTTCAAGTTTTGAGTCTGTGTGAGTGCTGACTAAATAAATACTACGTCGAAACGTTACACACAGTATAATACACTGTTCAAAACTCACACAGACTCAAAGCCAGAGCCAAAAACAGAGCCAGACAGAGCTTATGGTAGGCCTTCTGTTGAACTAGGCTTATGTTGTTGGGTCTTGACATAGATTTCCAGTGAATAGGAATGCGGGGAGGGGTGTAAGGGGATTTGGCAATTTTAGTTGAGATTGGAAGCTGGGCTACAAGATTGAGTTTCGTAATTAACTCACACACTGCAAATTTGGTTGTATGTCACCTATATTTTATCCTTTCACCACACTGTTTCGAGAGAACCAAGTGACACATCAAGAAGAAGATTTCGTCCAAAACTATCACAAAATAAAACTACTACATGATTGACTGAGAATCCAAAGCCTAAATCAAAATTATGAGTCGTAGCTTGGCATGGTAAATAAAAATAAAAATAGCTAAATAAAAATTCACGGATTTGATGACAGTTTTTGTGTATTATTTTTTATTTATAACCGAAAAAAGACAAAACCAGGCAAGATAAAGAAATCGAACGCCGGATTGAGAACCCCTGGAAAAGCTACTGGTCCATGAAAGAATACATGAAGGGCGACCTACCGCTATCATTGAAACGCCAACTCATTGACATGTGTATCCTGCAAAGAACACAGAAGTTCAGGCTTAAGATTTGCCAGAGGGCAATAGAACGCAGCATTCTCGGCCTAAAACGCATCGACCGGGTGCGGAATACAACGCTGCGTTCAATAACTGGCATTGCCGACGTTGGGCGAAAAACAGCCAAACTGAAGTGGGAGTGGGCGGACCACGTTAGCTGAATGGCACCTGAGAAGTGGGCTAACATCATTACTCCTTGGGTTCCTGAAGACGGAAGGTGACGGCGAGGCCGGCCGAGAAGACGTTGGCGATCTCGACCTTCACCGGAAAGATTGGTGGGAGATCGCCGAAGATCGGGATGAATGGAAGGTTTTGGGGAAGACCTTTGCCCAGCAGTGGGACACAATAGGTTAATAATAATATATAATAAAACCCCGAATAAAGATAAACTGAAATAGCACAACCTTTATTCCCCAGGTACGGTAGGCATTCCCTCAAATCTCTAGAGATTTAACAAGATCTAAGATTCTTTGAGAGTATTAAAGGGTAAGGTAGTGGTTTGAGGTTCATCCAAGCATGACATTTTGCGTAACCGATTTCTAAAAGAAAAAATATTCCACTTTTTCAAAGACTTATTTCAACAGTCTGATTTTTTCTAAAAGATTTTTACTAAATAGCAAATTATAAAGAAACGTCCACACCATAGGAGCCACAAAAATATTCTTTTGACTGGAGTGTCCCCGAGAATTAAGATTGATGAATTGCTTGCCTCACTTTCCTTCTAACTCCGCCAAGAAATTCTGTTTTTCTCTTGAATTATATTTAAGGCGAAGATAAGTGTCGACGTACTCCTCGCTTGCATATTTTAACCCTTTGAAAGATATAAAACCACAGAAATTATTTATCGAAAACCGATTGATTCTTATGTGCAATCCGATTGCTTATTTTAGTTCCGTCCATTTATCGGTAACAAATATAAAAAGTCACACGTCATAAGTACACGTTACATAAGTAAATAAATCAAGTTTAAAAAGAAAAACGTTTTCGGAGTTTAATTATTTTTGTTTTTGGATAATTTTTTGTACAATCGGATCGCACACAACATAGTTTTTCACGATTTTCGTTGTATCAGTTTAGTGTTTTAGATCATTCAACAGGTCAACGTGCAAGCCAAAAGTTTTTTCACGGTTTTCAGCGTCTTAAAGGGTCTTTTTCTTGCCATTTCTATCGTAAATTTTAAGCGTTTTTAAATGAGCACTTGTAATAATATCCTTTGTCTGAGTTTTAAACAGGTTTGATTCATTACTTTAATTAATTATTTATCGAAGTGTATATTTTTCACTTTGGCGATGCAAACTGTATTTTTGGTCAGACGCAAAGTATATTTTTTTCAGTGATTCAACTTATATAATTTCTTATTTTATAAAATCTGTTTTTGAATATGTCCTAGCTAGCACCCGGTGTGTCATTATAAAAAGATGACAATTACAAAACAGTAAGCACACAGTAATGCGTTCAACCGTTACTAATTAGTCAAAAAAATACTAACCAACGGACGCAAATTGAAGGTAACTGGCTGTTTTTCTGACTAGCTAAATGTTACTAAAAAAGAAGAGTTTCTAAAGTCCTCGCCACCACTGATGTATAGTGGCGGAATGAAAATGTTCGTCGATTTTGAACTTGATTTGTTCAACGTATCACGATCACATACTACCTTTTGAAACTGAATAGACAGAATGCACCGATAAGTTAACGTCACAAATTATGTCAAAATGTGTTCATGATCAAGGCAAGGCAAGGCAAGCGAAAACCGACTCTAAGGTGACGAAAATTTTCATACCGCGACGAAAATGTTCGTCGATTTTGAACTTGATTTGTTCAACGTATCACGATCATATAATACCTTTTGAAACTGAATAGACAGAATACACCGATAAGTTAACGTCACAAATTATGTCAAAATGTGTTCATGATCAAGGCTCTGGTGCAAGCAAAAACCGACTTTAAGGTGACGAACATTTTCATACCGCGACTGTACGATAGTTGCTGCGCAGCTGTCACAGAATCATATTATAATAGAGTCTGTTCAGAAAGAGAGCCGTCGTGGCCAAATTGTGAACTAACGTTTCGATTTTTATATGGCAGCTCATCCCTTTCTTTCTGTCAGCATTTTGCATCATAAAAATTAAATAAAGGAATAGTACACCAGTTGTGATAGGATAAAAACGCAACAGACGCGCTATTGTATTACCCACTATCACTAAACAAATAAGGTTATAAGCACAGCAGCGCCCTCCAATCCCAGGAAGGTTCTCTTTCTGAACAGACTCTATGTAGGTAACACTATTTTTTTATGATGTAGGAAAGAGTGAAAATTCCTACAAGAGTTTACCGTGTCCAGTTGTTAGATAGTCTGTAACCTACCAGAACAGTATAACCACGTAGCTAATTGCGATTCTGTGGTCATTTATTTTGTATTTTAGCGTATTAATAAACAGCTTTCTACATGAAAAAGGGAGGGAAAATAGGACCAAGAGAAGAACAACCAATAATTATAAATAAAAATAAAAAAAACTTCCGACACTAATTTCTAATTTCCTTACAATAAAGTGCACATTATTCTGCAAGTCAAGCCTATTTATTTGACACTTATAAATAAAAAAATAACTAACTCACCTTTCAAACAAGAAAAAACAAAATTAAAATCGATTTATAAGTTCGGGTTCACAAGCAGATCACTGTTTATCTAACGCCAGTAATCTGCAAGAAATAAGCGCAAACAGACACGTCATACCTATAGTTGTAACACCCCGTCGTTTTTGCATCGGGGCTTAAAATTGTTTTGTCAACAAATTGAATAGAACCGTGACAACCATTGAAGAAAAGAAAGTAATGAAGAAAAAAAAAACAACAGCCCCCAATCGCCAAATATATTTTGAATATCGTAAGAAGACCGTTGTTCCTAGGGAGGTTAAAGCCATTTTTCCTGGAACATCGACATTGTAAAGATGACAGGAAGTTTGAGATGGCCAGAGATAACATTTTCCTTCCTATACAGTACGAAGAACCTTTCAGTAGGCCTTACTATGAGCTCTGTCTCTGGTTCCGGGTTTTGAGTCTGTATGAGTGTTGACTAAATAAATCCTACGTCAAACGTCACACACACAGTATAATGCACTGGTGAGCACTCACACAGGCTCAAAACCAGAACCAAAGACAGGGCCAGACAGAGCGCATGGTAGGCCTACAGATTGTCCAGATTGTCCATTAGTGCCAGGCTGGTAATGAATGTATATAAGGTACATAGGTGTAGGTTCGTTGCAATATAAAAATTTAGAACATTCAATAATATTCGACTACCCAGCTTATCCGTGCGTCAACACAGAAAAAAGCCGAAGAATATTGTCAACACGTTCCCAATTTTTACCCGAAAAAATAAACGATCAAAATATGAACGTGATTCATATGAGGATGAATAAGGAATCGTAATTTATTGGAATATTTTTGAAACAGTAAGTAAAAAATACAGTAAGAATAGACCAAAAAGTATCGTACTGATTATGTTTATCCCTTCAACTAAGCTATGGCTTATAAAATGACACAGAATGCCTTAGAAGTAAAATGTTTTTTTCTTCAGAGTATCAGCTAGTAGGTTTTAAAATTTGGCGGAAAGTTACTTAAAAAAGTGTAAAGGAAAAGCAGAAAAATATTTTAAGTAGGTACTGTTAATGAGATTTATCATTTTTTTACTATGCCAGTGCTATCAAACGGTGAAGGAAAACATCGTGAGGAAACCAGCATATTCTAGAACCTAAAAAGTTCAAAAATATGTGCCAAATGCACGAAAGGAGCCTCTTTGAAGCGCACTTAAAATCCTTTCACCACACTTAGTTCGTAAGAATCAGTGTCACGATAACAAGAATCGTCAAAAGATCGTTTTTTCAAAGTGACCCGGGGTTCATGAAGTATTTGCACCGGTTCCGCTCATTTTATGTCTAACCCGGTTGAAAAACCAAAGTATGTTTACTGTTGGAAAATATACTGCTCCGAGGTAAAGGTTGGTTATTGTATTACAAGGGCTGAATACTGGGCAATCGGTCGAGCGTCGCAAATAAGGGTGGCACCTTGCTGAAACGTGACACGTGTACCTATGAAAAACGTTAAAAGGTTTGACTCTCCAACCTTGTAGGTCATATTGATACTTACATGTTTTGTAAATACTTGTAGGTTGTTGTCGATTGTAAGTGCACGAAAATAACCTCTATGTGGCACTCTGTAAGAAATAAAGACATGGTAAGAAGGAGAAGTGGTAATTTTCTACTTCGTACTTCTTTTCGTGTCAAGGAAAAGGTGTCTTGTGGTGAAAAGGATTTTTAAGGTATGCCTCAAATTTCTTGATAGCATGGAACTGGTTTATTTTATCTTTAGGATTAGGTTTCAATCTTTTTATTTATTGAACTTTGACTAACAGTGTGGCTCAATAAATAATAATATACTAGTAAAGCTCTTCGAGTTTGGCTCATCCGGGGAAGTGTTACCACCATGCCTATTTCTGCCGTGAAGCAGCATTGCTGTGTTTCGGTTTGAAGGGTGTGGGTGCTGGAAAAATTACGGCACGTGAGGCTGAACATATGTATGCCTCAAGTTGATGGATGCAGGGCAGTGCATTGCAGGCCACGTTCTGACGAGCGTGAGCTACGAGGCACTGCTTTGTTGTAGGCGATTAACATTAGGTGGGCCATTTGCTTGTTCCATTAGCTAATTGTATAAAAAAATCTACGGGCTAGTATTGATATTATTGGTGTCATATCTTAATTAACTATGGTAAGTAGAGGAGGTTGACTAACTATCCCGGGGGAATCCCCGGAATCCGGGGGATCAACAAATAGTCATCAACCTTCAACTCAAACCAAAGTTAAATGAAACACTGATTGATTCCATATTCCATGGACTGACCACAATCGGTTCTAATACCTACTATTCGTGGAACTAAACAGGCTAATATTAATGTTTATTACTGAGAATCTTACGCTTGAAGTTTTGCAATATTGCTGTAGTTTTGAATTTATTGTTGACGGGCATCCTGATTTTATTAAGCTGAGCTATCTCTAGATCGTTTGTAATGGCCTGCAGATAGTTCAACACTGTTTTTTTGTGTATCTTGTTAATATTTGTTTATGTAATCTAATACAAAAAAATATTTTCTGAATACTATATTTTACCTATAACAGTGACACTTTTTTTTCTTTTCTACCAATTATACATGACTAGAGTTTACAGACGAAAAAATTTCAACCTCAACCTTTCCTAGCAGAAACAAAACATTATGATAAAAAGTAAAGTATTTCACCGCAGCTCTACATAAAAAAGATGAATTCAGCTAGGGTTCTTTTACAAACTTGGAAGCCCAAGAGAGCGTAACGCGAGTTAAACGACACATAAAATTATTCTCAGACTACGAATATTAAAATTAAACTTAAACGCTCTTTTTACAAGCACCCAGTAAACTATCTCGACACTGAAATATAATATACTCTTAAGCTCTGTCTACACTAAGCGAAACGAAATAACTACTAAAATGAAAACGCAATAGCTGCTTTAAGAATGGACTGAATAAGAGACATCTGAACACTAGGTTATGCATAAGATAATGTTATGTACCATTTTGTTTTATCTATACCAATATCTATACTATACACTTTTACACACACTTTCATTTGTATGTTTGTAATGAATAAACTCAAAAACTACTGTGCTGATTTCAGAAATTATTTCACCATTGGAAAATTACATTCACCCTTAGTAACATAGGCTATATTTATTTGTATAAAAAATAAATGTCCATCCGTGCGAAGCCGGGACAGGCTGCTAGTCTTATATAAAAAAAAGGTATCTTATACTAAAAATGCTGTTTTTAGTTGATCCTGTGTGTTGTTAGGTTCGATGCGTTTCTTTTAATAAAGTCAGAAGCATTCAGTTCAATGAAAAATTACTTTAAAACGTCTAAAAGCCAAGCGTATCTAGATGCCACTCCAATGTATTCCGTGATGTTGTTCCTCATTAAACTTCCTGTAAATTCACGTTAAAGTTTCAGAAGGCAGGGTATAGGTTTTTGCATAAATAGGAGCTGTATAAAGGTATAATATCTTGTCATGGAAATTTATGCAAAGTCGATACGGGGTCTCTGTGTAACAAGTCTAGACAATGGACATTTTGATGGCGTTATGTAACATTATGTAAGCTGCTACTCTTTGGAGTTCGTACCGAACTTTGCTGTGATGAGAATAAATAAAATAAATTGAATATCAATTAAGTTATAGTTAGGGATTATTACACCTGCTGTAGAGATTATAACAAAAAGCTTTGCTCCACCAATATTTATATTTTCATTATTATATACTGACGATTAAGGGCTAGTTTTTCAATCTACCGAGTATTTTATCTGTTAGATAAAAATATACCCATCTCTTTTTAGCTTTTAATAAGATACCTTTAGCTAGTTAATAAAGGTTTTTATAATATTAGAGAGCTGTTTCAGCAGGGTTATTGCTAAAGAAATAAATAACTGTTTTTTGACTATTATTTAACAAAATCTTAATTTATTGACGTGGCAATGTATTATAATTCGATGAAACCGGCTGCACGCACGAAAAAGCATGGCTCATGCGACGTTACCTCGCTTTGAGGCGTTCCATTTAAGGCTTGAAGTGCAAGCGAGAGCGCGGAACGAGCGACAAAGAGGCACAATCGGCCTCCGCGTTCGGCAGTGTTTGACATCTGTCTCTCTCCTACTTAAGTGAGCGATGCGTCCGCGTGGACAGCTGTATGACGTTGTCACGTTCAACTATCGTCATTAAATCGACTTTACAGACAACCGATTTTTTTTTTAAACGTTACCTTTTGAAAGTCGGTCTCTGCCCCGGCAAAGTATGTGAGCCTTCTTTAAGACCACCATTTACCACACCTCAGAAGAATCAGAAGATGAAGAATGAGAATGAGATTAAATTACATTTCCTTTTTAAAAACAACGATTGTCATTTTTTATTCAAATCGATCGAATTTACTACTTAATTTTGAATTTAGCGATACAGGCTTGTCCTAGTGCGAGGAGTTATTTAACCAAACCTTTGTATTTGCTTTGGTAAATAAATAATTTTGTATTTGTATTTGCTCGTTGTGAAAAACCAATATCTCTAAAATACTTTCATCTCAGTTCTCGTCCAATATGTTTCAGTCACGCCCTAGATTATCGAAGTAATATCGTATTGAGTTTACACTTCCAGTCGAACTAGGACAATATACCGACTAGAATTCTATTAGTGTTCCGGTTTAAACTGAGATCTCGAGATGTCCGCTTCGATAACACTATCTATTAGATATATAAAAGAAAGTTGTGTTAGTTACACTATTTATTACTAAAGAACCGTTTTGAATTGGCTGAAAATTGGTGGGAAGATAGCTAAAACTCAGGAAACGTACATACATATAATACTTTTATCCTGAAAAAGTAACGGGAACGGGGTGAGCAAAACCGTGGGCGACCGCCAGTATTATTATATAGTTTTTGAAAATAAGGGCTGATTTTTAAGGGCGGATTAACGCTATTCGTCAAATAAAAAAGGGTTTTTGACAAGCCCAAAAAAGAGAGTATATTTTTACATGACAGGTAACTTTATTTGTTGACTTTAGATCAGAACTTAGAACTTTAGAACTTAAACTAGTACCGTAGTATTTTCAAAAATTACTGTTTTAATTGTATTCCAAAAAAGAAACATTTTCTGTCTCGCTGTCATCTACCAATAACATATTTGTTATATAATTCTTAACTCATATCTCATAACTTTTTCCACTCTTGGGAAAAAGTTAGGAAAGATTTCAGACCTTTGTTTAACCTAACCAGGATAATTTCTGTACCTTTAAGACTTAGAACTTTTCTTTTTTTATTAAATGCAAAAATGAAACACCATAGAAACCTTTGCAGTAGGTAAAGTTAGTTAAAATCGTATTTCATTGTAATTATGCGGGTAGTTATAAGCGATACGATCTGGGGTCAGGTGAAGTAGCGTGAATAGAAACATGGTAGTGAATTCACTGTGGTAGTGGTACATTGTTTATTTATGGGGTTGTGTGCTGGTAAAGTTCATGTCGGGTCTCCGTTTAGTGATTTTTATGGTCACTGGTTTATTGTGATATTATAATAGAGTTACTTGCGGAGTAGTTATTTGCAATTGGATTGGGCTATAGCCTAAATTCTTTCAGCTTTTGAACTAGTAAACTTTATTTTAAAGCCAATTTTGTGTATTTTGTACACTCAATTCTTTACCATTTTGTGTACACAAAATGTTAAAGACTTGATTACACTTGGAATTCATTTTTGAATTGACTTTTTTACAATAGCTACAGGGTATATTACCTCCAGGGAAATAAGTGTAGTAACAGTATTAGGTACCTAAATACCAGATTTTGTTGTAATTTAAATAAGAAATTTGCGTACACAAACGCCAGGATACCTGTAGTCTAGTCTTAAAGTACCCAATATTAATCCTGGTATGATATGTTTTTTCAAACAGGTACGTTCTCTTGTTTTGGACGAGACAAATATTTCTATTTGCGGTAGGTAACGTAATACGTAAATATATGTAGCTACAATTTTAGTAATATTAGTAATTTCTTGCCTGAACTGTGTAAGTGCCCTACGCTGGCTGGCACACGAGAGCCAAATAACAGAACGGAACGTGTCGGTTCCCGCCGAGCTGGATTTAGGTACTTACTGACTGCTGCCGCAAATGGAGGGCAAAGCTGAGGAGATTCACTGACGTCACGTATGCGGCATCATTATAGCACTACCGACTGTTTATTTATTATCGAGAAACAATCAGTTTCTGAGAGAAACATTTCAAAAGGAAAATCTCGTATCAAAATTCGAGCTTTGGGTTGGCATGAGTTGGTTTTTCAAAGACAGAAATGTCTCTTAAGAGCAGTTTCAATGTGTTTTTTATTAAGTGTTTGTCATTAGAGAAAAATCAGATGTCTACACTATTCAAAATTATCTCGAGTCGCTTTGGTTAGGTTTACCTAAGAACCCAATCAAAGCGACACCTAAAGTAGAAAAAATCGAAGATTTGTAAAGTGAGTTCGCATTCATACAATCTCAAAGGTAATACGTTATGAACCTAACGAGTAATGAGCCTGGGCGTATCTCAGGGAACCATTTCCTTACATTTTCAAACCGTATACATAAACTGTAGATAGGAAGAGCTTGCCAGATACATCTCTGTCTCTTTCTTGTGCTCAAAATAACGTAATCAGTTGTATCATTCCGTAAAACTTTAAAGTGACTTTGTAAAGAAAACCGTGACACACTTTCTAGAACGGTACGATTATTAAAACGAGCCTTGTTTTTTTTAAATATAGATAGCTAAGCATTTGACTGCCATCACACCTGATGGAAATTGAGGATCTACATCCTGACTTTACCGCAGGTGTGCCAATTAATTTTTTTGTAATTCCGGTAATACTGACGTCATCTCACGTTCCACTCGTTTGCAGTTCGTACTATAAAAATTTAAAAAATTATGTAGATATTGGTCTAGGTATTATTGTGCGTCTGTTACCATTATAACCTAGCTTATTTAGTAATAAACAAATAGCCCACTGACTTATTAGTGACCTATTCATTCTTGAGTTTTATCATTATAGCACGTGGGGGTATTATTTGTAAAATAAAAATCGAATTGAGTACAGTTCTTTATTAAAAAGTAATTGAAATTACAGTTTTAATACAGTTATCAGAACACTTACACGCTTATAACAAAAACAAGGCTTGTATTGAAACATAACTAAAAATATTAAATGTAACATGTCAGGCGTCCAAAATTTTGACACAAAAATACCTATGCAGGTAATTTCGATAAATCATGGAAATGCAAAAAAAAACGAATACTTAGGCCAGAAAAAACAATTATACTTTTTATAGTATTTACAACATCTTAGGACACCTTAAAAAAAAGTCGTGTAAAGAAAAAACCTAAATACCTAGCAGTTAAACATAAATAAATAATCTTATACACTAGTTGCTCCTCATTTACGATTCATTTAAAATTACTTACAATTTTAATTTAGAAAGCCACATGGACTAGAAACAAAGTTTTTTTTATTTAATATATTGTACAGTCAGTTACATAAGTTGATTACAGTTACAATTTAATTTACCACCATTTTTGTCTTTGTTCAGATATATGTAGGTATCGTTATTTTTCTTTGAAATTTTCTCATTCAAGTCTATGTTACTGACTGTACTTAGTAAAAACACTGTACAAATACCTACACAAAAAAACCCACTTTTTAGTAACAAATAAATACACACGAGGTAACATTAAGTTTTAAGTGTAAATAAGAAAAAAATACTTTGAAATTGAAGTCAATTACCTACTTAAAATTTACTTCTATAGTTAGCATGTCATTACATTTTTATAAAATGCAATAAAGTATTTTAAGTTCATTTTATACTCACGCTATCCGATTGGCGCAGCCAGTAGGTGCCTACTTTTTTTTATTTCCAGGTTGAAAGGCACCGCACCAATAAAAATATAGCAACACTATTTATATTAGTAATGCACTATTGCTGAACGCCCCTGACGTTTAGCGTGACTATAAAATCACCCTAATAGTCTGATAATTATGTACAATTTTCTAGTATTTTCTAAGTATCTTACACATAGCATACATTAACAAAACATACCTTACGTAGGATAGATTGACAGTTATTCTTTAACTGTCAATCTGTCTATAATCTAATAGGTATATAAGAAAATTATAAAGTACAATATGGGAAATAATTACTTATTTTAAAAAGGAGACTAAATATTTACACACCCCTATTTTGTAACATCCAGAAAAAAAAAAAAACTTTTTCGGCAGAGTCTACTAATAACAAATGCACCTTCAGAACTTCTGAATCCTTATCTACCTCAAAGTTATCGAGGTTTTTTTTGCCAAATACGGAACAAATTTTTACAAAACTTGGTGTTTAAATACTACACAAGTAAACCTCGTTAATACTTCACATCTCAACTTGGGAAGTATTGTTAGTGCTGTGTCAAAAAAAATGGTCACATTTTAGGCTAAAAACTAAAACAGAACACAAAAAATGCACAATATCAATTTCTGGCCGTTGTATATTTTCATTAGTAGCTTCTGCAAAACAAATATCTTTAGTTTGTATTAAAAAAACAAGAGACTAAACTTTTTACTAAAATAATATTGTTCCTATTTATATATGCAGTTTTAACGTATCCCTTTGATATTTACAATTAAATTTAAGAGTATTTTAGATTAACATTTACTTGTATTAAAATTTACTTTATTATTAAAATTGCATAAATTTCAAGGCTTTCGTCCTAAGTATAATGTTATATGCCTAATTTTACAATAGAAAAAAACTGTTGTTATGCAATATGTATTTCTACAAGTCAGAATTAACCAAACCATTGACCTTTTTATTAAACTAAAATTAAAATTACCTATAAAATTAATAGCGAATTTACAGTTTAGCAAGCAATATCACATAATGCCACCTGAGCCGTTATTACTCCTTACGCCTAACATTAATGTTATTTATGTAGTTATAAAGCATTTAATTTTACATACA
This sequence comes from Thera britannica, assembly GCA_939531255.2. Lineage (NCBI taxonomy): Eukaryota > Metazoa > Arthropoda > Insecta > Lepidoptera > Geometridae > Thera > Thera britannica. The sequence goes on from OW618036.2 coordinate 23,806,753, forward strand.
TTAATATTAACAGTTATTGAAAATAGTGGTCTAAATTGCTTTTTAATTAGACCAATCTCCGAGTAAAAATCCAAACGGCTGCGCCAGATATTTTAAAATGTTACTTTGTTCCTTGTTTACATTTCAAACATTCACATTGAAGATCTGTGAACCAAGTTTAGTGATAAAATAAAACTGCAAGTAAGTTTTAAAATATTTTTCGTTGCCAAATGAAGCTTCTAAAGTCGCACCTTACTGCCTAAATAAACAACTATTTTAACACAAATTAAGTTTAAATTTCACTACGTTTTGCGTGTCAAACCTCTTTAAAATGTTGTTTTTCTGCACGCGACTATGTACCTAACCTACCGATTGAGGGATTATAAAATTGCCTAAATAAAAACAAGGACGAATAAAGCTAGGCTTGCTATGGTCATGAGCGGGGCGATGAGCGGAGAGGATTTCCCTGCGGCGGCGAGAGCACTAGCAGCTGCCTCAACGCATTGCCTGTAGGCGACGTGTTCAACGCAAGTTATCGCACAGAAGTGTTGGTGGGCGCAGGCTCCGTCACACGAATCGGTGCTGTCGTGTTTCACGTTATATGCTCGGAGATATCTAGAGGAAAGAGAGGTTAGTGAATACAAGAGAACTTATGTGCCATGAGATTTGAGTTCATTGTCGTGGTTCAATTATTAGAGTACTGTCTCTCTTTTCCCCCCTCTTTAACCTTGGAATAAACCATGGACTTGGTTGGTTAATAATTATAATTCAAGGTCACCAATAAAGTATACAGAATTAGTAGGTTGAAATGGCAGTAGGCAGGTCATCTCAAAGAATTTACAAGTTTTGGAGTATGAAGGTTTTGAATGGTGACCACAAACCGGAAAACGAAACGTAGGTTGTCACTCTACACAATGGACTGACGACATCGTAAAGATAGTGGGAGGTCGGCGGAAGGAGCTCAGAATCGTTTTTCCTGAAAATGTATAGGGGAGGCTTATGTCCAGTATTGGACTTTTTCAGGATGATGCTATTACATTCATGTTAGTTTTTATCTTCTTCTTGTGTCATGGTTTTAAGAAACAACTTTTACTAAATAGCTGGCTATCTTAATAACGCTGCTGCTGTAGCTATATTGAGGTCTTCCCTTTTTTAAGTGTTTGGGTACAAGGAGTCAACCATCAAGTGTGGCACTGGCTGTGTTGGACTGCCACAATTACAAGCAGCCAGACCAGGGTCTATACATCCCCACTTACACTGGTTGACCCTGCAGCAACCCACTTATGTGTGGAGTACTTTAATCGTAGTAGAGCTCTTTGCGAAGGGCTCGCCCGGAGAAGTATTACCACCATGCCTAGTTCTGCCGTGAAGCATTGTTGTGTTTGGTATGGAGGGTGTGGGTGCCAGTGAAATAACACGTGAGGCTAAATATCTATGCCTCAAGTTAATTGACGCAGGGCAATGCATCGAAGGGCACGTTCCTGACGTGCGTGACCTACGAGGACATTCTTTATGCAATGGTTACCACTTAAAATCTGGCGAGCCATTATGATTGTTCTATCAGCTAGTTGTATAAAAAAAAGAAGTCGGATAAGTGACTTCCACATGGGCCAAAGCAGATCAGTCTACCACAAGCTCTGTCTGGCTCTGGTTTTGAGTCTGTATGAGTGCTCAAATTGTATTATAATTCGTGTGACGTTTGGACGTATGATTTATTTAGTCAACACTCACACAAACAAAACCAGAACCAGAGACAGAAGCAGTTAGAGCTCACGTAGGCCTACAGTTTTTATCTTTGAGTACATACTTGTTGAACACAGTGGTCTCGTGTGGTGAACCTATCCTCAACTTATCAGCCAGGTTGTGCAGTGACTGTGGCGTCACCTCATGGAGGCTGTAGTACTGAGTGAGGTTGTACTCAGCGGACCATTCTTCTGAACCCACGTTGCGGTTCGCTGTCGCCAAGTCTAGGAAGTATTGGGTGTAATCTAAAACCTATAAACGAAAAAACGGTATAAATACAACACGTCTTAACTGTTTTTCTACTTCTAGTTGTGTCACTATTACTTTCAAACCAGTGTTGAAAGGGTTTTAATTTCGTCTTCTTTCGTGTTCTATACTAAAAAAAAAATCGGTTGTCTGTAAAGTCGGTTTACTGACTATAATTGAACGTGACAACGTCATAAGAAAATACACAGATGTCAAATGTGCCGAACGCGGAGGCCGATTTTGCCTCTTTGTCGCTCGTTCCGCGCTCTCGATTACACTTCAAGCCTTAAATGGAACGCCTCAGAGCGAGGTAACGCCGCATTAGTCATGTTTGTTGGAGCGTGCAGACGGCTCTATCAAACTAAAAGACGTTGTCACATCAATGTAGAGACAGCTATTGATGACAAAGACAGATAATTTTTAACAGTATGTATTTACAAAAAAAAAAGTATGTATATTTATTATATCAGCTATCGCGTTCCCATAGTACAAGCTCTGCTTAATTTGGGGCTAGATAGTGTTGTGTAAATTGTCCACAATATTTATATTTATTTATTTATATTTATATATTTAACTTCACGTCGTGCTTAAAATTTAATTTTGATAAAAATAAAAAAGATATTTTTTCATTTCATCTATAGAACCACAAAAATCTAACGAAATTTATTTGTAATAAATTATCCTTCAAACATATTATTTAAATATCGATATTTCACGGTTGTTCTTAGGATCGGTGAAGTTCAGTTATGAAGTAAAGATTCCGAATCTGATACCATCAAGTTCTTTATACTGTCAACGAATAAATACATTTCATTTCTAAACTCGTTGGAGGCCTAGAGAGAGAGAGAGACAGAGATACCCTAGAGAGAGACTAGAGCCATTAAGTATTTAAAAGTTTTACCTTGCCCGTGTTAGTGTCGAACTTGTAAAGCCTAAGCCCTGGATTGGAAGAGCCAGCAGGATCACGATGCGGGCTCACTGATGGAGCCAGGAATGCCCACGACACTGGCTGATCTAAAAATAAAAAAATAAAGAAATTATGTCGTAACGCTGTAATTTCAATGCTCGAAAACATTTATTAAATTTCTCTTGAAAATCTCTCGAAATTACGTAATGTTCCCGCCGATTCCGACAACCAGATGGTTTTGCTATTTTTAACATAAACCTGGCATTACTTAAACATTAGTAACGCAAGAGATTATACTTTTGTCTAATCTGCGCCAAAAAAAAACTAATTGAATATGGTGGCGCTAATTTATACCTGTCACGTGTATTTCTAAATAGAAACTAATGTGTTTATGAATGAAAATTAATAAGTGCTGCCATATATTTACTGGTGCGGACTAATAGATTATTTTATGGTCTGTGATATCCTCAAAATGTGACGTCACCAAAGATTTTATTTTCTACTTATCGTGTCACTTAAAACCAGTGTGGTAAAAGGATTTCAAGTATGCCTCAGAGGGGCTCCTTTTGTGCACTAGATATATGTTTTCGAACTTTTTAGATTCTACGACATACTGATTTCTCACGATGTTTTCCTTCATCGTGTAATAATACTACATCTACTACATTTTTGGACAGAAATACTCATTGGTACATGACTGAATTTGAAACCACGACCCCAGAAGACAGGGCCGCTACCACTAAGGCAAAAGTACTCTCACTTTTCATTCATTTTAAAGGTTGGATACAGATTTAAAACATTTTTATCATTTTAATTTTAGCTTTCTCTTAGAAAAATCCTTTTTGCTGAGAAGAAAACTATTTTTTTATATTAAACTTGCCTATGTACATATCCCCTGTTATATTTTATTTGTAAATGCCTCAGCGTGTGCAATAAAGAGAGTGTATGAGTTATGAGATTTTGAACTAAAAACGTACCGTTATCATATATGACGCGGAAGGTATCCGCGTGCTGATGTCCAAAGAACTGTCCAGCTATGATGCGGGCATGTCTGCGCACCGTCTGCAAGAACTTGGCGTTCGCACCACTAGCCGTGTCATACGCATGTCTGGAGTCAGAGCCTGGGGCAGCATGGCCTACGATGTACACCTAAAAACAGAGCTAGTGTTAAATAAGTTGATTTTACAAACAATGCCAGGTTGACTAATATACTCTGCTGACCAGGAGGTTCACATGATAGTCATAAATCATAAACAATTTACCTATCGACGAACTACAAGAACTTATTATGTATGTATATTATGTTACTTGTTGCTACGGAACCCTTCATGGGCGAGTCCGACTCGCACTTGTCCGCTTTTTTCTTCTTTTTATGTAAGTAGTGTATGCAGGTATTAGATCAGGGTAACTTTATATTAAAAAAAGAAAATATAGAATAGTAAGTAAATGATTTAATTAACATCAATGTCTTTACAATTTACACTTTATTTAACTAAATTATAGCTTTAGTCACGTTATTCAACACAAAACTACCTTACAGTAAAAATATATCAACTACAAAGAGATTTATCGAACTAAGTACTTATCTTAACAATCAAGGGGTGTACTCAGAGCCGAATTACATCGACAGTACACAGAACGAAACGATAACCTCCTCAGTCGAGTCTCAAGCCCAGAATAATCCACCGCCTCGCCTAGCCTCAGTCAGGCGACCAACATGACAGTTGATAGACAGCGCCCCCTATCGGCAATATCGTCATCCGTTCTGCGTAGCTTCTGACTACCATTAACAATTTATTGATATAATAAATTGTTAATAATTTCAAACAAATAATAATAAAATATAACATTATTTATCAAATCGTTTTAAAGCATCTACATTGTTCTTAAATTAAATAAACTAAAATAGCTTTTTATTTTAAACATTAAAGACTATCCTTCTTTCTTACTTCAATAATCATTAATATTTTAATAAAGATTTCTAAAAGCATTTAAATATCAAATTAAACTATTTATAAAAACCAATTTCTTATCAATCATTTCAAAACTTATAAAGATTATTACTCATTTCTAAAAATATACTAATAAAATAAAATAAATCTATTAATATGAATACATTTTAGCCCCTATTATCTACTAGATACGACACGGCCATTCTGAAAAATACTTCGTCCCCGAAGTATCTCCAAGTATTTTCCAAACCCACTGGCTCACCTACGAGTCAGGGTGCTAGTGTGTACAAGATCCTGGTATCGCATAGGCCATTAAAGTACTAAATAACCAGATATGAAATCTGAAAGCACAAGAATAATGTTAACATAAAATCTATTAAACAATCCTTACAAAATAATACAGTACCATAGGTCAGGCTGTCATGCTAAGTTCCATTGCGAGTTGGCGTCGCGATGTCTAAACAAAGGATCAGGCCAACTAGGTCTACCAACATTTATACAAATTTTATCATCAAGCTTTGGCTGTCGACTGTCGTGCTCAGTTCCATCGCATAATCGTGTGATGAATTTCAATAATAGTTCTAATTTTAATGGTTTAATAGAAATTACTATTATGATATTTGATGACACTTGTCATATTTGTTTGTGAAATTGTCTGTCAACTTCATAGAAATGCCGTTGGCAACACTGACTGACTCCCTCCCTCCTTGACGTTGGTTGGTAAAGTAGTGGGGATAGACGGTTGGCGATGGCAGGGAGCGAAGGATTGGGGGCAGTCAGTCGTTGGTACGAGTTCGGGATACAACTTAAAAGTGTAGTCTTTATGTATAGTTTGAGAAATATTAAAGTGTAACGTGGAGTAATTATTACAGCCTATTTTACGAAAAGAAGTGAGTTTTATTAAATCTCAGAAGTGACAAGAACTTACGGTATGTAAAATATTTCTTACGGATTTTAATATGATTCCACCCGCCAAGTAATTATTTTTCTTGGGTTGAGTAGAAAATTATTTAATTTGACTAAAAGTTCAAGGGTACGAAAGATTTTGCGAGCATGAATCGGTCGAGATTGCCTCGAGATTATCCGTTTGTGCTAGCTTTTTCGATCGAACTTATGAACAATAACGGGTACTGACCTAAATGTTATAATTTAATGATTTTATTTTTACTTAAGTGGGTGAAATCATTCGAGTTTTAATCTGATCGTTCGCATCCTAACGTTGTAGGGTAGGTATAGAAACCAAGTTTGAATTAGTATGTTGATTCGTTGTTCATGCGCACTGGTCTGTATTGCACAGAGACTATCCGGTAATGCTGACACCTTTCAACAAGTTTTAATTTTGATTGTCTGAAATGCCTGATATTATGCCTACCCTAAAATGTGTGTGGTCTCATATGAAATTTGATATTAGCCGCTCATCCGAACATGAAATGGCCTGAACCTAATATTTAACGACTTTGACTGCTTAGTTAAGCTGTTCCATTTCAAACAATTGACATTCCCTTAATTTTTGGAATATACTCTAAGTTTACCGAAAGATATTTTTAAAATATTAACGAACTTAATAACAGCAAATAGTTTTACATTATTATGCATTACGATGATCATTTTATTGGTTACCCTCTGAAAACACATGACTCGTGTTACCGTGTATGAAATTAAGTGAAGGTACTTGAGTGTAAAAAACAAGCTTGAGTTTGAGCTTGAGTGTTAAAAGCAAGTCAGTCCTCTGTAGCATTCTTGTTACTTTTTGATATGCAGAACTGTAGGGTACTTAGGAAAGGCCTACTTTCCTGTCTAGACCCATAAACAAACATTTTTATGTCCATGCTATTAGTTGCCATTGTGCCAATGTAGCATAATGTACAAAATTAAATAAATACCCTTAAATAAATTAGAATATCTGTTGGCATAAGCAGAGTGTTATTGGCTGGGTTATGTTGAAATGATTATTTGTAAAGTTATATTTATTTCTTATAATTTACTTAACATCAAAAATGAGTGATCGAATAAAGTTTCATAATAAAGTGGCCGTAAATAGCAAAGACCGAGCACAATCTTGAATTTCATAAAAGCCGGTACGGTCTTTGTCGTGCACTGGGCCTAACCATAAAGTTGATACAGGGGCTATCCGATAGTGCTAAAACTGTTCATGTACTGCTAATACCATAGCAGCTCAGTATAGTTTGAGTAGCCTCTAACCGCAAATGTCTAACCATGCTGGATTTAAAATAAGTAAGTTAATGATCATGATCAAGCCTACCCTCTAAAGCGAGTTTTTGAAGTAAAGTGAGCTAAACTTATCAAAATTGTAGACTATTTATTTATTATTATTTCTTAGGTAAACAATCAGTAGATACTTATATTCTAATTGATAATTTAAAACGACAACTGTTACTAGGGTCCAATAAACAGGTTTCACATAGTGAGACTATTGGAGACAATTTTTTTTAACAAATTACAATTAAAACAGAAAAACAAAAAGTACAATAAAAAAAAAAAAAACACCTAGGGAACCTGGGGAGTCTCCTCGAAACAGCATTTTGACAAAATGTAAGTAGCAATTCTTGGTGGTTTTGAGCAAACAGATCTAGTTTGGGGACGTTAACCAGGCCATTGAACGTAAATAATGCTCGTCTAAAGAAAGTGTTTTGGGATCTGTGTTTGGCTAAGTACGCCATAGAAGTAAAGAATAATAAAATTTTAGAACAAAGTGAGTACAGTTTGGCTATTTTCGCCTTATAGGATGAAATTGATTTTGGAACCAAGTGAGTTCATTTTGGCAATGTACGCCTTAGAAGATGAAATTGATTTTGAAACCAAGTGAGTTCAGTTTGACTATGTACGCCATAAAAGTTGAAATTGATTTTGAAACCAAGTGAGTTCAGTTTGACTATGTACGCCTTAAAAGATGAAATTGATTTTGAAACCAAGTGAGTTCAGTTTGACTATGTTCGCCATAAAAGTCGAAATTGATTTTGAAACCAAGTGAGTTCAGTTTGACTATGTACGCCTAGAAGTTGAAATTAATTAACCATGCGAGATCTGTTTGGTCAAAGTAAAAAAGTTCAAAAAGTTCAAAAACTTCAAAAAGTTCAAAAAGTTCAAAAACTTCAAAAACTTCAAAAAGTTCAAAAAGTTCAAAAAGTTCAAAAAGTTCAAAAAGTTCAAAAGGTTCAAAAGGTTCAAAAGGTTCAAAAGGTTCAAAAGGTTCAAAAGGTTCAAAAGGTTCAAAAGGTTCAAAAGGTTCAAAAAGTTCAAAAAGTTCAAAAAGTTCAAAAAGTTCAAAAAGTTCAAAAAGTTCAAAAAGTTCAAAAAGTTCAAAAAGTTCAAAAAGTTCAAAAAGTTCAAAAAGTTCAAAAAGTTCAAAAAGTTCAAAAAGTTCAAAAAGTTCAAAAAGTTCAAAAAGTTCAAAAAGTTCAAAAAGTTCAAAAAGTTCAAAAAGTTCAAAAAGTTCAAAAAGTTCAAAATGTTCAAAATGTTCAAAATGTTCAAAATGTTCAAAATGTTCAAAATGTTCAAAATGTTCAAAATGTTCAAAAAGTTCAAAATGTTCAAAATGTTCAAAACGTTCAAAACGTTCAAAACGTTCAAAACGTTCAAAACGTTCAAAATGTTCAAGTCGTGTAGAGTTGTTAAAAGTTAAAGATCGGTTTTTGGATTTGGATTATAAGTAAAGATTTTGGGTTAAGAATGTATAAGTTTTTCGAGTTTTAATGAATTAATGATGAATTAAAGATGAATAAATGATGAATAAATGATGAATTAAAGATGAATTAAAGATGAATAAAAGATGAATAAAAGATGAATTACAGATGAATTTAAGATGAATTAAAGATGAATTAAAGATGAATTTAAGATGAATTTAAGATGAATTTAAGATGAATTTAAGATGAATTTAAGATGAATTTAAGATGAATCTAAGATGAATCTAAGATGAATCTAAGATGAATCTAAGATGAATTTAAGATGAATTTAAGATGAATTTAAGATGAATTTAAGATGAATTTAAGATGAATTTAAGATGAATTAAATATGAATTAAATATGAATTAAATATGAATTAAATATGAATTAAATATGAATTAAATATGAATTAAATATGAATTAAATATGAATTAAATATGAATTAAATATGAATTAAATATGAATTAAATATGAATTAAATATGAATTAAATATGAATAAAATATGAATAAAATATGAATTTAATATGAATTTAATATGAATTTAATATGAATTTAATATGAATTTAATATGAATTTAATATGAATTTAATATGAATTTAATATGAACTTAATATGAATTAAATAAGAATTAAATATGAATTAAATATGAATTAAATATGAATTATGAATTTAAGATAAAATAAATATGAATTTAAGATAAAATAAATGTGAATTATTTATAAATTAAAGATTAGCGATGTATAAAAGACTAACTACTTACTAAAAAGATGAATTACAGTTTTAGGTGTTCAATTACAGTTTAACAGTTCAGTTTTACAACTGAATCACAGTTTTAAATAAAAATTGGACAAAGATTCTAATTGAAGTTAGTGCGTCGTAAACCTGAACCACTAGATTGTTTACTTACCGAAACAGTCACTGTCGAGAAGATGTTTGCATTTCAGCAAGAACAATGAGGAGATGACATTACTAGTACATGCCTGCAGTGCCATGGCAGGGCATGGCATGGAGAAATTCAAGTTGATAAGTGCTTCGCTGTCAGATTTAATGATGGCGTTTCCATGCATTTACTAAGCTAAGTTAAACGTATCTTTTGTAGTATTTAAAGCGCAAGACTAAGTACAGAGAACTCGTCTAAATGCCGTGGATAGTGCACATTTAGTGTTTTATATTTTTGGAATATATTGTTACTTTTTAATTATTTCACAATTGGAAATCCTATTCATTTCAACTAGATATAAAGCAGATGAATGATAATAGATTTATTCACAGTGTGCTTGCAGATCTGTAAATTTTATGACGAGTTTCAGATCCTTAAAACTCCAGGCAAAGTTAGTAGCGATGCACCGCAGAAGGTGCCACAGGACACAGCCGTGATGCACTGCACCAGCGGCCTGAGCCATGATGCGCCATGGAAGGCGCCGCACCAGTGGCCTGAGCCGTGATGCGCCATGGAGGGCGCCGCACCAGCGGCCTGAGTCGTGATGCGCCACGGAAGGCGCCGCATCAGTGGTCTGAGCCGTGATGCGCCACGGAAGGCACCACATCAGCAGCTTGAGCCATGACGCGCCTCTGAAGGTGCCGTAGTAACAGGCTGAGCCGCGAGTTACGTAGCAAGGAGAAGAATTATGTAGTTTATTACCACAATTTTATTTTGTTTTATATTTATTTTATTTGTTTATTAGGTACACAAAACAGAGTACAATCGATAATTTACAGGCATAAATACTATTAAGTTATGAGCTAGACAGTACCCCAAAACATGCGTACACAGAATGCATAGAACAGGAAAGTTAGTAAATAGCGTGTAACCAGGCTTAACTAGTAGTAGGTGATTAAAGTTAACATTTACTTGGAACTTAGGTGTACTCATACAATTATTTTATTACAGTAAGTGCACACACTTCGAGTTAAGACTCGAAGAGAGTGCAGAATTAATTAAATAACTAATTTGAGTTTTCGGCACACTCTAATGAAAGAGTGGCCAAAGATGCATTCTTGAATTTATTTAGATTATTGTTAAAGATATGAATTTGATCACTGTATTTAATCAATAAATCGTTAAATAGGCGACACATTCTGACAACGGGGTTATAATAAGAGGCGTTGTTTGAATGGACTTGTAAGGCGAAAGTGTTCTGAAAGAGTTGCCGAGGTTTAGGCTTTATATTTAGATTAATAAGATAAAGTAAGCAAGGAGAGTCGATATGCGAGTGGGTAATTTTGAAATGATACAGTAGATCATGATATTTGCGACGATATTTTCTAATAACATTAAATGAAAATGATGGAGCTTTGCAGTATAGTTAGGCAATTTCCTATTAAGACCACATCTGTAACTTAAAATATTCAGAAACTTTTTCTGGACCCTCTCAATCCGGTCAACGTGAATATTGTAGTAGGGAGACCAAATTACTATTTGACTTTTAAAAACAATTAACTGTTTGACTGTATTTTTAACCATGGAGATGTCTTCCTATCACAATCGGAGTATAATTTATGCTATAGGAGTATTTAATTTAAATAACATTTTACCCGAATGCATTGTTTATGGCTGGGATGCGAAGACTTTTCTGATACAAAACTGTTATATTATCTTAGAAATTTCATTTAGTTAATTTTTTTTTGCATACAGGCTTTGAATATGGTAAACGGGATATCTAACTGTAATTATTTTTAGATAGAATTATATTTTTAATATCTGTTTATTCTTAGAAATGACTAAGATTTATTTGGGTGTCTTCGTATCTTCTACTTAATAATTTCATTTTGTTTACAAGTTTTATATTGTAATTTTGGATTTGTTTTAATTTGTTCTTATTAGTTGTCTGAATTTTGGTAGTCATTCAAGTTTCAAGTTTTGTTTAGTCATACATATACATAGTTATCATGTTATCATTATGCTCTTAGCATGTGCTTCCAGAGTAAGCACACTGTCGGATGGCCGAATTTGATAGACATTAGATTTTTTTTAGATTGTATTTGTATGGTCATCCTTTCTCATTAAGTATTTGTGTTTTAATTCAAGTTTTGTTGTTACACATTCAATTTAAGTATTTGTTTTAAATTCAAGTTTTGTTTTTAGACATTTTTTTTTTGGATAGTGTTTGAATGGTCATCTTTTCTCATTATTTGTTTTGAATTCAGGCTTTGTTTATTAAGTTTTCATATTATTATATTGTGCACTTAGCATGTGCTTCCAGAGTAAGCACAGTGTCGGATGGCCGAATGTGATGAATTTCAATAATAGTTCTAATTTTAATGGTTTAATAGAAATTACTATTATGATATTTGATGACACTTGTCATATTTGTTTGTGAAATTGTCTGTCAACTTCATAGAAATGCCGTTGGCAACACTGACTGACTCCCTCCCTCCTTGACGTTGGTTGGTAAAGTAGTGGGGATAGACGGTTGGCGATGGCAGGGAGCGAAGGATTGGGGGCAGTCAGTCGTTGGTACGAGTTCGGGATACAACTTAAAAGTGTAGTCTTTATGTATAGTTTGAGAAATATTAAAGTGTAACGTGGAGTAATTATTACAGCCTATTTTACGAAAAGAAGTGAGTTTTATTAAAATCGCAACTACTACAATGTCCAAACGTCACACCAGTCCAACCGTACATTTAGAAGAATCCCCCAATAATTTAACGTTTGTCTGTCGTGTTCAGTTCCATCACGTTATCGCAACTATCGCAATGTCCAAACTTTACACCAGTCCAACTGTAAAATTAAACAACCCCCCCCAACATTTGGCTGTCATGTTCAGTTCCATCACAGCTGCTTTGTAATGTTGTATAAACTGTACACCAGGCAAAAAGCAGCTAGATGGTTATTAGATTACTAGGTTATGGTAAAAGTAAATGCTGTGATTAAGTAAAAATCTTGAAATGCCCTTTAGGAAAATTTAAAATCCTCGCTGGCATAGTGGGTAGTTAGTCGTAGTTAGTCGTAAAACCCATTGTGAAAAACAAGTCACAGGTACCCACACTTGTAGGTTGCTTGTTAAAGGTCCGTTGTAGAAATAGCTTGGCTATTCTGCCCCAGTACTACTTACAAAATTGTATTGAAAAAATATGGCACGAGCAATAAAAATGCGGGTACTCTCACAAAAGAAAATAAAAGTATTTCTTGGCAAAAATAAATCTTTTTCGGATGGGATACCGTTAGACACTATTTGGGTCAAAGACACAATGACATTTAAATTTTACTTGAAAAAAGATCTGGAGTTCTGGCTATCAAGATTCAAACCAAATCAAAGCAGAGTCTATCAAGGCCTTACCTTACTTTTACATCACTTGAAGTCCACTCCGTTTTATTCCAGATACATACACGGCTTTGTATCGTACTTCGGATAACGTAGGAATTGTCACTTCATTTGTCAGTCGATAATGTCTCCGGTTTACGATATGGCACTTCACATTCTGGAATAAGAATAAATGTTATATTTCTGTGGGCAAAAGTTCTATCCCACGATCTGATATTAGATCAGGGTAACTTTATATTAAAAAAAGAAAATATAGAATAGTAAGTAAATGATTTAATTAACATCAATGTCTTTACAATTTACACTTTATTTAACTAAATTATAGCTTTAGTCACGTTATTCAACACAAAACTACCTTACAGTAAAAATATATCAACTACAAAGAGATTTATCGAACTAAGTACTTATCTTAACAATCAAGGGGTGTACTCAGAGCCGAATTACATCGACAGTACACAGAACGAAACGATAACCTCCTCAGTCGAGTCTCAAGCCCAGAATAATCCACCGCCTCGCCTAGCCTCAGTCAGGCGACCAACATGACAGTTGATAGACAGCGCCCCCTATCGGCAATATCGTCATCCGTTCTGCGTAGCTTCTGACTACCATTAACAATTTATTGATATAATAAATTGTTAATAATTTCAAACAAATAATAATAAAATATAACATTATTTATCAAATCGTTTTAAAGCATCTACATTGTTCTTAAATTAAATAAACTAAAATAGCTTTTTATTTTAAACATTAAAGACTATCCTTCTTTCTTACTTCAATAATCATTAATATTTTAATAAAGATTTCTAAAAGCATTTAAATATCAAATTAAACTATTTATAAAAACCAATTTCTTATCAATCATTTCAAAACTTATAAAGATTATTACTCATTTCTAAAAATATACTAATAAAATAAAATAAATCTATTAATATGAATACATTTTAGCCCCTATTATCTACTAGATACGACACAGGCATACACTACCCCGACCTTTTAGTGTATTTCTCCAGGTATTTCTTTTGATAGCTGTCAAAAATTGAGGAGCAACAGGCTGGCGTAGTATGGACGTGTCATGAGGAGGAATAAAAGTCATGTGACTAGGAGAGTCTTCTTCTTCTTATCGTGTCACTGATTCTTTCGAACCAAGTGTGGTGAAAGGATTTTAAGTGCGCCTCGAAGAGGCTCCTTTCGTGCACTTGACACATATTTTCGAACTTTTTAGGTTCTACGATATGCCGGTTTCCTCACGATGTTTTCCTTCACCGTTTGAGAGCACTGGCATAGTGTACATAAATTTTTGGGCAGAAAAACTCATTGGTACACGACTGGATTCGAACCCACGACCTTAGGATCGGAAGGCGGGGCCGCTACCACTAGGCCACCAGCGCTCTACTAGGAGAGTGATGAGTTTGTATGTAGATGGATATTTGGATAAAGGTAGGTGAAAAGATGGATGAACAGTGCGAAAGATGACATGGATAAGAAAGAAGTGAATACAGAAATGACGGCTGATAGAGGAGAACATGTTGTGCTGACCACACATAAAGTGGGAAGAAGAATTTAATGGCTGTCAAAACTGAGCCAATTGACGGATTCGAACCCAAAGTCTTAGGGTTGAAAGGCGGGGTCACTACCACTAGACCACCAGTGTTCTCTAGTGGACTAATATTAATTTAAAATGAACAACGCTACAGTTAAAGTTTGATTTTCAGAAATTGAACGCGATGGCATTTAGAAACTTTTGTATGAAACTTTGCAAAAGTCAGATGGTAAAACCATGTCGTGTATAAAGTTCGATATCGATAAGAAATTCCTGAGAAAAATAGGATTTTTATACGAAAGCTTAAGGAATAGAGTGTGAACAATAAAATAGTAGTTTCTGTCTGGCAACAAACTCATAAACAATTCCAAGTGCCAGTAAAATAATATTAATGTCAGTAATTCGTTTGAGAAATATACGTTAAAAACAACGACAAAGGGCATTTCTTGCTCATAGACTTTTCGCAAATAATTTCTCAGGAGGATTGCGCTCCAATTCGTTTGTGTATTTGAGCTCCCGCTTTGTTTCTGTGGAAATATACAGCCTTATTTTTCACGAAAAACAAAGCTTGCTTTTTCATACAGTTCGTTCGTTCATCGTGTCACTTACACTATCAATGAAAGCTTTGTTCCATTTTATCAATTTTGTTTTCCATAATTATACGGCCATATTAAAAATAATATATTACAGAACACAGTCAACACGTCAGGTTAAATTGGTTTTCGATTTTTTTGTCATTAGTCATTATACAACAAATTATTTTATAATGTATAAACAAAGTTCTTATCTCTAATGAACTCTTGAAACGTTTTTTTTTATACCAGCAAATCAGGACAGTGCAAGCTGGTTGAACGTATTTTTCATGAATTGAAATTAAATGAAATTTGAAAAAGTATTTTTTATCCAAAAGATTTTCCAGATTGGATTCCAATTTCATAAAAATTGGTTCAGCAGTTTTGGCAATGTAGTCAGTTCTTCAAATTTTTTTTTAAATTATACTTGTGTGCCAGTCAGTTTCACGGTTAAACATTTTATGCCGACATCACGCAACACCAAATCGTCCAAGAGTTATCTTTAAGAGTTAGTTTTAGAGAGGTTTCTTCCTCATGCCACCAGAGCTACCACCAGAGGTGTTCCCTCTTAATTGCAACATGAATAGCTTCAAGAAAAACGTTAAAAAATTCCTTCAGGGTAGGCAACGCAACGACAGCACCCTTGGTGTTGTTGGTGTCTATGGGCGACGGTGACCGCTTACCATCAGGTGGGCCGTAAGCTCGTTTGTCTAACTTTTACATAAAAAAAAAAGTGTGGTTTGGAAAATCATAGCTCGCTCCGCTCACAATCAATAGCTTTTCAACCGTTTGTAGAACTGAGCAACACATAAAACACGCGCCACTGATGTAGTCTCGAATTGTGAGCGCTTCGTTATTCCTTACTGTATAAGAAAATTCAATTTGTTCCTACGACTGTCTATCCTACTCAAAGCCTGGCTCTAAAGGCAATTTATGGATTTGCTCAGGCATATTCAAAACGTATTCTTGGGCTTATAAAAATACGATACAGACAAATAGAACCTTCAGCGCATGACGTCATTAGTTTAGAAAAGTAGGTTTTTCTATTGATATCACCCAATTTACGTGATTCACAAGTATTTTTTTTGGTAAATATCATGAGAAAGTTTAAATTGATATGACTTAATTTTGCATGGTTATAGAGTAAACTCAAATTGACTGTCAAAAAACATCGACTGAGACTATCCATGCTATGGAGGGCACATTGAGTTTTTGAGCCCGTTTCAGCAGGTTTAGCAGGCTCATGGCTTATAATTATACCACCATGTATTACTTTGCACAATATTTTTTTTTATATATACACCTAAGGCACAGCCATTGCCTTAGGCGACATTAAAACTCCCTGACTCATCCAAAATTACTTCATACGCAAATTCATGATTTACAACACAAACCCCCTTGTTATTGACCCCCGTATTGTTATTGACCAGAAGGTCGCATAGAAATGCGGCTGAATTAGAGTTTTTTTGTATGCGTGCGGCAACAAATCAAGTCGGCGTTGACAAGTATCACATTATTCTTTCGGTAGCATGAATAATTTATGAAAGCTCGAACATCATTATTTCACCCAAAACATTTTCCAATTTATTTCCTTTAAAAAAAATGCAAAAAAGCCGAGCTTTTACTTTTAATTATAATACGTTTGTATATTTTTTTGCAAATGTGTTCTTAGAATAAAATATAACACCCATACAGAAAACAATATCTGTTTTCACCACACCAATATTTTGTTCTCTGTGGGGATCGAACCCATGCTCTCCAGCACAGAAGGCAGAGCTACTACCAACTGAGCTGTAAAGGTTGTGAAGGCTGTCGAAGGTTGTAAATGCCTATATCCATCAGCCATCATTTTTATCTTCGGTGAGAATCGAATCTATTTTAGGTTCCAACAGCACAAACGGCAAAGCTATTATCAACTGGGCTAAGAAGTTTATTGGTTTAGGATTACAACGGCTTTTTATTATAATTACGTCGCCATGATTAGTGAATATAGGACCCAAGTTATAACTCTGCTGCTAATCTGTTATAGTAATCTTTTGTACTTAATAGACCATTGATTAGTTGTTCAAATTCAATGGTTTTATAATAAACTGACAGCTTCTAAGAACAATAGGTTGGCTCACATTACTTGCGTTTTATTTTAATAATTATAATACTCGTAAGTGGATACCAACGCTATGTACAACAATAAGTTAATACATTATTGTTTCATCATAAATTA
Source organism: Thera britannica (assembly GCA_939531255.2). Taxonomy (NCBI): domain Eukaryota; kingdom Metazoa; phylum Arthropoda; class Insecta; order Lepidoptera; family Geometridae; genus Thera; species Thera britannica. The sequence goes on from OW618036.2 coordinate 23,823,865, forward strand.
ATATTATTATATTGAAATTGACTGGCCTCCCAGCTCTCCCAGCTCTGCCTTCAGAGCCGTAAGTCTTGGGTTCGGTCTTCACCGAGAACAAATATTTGTGTGGCGAACGCAGATGTTTGTTCTCTGTCTGGGTGTTATATTGTTTATTTTGTGTATTATATCAGGAAGATCGGGGAACCAGATAGCAGTTACTTACGTGTATACATTTTTTTGTAAATACATACAGAAAACACCCAGACAGATAACAAATGTCTGCGTTTACCACACAAATATTTGTTCGTGGTGGGGATCGAACCCACAGCCTACGGCTCAAATGGCAGGGCTACTACCAACTGAGCTGAGAGATCAGTCAAGTTATTAATTACAGTGTTTCCTGGTAAAATATAAGCTGTAGTTCAAAGTATTGGTATTAAAACATGCAAATTTATTTAACACGTTGGCTAAGGCGTTTTATTATAATTAATTCTCAATTAAAAAAACAATAAGGAACAAATGCTGCAGCGCTTAACGTTTTACTGTTCCAGAATAATTTGTCAAAAAATTCCCGCTAAAGCTTTTAAAAATAACTTTGGAGAAGCGATTAGATTAACGAGCTTCTAATCTGCAATTTATTAGGGTGGGGAAGTACCGGGCACCGGATTCCGGATATCCCGCTGGTTCCGGTGGTGTAGTTATGACTTGGTGTACCGCCAGCCTTTTACTTACAGGGCTGTCAATGCTAGCTCTTATGGATAAACTTTACAGTGCTACCAAATTATCGGTTCAGCTGACCAGAGAGAACTAATTAAAAAAATCATTTTAACAAAGTTATTTTAATAATTTTGATGATTTTTTTTTCATGTGACAACTTACAAATAAATAGAATTTATGGTATGAATTAATTTCACGTCTATACATAAAGGCGTAACTATAAGAATCCCAATAAGAGATGACAGCTATAAGAAAGTAGATATAGGATTTTGATCTAATGTAATTAACTTAAATTTAGCTTAATTTTTAAGCACAAAGCGAAATATCTAATCTTAATTCCAAGTATTGAAATTAAGATTTTTGGACAAAATTGAGGTAAATATTTTTGAATAAATTGATGGATTTTTATCTGTATTCAAGTTACAAAGGGCGTCCTTGATATTTTGAAATATAATTTTTAACTAAATAGGCCTAAAATGTTTATATATAACTTACTACGACAAAGGTTACCCCCCTAATCATTATTTTTTGACTTTTCAATAAATATTTGAATATACATACAGGGCGTCACACAGTTATGCCACATAGAGAGAGTAGATGGAACATTTTACTTAAAGAAACCATTATTTGAATTTAAAAAAATGTAAACTGCATTTATAGATATTTTAATAATTACATGATTCAACCGGGAATCAAACCCGTTATACGAGAAAAAATAATCATTTCGTAACTTAATCATATCGATCGAAAGTCTTCATCATAGGATTATTTTTTGCTAACTATCATAGTATCAGAAATAAAAGGAAGAACATGAATTTTATCATTTTTAATATTTACTAAATTAATCAATTATTTATCAAATGCAAATTAATTTAGAAAAAAAACAAAATTTATGAATGCAGTTTTAAATCGTTTTTAAATTCAAATCATCTTTTTTCAGTAAAATGTTCTATCTACAATATTTTACTTTCCCTACATTTGGCATATCCGTGAGACGCCCTGTATATATCCAGCAGTGAATTTCTTTAGGCTGTTGATAAAAACTGATTTTAGTTCTACGATCAGCTCACCATTTCCTTGTTAGCAGTAGCCTTATCCAGTACAGCATCAAGCCATTCCCACTGCCGCCGAGCTGGTGCTGAGCTTGACTCTCGCACGCTGAACAGATTTGTGTTCAGTGCCACGATGCGCAGTTTGCTTTGCTTTTGCTCTATCGTGTAGTAACCACCTGTTAATACAAAAAACAATTAATAATTATATTGAATCGTCAATTTCATCGTCACGAAGACTGATACAGGACCGAAGGGAGTGGTGTGTTATAGCCCCTTCCCACCGGTGTGTGATATCGCGCACGGAGGCGGATCAGCTCGCACGACACACCATGGGAACGGTCTCGTGCGCCGAGGTGCGCGGTAGCACAGGAGCCCTCTCTGTGTGCGTTGCCGTGCGTCGTCGTCGGCTGTGCGTGATGATCTGCAGAACCACGCACCGTAGGAAGGCAGCATTAGAGAAGAAGCCACTATAAAGTTACCCAGCAGTTGAATAGCTAGATAGAATAATACATGTTTGAGACTACTATACTAGAGTGAAGATCGCATTAAGCGTAATAGTGTAGGACGCCCTCCAGTAAGGTAGGGCGACGAACCGTGAAATGTAGCTGGCAAGCACTGGAGAAGAAGAGCTGAAGACTGGGCTCAGTGGCACGTCTTGGGGTTCCTGGTCATGGCTTTGATCTACGTCTAGTAGTGGACTGATGTAGGTTGATAATGATGATGCATTTTTGAGCGAAACCTTCGCTTAAACCGTGAGATAATGAGGGTAGAAAAAAAAACTTTTGACACGCAGATCTAGATTTTATATGTACTACGAAATATACAAAATCCTTGGATCTAGTTGCAATCGGCACGGTACCGTCTAATCTTACGTCAATTGCAATCCAATTTTACAATAAAGTAATTGTCAAAACTAAACCTCAAACTACTTGACCTGCGTTTCAAATCCTGGCAGGCTCTTGGGAGTCAGAAAACTTAAGCCATAATCTCAACTGCCCTGAAGCTTCTAGGTGGATTGAGAAGTTCAATTGTGGTTTAAAACCTGCGCATACCTAGGTCGCTGGCGATGGCGATCATTGAAACGCTGTCAAATTTGATAGCGATATTTGACTAAGGGTAGGGTTGAAAAAAATAATTATCACAAATATAACCCCTAATCAAAAACTTATCTTCGATTCTTTGATATTTTTTTGTTTTGAAAGTGAGTTCATTCTCTGACAGTTTTTACTACTGTAATTATTTCAAGCTCATTATCATACTCATATAATTATTGCAATTATTTTTTACATGGTGAGGTCTTAAAGTTAAAAACGGTGAATTCATAATAGACTCTTAAGTTTAGGGCATAGCACTAATTGAAGTGGAGGCGGGCTTCAGAGCACTTTTAAAAAATACTTGATACGACTCAATATTTTTTACAATGTTTTATATTTAAAAATAAAACGGCGTTGAAAATACATTGAAGTAACCGTACCTTTCCATTGTATTCATTTAGATTAAAGCTTGTATAGTACTCTGGCTAACTAAGAGTAGATAAGCGGAAATAAAAGAAAGCGCAAGAAACAAAAGACGTATACGCTTACTATTGTTATCTAAGCACAATACAGTTTCCAGACAGTAGAAACACTAATAATAAAGAAGGTTGTACACTAGATAAAGGTATATTAAAATACTGTTGTCGTGGAGGAGACTCATAATTAACTCTTGCTTATAATAATTCATAATTATGTGACGTAAAAATAAATAACTTTTGATCTGATTTGATAATTAATCATAACTACGGAGAAAGGCTATGGTATTGAGAATTTTACCAAAAGAAAAATTGTCTAAGCACCCTGTTTACTTAATATAAAGTGCCTACTAATTAAAATTGTTGAGTTTTTCTTGTTTTATTTTTATGTGAGCTCCTATTAATTAAACATGATCTTTGAAATGAAACTTCAAAATAAGAACAATGAAATTTGAAGATGGCAATAAAATAAACTATATTCAGGGACATTCCACACAAGCTAGACTTTGTAAAAAGTTCTATGAATAGATAATAGTAACCTCAATGGCTGACTTTAGTCTATTTACAGCATGACTAATCGAAAATTAATTAATTCACATCGTCATTGAAATTTTCTGCCAGCAAAAGTAATATGGCTGCAAAAGTTGATTCAGCAAGCATCTTAGCAAATTAAAAACTAGTCTTACCATATTTGAAAGTCTGCAAAGCTTCTAGTGGTAGCCAGTGCATCCACAAGTTTGTCAGGCTTTCGGAAGGCGCTGGGTCCAGGTGACCCAAAACGGGAAACACGAAATGTGAGCTGAAGGTCCTGCTCAGCAGGTCAGTCATGTTTCTGATGGCCTGGTACTTGTCTTCCTCGCTGCCAGTGTACCGGGCTGTGAGGATGTCACTGTGGAAGAGGATTAAGTTGGCATAACTGGGATTCCTTGGACTTACGAAGATCAACAAACTTTGATGAAGACAACGCTATACTTTGACAAGTGAGTAGACCGACACTTTGCAAAAAGTAAATATTTCAAAAGACCAAAACAAAAGAATATATTAAAATTAGATTAAAGTGTGTCCAGCAAGTGTAAAACCTACCTGATGGTAAGCGGATACCATAACCTATGAGCAACGTGCGATGACCGTACATGTGATGAACACGGTGTGTGATTCACTTTACCCCAAACATTATGAAAACACTCCCTTGAAGAAGAAAAATAATGTTAGGTATGAATGTGGGTAGATATAGGACTGCCCAAGAAAGATGGATGAATTGCGTGAAATTTGACATGGATAAGAAAATAGTGACCACTCAGATGACGGATGATACAGGAAAATTGGGCGAAAAAAACCTGTTGAGCCCATGAAGTGGGAAATATGATGATGACTTTTTTGTAGGCTATACAATCTGTTGGGAAAACTTCGCAGCAATTATACTGCCAAGCAATAAATCTTTATCTCCGATCAACTAATTACCTTCTGTAACAATGCTCGGATAACACCGTCTTTCCTAGAAAACTTTTATCTGTGATCTTGGCTGTTCTAGTAATTCTCTCCTTCCGGATTTTATCACGCAATGAAATCCCGAGTATTGCTCTTTTCATAGCTCGTTGCGCGAGTTTGAGCTTGTTTATGATGCTAATAACTCCTACAGAGGAGTTCGCGAATGAACCATAATTAGTTACTGCGTTTTAGTATCCACTAGAGTACGAGCTGACTTTAAACATTCGTTTTCAGTTACATTTTTATGAAAATAGAGCAATTTATTTAAACTTTATAAACCCCCACAGTTTTCATCAAATTAGTGTTTGAAGTAGTATTTTTAACTTTATAAACTCCAACTTAAAAACCACTCTCAACGTTTTAGCTCAGTTTAAAAATTTCGCTCACATGTTACTTATTTAAAAAAATTGAATTTTTGAGATAGTTTTTTCGCAAGACTTGTAAGGAAAAGATTGGGATTAGGGAGGTCCCTGCAGTAGGATGATACAGGCTGATCTGATAAATGTTAAAGTTATAATGTTGAATGTTTGTTGCTCAATTTCAGCTCTAACCACTGCTGGTCCGATTTGGATTAAAGTTTCTAACAAAAATAGTTTGTGATCCGGATCACCATATAAGTTTTTTTGTCATAAAAAATAACAGAAATGGGAAATATCGTCGGGGGAATAATAAAAAAAGTGGATCCCAAAAAAAAACAATAGAGTGGGCAACGCCAACTGTGGCGGACAGTTTTTGTCACTGTTCTTTTATTCTCTCTGGAATTCAGTATATTCCGTGCAATATTTTTAGCGCAAACTGCCAAGGAGTGGATCTTTTTACCGTCGTCAATATATCCGGAGCGTTACAACATTAGAATTTTCAATTCAGGAGTCTATAAGTGGATAAGAGCTAAGCGTGTTCCACCTTAGGCTGCATTTTCACTTTCCATCAGATGTAATGCTACTCAAACGTTAAGTTACAGAAATAAAAAATTAATATGATGCGTCCTTGTAATATAAAATATTCATTCACACAAAAAAACTTACAATTAAATTAATATTTATAAAATGTACAAAAACAGTTGAGCTATTTTGCAGATCGTTACAAACGATCTAGAGATAGCTTAACTGATCGAAATCAGTATCAGATGGAAGCATGCCCAAGACGCTGATGGCATTGCCACGCTACCAGGTACGCGCCAGATACCCACCAGCCCTTGGGTCACGCGTCAATTCGATAAGTTGGCTAGACAAAAAACTGTTACGCAAATGATTTTTGATTTGATTTGACTCACCCAGTCCACAAAACAAATTCAACGTTCTCTGAATGTCGAGTGCGCATGTACCGCGCTGCAGATTCTATCAGCTCGAGGGGGCTGTCGCAAGAGTAGTCTCCATATCTGCCGAGAGCCCTGTGGTGGCCGGAGCTGCCTCGCTCGTCTGCTCTTCTACAATCTGGACAAGCAATCAGAATTTCAAGGATCGTTTCATTTTTCAAAACACGCATAACCCTTGCAACTTTAGTTGGTAATTGCTCTGCTTTTTGTGCTGAAGGGCATGGGTTCGATCTTTACAAAGAGCAAGTATTTGTGTGGTGAACGCAGATTTAAGTTCCCTGTTACTAGTATTATATCAGCTACCTTGTTCCCGTAATATAAGTTCGGCTTAGTTTGGGGCTACATATTTCTTTTTTTTTTATTCATCTAGCTGATGGAACAAGTTGATTCTTAAACATGTTAAGTGGTAACCATCGCCTGTAACAAAGCATTGCTTCGTAGGTCACGCATGTCAGGAATGTGTCCTACGATACTGCTGAACGATTATTAGCAAATGGAACCAAGTTAATTTCATAGTATTTTCATTACAATATTGAAGTCAAGGTCGATAAAATGTTATGGTAATGACAGGTCACAATTCATTTCATCAACCTATTTATTTTAAGGGAATTAGTACGTAAAGGTCTGCACACATCTTGGTCGCTGGCGATGGCAATCAGTGAAACGCTGTCAATTTTGACAGCGATATTTGACAGCGTTTCATTGATCGCCATTGTCAGCGACCTAGGTGTGCGCAGGCCTAAAAGGCTCACGAACCAAAGCGTAAGATCAGGGGCCTAATTCTCGGGCCGATCTCGATCATTTTGCAATTTTATTTTATTGCTTCTTTTCACAACCCCGCACTTTTTCTACGTTTTCCGTACATCGTAGCTGTCAAGGCTTTTACGATGAGGTCGTTGATGAATTACTCAAGGAAATTTGCCATTCTCTCTTCGAAAAAAAGCAATAAAATAAAATTGCAAAATGATCGAGACCGGCCCGAGAATCAGGCCCCTGCTGTAAAAATAAGCCAATTTAACTGTATCACGTTAATCAGGCTTTCACCTAACTACAAATCATATCTGTCCCATAAAATTGTTGACAAACAAACCCATCCAACAAATTACACTTGCAAAATCTGTTTATTGAAAACAACACACAAATTGAGCATTAAATCATATTCGCCACCGATGGAATTCAATTCACCTCGTTTGGTAACCACTTTGCTTGACTAAAACATTATGCACAAATTCAATAGCCCATTTGCAATTTATGTACATTCCACACATTAGTATTGCATAATAAATTGTTGTCATCATGTATTCAGTGGGGTGATTGCGAATCTTTTGTTGCAATCAAAACCTCTTTGCATCTGTCAGTTTGAATTTTTTTTTACACAATCAGCTTATGGAACAAGCCTATGGGTCGCCTGATTTTAAGTGTAATCACCTATAACAAAGCATTGCCTTGTAGGTCACGTACGTCAGAAACGTGCCTTATGATGCACAGCCCTGCGTTCGTCAAATTGAGGTAAAAATATTCAGCCTCGCGTGTTAGTAACTTCACCGGCACCCACAGCTTTCAAACCGAAACAAAGCAATGCTGCTTCGGCAGAAATATAGGTATAATTTGAGCTTCCATTGCAAATAAAAAGAATAAAAATAAAACTTATTTTTGTCCATAAACGATTGCAATAAGATCGAATTTTAACAAAATAGGATAGGAGTTTCACTTTGTAAAACTAGCATGGACAAGAGATAGTGGCCGAAAAATGATGGCAACAAAATATGTAATCGCTGATTTTTGTTAGTATGAAACTTTTGATAGCAACAGATTTACACAGTTACCCCGCTGGTGCCATCAATTTTCTAATCATCAGACTAACGAAGTCCGCTGTTGAACATAGGCTAATACTAAAAGTGATGGTAAATAATCTCTGACTGAAATACAGATATTATTTTATACCTACGTCTTCTAGTGTCGCCTTGTGATGTGTAGAGCGGGTCATAGTGGAAATCCGTTATGTGCCAGAAATATCCTGCAACAAAAGAAACAAAATTAATAAAATATTCTTGTATAATCGTGAAAATGTTCGTCATCTTAGAGTCGGTTTTCGCTTGCACCAGTGCCTTGATCATGAACACAATTTGACATAATTTGTGACGTTAACTTATCGGTGTATTCTGTCTATTCAGTTTCTAAAAGGTAGTATATGATCGTGATACGTTGAACAAATCAAGTTGAAAATCGACGAACATTTACATTCCGCCACTATTCTTTTTGAGCTTTCGTGATCTGTAATATTTCCTATTAATAATATTAGACTTGAAAGTTTGTAAGTATGGTTGGATGGATGGATGTTTGTTACTCTTTCACGTAAAACTGCTGAATAGATTATAATGAAACTTTACAGTAATATAGCTTATACATCAGAATAACTCATAGGCTATATACAATTTATAAAAATATTGTAACGGAGAACAGATGTTAATAACGGGAACAGGGCGTAACGGGAATAGGGCGAGCGAAGTCGAGGGCAGCCGCTAGTGTTTAATATTACGCCTTGCGCATGTCGTATCTAGTAGATAATAGGGGCTAAAATTTATTCAATTTGATATTTAAATGCTTTTAGAAATCTGTATTAAAATAATAATGATTATTGAAGTAAGAAAGAAGGATAGTCTATAATGTTTAAAATAGAAAGATAGTTTAGTTTATTTAATTTTAGAACAATGTAGTTGCTTTAAAACGATTTGATAAATAATGTTATATTTTATTATTATTTGTTAGAAATTATTAACAATTTATTATATCAATAAATTGTTAATGGTAGTCAGAAGCTACGCAGAACGGATGACGATATTGCGATAGAGGGCGCTGTCTATCAACTGTCATGTGGGTCGCCTGACTGAGGCTAGGCGAGGCGGTGGATTATTCTGGGCTTGAGACTCGAAGGAGAAGGTTATCGTTTCGTTCTGTGTACTGTCGATGTCATTCGGCTCTGAGTACACCCCTTGATTGTTAAGATAAGTACCTAGTTCGCTATATCTCTTTGTAGTTGATATATTTTTACTGTAAGGTAGTTTTGTGTTGAATAACGTGGCTAAAGCTATAATTTAGTTAAATAAAGTGTAAATTGTAAAGCCTTTGATGTAATTAAATCATTTACTTACTATTCTATAATTTCTTTTTAATATAAAGTTACCCTGATCTAATATCAGAGCGTGGGATAGAACTTTTGCCCACAGAAAACTAAAATATTTATTTTTATTCCAGAATGTGAAGTGCCATATCGTAAACTGGAGAAATTATCGACTGACAAATGAAATTGCAGTTCCTACGTTATTCGAAGTACAATACAAAGCTGTTTAATATCTGGAATAAAACGGAGTGGACTTCAAGTGATGTAAAGTAGTAAGCCAAATAGTGTCTAACGGTATCCTATCCGAACAGTTTTATTTTTGCCAAGAAATACTTTTATTTTCTTTTGTGAGAGTACCCGCATTTTTATTGCTCGTGCCATATTTTTTTCAATACAATTTTGTAAGTAGTACGGAGGTAGAATGGCCAAGCTAATTGTTCTTTACTACACTACAGACAAACGTTAAATTATTGGGGAATTCTTCTAAATGGGTTGTTTAATTTTACGGTTGGGCTGGTGTAAAGTTTGGACATCGCGATAGTTGCGATTACGTGATGGAACTGAACACGACAGACAAACGTTAAAATATTGGGGGATTCTTCTAAATGTACGGTTGGACTGGTGTGACGTTTGGACATTGTAGTAGTTGCGATTATGCGATGGAACGGAGCACGACAGTCGACAGCCAAAGCTTGATGATAAAATTTGTATAAATGTTGGTAGACCTAGTTGGCCTGATCCTTTGTTTGGACATCGCGATGCCAACTCGCAATGGAACTTAGCATGACAGCCCAACCTATGGTACTTTATTGGCTAAGGATTGTTTAATAATTATTATGTTAACATTATTCTTGTGCTTTCAGATTTCATATCAGGTTATTTAGTACTTTATTGGCCTATGTGATACCAGGGTTTTGGACACACTGGCACCCTGACTCGCAGGAGAGCCAGTGAGTATGGAAAATACTTAGAGATACTTCGGGGACGAAGTATTTTGCAGAATGGCCGTGTCGTATCTAGTAGATAATAGGGGCTAAAATTTATTCAATTTGATATTTAAATGCTTTTAGAAATCTGTATTAAAATAATAATGATTATTGAAGTAAGAAAGAAGGATAGTCTATAATGTTTAAAATAAAAAGATAGTTTAGTTTATTTAATTTTAGAACAATGTAGTTGCTTTAAAACGATTTGATAAATAATGTTATATTTTATTATTATTTGTTAGAAATTATTAACAATTTATTATATCAATAAATTGTTAATGGTAGTCAGAAGCTACGCAGAACGGATGACGATATTGCGATAGAGGGCGCTGTCTATCAACTGTCATGTGGGTCGCCTGACTGAGGCTAGGCGAGGCGGTGGATTATTCTGGGCTTGAGACTCGAAGGAGAAGGTTATCGTTTCGTTCTGTGTACTGTCGATGTCATTCGGCTCTGAGTACACCCCTTGATTGTTAAGATAAGTACCTAGTTCGCTATATCTCTTTGTAGTTGATATATTTTTACTGTAAGGTAGTTTTGTGTTGAATAACGTGGCTAAAGCTATAATTTAGTTAAATAAAGTGTAAATTGTAAAGCCTTTGATGTAATTAAATCATTTACTTACTATTCTATAATTTCTTTTTAATATAAAGTTACCCTGATCTAATACGCACATATAGGCGATCTGCGATGACGATGGCAATAGATTTGATTTTGCATGCATCTGCACACACTGCCGCAAGCTTTGACAACGATACACTGATCGGCATCGCAGGTGATATTGATGTGCTAGGCTTTCCACGGGTATTTATCGCGTATACCTTACGTAAAAAACGTAGAAAAATTAAAGATTGTTTAAACTATCTATCTATCTAAAGATAATAAGGTAAATTATATGCTATAAATACCGGAGTATAATAATCATTGATTTTGCTACAATGAAAAATGATAGCCAATATTTATTTATCTTTGTACTAAGTGATACCTAATCCATAAGCCAAAACATCTACAGCCATACTTATAAACGCAATTTAAATTTAGTCATTGTTTAAAGTTAGCCCTGTCACTATTTGTCATTAGCCAGTGGTAAGAGATGGCAATAGTTTAAGCACTGCTTACCTTTTGACATATTTTTATAAGTAAGGTCATTAACGTTGAACATAATAATATTATATTTTGAGGTTAATTGTAAGCGAATACCTCCGAGAGCTAACAAAACAAATAAAACGCTCAACAATCTTACGATAGATAGATAGTACGTAGTAATCCGCTTATAGCTTGTTTCAGCATCGCTTGTTACATTTATTCTGTAAATATTTCCAAGTATAATCATTTTATTCATATATCAGGAATATTTATATGAGAATTTAGTATTTTACGACATTACTAGCAGTGAAGCCCGGACATTCAGTGGCATTTGAATTAAATTTGATTATTCTAGATTATGCCAATAATATTTTGGAATAATAATTAAAGAACATTCAAGACCGTTCGGAGCATTCTATTCGAGAACATTTTGTCAAAATCTAAAATTTTTTGAAAAGTTTTAATGATAGAAAAGGGTAAACATAGAAAAGTCTTTATGTTATAGAAAAGAACAGACATAGATTCCAAAACTTTTGCGACCCACAATCACCCGTTTTGTCCAAACTCCCTAACTCACAGCAGGACACCAAGAATTATCCACTAACACATAAATAATGTAAACAAGTTTTACTAAGTTTCAGCTATGATAAATACCCACCAAAATCACAGGGTACTTTCTGCACATGAAGGTTTCCGGTAAAAACCCAGCCAACCCACAGTTTTCCGCCCTGATAAATCCGACATAGAAAAAGTCAACTGTGAACTCTGGCAAAGGTCTAGTAATGGGTGGAACTAAGCCCGACTTACGTTATCAGATTACTTTATAGGTAAAACGGCTGTAAAATATACGAAGCTCGGAAACTTTTCCTAGTATTTTTTTCTGCTGCGTTTTTGAGCAAAAATTTTGTTTTAACTAATATTTGCTATTGTGTCAATGTTCGTTCGGAACATAAGACATCTGATCCTGTCTTAAACAAAACAGAAGGACAAACTCTAGTTCTAATCACACACAGAAGAAACTTAAATTTCTTTTCTTTTTCACTTTTTTTTCTTTCTCTTTCTAGTGAAGCTAATTTAAGTACCGTGACAGCAGCTCGTGTTGAATGTGTAAAGATTCGTGGTAATTCACCAAATGATTTTTAAAACATAAGTTAAGTGGTGCCATACGTATGGATACAAATCTAAAAAACAGTGTCACTCCTAATCATGCTCCATCTTAAGCTGAATACTTAACTATCTAGATTAAAAAAAACAGAAGTGAAATTCAAAGTCTGTTGATGTCTGTCGAAGATATTTCACTTCTGTTTTTTCTGTCGGTCACGTGACAGTGTTACAAGTTTATTGGTTTTTTAACACCTCAAAAAATGCTCAAACCCGCATATTTACGAGTAATATCATATCAAAAACTTAAAATAGCCGTGAGGCTGTAAGAGGGGTTCCGTATCTGGGTTACCATAATGTTGAAAATAGATCCCACCTGAACTACCTTACCGTATATCACATACCCCCTGTAGGTATGACGTAGGGTCTGCTATACAGGGGTATAGCACAAGCCTAAAAGCGAGACAATTAATGCCGCCATGTTGGTAGCGAGTAGAATCTAATAAATGAGGACAATTTAATCTACAGGATATACAAATCGCTTGTCTAATTTATTTCGTGAGTTTAATTCTATTTGCCAACTTTCCCCTTCAGCGCTATAACCTAAGTACAAGCAATAGCGATAGCAACAGCCTTGCGTCATTGCTTATCGCTTACACAAATTTAACCACTAATTGTTATCGCTGTCTCCCGTGCTGTCCAAAAATGATTTATTTTTAGTCACTTATCCGACAATCCGTCCGTTGTGAATCGTCTTTTATAGTATCATCATCATTATCATTGTCAGCCTAAAGAAGTTCACTGCAGGACATAGCCTTCCCAACACTTTTATAGGAAGAACGATTCTGAGGTCGTCGTCGGTCCATCAGGTGGCTGGGCGTCCTAAGTTTTGTCTCCCGGTGCATGGTCGCCTTTTGAAAACCTGTTCGTTTTGAAAACCTTTACTCCCTAACGTTTGTTCTATGAGCTAAATGACTCCATTGTCACTTCAACTTACTAACTCTTTGAGATACATCGGTGATCTAGGTTCTTTTAAAGAATTCCACAGTTTTTATTCTTTCACATAGTGAAACTTCTGTTGGATATTGTTCAATCATCAAGCAACGACTCATTTAACTGCGGCTATCGCTATTGCTTGTGTTTTTGTAATAGCCCCGCCCCAACTGACGCATGAGAAATGATATGGCTATACAGGGTGTTAAAGGATAACTTATCATCATTAACCTGATTATCTGGTGGTAGAACTTTTTGTGAAAGAGTTCACTCGGGGATACATTTTCCACCGTATTTCTTTTTGGCCACTCACAGTAATATAATAATCGCATTTTTAAGTTCCAATTTGAAGGGCATGGCACATGAGACTTTTACTCTGTGGCTGGAGATTGTGAGACATCTTTCAATTCTGTTAATTTTGCCAATGTCAAGTGAGAATATTGACATAAAGGTTTAGGTAATTTCGGTGGTATTCTAACCAACATTACTTGAGGTCTTAGCTCAAAGTGATAGCGGTTCGAATGAAAGTTTAATGTGATATTCTGATTTGATCGAAAATGTTTCTGATGGTTTTGAAAAAAAAAGCGACTACCATTGTTTTCAAACCATGTAGGGCTGACTTTTGTCTATTGACTGACTTGACTTGAGCATAAACTATTTTATTTATGTAATAATATCCTCACTCGACACCGCTCGACACTGACAAAATTGATCCCAAATGGACAGATGTTTTTTCATATTGATAGTTTCCACTTGACATTGAAACATGAAAATATCCAACCCCAAATAAGTCAATTCCACAAAAGCCTGGAATGATATGATTCACTATTATAGTAGCGATAAAAGGCAACCCAGCATTCATTTTAATAAATTCCAATGAAATATTATATATCTCAGGGTTTTAAATAATGGTGGCGGGCGGGAATCTTTTACGTAATAAATTTAATATTATTAATGTTACGATTTCTGAATGTTTCTCAGACAGAAATGAATGGATGTTGCTTCGGATCTCTGATTTCATATTTTATTAGAATGTTTCTGTTATTGCGATAACTAAGGGCCTTACTTAGAAAATCTGTCAATCTTTTATTGTCATCACATTGGTAAGTTCATACAACATTATGATAGTAATAACAGTTAAGTACCTCAATATGTACCCATATGGGCAATAAAATACATGAGAGGCAGACCGAGGTTCCTTAATGTCAGTAAAGAAAAAGTACACAATTCAGTTATTTCAAAGATCGTCAGTAATAATCATAGTTTTATTTTCTTGTAGCAATCTCAATCACATCTTATTTGACCTTACCAAGGCAAAACCTAATACTCAATAAAGTATTTTTCACCATTTCTTTACAGCTACAAAAATAACACAAAATACCAGCTCGATTTATAGTAATTTCTTCATTGCCGTCGAAAACTTACAATGCTATCAGATGAAAATAATTCACGAAAAATACCTCTTTCGCCATTTTGAATACAGATTTAGTACGTGCGTAGGTCGTCACGTGATTCGCCTTTCAATCAACTATCGTCTTTGTCACCGTACAATAAAGCAGAGAATTGTATAATCACAAAGTTTTTTGTACTGCTCGGGAATTTGGACTGTGCGTCTTTGCTGTAAGGTCTATATTTCCGCGGGTTTGTATGTAGATTATTGTAGATGTAGGTAGGTTTAACCACATAATAACCTCAGTGATTGATGAACACGGCTCAGTGCAGGCTTACAAGACACCTCAAGCTTAGCGTGCTTGTTAAGTGCGATTTGTATTGACTATTCTGGCTTCTCAGCTATTCCTTCAGCTAGTAAGAGAATGCTATCAAGTCTTCCATTTACGCCTGACGTTTTGTGATTACTCTATTTATAATTTTTGAATGAGGGTGAAAATTGTAAGCAAGGAAAGAAATAAAAAAAAAATACAAACAAAAGTCATAATAATAGTAAAATAGTCTACGTGATTGTTTCCCATAAAAATACAATGGGAGACTCTAAAACAAAAGTGCTCTAAATTGTTGTACCAATGAAACCACACGAGCAAAGCGGCAGTCGGAAATTATGCCTAAAATCTGAGAATACAGAAAAAAAGTAGAAAGGCAATCAAGCTACGTTTATATGGGAACTTTTGTCATCAGTTAGATTTCCACTGTTTTATTTAAAATATCACTAAATATTAGATTCTTAGAGAAAGGAAGGAAGGAGGATTTATTAAAGTGTTTCTTTGTTTTAACTCGTTGCTTGACTTTTTGTTCGGAAAGTAATTATTACGCAGACAGGTATTTTACATTCTATCACTACCGAAGCAACTACGAAATTTGTATGAAGAAAGGAGCATGTGCTCATGTATTTTGGCGACTTTTTTCCTGCCACATGGGTTTCTGAAATAACCAGTTACCTCTGAGGAAAAAAACATCGCAGATCACTGGTTATCTGACGCCAGTTATCTGCAAGAATATGGCCGTTCTACTACGTTTCTACTGTTCTGTGTCTAAAACATTTTTAACCGACTTCCAATCAAAAAGGAGGAGGTTCTCAATTCGGTTGTATTTTTTTTTTTTTTTAATGTTTGTTACCGCATAACTTCGACATTTGTGAGCCGCTTTGAAAAATTATTTTTTTATCTGAAAGGTACTGCTTCCAGATTGGTCCCATTTTAATTTTATTAAAATCGGTGTTGCCATTTTTATTTATTTAATTTTTTTAATGTTTGTAACTGCATGCCTCCGTCATTAAAGAACCGATTTAGAAAAATATTTTTTTATTTGGAAGGTTATTCTTACGTCCAGATTGTCCCAAACAAATTTGATTAAAATCGGTTTAGCCGTTTAACAATGAAGTCGGTTTCTCAAGTTTTTTAAACTTATAATTATGAGTAAATGTTTCTTGATACTTTTTCACAGGAATATCTCGTGTAACGTAATATTGGACAAAATGAAGGTGATGCAGTGGGTTTGCCTACGGCGCTACGGCGTAGCAACATTGCTACGTGTGCTACGAATACTCGTAGGCACTACATAACTCTCAAAGCTTTGTTACCTAACGATCTCTTTGAGCATTTTTTATTCGCCCTAAAAGGCATAGTTGAAGCTACTGGTAAAGAAATAAAATGCAAAGAAAAAAAGCATTCTTAATTTTAGTCACGTAAAACATAACCATGGGACAAAGATCTTAACCTAGAAAATCAAAATAAATATGGATGACAAGAAAATATGGGTTTGTACAGAGACATGTCATGAATAGACAAACTCCACAGTAACAAATGGCCTCAATATTCTAATTAGCCATTTTCCTAGCCAAGGTTCCTAAGCTATTCAAACCTTTTGCAGTAATTTTTTATTTTTCGCTTTCTCTTTTTTTTTGGTAAAAAAACTTACTAAGGTGGGCCTGAGCATTATTTATGATGGGAAAAAACCAATGAACTAGCATCACCGTCACCAATACCTCTTCGCCAAAGAACGACAAAATTCATTTCAAGTGGGGGGTGGCATTATTGCACTTCTTTCCCAATTTCCCAAAACGATTCCCAATTTGTGTTACATCTTTGCTATACCACGAGCAACTAACTAATCGAAAAAAAAACGATTGTACCAAATTTTGCGCTTCGTCTTCTTTTTATCGTGTCAAGGCACACTCATTTTTTTACCAATATTTGCGAGCTTAAGGATTGGTCCACAGTATTCCAAATAAATGATGAATGGAGAGAAAGAAGATAGGCCTTAACCCTGCCGTGGGACACAACAGGCTCTTAATAATAATCATTTGTGTATAGTAAATGTATAATAAATGTATATAATAAACCTCAAGTTTTAGTCACCATTCAGTAATACCAGGAGTTTTTTAATATAATTTAATAAGCCTTGGAGCTTATTTCTCCGAAAATAGTTTCAAAGTAACAATCTTTTTTTTCTATTCATCTGTCGCATGGAACAAAAAACTCAGAATAATCTAATAATATTTCCCACAATATGGCGCCGTGGCCTCGTAACTGTCATGTACTCAAGAAAACGGTATTTACTACGTGTTTTTCGAAGCTTAGTACAGTCAGCATCAAAATTATATGATTCTTCATTCTTTATTGTACACATAGAAAAATATATTTAGAAAACTTAAAATTAAGACGCGTACAAAGGCGAGCATAATCCTAAAAATAGTTCTCTTACAGCAAACCTTGAGCATAGAGAGATGTGATATTAGAGGTGGGTACGTGCACAAAATAGGGAATTAAGAACTAATATTAAACATGACTATCGGGTTATTTAAGACAATAAGCAAACCTAACACATAGTGATGATCACTCAAGGTATCATGTATTCAAGAAAACAGAGCTATGCTGCGATACAACGTTTGGTATTCACTACATAAACATTTGTTCTCGGTGGGGATTGAACCCACGACCTATGGCGCAGAAGGCAGAACTACTACCAACTGAGCTGAGAGGCCAGTCAACTGAGCTGAGAGGTCAATCAACTGAACTGAGAGGCCAGTCACTGAGCTGAGGCCAGTCAACTGAGCTGAGAGGTCAGTCACTGAGCTGAGAGGCCAGTCATCCAGCCAGTAATAATAAACTTATGATGCTAACTGTACGTGTAGCATTATTTCGAAATAGATTTGCACGGTAATTTATTTCGTGATCTGGTGCCTCTTCTCCCGACATTCACAAAAGATATTGACAAAGTGAATACCAGTCTGTCTGCGTCCTTCTATACAAATATTGGACCTTTAGTTAGTTGCTATTATAATTATGATTGTATGACACATGCCTTCCTACGGAAAGAATAACATTTTACTTACCTTATGAACTAATTACAATTATTTTGACTACTGCTCGTCTTAAACATAAAACATAAAAAAAACAAAAAGCCATGCAAACTAAATAAACGATTGTTTATTTAGGAGCAGTAGTCAAAATAATTGTAATTAGTTCATAAGGTAAGTAAAATGTTATTCTTTCTTCTCTTTCTTCGTTCTCCTTTCTACTACTTTCTTCTTTCTTCTTTCTTCTTTCTTCTTTCTTCTTTCTTCTTTCTTCTTTCTTCTTTCTTCTTTCTTCTTTCTTCTTTCTTCTTTCTTCTTTCTTCTTTCTTCTTTCTTCTTTCTTCTTTCTTCTTTCTTCTTTCTTCTTTCTTCTTTCTTCTTTCTTCTTTCTTCTGTCTTCTTTCTTCTTTATTCTATCTTCTTTCCTCTTCTTTCTTCTGCTTATTTCTGCTATAAGTATACTTTTCAGTAGTAGCAGAGGTCCTTGTGAAGGGCTCGTCCAGGGAAGTACTACCACCATGCTTATTTCTGCCTTGAAGCAGCATTACTGTGTTATAATTTGAAGGGCTAGCTAGCTAGTAGGCTAGGTCTAGGCTTGGTCGAGTGGAACTGGTACCTAGACTCATTTAGTTTTAAAACGTTTCATAGTGATCCTTGTGATACTACTGAATAAATACAAATTTGATTTGATTTGACTACTATTGTTAGAAATTAATTTGAGAATAATAGACCCAAGTTACGCTTTGTTATCAATAATAATCATAAAATTACCTTTATAATTACAATCGTAAATTCAAACACAGGTTATTTTATGTACCTCTTCGTGACTTTAAGTAAAGCGGTTTTGTGTTTTAACGATGCCTTAATTGCTCAGTTATGTTTATGAGTTACTGAGTTGATTATGATGAAAAATGAAAAATGTTTTATCAATCGTAAAGCCTTCGTAAAGTACTTAATTTGTCCAAATGAAAAAAAGTGTATGTGGACTGAGATTGTATATAAATACATGTGAAATACATATTAGCGGTCTTTCTTACAAGCGTTATTTAGGTATTAAATATATAAATCAAAATCAAAAATGTATTTATTCAATAGACTTACAAGGATCACTTTGAAACGTCCTCTCAGCTCAGTTGGTAGTAGCTCTGCCTTCTGCGCCGTAGGCTGTGGGTTCGATCCCCACCGAGTACAAAATATTTGTGTGGTGAACATCGATGTTTGTTCTCTTTTCTGGGAGTTATAGCGTATTTTAAGTACGTATTTAAATTTGAAAAAAGTATTTTAGTATTACGAGTATATCCGCTACTTGTTCCCATAGTACAAGAACTGTTTAGTTTGGGCTTTATAGTGTTGTGTGGTTAAAAAAAAAGACGAGACAAGAAAAAAAAATCGCTCGTATTCATGATGGTCTTTTAGCAGTTTTTTTAGGTTAGCAGGCTGCTCTCTATTACCAGCTTTCCTGTCACTTTATAGATAAATATATAAATAAATATTGTCGACAATTCACACAACACTACCCAGCCCCAAACTAAGCAGAGCTTGTAATATGGGAACCGGATAACTGATATCATACTTGAATACATTTTTTTTTGTCTATACATACTTAGAATACAATATAACACCCAGACAGAGAACAAACATTTATGTTCACCACACAAATATTTGTTCTCGGTGGGGATCGAACCCACGACCTACGGCGCAGAAGGCAGAGCTAGTACCAACTGAGCTAGAGGCCAGTCTAGAGGCCAGTCCACTTTATAGATATTATAGTGACGGTTACAAAATACTTTTAACGAGCCACTAAAAAGTGTCAGCCATTATGAGTGACCGGGCTAGACTTGACTAAAAACTATTTTATTTATGAAATTTAGTCTCACTTGACACTGGCAAAATTGATCCTAAATGGACAAATGCCATTTTAAGAAGAAGAAGAAAAAGAGTGAGAAAGTAAATCTCATAAGACTAAAGAGGTAAATAAAGACGAGTCATCACTTTCACGTCAAATAAAATCCAACATAGTGGGAAAACTAGAATCTCGTTAGTGAGTTCATTATAAACCGCTGACTCTATTAAAACGATGGCACTTCACTTAGAGATCAAAAGGCTGGTGCGGGGTCGTAATAGGCTCTCGACACAGAATCGGATGCTTCTGCAAAAGGCTTTACACAATATTTAACCTTCAGCTCTTTGTGTCTGAATAGACTGAAGTTTTATGAAAATGTTGGAATTTTTAATTAAAACTGCCTATTTCGCGATTTTAGTAACGCTTTCCGTCAAATAAAAATCTTTGTTTTTGATAGGTATAATACTGAAACTAGAGTCCACGCGAGATAAGTCTGCGCGTGGCTGATGACTGAAATATCTTCCGATCACAAACATGAATGGGCATTATTTCTAAATCAAACTTGCATTACTTTTAATGCAAGTTCATGTTTGTAATTGTGAGATTATTCTATATTTTCCGCCATCGGTCATGCGCAGAGCTATCTTTTGCGTACTCTCCTAAAACTACTGAAGTAGACAGGTAATTTTAACGATTTTCTTAGTTTAAAAATAGTTCTTAACTTTGAGTATTTGAGCTCAACCAACCACTATAATTAATAGGCAAACAGGCACTAAACAAAGGTATACTTATTCTAAAAATGTTCTTATTTTAGGTAGCAACTATCTTATTATTAAATTTATTATTATTTAGAAAATACAACAAATTAAGCTTCTTGGTGGTGATAACTGTTTATAAATACATACAAGAGATATTCGGTGGGTTGGAATACAGATCGATGCGAAGAGGTCTAACACATCACAACTTTATTCCCCAGGCTAGGTAAACATACCCTCAAAAGTTATCAAGACTATAATAGGATGTCTCTTTGACTGGCCTCTCAGCTCAGTTGGTAGTAGCTCTGCCTTCTGAGCCATATAGGTCGTGAGTTCGATCCCCACCGAGAACAAATATTTGTGTGGTGAACACAGATGTTTGTTCTCTGTCTAGGTGTTGTTATATTGTATTCTAAGTAGTGTATTTAAAAAAAAATGTAGATAAGTATTATATCAGCAATCTGGTTCCCATAGTACAAGCTCTACTTAGTTTGGGACTAGATAGTGTTGTGTGGATTATCTATAATATATATATGTATTCAGAAACAGTGCTTGAGTCTGAGTCGAGCCTCAAGCATCGATTATTTGAGAGTTCTCCATTAGAAAATATCAAAAATCTATGTCTCTCTAGACTCAAACACTGTTTCTGAATACGTGCCTAAGAGGGTTTGAGGGTGAGAGCAATGGTGGTCTAGTGGTAGTGGCCTCGCCTTCCGATCCGAAGGTCGTGGGTTCAAATCCACTCGTGTACCAATGAGTTTTTCTGTCGAAAAATTTATGTGCACTATGCCAGTACTCTCAAAACGGTGAAGGAAAACATCATGAGGAAACCGGCGTGTTGTAGAACCTAAAAAAGTTCGAGAACACGCGTCAAGGGTCACGCAAAAAGGGCCCACCAGCGGCCTACTTGCGGAAAAACCTGCCCGCACATCAAGTGCGCATGATAAAACTTCCCGAAAAACTTGCCGAGGGTTTGATCTTTAACGTAACTTCTAGGGTATATAATTAATAACTTCTGACAACGCTTTCCAAAAAGGCGACACGCGTTTACGATACTTAAACACAATTTACGATGAATATATCTTAACGTATGCCCCTAACTTTGACCTAGTTGTTACATAGTTTCCATAACACTCCTTATCAACATATCCCAAGTTGAACACGTAAGGCACACAGCCAAGATTACCCAGTAGGGCAACATCATCAATCAAGCAGTACCCTTCAACAAAGGGAGCAGACAGGTCGTGATTAGCACGCCTAAATTATCTACCTACACGTAGGAAATACACAGGTATGGGAAAAGTATTATTAAACCATTGTTTTCGTAAGGATAAATGATTCGCACGAACGCTTAATTAATGAAAATGGTGGATGAACGTTGAAGCCTAAATGGTGCTCAAAATTGTTTCAATGTGGATATATGGGCATTGTGTGTTGAGCTATGTTTTGTGTGTGGCGAATGATAAATTGGTATTAGCATGGACCAATATTGCCCGTACAGTCAGTATCAAAGTAGATTGGCAATTTCAGTTTTCTCTTTTCTATGTAAGTCAAAGATATCAAATGTTAGTCAATCTCTCTCATCTTATTTTCCATCAGGTTCTAAGGTGATGGCCAAAGGAGGCAGCCAAATGCTTAGCTATCTATATTTAAAAAAAAAACTTCTTATCATGTCACTATTATAGTTCTTTCAAACCCGTACAGTGTGGTGAAAGGATTTTAAGTGTGCCTCGAAGGGGCTCCTAGCGTGTACTCGACCCCATGTTTACGATTTTGTAGATTCTACGACACGATATACCGGTTTCCCCACGATTTTTCTTTCGCCGTTTAAAGTACTGGCATAGTGCATATCAATTGTTCGACAAAAAGGCTCATTGGTCTGATGGGACTGGATTTGAACCCACGGTCTTAGGATAGATCGTTTGTAACGATTTGTAGAAAGCTTAATTGTATAATTTACTGATATTTTTGTAGTTTTCTTCGTCAATCAATAAGAAAATAACTGTCTTGTTTTTTTTTGCTCATAGTTTCGAAGAAATCAAATGTTAGATAAAAACATACCTACGAAGAAATAGGCATTGTTTCTTGGAACCATAGCTGCTCAGAATAAAATATTATATCCAAGTTTTATTGTTAGCCACCCACTGCCACTAACTCAACAAATGAAGTATAACGCGACGTTAGCTTCTTTTGCGACTGATTCTACTACCAATTTCCGAAAAAAATATTCAGGAAGCCATTTCAAATTTATAAGCGTGAAATCGGGGGTGGTATTGTGGAACTAGCTAATAAAAACTCAGTGGTTGCATGCGTCTGTTCATCGTCCCGCGAAATTACGCCATTCCTTCACCATAATATAAGACAAGCCAGGGGATCATAGCAAGGTCACACTCTGCGCACACTATTACATTTTTTGCTTCTTCCATTTGACGCAAGGGATTTGGACTCGGTTTTGCTGGAATTTTCCTGGTTTCTGATAAGGTTAGTGATTGAATGCGTAAAATATATTAATAATATAATAATAATAATAATAATATTTATTTTCTTAAGAGGTTTACAAAGTGGTCTATAGAAAAACTAAGTCTAGATAGGTAAAATTAGGTGCACAATTCATTTTAAAGTGGTTTGCAACTAAACTTTTGTTATAGTCTAAAGACATTGACTCCTCGCTCTAACTAAGTAAGAACTTGTATGTAGACGCGAGGGAGAAGAATAATATTCAAATTACATTATTTTAGCCTTGCGCACATCTCATTTAAGCATTCTGCGGTGGCGATCAGTCAAACGCTGGCATATAATTATGTGCAAGGATTTAATTTATGACAAAAAAATATCACAGTATGTGAAAAAAGCTAGGATGTTAAAAGACAGATGGACAAAGATAATAACAAAATGGAAAGGCCCTACAGGAATAAGAAGACCAGGTAGACCTAATGCTAGATGGGCAGACGAAATACAGAAAAGAGCAAAAACAGCAAATTGGCTTGATCTAGCACTGGACAGGGACAAATGGAAAAATCTGGAGGAGGCCTATACCCGAGAGGGGTCCTATATATATATTTTTTTTAATTTAAGGTGTTAAAATTTAATTTGTATATTTAGTTATTTAGGAATAAATAAAGGCTTTTTAATTTTATTTTTATTTATTTATTTATGTGAAAAAACATATCTCTTATTTTTTATTATCTTCCACGTAAGTTCAAATGTATTACAATTTTTGTGTTGATTTTTCATATTAATTTGTGGTTATTCATTCATGCTTTAATTTATTCTACGTTACAAGTAGTGGGTTGAGGGCGGCCTTAATGTTTTTTTCTTTAAGGCACTTTTAAATCCACTGGTTTCAGTGTCAGTCAATTAACAAGATACCCTTGTAACTGTTAGTAACAAATTGTCTGGATAATAACTATACCTATCCACACAGGGTAAAAATTCCACTAACCTGGAAAACAGACTAACAGTGACGCCAAGTAACTATAGTATTTTGTTACGGCTACTCATATAATAACCAATAAATGATTGATTTTTATCTATGATAAATCATTAATCAAATGCAGTTCTTAGATTTAAAACAAACCTGTAAATTAGCTATGATTTAAAAAAAATAAAGTGAGTAGCAATGAAAGGAACTTAATAATATTATGTTTTTTATAGGCTAATTACTTATATATTTAGTCCGATCACACGTATAGACAACAATAAACAACATTTTACTAAACTTGTTCCTCATTCTTTGGACGTACTCAACAAAGCGTCTTTTCCAAAACTCCATTATTTCTTGAAGAATACCAAAGAGCAGCGTACGAAAAATTCACGATTTCATTTGCCAACAAGGCAAGGCCTGCTGCAAGTAAAGCAGAGTTCCTTTGAAACTCGTTCACAACTTTACTGCATTCGGCTCAGTTGCAAAACAAAGCGAGCTTGGTACAGTACACGGAATGCATAAATAAAGATGATGAAATTGATCTTTGTCTCAGCGAAGTAGTTAAGAACATGGTACAGTGCTATTTAGATTAAGAAACATGATTATTCTCAAGGAATATATTTAAAAACTAGCTGCACCCCGCGGTGTTACCTGCGATTAAAAAGTATATGTACTTTTCCTCCATGTCTATAAGTTAAT
Organism: Thera britannica; assembly: GCA_939531255.2. NCBI lineage: Eukaryota > Metazoa > Arthropoda > Insecta > Lepidoptera > Geometridae > Thera > Thera britannica. The sequence continues at coordinate 23,848,681 of OW618036.2, forward strand.
TGTCGGTAGCAACTGGGCCGTTATTTCATGTGAAATAACCAAAACATCAAACGTGGGGCATAGACAACTAGTCTTTTGGCATACAGAATACCATTTTTCGATTCCACACCAAAGCGCGTTTGCGTTTAGATCACGTTGTGAAGTCACACGTTTTGGACACGGAATCTCCAATGTAATAGCGAATAAAGCCCCTGGATGAAAAAAACTTTATAAAAACGCGGTTCCTGTATGCTATCTCTTAAGAAACGTGCATTTTTCCGGGTTAAAAATTAGCCTTAATTTATACATAGAATAAAATTCAGACTATTAATGGCTAAGAGAAAATCTGTTCATCCACTCTTCGATGTTAAACATACGAGTATAAACTTCATAGTTAAACTTATATCACTCACTTTATTACTTTTACAAATAGTAAAGTGTAACCACTTTTGTTTAACCACTGTACTTCAAACAGAATAGTTAATTCTTATTAATCCATTAAATAAATAGACACCACTTATTTAAGTGAGTCTCTAGAGTACAGTGTGTTTGCTCAGTCGATGATAGAAACCACTGGTCAAGTTTAGTTAGTTTCAAGTTTAGTTTAGCTAAATATTTTGGCCAAATATTACCATACCATAGTACATCTGTAATAGATGATGAGCCATTTAAAAACTCTATTCAAAAAACCGTTCAGAAATATCATCGAAGGAAAAGTAGAAGGAAAGAGAGGAAGAGGAAGACCAAGAATAAGCTACATAAGTCAAATAAAAGTGAAAATCACCATTATTACCATGTAAGGAGGTCAAGAAGGTTGCCCTCAAAATAAATTTCTGGAGAAAAATGCATGAAGTACGCCAACAAAAGCATTGCTCTAAAATAAGAAGAAAAAAACACTCACTGAAAAAGCTTATTAAGCCCTTAAATAAGAGAAGGGCAACATCTTACCTGTTTTGGCGTGTGTGCTAGTAAACGAAATGACACAAATGAGTGTCAGCACCGAATTTGCAGTCTTCATTTTGACAACACTGCCACTTAAGTCACTTGCATTTTCACTTAACACTCACTTAATATGAGTACCTGAAACAAAAAAAAAACATTAAGAAACAGATGATACAAAATGTACAAAATACACAAGACACAGTTGAAATTTCTGCAAACAGTTACAAATGATTTAGAGATAGCTCAACTGATCCGGATCAGTGCCAGACAGAAAAACAAAAACGTCCCCAAGACGCTGGCGGCATTGCCACGCCTAACAATGCTAATGCGCTGTGCCAGATACCCACCAGCCATTGTGTCAGGAGTCGCTTCAATCAATTGCCTAGCCAAAGTTTTGAAGACCTACAAGGCCTCTGTTCCCCACGGACCCAGAGTTTGAAAGCATTTAGCATTTGATGTGTGAAACAATCCACTAATATTTATTTATTAATTAGAGCTTCCGTGCATATGAAGGGCACGTGAAACCAGAACCGGTCCTTAGGCTATGATCGAGGCCCTAGGTCAGCCTCAAACATCGTCAACTAGCTAGTAACTCATACAAATAACAACATACAGCCGTTATTTCTATACGGACACTGAAAAACATTCCACAAGCTCCAAGTTTCAACAAAAAGGGTACATTTTATCCCATACGTCAGCCAGTCCGAGCCAAACAAAGCTTTCAAGCCTTCCACAGATAATAAATAAAGAGCAAAGCAAGTGGAAACACGTTATTACGTGTTGCTTACGCATTGCCTCGACCACAGAGTATATAGCACGCTGCGGCCTCAAAGCCTTTGTAAGTTTGTCACTCCGTGCGTTTTTATCTTTTTACCGGATGCGGTCTACAAGGCCTTTTGTTAGCTCAACTAGTGTTGCTTATTTTCGAACGCATACTTTTCTTTACACAGAGCACCAAACACGCTTTTGTTTAATTTCGTGTTTCTTTACTATTTGTTTTTTATGCTATGTAACCTACTGACACATAGCGTAGTAGATATCTTTATGAAGTGGAAAACATATGCGTATTATAAATCAAAACACATGTCATGAGCTTCACATTGGCTCCACATATTCAAGTAGACCATAATGCATGTTCTATAACTTTTTATAAAAAACCTCGTGTAGGTAGTTGATTTTTTTCAGTTTAAAAAAATTACATCGGCAAAAAAATTAAACAAAGAAGAAATTTATTCATTTAACATAACATACACAGAACGGAACATTGACAAACATAATCTTATACCTTTAAACGAGAAAATCTTGTATATATATATATATATATATTTTGGATCTCGGAAACTGCGCCAACGATTTTCACGAAATTTTGTATACAGGGGTTTTCGGGGGCGATAAATCGATCTAGCTAGGATTCATTTTTAGAAAATGACGAAAAGTTGGTGTTTTGCAATAATGAAACATAAACTCAATAAACGACTGTTCCTGCCATCTATTGGCGATTGTGAGCAACTAACTGCTAACTATTCCAGCAGATGGCGTTGTTCATTAAATATAAGCCAATAAAGATACGACTCTTCCTAACATCTATTGGCGAATAATAATACAATTTTTTTAACCCCGAGCGAAGCTCGGTCATACCAGCTCGTACTACTTAATATGCATATTAGAAATCAATAATCTATATAAATGGATCAGTTTTATTATTTTTTAAAAACAAGACGCAAAATGAAATTGTCCCAACTCTATAACCCGATTTAACCATTTCCTTGGCCTTTCTCTGGCAAATGGACGCGTTTTATTGGCAACCCCATATTTTCACTAATGCTGCGCTATTGTTACACTGAACATATCACTAATGTGGTGATATTGTTACACCCAGCAAATTGAATTCGGAGTCAAGGTGAGTTGGCGGTATTGGGCTTGGTATCGTTGGCAATTTGGAAGACGAAGATGACTTAGATTTTTATAATGTCCCAAAAGTTAAGAGCCGAGCGGGATTTGAACCCGCGACCTTCCCCTCGGTACGGGGCTGCGCTGACCACTGCGCCATCGGATCCACAGTTTTGACGTTATAGTCAACTAACTAGGTTAGTTGACTATAACGTCAAAACTGTAGATGGAGCCACGGTCGCGTTAGTGCCGAACAGTCCCTAAGAGTTATTCGTCGAGTGTGATTATTAGGATCCGATGGCGCAGTGGTCAGCGCAGCCCCGTACCGAGGGGAAGGTCGCGGGTTCAAATCCCGCTCGGCTCTTAACTTTTGGGACATTATAAAAATCTTTGTGATTTCCTTAAGTGTAGTAAACACTATAAAATTAATAAAAAATTACGAAGATGACTTATTCTTCAAAGCGTTCAAATTCTGCAGAGACTTATTAAGACGTTAAACTCCCTGAAATAATTTTTCGCTCGTTATTATTTATCCTTTAAAAGGTATAAAAGCACTGAACTTATTTATTGAAAATCGCAAGCAAATATCTTGTGTGTACACAACGATTGCGCACAACTTAGCAAAAAAATAGAATTTTAATTTATTACGTTATCCTACTTAAAAGTTCACAGTACGAAAACCAGTTAAGTCCTGCGCACACCTAGGCGATGGCGATGGCGAACAACTGAAATGCTGTCAATGACAGCGATATTTGACAGCATTTCAGCTGATCGCCATCCTTATCGCCTAGATGAGCGTGAGATGGTTAGATAAATGAAATAGTGAAATTATTCTTCCGTATGACATGTACGTCTTCTTTATTAATGTCATATCATGTAAACATAAGGTAAACATGGACATAACGGATGGGGCGTAAGTGACGTAAGACCTAGTTCGCAACTAGCGGCACGACATGAGGAAATGACATGCCGGCCGCTGACAGGCGGTAGATGTTCAAGAAAATATAAGCTGTAGCTTTCTTTTCATTAAATAGAAAAAAAACAAGCAACTTCTATATTTTTTATTTACCACTACCTTTTACAATACTTTGTCTCAAAGCCATCATCGAGTATTAAGAGCTGGTTTCTCAGTTAGCTAATCGACTATTAAAATATTTGACACGCAAATATTTGAGTTAAACATCTGTCAAATATTTAAATCGTGGATTAATCCCGGAAACCAGCCCTAGGTGCGTCTCTCATAAGTCAAATAATCAGTTATAAAATTTAATTAATTTTCAAACCGGTGATTAATCAGCAGCATTGGTTTGATTCTCTAAATAACTAAAGTGTTCAGTTCACGCCAAATAGTTTGATGAATATCAAATAATGATCGTTGTTCATTATGAAACTATTATTTTATTTTAAAAGATGAAAAAATCGCTAAAACAACCGATCAGTAATACCACATAGAGTGAGTCCTAAAATAAAATGTAGGTAGTAAAAAAATGTAGGTACCTACTCAAAAAATATCGTAAATAAACATACCTACCTACTTTTATATATAGTTATGTAAATATATGTATAATATACATTACTGACGACAAAAATGACAGCTTTGCTGTATCTGTTTCCGCACAGAATAAAAAAGCTTGGTTAATTCTCAAAGTATAGTTGCGTGAACTGCATTACTTTGAGGAATTATTTACTGAAACAACTTTGTGAAAGCTGTCTACTTTTTTAGTTATACTCTTTAAACAGTTTAATTTAAGCGTAAATGTAGGACTTATTTTTTTCTATGGTATAAGTGTGTCGTGGCAAACATTGGAACTATTATTTTACAGAATACGGTGTTCTTGTCATTTTGGGAAGTCACAAATCTTTTTATTTTTTTCTGGTGTTATTTTGAGGTCTGCTGAAGTTTAAAAAACTTGAGAACCCAACTTTATGACCAAACTGCTGAACCGATTTAAATTCCATGGGTCAAATCTGGAGGCTTTTTAGATAAAAAATGATTTTTTAATAAAAAACATTTTTCTTAAAAAAACCGCCTTACAAAAATTATGCGATAACGAACATTAAAAAAAAGATGCAACCGTATTGAGAACCTCCTCCTTTTTTATTTGAAGTCAGTTAAAAATGTTGTGAGTTTGATAACCGATTTCACACAGTTTGGAAAATCGAAATTTTGATCCTAGCACATATTTATGATCTACGTACACAATTTGCTGTTTTTCTATTTTTATTAATCACGATACTTTATATTTGTTATTACTGGACCAATACTAAAAATAATAAGATGATAAAAACAAATAAGTTCGATAATAGCCTCTTGACTTCAATTGTCTCGCAACTCCGCGCTCTCAAATCTCGTTCAAGATCTTAAAACATCTTAGCGTATTATTTATATCCGAAGAGTCGTCAAAAACCCTTTGAGTATGCTCCAATTTTTTTATATCCACTCACGTATACGTATACAGTACGTGTAAATACCTATTTATATTCCCAGTATATTATATTTAATGAACAGCCCAGCAGTGGCACAAAATAGAGACGACTGGAGAGAAAGAAGAGGCCTTGTCCCTGAAGTGGGACACCACAAGCTCATAATAATCTGATATGGTTAAGTTAGTATTTTTACTCAACAAGAACAAATCTACAAAATAACATTCTGAAAACGGAAAAATAAAATATTCAAAGAGGTTAAAATCATAACCCTTTTTTTGCATTTCCGTAGTCCGATAAAATTAAATATTTATAGTCATTTTACGCTTAGCTATATTTAGTCTCAATATTAACTGAAAACACAAGTACTTAGATACGTGCTTGAGTCTGAGACAAGCCTCAAGCATAAAATTTGGCTTTTTTCAATGGAGAACTGTCAAAAAATCTATGCTTGATAGGTATTGCTCGAGACTCGACTCGACTCAACCACTGTTTTTGAATACGGGCATATGAGACATTTTTGAAAATACACAATAGCTGATTTTGTAAACTCTACGCAGACGGAGTCATAGGTAAACAACAAGCTTAAAACGACGCGTTCATTTTATTCTCGACTTCCATAAGGAAACAAGGTGATGAACATTATTTCCCTATTGCCGATTTGTTTGCGCAGCGTCAAAGTAATCTCGATTTTAATAAACTCCAGTATGAGTAAAGCTTATGAGAACATTTTCAGAGATATCGTAAAACAAACAGTAGCTACATCTCAATATTATGATTTGCTAGTATTTATGAACAGCTTGGATACTCTAAAACCATGAAACTGGCTGGATATTTCAACAAAAAGCCAGATCATGGAACCGCAATAAAAACCTATCTCTATCATAGGGCTGCTTTTATCTGCCTTTTTGTATTTTTTAACCGACTTCCAATCAAAAAGGAGGAGGTTCTCAATTCGGTTGTATGTTTTTTTTTTTTTTTTTTTTTTTAATGTTTGTTACCGCATAACTTCGTCATTTGTGAGCCGATTCAAAAAATTATTTTTTATCTGAAAGGTACTGCTTCCAGATTGGTCCCATTTTAATTTTATTAAAATCGGTGTTGCCATTTTTTTTTAATATTTTTTTTAATGTTTGTAACTGCACGCCTCCGTCATTTATGAACCGATTTAGAAAATTATTTTTTTTATTTGGTTATTCTTACGTCCAGATTGTCCCAAACAAATTTGATTAAAATCGGTTTAGCCGTTTGACAATGAAGTCGGTTTCTCAAGTTTTTTAAACTTATAATTATTGTATTAATTTACATACATAATTTATAAATAATGTATACTAATAAGATTACGATCTAGCCATAATGTAGGCTAATGAGCAATTTTATTTTGACTTAAATTTCTAGATTGATAATCTAAGAATGTGGCCATAAGCACGTTTCTTAAAGTCTCTATCTACACTTAGCTGTTGTTGCTTTTATCTGTCTTTTCCTTACATATTTTAAATATGATTATCTATTAAAAATTGTTTTTCTGACATGGTAAAAACCTCGCCTGCCCCTATTTTGTCAAATTAATCCAGCGAAAGTTAAGTGTTCATAGTTTTATTTGTATATTTATCAGATTTACATGAACTAGCCGACTAAACATTGTGCTGTACTGCGAGCGGTAAAATTCAATTTCCTGTATAAAATCCTTCAGGATAAGCCTTAGTATTATTATTGTTTGAGCAAGGATGACTGAAATAGCAAACATTGACCTCGCGTTTTGAGTACGATATGCGTTTGACATTATTGAGAGAAACGATGAGAACACTGTGGACTTGAATTCCATTTTTCGCTATCCCAGATGGCTGATTATTTTTCATTAGCCGACTTGAACCATTACAACACACAAATTTTTGAAGTGAAAACTTCTTTAGCGGCGTTGAGCACTTTTTCTGTAATGGGTATAAAATCTTAAACTCGCGTCAGCGCGTCAGGACACGTGACCTGATCGAAAAAGCGTAAGACGGATGGAGAGTAGACAGCTATCCCCTCTCTACGGCGCGGCGAAAATGTATGCCTGGGCCTACTGTTTCGTTTAGGCAGCGCAGGGTGCTTGCGCGAATGTTCGTGTATGTTACAGCGTGCCAAATAACAAACAAGCCCCCCCTAACCATTCCAAAATATCAAACATGCTCAACGTTAATAATCAAGTTTTCACTTCTGCCGGCACTCCCGGAGTGCAACCCGTATTTTTTTTTTAAATTAAATGCTACTGATCATTTTATTGAAAAAAATGTGCATCGTAGCAAATTTCAGATCGTCTTTTGAATGTAATACATTATACTGTTTTTTTTATTTAACCTATTTGGTCCCACTGCTGGACAAAAGGCTCCCCCAAAGACTTCCATTTTATCTCTCTCTCGAGCCTCCTCTCACCATTTCGTCTTAAAGATGTCGATATCGTCCACCCAACTTATTCTCAGCCGGCCTCGTGAACGCCACACTTGTTAACCACTGGTAGTAACCCTGACTAACATTCCTGTAATACCCTGTAAATACATAAGTAAGTTTTTAAGTATTATTTAGCTATCTAGTTCCCATCATAAAAGCTTTGTTTTGTTTGGGGCTAGATGAAGTAGTGTAATTTGTCCACAATATTACAAAAAAGTGTTTCCTTAAAACACCACTTTACTATTTACAGTAGGCTTGCCATATAAAAAATCCCTGTGCGGTAGTAACGATTTCACCAACATCGATACACATCAGTGGAGGTTACCATCCCTCATTATAAATACATGAAACGTACATAAAAGTAATACTCCGTGCCAGTTTGATAAATATGTGTGCATTACCGACACATCAAAGTTTTACGATCCGTTCGGCATTGCTACTGAACCTACATGTAGCTTTTTATTTTGGAGCGGCCAATTTTATAAATTGGATATGTGATCGGGATTTTTGGATTTAATGGAAAGGCATAAATTGGGTTGGTCGTTGATTACAACCAGTTTTTACCAGCAGAATTGATAATACAACAATGTTACGTTATCGAGTTAAATGCGGTTAAAAATATTTTTTGTGCGAAAATAAGAGTTTGTATGAAGCTGGCTTGCTTCGCAAAGAATAGTATCCCCCCATCATAATACCGGTGGACGCGTTATGAGGCTAAATACCGTGAATATCGATTGACCAAAAAGAAGAACCCTTTTGCTTTCCACTTGACATTCTGTCATAACTTTTGTAACTTCGGTGTTTCCGTGGCCGGAAACTTTTATATCTATAAAAAACATCTACCAAGTTTGAGATTCGATTCCGAACAGCTGGGTTTTGCCTTCAACTCCAATAACAAAGTTTTGATCATATCAATTCGCATCAATCAATACGATGGTAGATTGTTTTATGGTTCCTTGGGGCATTATGATTGTAAAGCATTGCTGAACATCAAAAGTTCTAGAGTGCTTTTGAATGATTTAACTAAGGTGAATATTATGGGTTTATGTGAACTGAAACTGTATACTGTAACAAACGAGTGTCTCAGTTTCGAGATTAGCCAAAAATGCTTTTGTCTGACTATTTTGTCTGTTTGCTCTCGCCTACGGGTCGCATTTTTGGACAAATCTGGATGAAACTTGGTACACTAGTTTATTTTTTTTTAAGAAGTTTGTGTGATCTGATCACGGATTTTTGATTGGACCTTCTCCATTTCTTCCAAAAAGAGGCTTAATATGGGCAGACTACTCAACCTAATGAGATCTTATTTCGATAGTTCTTTTTTTGATAGATAACTCTATAGGTAACTTTTTTTTTTTGATAGGTAACTTTAAATTGTGTTATAAAAATATATCAAAATTTATATTATGACAAGTAACGCCATCTATCCTCAGGAATGTGTACTCAGGTTCTACCTTCATACATTATTTGAATAACAATGGCAGTCTGTTTGCAAACCACACTGTTCTTTCTCTATAAATTGGTCTCATAAAAAATCTGAAGATCTGATGAAGGTTTTCGGAGCAGGATAGCTCTTCAAAATGCAGTCAGTTATTGACTTTTACAGCTCACGAACCCGCGAGGTTTACAGCTCACAAAGCCACTAAGTATTTTACGCAGAATATTGTAATCAAAAATATGTAAACTCCACTGCTAGAATACAAAATCCATGCGATATTTTCCTTATCTGTTCCTCTCGATTAGTACCCGCGTATTGCCATATTGACCGGATTTGAACCTGTGTCCTTAGCATAATATTATGAAGGCGGGGTTGCTAGACCACCGGTGTTCTGTCTACCATTTAATATCATAAGTCAGAAATTGATCGCCATTGTGATACTATTTATAGCGTTAATATGAATTATTAACACATCAAAAAAAGCTTATTGCGAGTTTTCTTTGAACGCGATGGGTACGTGTTACTTTGCCATCAATATTTGATTCGCGGAGAAACTTTGCTGTTGCAAACTTTCCTTTTACAATGCGCCTGTGTTTTCAATCACCAAAATGTGGGAAACTCCGTAACTTTTGAACAATTTTCGTTATTGATTGATGTGGTCTTTCTTTTGCTTTGTACTAAGATGTACTGTGTATTTGATTGGCTGACTTTGGATATATTTTGATGTGACTGATTTTATTTGTAAATTGAAAAGCCCTAAGGGCTAATTGATCAATCTAGGGAATAACACTATTTTTCAAAGAAAAAATGACAGCCCTTGTTTTTGACAAGCTTACAAAAGTAAGAGCCTGTCCAGATGGAGCGTTTTACGCGCGAGTACCCTCGCGCGTTTCAATTTATATTGCGTCCAGATGCCGCGTTTTACGCGCGCTCCTACCAAATAGTTGCTCGCGTTTTACGCGCGATTCCTCGCCCCATCTGGACAGGCTCATAAGGATAGATTTTTACTTAACGAATAAAATATGTATATTTAGATCGAAAACTTGCTTTTACTTGGATATATCACAAATAAATGCATAAAGGCGAAAAGAAGAAGTAAATAAGAAGGGCGTTTTAAAATATTTAAAGGGTCAGCAACGCGCGAGTGATGCCTCTGGTGTTGCAAGCGTCCATAGGCTACGGTAACCGCTTTCCATCAGGTGGGCCGTATGCTTGTTTGCTATCTTTGTTGTATAAAAAAAAAAAAAAAAAAATACAATGCAAAGTTTATTTTTATTTTTAAGATAATGAAGTAGAACTCTATAATGTTCACAGTTAAACAATAAATGGCTCTTATTCTCTTAAATAAAATATAATTAATGAAAACTATCAACTGTGTGATGTAGTGTGAACAGTCAAAGGGAGCTCTATACTCGTTGTGACTTAAGCTATAGGCGATAAAAGTCACTGTTACGTAGTGGACGGTGTTCCTTTTTGTGTTATCGGATGTAGAAAAGCGACGCGTATCGCTTTGACGACGTGTTGACTGGCGTTATCGGGCGCTCGTCGACGATCTTAACTTTAGATTGAATATCTATCCCTAGCTTTATAAACTCTTCTCGCTCTCATTTCAGACTTTTGTCACTGTAATCGATGATTAACTTTCCAGTTTAAGGTATTCCTGTACCTTTATAAACAAACAATATTAAATTTTGCCTGGCTTTTCTGGAATCTCCGTCTATTGATTTTACTAAAAAAAGATTTATTGATTTTGAATTTAAAAACAAATGATTTTTTCATCCACTCATATTTTTAAAATACACAAAATCACACGTTATTATGCTTACAAAATGTTATACAACCCAAAAGTTCAAAAACTATAAGCTAATCACGACAATTCAGGATGGAAAAAATAATTTTGACGAATATAATTGAAGAAAAGCAAGGAAGACGAAGGCCAAAAATAAGATATATGAGTTAGAAAAAAGAAAGGTTGCTGTAATGTCGTAAAATTAAATCAAGGAGGTAGAGTTTGCAAGACTTGGTTCGAGGAAACTGGGAACTGCATCAAAATCCCGACAAGAACTAAGCTCTAAAATTTAAGAATATGAGAAAGCATCACATTAAATAAATATTTTCTATTTCTATTCTATAAAATTGCAAAAAGTAAACTGAAACAAAAATAATAAAAAGTTCAAGCATATTTAACACCTGACTCTATTAATCTTCGGGTTTACAAATAAGTTACGCTAGCAATGTTTGATCAAAAATCAATAGTTGGCCAACCCATAAGGGTTAGCCCACACGCAAATATTCACATTGGAGATACCTTTTTCATAAAACAATTTTCTTTTGCAGTAAGTAAACATACCTTAACCGCTGGGGAATAAAGGTTGAGGAGCTTAGGATGATAGGTATTTCTTGCCTATTATTTCTAGGCTTCTCGTGGGACTGAAACACCGATTCACCTGGCTTTATCACATCTTCTGATCCTTGTCTTTTATACTGTGAAATGTTTTTTTTATGATCAAAAGATTTTGACGGTTGATTTTTTGCGGTGGTGTGATTCACTAAAGTCAAAGTAAAATTATTCAATAATAGTATTTAATCACAAAGACCACTTTGAAACGTCTTAAAGCTAGGTAAGTCTATAGGTGCCAGTTCTAGAAGAACAGGCAACAAATTACGGCTTGGTTTCTACCGTTTTTTTGTATGATGCTTTTACGAAACAAAAATAATTCCAATAATAGCAGTGAAGTTCCATCGTGGTGCCACTCCAACTTAGTGAGACGAAGGCAATAAAACAAAAGCAAAAAATTTAAAAACAACACACGCTACGCTTCAAAGTAATAATAAAGTGCCCACAGTATATAAAAATAAGATACAAAAATAGTAAGTACAGACATTGCAAATTGACACGTTAGGTTTCAATGGGTACAGTGACCGGGGCATTGGTCCACGCAGTTTTATCATTAATATCGCTTTCTTTATTAGATTATTCATAATATATATAAGCTTTAAACTTCCAAATAGGAAGCTAAGTTGCATTTCCTGGAAGTTTATTATGGAAACGTATGTACGTACATATGTACAGTGTTCCCCATAAATAACCCATTTAGCCCACCCTTTATTATATTCTTCATACACGCTTGTCTTTTTAAGCTTGAAGTTTTTGACCCAGATTTTTCTTAAATTATTTTACAATAAATAAAATACAATTTATGTTGATCGAGTTCTGCTGTTTTTAAGCTGGGCTTCGAACTCCATGGAAAAGGGCTCAATAACCACTTCACTACGCTCGTAAAACTGACATTTCTGTGCGGCGGAGCGGAATTTGTGTTGCTGCAATTTATTTCAGCCAACAGTCGAGTGTAACTTACGGTTTTTCGATTGGTCTTTAACTTTTGCGTTTATTTTACTCTATATATAAAATGTATTAATGTGTGTTTATTTGCACGAAGTAGGGTTTACATTGTTCTAGATATTATATTTCGTTACATATTTTATTGAAAAGAGTCTTATCCTAATTTCAGTAAAATATCATTATGATAATAATGTCTACATATTATATGGCCTATTCTTGTGTGGATACATACATATTTGAATTATCTAATAGGTACATTGGCATTATTCAAGTGCCATTCCCGCATTTGTACACAGACATCGTTAAAGCATGTTTGTAACAACCCATCATTTATTGTTCATCATCTTAATTTTAACACAATATGCCTAAGCAAATAAATCATATTTAACTTTATTAATATTGTAACTAATGTATTTTTATTAAAATAACAATATATTTTCTTTCTTTCTCTCTGTTTTCTTTATTTTTTCTTCAATTTAGGCAATTTCTACCAAAACAGTTCTAAGCATCATGCAAATATGCATATTTCATTTTGAAACATGTTGTTCGACATGGTTGCCCGTTGTAACTGCTTGTGTTGTATGCTCCATTTTTATAAATGAGTCGTAATCCGTCAAAATGTCTCTCATGTAACATCAGAAAATAAAGTGCGGTCTTGTATGGGTACAAACAAACATGCTCTTGATCATAAGAATAAGCCATAAAGTCCAACATAAATTCTCGCTCTCGCTATTGGCTATTGTGCTATTAAGTCCCAAACGTCGAAAACAATAATACAATAAGTTTCAGTTACAAACTAAAGTCATTACGCTCAAGTTACGTTGTTATATTATGAGCCCTTATCAACCGATATCGTATTGAAGGAAGTTTGATCGAATTTTAGTAATAACACGTAAAATAATTGGACGTAATAAAACTTACGTAAGCCCTATGATATTGATATTGGGTGAGATAGGAAAGTATGAATTTCACGTGGTACTTATTTATGTAAGCCACTATTTTGTTGATGTAGGAACAAATTGGTTTCCATTATAATAATCCAGCGGTAGTTTGACTATAAACGAAATAAAATAATTATTATACATAAATATAATATGCAATACATAAAGTAAAGTTAATACATGAAGTATGGTATAAAAAGAAAAAGGTACGGCTAGGTCATAGGGTATAATTATAAACAAATTAGCAAGTACAGACCTTAGAGACATTGGGACTAGATCATGTTTTGTGGATTGTGCACATTAAAAAAAAATATGCATGGTATGCCTGAAAGTAATAACAATTCATACAACAAAACTTTGAGTAAGCGTGACATTAATGGAAAGCTATCCATGTCATCTTTCGGTTCGTGGTATCCATCCGAGAACCTTTGTTTCCCAGCCAAGTACTACTCAATATCCTTTGAATATGTCGTGATGAAGTCAGAAGAATTATATAAAAATACCTTCTTTTTATGGTAGCTAAAACGTCGCAAGTTTATCTAAAATTCCTTCTGGTTATTGCCATAAACCTTTCAAACAGAAAAATCTCTTCACCGCTAAGAGATTTTTTCCTCTAGACCACTTATCATAGGCCTTATAAATTATTCCATAGCTTTAAATTAAGAGACTGAAGATAAAATGGAGTAAAGTCATTCCCGTGGCTGAAACCCAAATTAAACGGATAAGGCCGCAGCCGCACGTGGCGAACAGCGAAAAAGCTTAGCCAACGAAAAAAATGCATACGTTACGGTCTTTCCGTGGGAAAATCGATTTAAATTGACATTCAGTGGGGATTCATTCGCCGTAATGATGTTACTTTCGTGCGGCAGGAAACCATTTTCAAGAGTGAGTGCTGAACACTTCTAGAATACGGTACGTTTGGGTGTGTGGATGTGTGTGTGGTGGTGTGGTAATGAAAGTACTTATTAATATAATACAACTAGAAGCTTTTCTGGACCTCCACAAATCATTCAAGACCAAAATCAGCCAAGTCGGTCCAGCCGTTATCGAGTTATAGCGTCAGGAAGAAAAACCCGACTTATTTATGTATAGTATATTTTAATTTATGTTTATATTCTTTATATATTATATACGTTCTTTATATGTATACGGCTAATTAAATTATCCTACCAGAGATTGATAAAGTTCTGACTAAAAGACAAATGCCTACTTATTCACTTTAAGGAACTGCAAATGTAAAACAAACACACCATCAGCCTGAAGAAGTCCCCATCTGAATATAGGTCTCCCGTAAACGTTTGCAGGAAGAACAGTTCGAGCCCTTTCCATCCACCGACTTTCTGCAATCTTAACAATATCGTGCTACATTTCTTCTTTTGGCTCATAGTTGCCATTCGAGAACCTTTATTCTCCAAAGCAGATAAATAAATAAAAAAATATAAAATGTGTCCTTGCGTAAATAAAAACTGCCTTATAAAGCTTTTGAGAAAATAAATAAACGTACTGATGAAATCACATTCAAAACGCTTTGGTAAAATCACAAGGATCACTTTGAAACGACTTATGACCTACTTAGGTAAATTGAGGTGTCTTTTACCTCAATTTACCACCAGAACAGCATAAAACAACGCCTCGGTTCATATTGGAATGTTAATATCTTTCACCCCAACTTTTTTCCTCTACCCTTCCAAACGGCGACCTTTACCTATGCCCTACACTTTGCCCTTACAAAATCTATTTGAACTAAGTAAGTTACGCCCTTGGTATGTAGATGAAATGAAGGCTGTAACCGCAGTACGTGGGGAAGAGAGGAAAGCTGGTTTGCGTGCCAACGTAACACTTTTCCTTATCTAAAAAATCGATTCAATTGACACTGTTCTACAGTAATATCGGTAAAATATGTTTGCTGTTAGTTTAGCTTTGCTGTAAGGTGAACCATGATCTAACCACTACTGGCTCTTTTAAATTTCTTGTTGATTGACCACCTGATTATCAGTGGTAATCGTCACGTAGGTATATTCACAATTTGAATCAAAACTTTTCTGAAAAACGTAGAGGTTCTATCTAACATCGAATCGCCTCCTGATTGTAATGTAAAATGGGTTGATGGTTAACCCAAAATGTTTAATTTACTAACTCGCCAGAGAATACAGTTTGCCGCATTCTAAATATCCGTAACGCCTCGTAGCGCTCCGTAGCATCTCGTAGAGGCTTGTAGCTCGTAGCTACGAGAGCGCTTCAAGAGACACTCGAGCTAAATTCGTTACTGCTATGTAAGCTGCTTACTATTCAGTAAAAACCTTTCAAGATAAAGGAATTTTTCAGTAAAATTCAGGCACAAGAAACTAACAACTATCAAGGTAACTATTTTGTTGCAATGATAACAATGACCAAGTTCTGCAATTAGATTATGCCAACATTGTTTTTTATTCTTATTATATTTTATTCTAATAAAATAAAATATCTTAAAAAGAATATAAACATAAAGCACCAAAATACGCTATTAAAGTTGTTTGAAAAATATTAAAAGAGATGTACCAACCTGCTTTCTACTCAGTCCTCTTTAACACTCATATAAAAAAAAACACTTCAACTGTACGTCACTTCATATCACACCGTACGTACCGGCACACAGCAAATCACCAGACGCGTGTGCTCACGACAAGGATCGGCGGCAAACTGCGCTTCAACCGAACAGAACAAACCGAACATACAAGTTTGAATGTTTGTTCGGCAAGCTTCGGACACCCTCGGATGCAACACGATTCTGTTTTGTGTAGGTGTCCCTGCTTTGTATGCATCGGAGTTTGAACTACGCGATTGGCGACAGACGGTTTTCCTAATATATTTTGCGATATTCCTCGACTACTTTATTGTTGCAATATCGTAGATGGGTCGCTGACGTTTTATGAGAGCTTTCTTGTATTAGATTCTTGTGTATTTTATGGTAATGTAATATTAGATGTGATATAAGAGAATTTCTAGAGCGATAGCTAGTAATATGAACTTGTATGTTTTTGAAGTAAACTTAATTGAGATTTTGATGATAATTCAGCATGTAATATTGTAATAGTTCACTTTGGTAAGAATCAAAGCTGTTACAGTAATCATAAAAAAATGTAATTTAAAAATATTACACACTTTGTTTTTTTCCACAGTAGTAGCTACAGTGTGCTGCATTAAAATCAAAGATAACAATAATTAATCATAGATAATAGTTGAATAATGTTGAGAAATTCACAAGTACTTATGTACAACTATTATCAAATATTATTGACTTATAAAAGTCAATAATATTTGACCTGTAAATTACCATTAAAATGTTGCGCCACTAACTTGAAAGTTACAAATAATATACAATCTGCAGTCAACTGTAAATGACACAAGGACCAAAATCCTTTTATAAAAATTCTAAGAGACAAAACTGAGAATAAAAGTTCCCGTAACTTGCTCAATCTAGTAAAAGTGACTTATCTCCTTCCTTTACTTTCATACTTTATGTCCGAGCCCATTCAGGAACACAGGAAAGAACTCTTTGTAAAAAGTTGATTCCTTTTGAACTTTTGTTCCAAATTCACTGCCATTTTCCTGGCTTAAGTCCTTTATTCGTTTAGCACAAAAGGATCATCTATTCTAGAGTTCGAAATGAATGAGGCCAATTCAAAAACATTTTGTCAGAAAATAAACTTTGTGACCAAGATCTGGCACCTAGATTCATCTAGCTTCAAGACGTTTCAAAGTGATCCTTGCGATCCTACTGAATAAATACACTTTTGTCTTTGTTTTTTGACACCTAAAGATAAATGATGCGCACTTCTAAGTGGGGATCAATAAAACCCAGAGACAGGATGTTTGTTCTCTGCATGGGTGTTATTATTGGTTTCTTATTATGTATAAATTTACAATAAAAAAATCATTGAAGTATATCAGCTCAGCTCAGCTTTGGTTCTCATAGTACAAGCTCAACGTATTTTAGGCCTAGAGATAGTCTCGTGTGGATTGTCCACAATATTTATTTAATATACTCGTAGTATCTAAAAGATCTGCCTAATCTGGGGCTAGATAGTAGATAATTTACACAACGACCCTACATAGACAGATTTTCAACATAAACACTTTCTTAATAATTATAAGCCGTTATTAGTTAACCACTCACATACTTTTTTTTAAATTGTCGAATCAGTAGCCCACGGATGTTTTATTATCTTTTCCACAAGAAATAAATACCGCGAAATGACTATTCGATCCCAAAGTAAGTGGGCTCTCACAAGCTTATTTAACACAAGATCGCACACAAGAAGATAAATCCATATGAATTTATCTCAGTAAATGTCCACTCACGCGGTCCATACATCATCTCGTAATGGACCATTTATATAATTACTGTTTGGTTGATGGCCACGTGGATATTTATAGCTGGACTGTTGGTGACAGATTATGCGAGGTATTGTGTTTTTTTTTTCAATTTTTTGGAAGCAGGATTTATTGACCTCTTGACCTTATTAAAATGTCCAATAATTATTAAAATAAATATTGGTAGACATTTTAATATTTTTCTTATCGTGTCACTGATTCTTTCGATCCAAGTGTGGTGAATGGATTTTAAGTGCGCCTCAAAGCGACATTTTGATGGTATGTATGTATGTGTAAAATCCTGTCCCAGAACTATAGCGTCCCGGAAATAGGGGCATGATAAAAAAATTAGTCCCAGGAGCTCTATGAATCATGTACAGTAGATAAAATAAAGTTGTGTTAGTAACACTATTTAAAAGCTAAGAACGGTTGAACCGATTTGGCTGAAAATTGGCTGAAAGATAGTTTAAGACCAAACGGACATACGATACTTTTTATCCCGAAAAAGTAACAGAAACGGGGCGTAACGGAAATAGGGTGAACGAAGCCGCGGGCGGCTGCTAGTCTACAATAGAAGCCTGCAATAGATGCTAAGGCCAATTTAATTTTTTTATTAGAGTATGTAATAGACATTGAAAACAATCAGTTGCCATGGTTAAATAAATTTACATTATGACATTCGAAATTTAAAAATTCAAAATATGCACACGCAAGAAAACACACTACTTTCAATTTGATTTCGGTTAGAAACTAAACAAAATAATAATATTATGTCGTCTACAGCATCAGTTATTTACACCCTGTATATCTCCTTGCGTGTACACTAGGTTTTAGATGACTAATGGAACGATGTTTTGATTAGTAGATACCACAATCCCTCATAATGTACGCTAGTGAACAATATTAACGTAGGTATAATCCAGGTTACATAGAAATGGATTTGGCTGATGGCCAATGTTTGATCAAGCGTTCGTGAAGAATTATGGGATTGAGGTTTCTGATTTTGAATGGGTCATAAAGACCACTTTACTGTAGGAGGTTTGGACTGGTTTATACAAGTATTACGGCAAGATGGCTGGATCTGAAACACTTGAATTCACGTTCGCAGATCTGAACAACTACACAATATAAACCCCTACTTTTTAATTACCAAAAAAAAAAATGCCGATATTGGCTGCCGATACTGAACACATCCACGAAAAAAAAAATTTTTTTTGAGACAAAAAAAATCTTTTTAAATAACTACAATTTTTAGTCAATAATATTGAGAAATGATTCAACAAGCAAAAATCATTTCATTCATAAACGCTAAATACCAAGTGGAACCGAACAGTGTAATTTTTTTTCTCTCTAGTACTACGTAACTAATATGTCCATAATTTTATGCAGGATTTCTGAAAATTTTAACATTTAATAACTTTGTCATTTTATCGAAACTAAAAATTCTGATTGCACATTCATAATGTTCTATCCCTACTACATTACCCTTTTTTTTTCTGGTAATTAAAAAGTAGTGGTGTATAGATGAGTCCTTTAACGATGAAAATAATCATAATCTTAATTTATTATTACGAAAATGGATTGGTAAGTCATGTCAAATTAATATAGTTCAGCCATAATCAGCTTTTTAAAGCATGCAATAGTTTACAAAATTATTATCACAGCAAATTAAAAATGTAAAAGAATATAAAATTATGCAAAAAATTTGCATACTAGCTTATTATAATGAATGCCAGGAATT
Organism: Thera britannica; assembly: GCA_939531255.2. Lineage (NCBI taxonomy): Eukaryota > Metazoa > Arthropoda > Insecta > Lepidoptera > Geometridae > Thera > Thera britannica. The sequence continues at coordinate 23,868,162 of OW618036.2, forward strand.
GTCACATAAATAATCTTTAATAGATTTTCTTCTTTTAAGTTTTAGATTCTCGTTCTCTTCTCTTTTTGGTTTAGATTCTCTAATAACATTTTATATTAACCTGATTACAATCTGCATGATTATTAATATCGGTCCGGTTCTACTGTATTACAATACCCTAACAGGGTAAACCATGTATTTATTCAAAAAACTAGTTCTAAGAACTAACAATGTTCAATATACATTACATGCAAAAATAAACAATAAATATACTCCATACTAAACATTTTATTAATTATCTGTGAAAATTTATTTAATTTACAAAATTGTATTATACAGGGATCTGAAATTATATCTTTGATGTAATTAAATTACGAGACTGCTTAGTTTTAGGTATATGAAGCGTTGTTTAAATATTTAATTTTAAATTACATAGTTTCTTCTGCATTTCGTTTGAAACTTTAAAATAGAAATTAATTTGATTACTGAGACTGTTCGTCTGCAGTGTAACTATTATTTAAATACACGATAGATGTGCGAGGACTGCACTGTGAGCTAGCGCCCGTGTCCACAACCCCTTATTTATCCAATGTTCAAGAAGGTACTTTAAAGGTAGTCGCACATTTAGATGATTGCAAGAAATTACACAAAAACAGAAAGCAGTGAAGTCGACTTTTTAAGTGCAAACTATATTAAAGAATTGAGTGGATTACAATACACTGGCTAGTTGGAAAGTGAAAAAGCAGCTTGTTGTTTGCTGCATTTTCGCTTATCATCGGTGTTTCATCAGTGTTTTACAGAAAAAAAGTTTTTTAACAAGGTCGAGGGGTTTGTTCTCTGTTTGGGTTTTAAAATGTATTATGTATGTATTTATAACAAATGCTATCATGTCAGCTTCCCATAGTACAAGATCTGCTTAATTTGGGGCTAGATAGTGTTCCGTGAATTGTCCGCAATATTTATTCATTTTTATGCCTGTTGGTCGAACAATATTGTTGTGAGTGCTAGGAGTGGGTGGATGAGACTTGCAAGGGACCGGAAAGAGTGGCGCAACAAAGAGGAGGCCTATACTCAGTGAGTGCAAACCTGAGGTGATGATGGTGATGTATTTCTTCACCAACACTAATGACATATTGCACAATTTTTCCCCAATGATAATAATTACACGCCAAAATTAAATGTGAGTCTTCCTCTACTTTATCCACTTAATCAGCAGTAGGTTCAAACATGAGGTGGTGATGATGTTGATTTCTTCACCGACACTTATGTAATATTGCACATTTTTACCCCAATGATAATAATTACACGCCAAGTGTAAGTCTTCCCTTACTTTATCCACCCGTCTGCATTGCACACTGAAACGGTTCCAGCTCAGTTAATGCCACATCATTTGTAACTGTAATTCGAACTGCACAGAACTCCGAATTAATGCAATGGATAAAATTTGCTAATTGAGATACAAAATGTAACGTACATCGTACAGTCTCTACCAGCTTAAAATTTTAAGCATTTAATTGCAATGCTTAAATAAAACGATTATTGGGAGTCGCTTTTTATTTCGGTGCTATTATAAATTTTGGGTTCTGCTTACTTATCTTACACTATTAGTATAGGATCCCGCTATAGAAGGACCTTCACCGAGCTGGTTATTTAATGAAACGTATTTTATATTTAATTAAACATGCCAATAAATATATTCTATATGGGTTGCCTATATGGGTATGTTTTGAATAAAAATACTGGGGGTCTATACTTTCGATTGGTATAGAATTTATTGTCTATTAAACAAACCAGTAAAAAGTTTTTTTTTTTTTTTTATTATTAATTAATGATAATTATCCTGGACTGAAATTTGATAGGCAACCCATATAGAATATATTTATTGGCATGTTTAATTATATATAAAATACGTTTAATTAAATAACCAGCTCAGTGAAGGTCCTTCTATAGCAGCAATGTTAACTTTGTGGTGTTATAAAAACCAGACGTGACCCTTTTAATGACTGAACCACTTAAGGCCTGCGCACACCTAGGTTGCTGGCGATGGCGATCAGTGAAACGCTGTCAAATTTGACAGCGATATTTAACAGCGTTTCATTGATCGCCATCGCCAGCGACCTAGGTGTGCGCAGGCCTCCACCTATCTCCCCATAAACCGAGTCTACGCCATTAAGTTCAACCTACACCATTTATTACTTTAAATCAGCGCCATGCGGGAACGATTTGATTTTGAAATATTGGCTGTTACGATAGGCACCAATTTATCGTAAATCGGTTGCATGACATGCAAAGGTTTGGTAAAAATACAAGTATTTGTAAAACCTACTTATTCCTAATAAAATAGGTCTGTTGAACCAGTTTAAGGCTCGAACACACCTAGTTCGCTGGCGGTAGCGATCAATGAAACGCTGTCAAATATCGCTGTAAGATTTGACAGCGATATTTGACAGCGTTTCACTGTTCGCTACCGCCAGCGACCTAGGTGTGCGCAGGCCATTAGGCTGCGGGTTGATCAAAATGCGTTCGTATAGGTATTTAAGAGTTCTGCGTTGGCGATATGTGAATCGAGCGATTTGATTTTAAAATATTAGCTGTTACGATAGGCACAAATTTATCGTAAATCGGTTGCATGACATAAATGACACAAACTTACAAAATACACAAGAATCAGTTGAGCCATCTGCACACCGATAAAAACTATCTAAAGATAGCTCAACTGATCTAAATCAGTCCCAGACTGAAGAGTTTCACGGCGCTGGTGGCATTGCCACGCTGAATAGCATTGTACCTAATCAATCTTCTATATATATAAAAGAAAGTCGTGTTAGTTACTCCACTTATAACTCAAGAACGGCTGAACCGATTTGTCTGAAAATTGGTTGGGTTTTACGGGAACGGGCGAGCGAAGCCGCGGGCGGCCACTTTTTTTTTTATAAAACAAGATGACAAAAAGGGGGAAACGGTAGACAACGGAAACCAACTACAAAACTTACATTAAATTCTCTTTTTTTTATACTCAATCTCAAACACTCAAAAAGTAACTTCTCAAACGTCTCAACGTCAACTTGTGCCAGCTAATGTCAGCACTGTCACAATCAAAATTAAAATATTTCTGCACTAAAAATATTCCAAAATAATGAATGACACAAAAGTGATATCAGAAAAAGAGCTTCTCACCGCTATAAAAGATCTACTAAAAAAGGATGGGTACTTAGACAAACTTACTGCGGAGGTTTGTCATTATTTTATTGTTTTATTCGAACATATTTCATTCTTCTAACACCGAGTGATATTGAGCTGAGAAAATCTCTTGGTATACATATTTTTAGGGTTCCGTAGCCAAATGGCAAAAATTATAGATTCGTCATGTCTGTCTGTCCGTCCGTATGTCACAGCCACTTTTCTCCAAAAGTATAAGAGCTACACTGATGAAACTTGGTAAGTACCTAGATGTATTCTGTGAACCGCATTAAGATTTTTTCACAAACATAGAAAAAAAAACAATAAATTTTGGGGGTCCCCATACTTAGATCAAACCCATGTGGGGTATATTTTATGAATAGGTCTTTAAAAATGATGTTGAGGTTTCTTATATCGTTTTTTTCTAAACTTAATAGTTTTTGCCAGAGACACTTTCAAAACTAAAAAAGATATATTATGATGTACATTACTATGTTAACTTCCAACGATATTTGGTTTGAACGAGATCTAGTTAGTAGTTTTTTTTTTAATACGTCATTAATCGTAAACCACAATGTACCTTTCGACGAATTACTAGAACTTCTATACCTATTATATTACTTACTGCTACGGAACCCTTCATGGACGAGTCCGACTCGCACTTGTCCGCTTTTTTTTATACAACTAGCTTTTGGAACAAACATATGGGCCCACCACATTTGTAAATTAGTAACTTTTGCCTTTATATTAAAACATTACTTCGTAGGTCACGCCAGGAACGTACCCTACGATACACTGCTCTGCGTCCACCCGCTTGAGGCGTACAGAAGTTCAGCCTCACGTGCCATCAATTTCCCCGGCACCCACACTCTTCAAACTGATACACAGCAATGTCAAAAATGCACCAAGCCTTCCATCATTTAAATTAAAACTAAAATCATGGCTCCTTGAGAGGGCGTTCTATAGTGTGGAAGAATATTTTAAATAGAATTTTATAATATTTTTATTGATAATATAAAAATTGTTTATTATTTAATAGGCAAGTACTACCTACTTATAAATACGTATTATTTAAATGTATGTTACCTTTTTGTATCTGACCTATAATTTGTGATAATTATTAATAAATTGACTATCTGACTATCTGCTTCACGGCACAAATAGGCATGGTGGTAGTAACTCTTAATGTTATTTAAATAATTGTTAATCGGTCTTCTTAACAAGACCAGATTTCGCAGAGTGGGGCCTGGTGATAATACAGGTTCTTACGAACTTACCTCAGGCACCTTGGTTTGTAAAAGCATTATCATTCATCATATTATAATGCTATAGTACTTTTTAAACTTTCGCGATCATAACACACATACTGAAATTATTACACGGGTATATAACGCGTTAATTACCTTATATTATTTATTTTCTCAACTCTTCGGCTGTGTTGCAATAGCCGTGGTCGCGGGAAGACTGGGAAGAAAGAAATAAAAAAAGGTAATTAACGCAATAAATACCCCTGTAATAGTTTCAGTATATATTATAATGCATTGTGAAAGAAAATAAATCCTTTTTTTGCTTTTACCCGGAGTTTTCCTAGGTGTATGCACGGATTAAGACGAACTTTTCCAGATGCGGGCCAAAGTAACGGAACTTTTACGGGACCGCCAGGCGTCGGCTGGCGACAGAATGTCTGAGCCACCACTACCCACGGATGAAGTGCTTCTGGTCAATGAACTGGTAAGAATTAAAGCTCTTCCTTAATCAATTTGTTTTCGGCAGATCAGTTTTATAGGCTTGGATGGTCTTTGATGGGGCTTATAAACGATAAAAACTATTATGTAAGAGTAAATTTGTTAGGTAGGAGTAGATATTTTTTCACAGCGCTGTCTAGCCCTAAACAAAACAAAGATAATGTAGTACATATAAAACAAATAACTTAAAAGATTTGCTTTGTTTGTTAAAAACGCAAAGAATGGCTATCGAATACGCTTTTATTAACCGACTTCCAATCAAAAAGGAGGAGGTTCTCAATTCGGTTGTATGTTTTTTTTTTTTTTTTTTTTTTTTTTTAATGTTTGTTACCGCATAACTTCGTCATTTGTGAGCCGATTTGAAAAATTATTTTTTTATCTGAAAGGTACTGCTTCCAGATTGGTCCCATTTTAATTTTATTAAAATCGGTGTTGCCATTTTTTTTTTTAAATAATTTTTTTAATGTTTGTAACTGCATGCCTCCGTCATTTATGAACCGATTTAGAAAATTATTTTTTTATTTGGAAGGTTATTCTTACGTCCAGATTGTCCCAAACAAATTTGATTAAAATCGGTTTAGCCGTTTGACAATGAAGTCGGTTTCTCAAGTTTTTTAAACTTAAATTATCTACACTAATATTATAAAGAGGAAAGATTTGTACCTATTTTTGTATTTTTTGTATGTTTGTAATGAATAGGCACAAAAAATACTGGGCCGATTTAAAAAATTCTTTCACCAATAGAATGCTACATTCTTCCAATTTGACATAGGCTACATTTCATTTTGAAAAAATTAGGGATCCTTGGTAAAATTTGAACAATGTAACCGAAGGTGTAGAAAAATGAGTCTTAAAATGTCTTTCGTCGAATGCGCTGCCGAAACTATTAGCGATAGAACAAAATAATGTATGACAATATTGAAGAACATCATAATGTCTACAAAAAACTCTGTGGTAATAATTGATTACCCCGTGCGAAGCCGGGACGGGCTGCTAGTTGAGTGATATAGTGACAATAACTTCTGTGTAAGCCTGATATTGTATTTATTCAAGAGATTTTCATATTGAGAAATAGCTTCAAAAGTAGATTGGCATTTCTGGTTTGCAATTTCCAAAATGTTTCTTAAACCAGCTAGCTCACTTTAGATTCAAGGTTTGAACTTTATTTGAAGATCGCTTTGAGCCATGCTATATTTTGCTAACCGAGATTCCGTATCGCTGACAAATCCAGAGAAAAAATATTTACTAAAGGCTTGCGCTCATCTAAGCGATCTGCAATGGCGATCAGTGAAACGCAGTCAAATATATGACAGCGATATTTAACATTGTGACATATTAGACATTTGAGTTTCATGCGCTGATCACCATTGCCATCGCCTAGATGTGCTTTTACTGAAATTGCCAATCTACTTTTGATGCTGACTGTGCGAACATTAATTTCAAGATTAATTTTGTAAGGCACTATATAAATTATCATAAAAACTATTACAGATCAGAGAATACTTAGAATGGAACGGCTATCTATACACAGCCTCCGTGATGTCATCTGAAGCAGCTATGCCCAAGGACAAGAAGAGACGATCAGAACTCTGCGCAGATGTCGGTGTAAAAGATGATGAGAAGTCTTCTTCTCTCCCTCTTCTGTCAAACATAGTAGCCGCATATACTGAGAGAATTAGACGCAAAATCAATAAGAGTAAGAAAGAAGGTGCGTTTTGACAAGTATTCTGTTGTTTTTTTGAGTAAAAGTATAATTTTATACCTACAGCAATAAAGTTTTGGTTAATAATTTTCGCATTGTTTTTCACTTGCTGTCGGAACCAGGATATAGCCTCATAAGTGGATATACAAATAAGGATTATTATCGTTGGTTACATTGTACATTTAAAAACTTAAAGAAACAGGACTTTGCAGAACATATAATCAAAATTAATTTATATTTAAGGCGGTGGTCTTTAACAGGTCAGCAAAAGTTTGTACTCGAGGTTTGCCAGCGAACCATAAGCTCATCAACTGAATACGTAACACCATATTGCACTCCAAAACGCAAATTGCCGACGTCACTCAGAAATCGTCTAGCCTAAAGTGGGATTAGTCCAGTAGGGGGAGGCATTAAAATAGAAAAAAATCCAGGGAGTGATTTTTTTTTTAAACGTCTGGGGGGGGGGTGTGGTTGGAAATATAAATCTCAATTTTCTAACTAATCCCGGTAGAGGGTTCGCCGCCATCTTGTTTTAAAGTTCAATTTTCTTGTTTTTCTAAATAACTCGTTAATTTTCAACTTTAGAGCAAAAATGGCAGTATCTTAAGTAGTTGTAAATTTAATTTGTCATGAAGTCGGTTTCTCAAGCTTTCTAAACTTATATTATACCAATACCTATTTAGTTAAACTGAGCACTCAGCACTGTAAACTCACTGACTGTATTAGTGGTCTAGTATTGGGTCTCACAAACCGCAGGTCTCTGAGACCTCTTAGTAAAATAATTAACCTAAGTTGTGGTTAATCATTGGTTAATCTCAGACCGGGTTATTGACCTGTCGACTTAGATGGTAATTTAATATAACATTGATGATCTACTAGTGCTAAGGAAGATATAACTTGTAGGTTGTCATACCAAAATACATGATCTATCAGGCTGTATCCCACTAATTTATAAATGTGAATGTGTGTACGGATGGATGGATGGGTGGATGTTTCTTACTCAATAACGCCAGAACGGCTGAACGGATCTAGATTAAATTTGGTACAAAGATAATTATAGTCTGAAATAGCACATAGGCTACTTTTTATTCCGGTAAAATGTATGGTTTCTATGGGGATAACATAAAGAAACCATTTTTTATATGAGTAGTTTCCCATCCATTTGCTACAGAATATTAACATACCATACGCTTAAGGAAAAGTACATAACTTTTCAGACGCGGGTAACACCGCGGGGCGCAACTAGTGTATTTTGAAGGTTAACTTGTTCACGATTTATGAACTGTTAGTAGATGGAATCTCCCTCTCTATTTATCCCAAAGTAGCAATAACTATTTGAACAATCTACTATAGACCCTAAATCCTTTCTTGAAGAGGCTATAAGGTTTAATTCCTGAGATCTAAAGAAAGTACGCCTTCAATCTTCTGAAGGGACAATATAACCAGTTTCACAGGTCGTTCAGCTTTTACACAGTACAAGAAGAACAAAGTATATCAAATTGTAACAAAGTTTTTATAGTACTTACCTATATCATATACCTATCAAATTTTAACTAACACTTTTGTTTCCTATTTCATTTACTCGTACCCACCGCATAATAACTTCGTAACAAGAGGTAAAATTAAGATCACGCAAGTCAAATTATAAAAAAAAATATTTTTTATGTACAATATTACTTACTCACCTCTTTTTTGCTTGGTTTAAGGGCTGATTCCATCTATTAGTCGAATAAAAAATCACAGTCCTTGTTTTTGACAAGCCTACAAAGATAGACCTATATTTTTATCTAACAGATACAAATATATCCATCTTTTGTAATATATCTGTAGATTGAAAAATTTGGTATAAAACTGGCAAATGCAACTCAGTTTTATTATATAACTACCTGATGGAACAAATATATGGCCCGCCTGATGTTAAGTGGTAACCATCACCGCAACGCACGTCAGGAACGTGCCCTACGATGCACTGCCCTGCGGCCATCAACTTGAGGTAAACAGAGTAAATAAATAAATAAATATAGTCTAGCCTCACGTGCCAGTAATTTCACCGGCACCAACACCCTCTATACCAAAACACAGCAATGCTGCTTTACGGCAGAAAAAGGCATAGTGTATTACTTTCCCGGACGAGCCTCTCACAAAGAGGTCTATTAGTAAAGCTCTATTGTATTGGTATTCTGTAAGGTTTTGACTCAAACTGAGTTACTGTTTTCAGTTTTTAGTTTCAGTGTGGGTTAACGTAGGCTATATCAGAACATCCACTATCTTAGAGTTAAATTGAATCGATTTTGGCCGATCCATTTGGCTATTTCGAACTACTCAGATACTGAAGGGTAATGTAGAAACTACATATATACCTACAGGGCGTCCCACGGATATGCCACATGGAGAGAAAGTTTTTTGAACATTGTAGATGGAACATTTCACTGAAAGAAGACATTATTAGAATTTAAAAAGCAATTTTAACTGTATTCATAGATATTTAAATAATGACGTGGTTAAAGCAGGAATCATACCCACACACGAGAAAAAAAATCATTCTGTAGTTTTATCATACCGATCGAAAGACTTACCCCCGAATACTGAAACGCAACTCAGATTTAAGCACGTCTCAAGCGACGAATTTTTGACAGTTTTCAATGAAAATCTGTCAAATATTCGTCGCTTGAGACGTGCTTAAATCTGAGTTGCGTTTCAGTATTCGGGGGTAAGTCATGATTATTTTATTGTTAATTAACATAGTGTCAGAAATAAAAGGAAAACCATGAATTTTAACAGTTTTAGTATGACATTTGGAGCGTAGATTCCAGGTATAGTGCAGAAGTGCATTATGAAACAGATCCCCTAAAGGGGTGCAGTGGAGGTAGAAGCTTGTATGGAAAAAGCTAAACGAGCGAAGTCACTCGGATACTACTAGTATCATATATTACCTATTTCCTAGACTTATACTTGATCCTATCAAAGATCAACCTATACCTGTTAGATCCAGCTAAAACCTTCCTTCAAATTTCAAACCCAATTTACTCGTTGTATAAACCAGAGCTCCGACATTAAGCTGCGCACAATGAATACAGCCTCACATCTATTACCTGCAGTAATCAGTTAGACACAATGGTCCTTTGACGTTGAATGGGGAACAGATTCGCAAGATAAATTTCCGGCAGTAAAGTCTACGGACAATGATCCGAATCGGCCCATTTCAAAAATGGTGAGTGTGAGATCTAGCCAGAGGATAGAAGGTTGTAGAATGGTTAAAAATACTTAATTTAAGAGCGCATCGTGTGAAAATTTGAGATTTAAAAAAAAAAAATCATAACTAAATAACTAAGTGACATTTTAAAAATCGCAAAAGGACTAATTGTAGACTATACATTTGAGATTAATTCGAATTTAAGTGTGGTAAAAAAATATACTATTTAACATGACATTCTATTTAACGATAATGAAAATCGTATGTCAGCGACTCAGGACTAATGTCAATTAGTCCTTTTGCGATTTTTAAAATGTCACTTAGTTATTTAGTTATGAATTTTTTTTTTTAAATCTCAAGTTTTCGCACGATGCGCTTTTAAGACCAAGATAATTATTATGAATGCTTTTCACAAAAAAATAACAATGTGAATTCATTGAAACGCTGTAAGGAGGAAAGAAAGAACCAGTGAGACGATAAGTAGAAGTAGCAGTCAAGAACAGCAGAATATAATTGTTTCTGGGATCCGGTTCTAAAAGTTAGTTGGTATATTTTGCGACAAAAAAATCTGATTACTCTAAAATAGTAGATGGATTTATACAAAGAGCTAAAATAACCCATTACCTATAAGTATACGAGGAAACCGAGTTTTAATGGGTTTTAGCGCCGCGTGTTACTTTTTAATCTTCACTACGATTGCGAGAAAATATAATAATCCAATATACAATATGAAAAAGTTGAGAAAAATTCTAAGATTCGCATTTTTTTTGTTTTTCTGCATTAGCAACGCATTTCATTCTACCAAAGAGATCGCCGATTTTAGTTCCATTTTTAAAAATAAAATGTTGTTTTTTTTAAACAGTAATAAGTCGAGATTTACTCATGATTATTCTACTCAGGGCAGACTTTTACGTTTTTGAAAAATGCTTTTTTTCTAAAATATCCTTTGTTATAGTTAAATCATAGATGGAGGTTTTTTAGCTATTGCGTATGCATAATCTCTGTAAATTTAATTAAACATTTCATTTTCTGTTTGTATTTTATTATTCAGAGTTTTTTCAATAAAATTTCCTTTCATAGCATTTTATTTCTTACGTCCTGAAGCTCCCCGCTACAGTTCCCCCTGCTCTAGCCCATTCTGCTAGAGCGTAGCGGAAATTGGCCAACGCCGGCCGGAGCGACACGACCGGACGATTGGAGTTGTAGCTAATCAGAAATCAGCTGCCGAGTGTGGATGTGGATTGAATATTCTATGCTAGTCATATTCTCCGTTCGCTCGTTTTGGACGAGAAATTGGTAACTTCACAATGGGTTTACTGAGGATGAAAATGGCTAACTGGATTTTCTGTAGCTTATACTTTGATAAGCCATGTGAAATCCAGTTAGCAAAAAAGTAATTAATATATTTTATGTGATCAAAGAAAATGATTTCATTGAAATGAGAAGAACATTTAGGTACAATTATTTTATGAACTACTTCAATTATAAATTAAACTCATATTGTTGTTTATAATAATAAGATCAATTGAACTTCACGTGTGAAGTTTGATCATTATTATATGATTTAGCTTCATTTGAAGATATAAAAAGGTAGACTATTGTAGTACTTTCAACCTACTAGGCAACTTCGCACATTAAAAAGAATAAAATCGAGTTCGATTTTCAAAACAAAAAGTGACATCCAACCTCAGCGCTGCACCTCCTTCAGCTTCATTCTTTCAGAGAAGACAAAACTTTTCAGTTCAGGGATCAGGGAGGGCGGGTTTATATCTTCAAATGAAGCTAAATCATATAATAATGATCAAACTTCACACGTGAAGTTCAATTGATCTTATTATTATATTTCTTTAGCTTCATTTTTCAGATATAAAAAGGTAGACTATGTAGATGTTTAGAGCAAAAAGTTTTGTCCATCAAAATAGAGTTTTATGAAATAAATATTGCCTTTTTGAACAAAAAACCAAAATATTTATTTTCTTCTTAAATCTTATAATTATGACAACATTAGCTTAATCATTAGATAGGATTGCTCTTGCAAAATCCCCATTATAAGAAATGGGCCGCTGATAAAAATTTTCAAATGTTTCTGATGTTTTTGTCCAGCCCGCCGTTTTCCGAATAACGTCAAGAGATATGCCTGCTGAGCTGGCTGCTGACGTGGACGCATGCCTCGTGCTATGTGCACCGAACACTGATACGTCCACGCCGCTGTCGGCCAGCACTGTACACAGTACACAGTACACTGAACACTGTGCACAGTATTGCATTAACGTGTTCTTAGCAAGCGACGCGATGATTAAATTTAAAGTGGCTTCCGGGGTTCCTCTTCTATAAAACGCGTGCCGGAGAGTCTCACTGCAGCCAGGGTAGCCTGCTGCTGACGCGTCCGTATTTACTGCCGGGGAGCAGCACGTGATTTGTTGTAGCTGTTTTTTACTTGTGGCATCGTATTCGACGCTCTTTGCGTCGCTGAGGATGTCCTCAGAGCACCTCCCCTCCCCCCCCTGTTTGACGACGGCTGATAGCGGGAAGGGGTTGTCCAGTTTCCCTGGTAGGGTGTCCGCATTGCTGCTGCTGGTTGTGCTGTAGAAGGCACGGGGGCTTTTTGAGCCCCGGTAACTTTCTTAAATTGGAGCCCTTGTTTTTCTATTGTCTTAGATGCCTTGATCTTGTCGGCCAATTTGCTGCCGAAGAGTGTTTCATCCCTTTCCATGTCTTGCATTAGGGTGATGAATGATTTGTCTAACGCTGGTGTAATTAGATTTATTCTAGTCTTTGTTTCCACAAAATGGAGGTCTGAAAGTATGCGGCAAGCATCAGACATAATCTTGACAGCCTGTACTTTGGTTTGCTTGTCTTCGCCACCAGTAACGAGTATATTCATGGCTCGACTAACAGCTGTTATGCCGAGGCCCAAGAATTGAACCCGAGAAGATTGCCGCAGATATTTCCGGATTTAGCATTGGAGCTCTCAAAAGCTTACAGTTTTCAGGAATCTTTTGCTTTCATGTATTTTCTTGCCATAAATAGGCGTATCTGGAGCCGAATCACCTAACGCAGAAAGAAATTCCACGTCAAGTTCTTCTGCGTGTTCTGCATCTGTGGTAGTAGGCTCGGGTGGAACCTCCACATTAAAATTGTCTTGTTGAGGTGTTTCCTCGTTTATTGTCTTTGCCTCTTGGTCTGTAACAACGTAAATTCCGTTTGTAAAGAAAGTATATAGGTATATGGCAAGTTTGGCAAGTTTTATCATGCGCACTTGATGTGCGGGCAGGTTTTTTCCGCAAGTAGGTCGCTGGTGGGCCCTTTTTGCGTGACCCCTGACACGTGTTGCTCGAACTTTTTTAGGTTCTACAACACACCGGTTTCCTCACGATGTTTTCCTTCACCGTTTTGAGAGTACTGGCATAGTGCACATACATTTTTCGACAGATAAACTCATTGGTACACGAGTGGATTTGAACCCACGACCTTCGGATCGGAAGGCGGGGCCACTACCACTAGACCACCAGTGCTCTCAAATATATAGGTATATGTATATTTGTTATAATTTTTCTCATCAAACTGGTCATCGCCTTGACTCACGGCCAAAACCTAGACCTTAAAATGTAGGTAGGTATGCCTTCGCCTTGACTCACGGCCAAAACCTAGACCTTAAAATGAAGGTAGGTATGCCTTCGTGGTGACTCACGGCCAGCACCCCGGCTCAGAACTTTCCTTCGCGTTGACTCTCGGCCAACACCCAGGATATTAATGTGACTTTGTAGACACAAAATAAGCACCCTTGTAAAATAATCGTTTGAGAAGCTTACCTGAATAAATGTAGGTAGGTATGCCTTCGTGGTGACTCACGGCCAGCACCCCGGCTCAGAACTTTCCTTCGCGTTGACTCTCGGCCAACACCCAGGATATTAATGTAACTTTGTAGACACAAAATAAGCACCCTTGTAAAATAATCGTTTGAGAAGCTTACCTGAATAAATGTAGGTAGGTATGCCTTCGTGGTGACTCACGGCCAGCACCCCGGCTCAGAACTTTCCTTCGCGTTGACTCTCGGCCAACACCCAGGATATTAATGTGACTTTGTAGACACAAAATAAGCACCCTTGTAAAATAATCGTTTGAGAAGCTTACCTGAATAAATGTAGGTAGGTATGCCTTCGTGGTGACTCACGGCCAGCACCCCGGCTCAGAACTTTCCTTCGCGTTGACTCTCGGCCAACACCCAGGATATTAATGTAACTTTGTAGACACAAAATAAGCACCCTTGTAAAATAATCGTTTGAGAAGCTTACCTGAATAAATGTAGGTAGGTATGCCTTCGTGGTGACTCACGGCCAGCACCCCGGCTCAGAACTTTCCTTCGCGTTGACTCTCGGCCAACACCCAGGATATTAATGTGACTTTGTAGACACAAAATAAGCACCCTTGTAAAATAATCGTTTGAGAAGCTTACCTGAATTGTTTTCATCCGAAGATGACTCCGAATAAATAATATACCGTTTGCGCACATTAGGTGCACGTACTTGTTTATCCCGCAACTTTAGTATTTTAGATTCGTAATAACGAATCTTTTCATCATTTTTGCGTTTCGGCATTATTACACAGTAGAAATACAGAGAAGATTTTACAGAAAAAACGCTTAGAAATAAAAATATTTTTGACAGAAGAGACGTGCTCGTTGCCTCGCACGAAAAAAGAATGAAGCTGAAGGAGGTGCAGCGCTGAGGTTGGATGTCACTTTTTGTTTTGAAAATCGAACTCGATTTTATTCTTTTTAATGTGCGAAGTTGCCTAGTAGGTTGAAAGTACTACATAGTCTACCTTTTTATATCTGAAAAATGAAGCTAAAGAAATATAATATATGTTAATGATGTTTTATAACACAAACATCTGCGTTCACCGCACAAATATTTGTGATGGGGATCGAATTTACGTTCTACGGCGCAAAAAGCAGAGCTACTACCAACTCAGCTGAGAGGCCTGTCAATACAATTATTATTATACATAAGTTTATCATGCGCACTTGATGTGCGGGCTGGTTTTTCCGCAAGTAGGCTGGCGGCCCTTTTTGCGTGACCCTTGACACGAGTTGCTCGAACTTTTTTATGTTCTACAACACGCCGGTTTCCTCACGATGTTTTCCTTCACCGTTTTGAGAGTACTGGCATAGTGCACATACATTTTTCGACAGAAAAACTCATTGATACACGAGTGGATTTGAACCCACGACCTTCGGATCAGAAGGCGGGGCCACTACCACTAGACCACCAGTGCTCTAATTATATACACATAATTATACAACATAATAATTTATATTAATTCAATAAGCACTCTCTTTGTATCAGGCAAGTCCATTAGCCTGAATACCTGGTTTAAGTGGAGCCCATTACGCAGAGAATAATCATTTATTAGCTTACACGTTCGACGCTTGGAATATGTTCATTTACAGGGCGTTTACTTATTTATAATGTTAGAAAAGTTCAAAATGTGTGTTTAATTGGAATATCCTTCACAGTCGAAGCAGTGCACTTCTCTAAGACAGTTAGTGAAAGTTTTTTAGACCTCAACTTCTATCACATGTTTTATTTCTAATATATTTCATTCAATAAAATGATTTTAAGAAAAAGGAAAATAGTAAAAGTTTCTAGACCGATCCAGAGTGAATTTATTTGCACACGCACCCATACATAGGATACACAGAGAGGTAAGAAATTCAATCATACGCTATTAGTAAGAGAACCTCGGTCACCTGTTTTTATTTTTACTTTTTTATTACAAATATAATTACTTAAGAGGACTTTAGAAAATACATAGTATTTCTTTGTTTAAATTTTGTGGCTTTACTTCTTGCTCAGCAAGTTGGTAAGTACCTAATAGTAATTATACCTACCAAAATGAACACACTGTTACAAGTAACGCACCTAATCCAAAAAGCAACAAACACTTTCCAGAAGAGTGATTACATATACGCTATTGAATAGCCCGGAAGATGAATAGCCCCTATTTGTATCGACGCGAGGGCTGACCTTAGAGGACTCATTAATTTGTATCGAGCGCATCAATCACAGGATTACTGTACACTTTGTAAGGAAAACCAAGTGTGCGAGGGTAATTTGAGGAGCGGAGGAGTTTCAAGGTTTTCTATTTAATGATTGATTCTGTTTTCAATGTATAAATAAATGTTTCGGCGTCTTACGCAGTCCTGGCTGTCTTATCCCAAAATATTCAAAGTGTTCTATGACAATCAGATTACTGCAAGCACTAAAGGGATAGAACACTTGTAAAAATGGTTTTTAAGAATTTATCCCAGTCACAAAACATAGAAATTTATAACAATGTGACTGCTCTGATGAAAGATTATAAAACTATCACGATTTGACCAGCAGATTTATTTTATTATTACATCGTACATGGTGTTCTTGATTAGCCTTCTTTTCGAGTGATATAATATTTATTTTAATTCCTAGATTTAATGATTTGTATCTGCCATGTTATTTGTGAATAAATAATATAATGTAGTTTGTAATTTGATGTTCCAATATCCAGTGGTTCTTATTATATTTTGGTAGTTACATGCATAGGTTTAAATCTTACCTAGTTTTAAGACGTTTCCAAGTGTTCCTCTGATTCCTCGTTTCTTCGTCTCTTAGGGAGGATATGGAGGATACGAAGAGAGTTTAGTGCGCCTTAAGGAGGCTTCTTCCTTGTATTTGTGTGGTTCAAGCAAATACCTAAATAATTTTGACTTTGGTGATGGTTTGAGATAATAAGTTTGACCTATACCAAAATAATAATGATGGTTTCAAGTTTAAGAAACACTAGTCGACCGGCCTATTTGTCTCAGTCGAGCACAGGTCTAATAACAGGGCTCGGCTAATTGAGGGCAATACGAGCCAATAAATAAGAAAATTGGTGACCCGACACACGTTGCACGACATACAATTAATTACACTTGTGTAAGACCATTTCTTGGTAATATACGATGGAATCTGAGACCAATGTGTTGTGTATTGGTACGTACGGCCCACTGTCGATGACAAATGTTTGGTGGAAATAGCGTGCACTGCACTGGAACAGTAGAGATCAGGCAAAAAAATATAAATCAATAATTCTTGTATTATGTATGTATTTTTTTCAAGGAAATAGATTGTTTAAAAGACTATAGATAGACTTTTTAAATAAAAAATAAATATTATAGACAATCCACTCAACACTATCTAGCCCCAAACAAAGCAGAGCTTGTACTATGGGAACCCGATAGCTGATATAATACTTATAAGTAAATATTTTTTTTGTTAATACATACTTATAATACAATGTAACACGCAGACAGAGAACCAATATCTGTGTTCACCACACAAATATTCGTTCTCGGTGGGGATCGAACCCACGACCAACGGCCCAGAAGGCAGAGCTACTACCAACTGAGCTGAGAGGCCAGTTGAAAGTATTTCTTAGATATACATTTTATGTACTTTTGAAAATTCATTTTATTTTTACCCACATAAATTTTCTCTGATAAGGCTCAAACTTCATGCGCCTAACAAATTCTCAAAGAGGCAACAATTTATAATTAATTAACCAAAACAATGCTTTACGCTTTTTAATTGATTGGAGTTTTCAAACAAACAAGCCTTACGACCACTTCAATAGCCGCCTTCGAGTGAAACTTTAAAGCCTTGCGCACATCTAAGCATTCTGCGATGGCGATTAGTGAGAATATGATAGCAATATTTGACAGCGTTTCACTGATCGCCTTCGCCATAGCCTAGATGTGCGCAGGTCTAAAAATAAACGACATCAAACGAAATGAAAAGTGTGGTTCACGCGGTCCTACATTATGAGAACTAATTAATATTTTTAACCGACCGACAAAAAAGGAGGAGGTTCTCAATTCAGTTGTATTTTTATGTTTATTATCGCATAACTTCGTCATTTATGAGCCGGTTTTTTTTACCTGGAAGGCTATTATTATTGGAACGAAGTACCTAGTAGGTACTTATGAAAAGTTGTCACGACACTTTTTGCTATAGTAAGCTATTGTAAGCTGTGCGGCGTGCGCATGTTTCTCCGTCTGTCTCTCTCTCTCTCTCTCTCTCTCTCTCTCTCTCTAATAGAAAGCAAGCCAGATAATATATTTTCATTTCTATTTCGCATTGCATTGAACAGTGTGGTGTCGCGACGATTATTTTTGTTGAGTGTATACAGGTTTTTTGTAAATAACAATAAAGGAACTTCGTTCCATCCGGGTGTCCCTTGACATCTCTCAAGTTTTTTTGTACTTCCAAATATAAGTCTAAACATAAATTTCATCGAAATCAGTTCAGCAGTTTGGTCATAAAGTCAGTTTCAGTCGGTTTTATCTTTTAAATTAAAAATAACGATACAAAGCAAATAGTTTGCTCTACCTCTCATATTGATTTGACCGTTGTTCAAAAATCTGATACAGAAAACAAAAGGTTTTTTTAACTTTGCATAAAAAATGTGAAAATAATAGATAGCCCGCTCCCAAAAGATTGTTTGGCCAAAATGTACATTGAATTTCCCAACAGTCGATCTCAAGTCAATCCCGGGATGAGAGCCAACCCGGCCGATAAATTAGGCAATTTGCGGCGTCCAGTGCCCGGTCCCCTGGTCCTAATTAATTATCCTCATGCCTGGCGCGGCGTTACTTAATCAACCATCACCATGTTAACTGTTTGTATTGATTTGGTCATTCGATTACAGTTTTTCTAAGCGAGCTTTTATAGTTAATTTGGTGACAAAATACCGCCATTGCTCAAAAAATGGCATCCGGTTTTGATCATTTTTATCGTGAATCGAGCATGAAGCTGCTAGAATGAATGGCAAAGTTTGACGTACAGCCTAAGCCGTCATTACTACAATCATGAAACCATGAATCTACATACTTCTAAAATCCTTGCATGAAACTAAGAAAGCGAAAGGGAATGACAGTGATTGATTATAAAATCAAAGCAAAGCTTGAATGGTTGCTAGAGGCATGAAATTTGGACCGTATCTTTTTCAAGATGTAGGGGTAAGTATGAATTATAATAAGAAAATTCGTAATGGAAAAAGCGTAACACGAACGAAGTCGTGCGAGATTCCACTACGTTCGTATTACCAAATGATGCCCTATGTCTAACAATGTGATGAGATAATTGTGATATTAGATAACATCAGCGATACAACAATCATTATCAGTTTCAGCTTCAGTGATTTGTGGTCTATCCGGTAATGATAACGTTTCACTTCATAATACCTGGTTCATAAGAACCTTAGAACAATATTATAATCATCAGCCTGAATAAGCCCACTGCTGAACATCCTCTATACATTCCCAGGAAGACGAGACGTATGACGCCCAACTAATGCACCGATGATATTGTTAGAATATTAGAGCGGGCTTGTTACAGTTCGGTGTGAATGTTTTCCAAATTACGAATCCACGAATGCACACTAGGTACAAATTTTCTGTGTGTACTTTCCATTTAGCAGCCAAACAGTTCTTAAATACCTACTCAAAAATGAATATGTAAATGTTTATCCATATTTTTTTATCATAATAACGATGGGACAAGCATTTCAATTACCGAATGCCGCTCCTATTCTTTCTAACCATGTTACACGCGCGCAGTTACACCTAAGTGCACTGTTTATTTGCGTTCACTGTAAGGTTACATATTATCATCATCAACCTATATCAGTCCACTGCTGGACGTAATCTTCCAAGACGCGCAACTGAGCCCGGTCGGCCTTCTCCAGTGCTTGCCAGCTACATGTCACAGATCATCACCCCCTTGCCATAGGGCGTTCTACACTACGGTTACCTAAACGCGGTTTCCTCATTAGTATTCGTTTGCCAACATTTGTCTGTTCTACGACAAACATGACCGGTCATGAGAGCTAAAGGATAGACTCCGAGCATAGCTCTCTCCATAGCTCGCTGAGTGATACGCGTTACACGTCGGTGTAATTTCCTTCCATGACCAAGACCGCGGAGTTACAGGTAAAATGGAGCGCGAGCACTTAGATCTTTGTTTACCTTTCAACGTAGATACGAGTTGGCGAGAACCAGTTTTGTTGGCGGACCGAACGGGTATTAGCAGTGTGAGTGCCTCCCTCTCACTTCACTAGAGTGTGGTTTCAGTGTTTTCCAAGAGTTTTGCTCGCATTTTTGTTGCGACAATGCATTTTGTGCAGTTCATCTTCGCTGGGTGCCATTTGTTCTCATAACACAACGTATTGCGTGCTACCAGTGCTTTGGGTGGTTTATGATACCAGCTGCGGAGAGCAGGGAAATTATTATTTATCAAAGGTAAAAACGTTGCGAATTGTTTTCATAAAATCAACAAAGGTGAAAATTACTGATGAAAATTAAGAATTGGGCATCCCTAATTGAATTTCTAAAACAAACCAATTCTTAATTGAAAAGTAATTAAATATTTAGAACCACTTTGGTAGCGCTTGGATAGATATTTTTTTTTTAACGTAAAGTTTCTTCTTTATAAAGTAACATTGGATCGTACAAGATGTACGTGTACCGCTTATATCCAACAATCATGATTATATCCGTAACAAAGCAATCCTACAAATCCTTCAGATTTCAACACGAAAAAAGAAATTCGTTGCTAAGAACAGATATTTTATCGCGAAGAATCTCGCGTGACTGTACCCCAATTCCGAAAATGGAGGGAATGAATTAAGAATTTTGAGCCACTCTACTCGACAATTGGAGTCGGGGAATATATTATTCAACGGTACAATTGCTGATGAAATTTAGTACATACAATAGTACAATGAGGAAGCACAGGGAAAATAAATTGTCAGCCTTGTCAGCCATGACAGTGAGCTCATGTGCGCGTTGTGAAGATAGTGTCAATTTGTTACACGCCTGTCTTGTTTTAAACAACGATATTACGCTGGAGGGTTCGTGATTTTATATGAAACTGTTTTAATATTATTGGAATAAAACTGATGAAAAGGCCCACCTGGCTTTGAGCGGCTAATTCTGCCTACGTATATAGGTAAGTATACCTATCACTTAGTTACACTGAGCACGTTTACCGAGGAATTGCCTTTTGTGGTATTTCGCTGCATACTTTGAGACTTAGGATTCTAGAGACATTTTCTTCTTATCGTGTCACTAGTTCTTTCTAACCAAGTGTGGTAATAGGATTTGAAGTGCGCCTCAAAGAGGCTTCATTTGTGCCTCTGACACATGTTTTCTAACTTTTTAGGTTCTTCGACATGCCAGTTTCGATGTTTTCTTTCACCGTTTGAAAGAATTGGCATTGTGTAAATTTCAAAACATTACTCTTTACGTTTTGTTGGCACAAGTATTTTACAGGAGCACTATTACCTAAAAGTAGTTAAGCTTTTTAAGTGAGAATCATCATAATATCCTTCAATAACACCGTCAACTTAGAGAGCGACTGGCAAAGCGAACGTAAATGCATGAGGCCATGGAAGTGCGTGTTTAGATCCTCGCATTCCCCATGTCTTTACTCGTGCACATTTACGTAGAGAGAGCTAAAAATAAATTGTATTAGACATTGATTTGTGCTCTGAGTTTCGGACAAGAAATTGTTTCTCGGTTTGGCAACACTCACGAAAAGTTTCTCTACAATGCCGTATAGAGTAGCAAGTCATCCTTGTAAATTAAGGTTTTGAACTGAATACAAGTTTCAGTAGAACACATAAACTAGACATTTTGGCATGCACAAACATTTAAAATGAACTGAAATATATTTTCTGCCTGAAAGACCGATGGCTATTGACGTAAAAACGATATAAAAATGATAGTGACCACCCTACATCTTGGAGGAATTAGTCCTCCAAGCCCTACATGGGGTACGTTTAAAAAGCAATCTTTTTAAATGTGACCTTAAATTCAGTGGAAAAGCTTTATGAAATATCTCTATTGTGATAAATCAGCTGAGCAGACACTTTTTAAAACAAAGGAACCGCCAAAACAAAAACTCTGCTCTATAGAAAATTATCTTTGAAGTTCCCTCCCGATTCGTCCTTGGCCGTCATTCAATTTGATGGAGGCCTTTTTTACTTAGAAACAGAAATTACACAGGGTAAAAAGATTAATTAAAAAGCTGTTTCTAAAATAAAACAAATTAGCACATAGCTAAAAATTAAGGTTATGAAAACTGTGAAGGATTCAGCGTTTCTATTAGGAGATTCTAAGAATTGAAAAAAATAACGGAGCCTAGGCTTAGTTCACCTAGGGTAATAAACCTTGGTGAATTAAGTAGGTACCTATACTATTTCGTAGACTTAAATACTCATAGGACTTGAGGAGAATTAAGAACAAGACAAAGTATAAGACTTGAATACCTTAGCTAGATTATATGTATACTTAGACGTAATTGCAGCTTTAAAAAAAATATTTTATAGGCACAAGACCAATCACTTTTTTTAATTTTCATAAAGAATAGTAACCTAATCGTACCGCTTCTGTATAAAGGAAAGTCTTGGGTTCAAATCGAGTTGAAGAACAGTGGGTTTTTTGGGAAAGTTTTTCAAACATCCCAATAATGGTCTTAAAAATTACCCATTAAAAACAGGTAGTAAAATCATCCACCTCACCAAAAGTCTCTTGTCACTGTCACTTTCATGCCAACAAATAGAGATAGCAACAGACATAGCGATTTGCTGAGCTAAATGACTGTCAAAAGACCAATGAATATGTGCCGAAGAAAGAAGATAGTTTCCTTCTGTATTATAAACAACAAAGGAATTTCTATCTAGTACTAGGTATACTCGTATATAAGATTTCTTCGTAACGGTCTACACCTGGTTTATTTAATTAAGAAATGGTTCGGAACTTCGGTTTCTACGGCGCTGGGGAGACGAGGAATTCGGCGCAAGTACATATTGCATTTGTGTATAATATAGGATCTAATCTTGTATTTCTTGTATTAACTTTGTTATTCATAAGTTCAAATACAATACAATATTTTCAAAAGACTTCCCAATTTTTTGATAACAGGAAGATTTTCTGTAAATCAAGATATTTCAAATTCACCAAACGTTTTAAAGAGTGGGATTTTAACTTTATCTGTAAAAAACATCAATTAATAAAGATTTTTATAATGTCCCAAAAGTTAGCCGAGCGGGATTTGTCTATTGACTTTTGGGACATTATACAAATCTTTGTGATTTCCACACTATAAAATCAATTAATAAATTAATAGCTCCTATCTAATGTGTAATGTTACCGTTAGAAACGGTAAAAAAAGTAGTAATAAAGTGACTTTTTCATCTTACTTTTTTATTCAGTCAACTTTAATTTTTCAGTTTAGTTTACGAATCATTCCTAAACCTTAATTTTTATTTAGTTACTTCTGTGTTTACCTACTTCTTGTATTTATAAATAGGTGGGTATTCATAAGCTAAGTCATTTCTTACTACTTAAATACAATAAATCCTTATACGGGTTCAACGCACTTCGATTCTATAAACTCATGCAGTTTATCTTGCTTTAGGAAATAAACTACAAAGTTAATGTTCACGATATATTTTAATCTAAGTTTTTATTTGAACTATACGATTTATTTGTGTTTGAAATCATTGAATTGAAAGTGTTCGTGAGATAGAATGGTAAGATTTCACAAAAATAAAAAAAATACTTAGTTCTATGTTTCTATAGCCAACTCGCTTATGGAACAATGGCATACCTATAAGTGGTAACTATCACCTATAACAAAGCATTGCTTCATAGGTCACGCACGTCATGAACATGCCCTACGATGCACTGCCCTGCGTGTAAAAAAGCCCTTCAAATCGAAACACAGCAATGCTGCTTCACGGCAGAAATAGGCGCGGTGGTAGTACTTCCCCGAACGAGTCCTTCACAAAGCCCTAAGATCTGAGAGCCGCAATCTCCCGATCTCCAATGAATTCAGAAAGTTCATAGGCACACCTGGCATTGTTCCAACGCGACACTGTTTGTACCTGCTATTGCAACTATATTTCTTTTAATATTAAATTTCTTGACACTAATGCTTTACTACTATTATTTTCTTCTATACTTGTATGGAGGTGCATTATTTATACTTAGATACATAGATAGCTTATTTTGTTATTGGAGAAATAATTTTATTTGAATCGTATGGTACAGGTACCATAGGTTTCTTATATAAAAGAGGCAAAAGAGATATTATATAACGTAGAGAAAGGAGATCTGGATCACAGTAGAAATTAACCAGTTACGTCTGCACCATTAGTGGGATAAACCAATGATGCAAACGTAACTGCGGGGAAATAAATAGTACTATACTTAGTAGGTTCAAAGTCTAAACAAATAAAAAAAATTCTGACTCAAGCATGGTTGATCAAATCAGTAAATTCTTAGGTCTCAGAAACTTTTACACAAAAAAATCTTGCGCAAATAACTTACTCATGGAAAGTAGGTATAGGTTCTTAGAATGTTTGCCATAAAACTAAAAGAACAATCAACAAATAACCAATCTGGGAAATGTTGAGCAGTCACCTAAAGTAAGATTTACTCACCTCTAGTTTTCAAAAGTACGTCCTTTATGCACTCAGATTTCGGTGGATTGACCAGCCGGATGATTGCCCAATTCTGTTTTTATCAAAGGTTTGATTCTAACAAATAAATAATACTAACAAGAAACAGCGATCACGTATCTTGTTGCTATGAATATTAGACCACCGTCTATCTGTTGCTATACTGCTTTTAAAACGTGAAGTTCCTATTTCATGATTATATTACACCAACATCTTGTTCGAAGTTCAGAATCACGTCAAAATTGCAAGATCTGACCAGGTTTTGACTGCAACAAAAGATACTCGTAAAGAAGAGAAGATAGAAGAAGATACCTTACAGAAGTAAACACAAGTAAATTTGGAAAATCATGGAGTTTTCTGTACATAACTACCTAGTAATTAGAACTTGTCCGCCAGGTACTACCACCATGCCTGTTTCTGCCACCAAGCAGCGTTGCTGTTTCAGTTTGAAGGGTATGGGGCTGGTTTTTTTTTTAATTTACTATATGCTGGTAATTGTCTGACGATACTTCCGGATAGCAATGCTCTCGCCCTTTCAGGCTTATGGGGACATTATGTTACTGCATGGACTTCTTTCATTAACAAAAAGTAGAAACAAGATGTATTTATGCAGGCGACTGTACAACGATGTAATTCCAAGTTGGTGAACTACCCACTCAAGGAAATTGCAACTCGGTGAAGGAAAGCAACTCACAATACCACTAATCAGAAATGACTTTGGTTTTACTTAGACATTTTGCGGCATAATATCAAAACTTCGGACAAGATCCTCGTGGATGAAGTTGCTGAATATGCAAATAAATATTTTATTACAGGACAGAAGTTTTATTTATCTTACTATGAGAAAGAATTCAGTCTTTCTTCTGTATTTTCAGATTTCACTTTATTTTATTGCTAAATTATTTCTGCAGGTTTGAATTAACTCATGCGGAGTTTGGTATATCATTAAACTAAATAACCGTCTCCGTCTTTGCTTTCCATTTAAGTACACACACCAGCGACGCAGGCTTCAATTTCTAAAAAGGCGTTTGCAAGTAAAATATCGAGAAAGTCAGAAGTTCTTTCAATCAGTAGCTCGCCTCGATTCAGCGGTTTCGTAATCATAAGATCAAAAGGCCCAGTGTCAGAGTAAAGGCACCAATAAGAAATCGTAGTTCAAGTTGGAATCGCGACATTGGAATCAAGATCGACACCAAATAACTAACCCATTGTCGAAGTTGTGCCTCAATAAATTCTCCCCGGCTAGTTCGGACTTGCCCATCGATTTTCTTCCGTCGGGACCGCAAATTGTGAAACTTGCCCCTATTGTGTAGGCACGTGCAATATGAACCTTGTAGATTGCAATGCAGGCTACAATGACTGGTAACTTTTGTGTGGTGACATGACAATGGACTTTGGAATCTTCAATGGTATTTCACTGTAGATTTGCAGTTCGCTTCCTGCATTCCGGAGTTCGGCATGAAATGAATGTTGGACTAGACTGTAGATGGTATTACTTACCCTGACTTTTGTAGAATTAATATGAGGCGAAGACTTTCTATGTACTTCTCGCTCGCACATTTGAAATATACCTACAGGATGTTACAAACTACCCGTAAAAGCCAAAAGGAGGTTACATTGGGCCTTAAAACGAATCCATTCACAATATTATTATTTTTATTCACATTTATGATTGAAAAATAGAAAAACTATCAAAGTAAACGATTATTATGTAAAATAGGTACATGAAGGCTTACTAGAGTTTTGGCTTTGATAAAAAATGTTTTTTTAAATCTCATTTCAACTTATCAAATCAAATCAAAAGTTGTTTATTTTTATGCCACACAACAATAATAGTATTAGGCACACAAAGATGATATACAATTAACAATGACATAAAAAACTGATAATTGTGTTCCTGTTACGTTCTACTATGCACCCCCCTTTTCTTGCCCGGTTATTGTATTACCAGCAAGAACCTTATTACAAGTGAAAGAACCAGTAAGCTATAATGGAAGCCAACAATCGCTAGTTTTAATTCAATTTCTTAAATTCAATAAACTTTTCAGTGTTTTCAGCAAGCTTTCCTTTATAACATTAAGCTTAGCACAAGTTCTGACAACCTTAATCAGCTACGAAGTCCAGATGTGGTCCACAAGCAGGTGTAGGTAGATTGTTGACAAACTTAGGGGTAGGTCACGAACAATATATTTCCTACTAACTTTCGCCCGTGACTTCGTCCGCCGGAAAAAGATCCAGTTAAAAAGTAGCCAACATTTACCCGACTACGGCGAAGCAATATATAATAATAATATAATAAATAATAAATATAAAATAATATATATTATTATCATATTATGTAGGTAAATATATATATTACTAGTGGCCGCCCGCGGCTTCGCTCGCCCGTTCCCGTAACGCCCCGTTCCCGTTGCTTTTTCGGGATAAAAAGTAACCTATGTCCTTCTCCCGGTTCTAAGCTACCTCACCACCAATTTTTAGTCAAATCGGTTCAGCCGTTCTTGAGTTATAAATGGTGTAACTAACACGACTTTCTTTTATATATATGGAGATTTAATTTAATATGCATGTTTATACATAATTACCTATGTACATTTGTTCTCTCAGAATAAAGATGAAAGCAGTTTGTTCCCATAAAACTTGAAAACTATTAGAATTTGACAATTACTTTGAAACGACTTCAAACTAAGGTGAGTCTGTACTGTATACCTAACAACCTACAACAACACAAACTCCTTGCGACTTATTTTAAACTGAACTCTTCCAATAAGTCTTAGCTAAGTGTAATTGCTACCAGCATGACTCTAACTCATTACTACCTACCTATTCTCAAAAAGGAATACCTAAAGGATGGCAACAGCGCAGGCAATATGGCTGGTTTACTCCATCTGTAAGCCCTAGTAAAACTGCATCAAACAAGTCAGGTTCTCAGCAGAAACTTTAAGGTGGTTCGATTTCCATACAAACAGTTTTTTACCATTTATGGGCGATGAAGAGTTTAATTATTGCCTATTAAAATAACTGCAGCTGATGGCTTTAATTTCCATAAAACTTTGATAATTTGAAGATAACTGTAGTGATCTATAAAACTAAAAAATAAATTATGAATATTGTTATAGACATACCATTCGGTAATGACTTTGTAAATGAAAATAAATGCATATTGCAGTTTTTACCTAATAACACCGTTAATTTACAATTTTATTCAACTTAATAAAGTTTGCCGGAAATAAAGACGAAAGAAAGCCAACCACATTTATTTTAGTTTACAAAATTATACTCTCATCGGCCATGGTAAAATTAATTTGCTCGATTCATCAAAGCAGTCGATGAGTTTTTTTTTTTTTTTTTTTTTTTTATGTAACTAGCTGATAGAACAAGCATATGGCCCACCTGATGTTAAGTGGTAACCATCGCCTATAACAAAGCAATGCCTCGTAGGTCACGCACGTCAGGAACGTGCCCTACGATGCCCTGCCCTGCGTCCATCAACTGGAGGCATACATATGTTTAGCCTCACGTGCCAGTAATTACACCGGCACCCACACCCTTCAAACCGAAACACAGCAATGCTGCTTCACGGCAGAAATAGGCATGGTGGTAGTACTTCCCCGGACGAGCCCTTCACAAAGAGCTCTACTACTACTAAAGAGTGGAGCCGATGTGATGTTTTCGCCGTTTATTCGTATGTACCTATATTATGAGCGGAGCTGATGAGATGTTTCCTCATATTTTTTATTATTTGAAAGCTCTATCTATACTTTTTTTTCTTATGAATAGGAAAACCTCTGGCATATATTTTATTAGCCGGTTTGAATCCATGATTATGGCGAAAAACGGGGTTCTTACCACAGGAGGACTGTTCAGTGCATGAAGGTAGTAAGTGACCTAGCTATTTCACGCACGCTAAGGTGCCAGTTTGTGCACCTATTAATTCCAAACTAAACAGCAAGGACTAAAGACGGCTCCAATTTGCTCAGTAAACACGAAACCAACTGCGCTTCAGTGCAAGATAGCTCACAAAAGCGGACATTAGTTCGCCAACTATTGGCGGGAGACAATTTATGCTCACGCTGCAACTTCGTCAATTGATAGGGTTGGGAGGTTTCGACAGACGAATTCTTACAATTAGACATCATCTGTAATAATTCATACTTACTTAATATAAGGTACTACACTAAATACTAATTAATATTACTAGGTATACCTAGTAGTAGCCTAGCTCTTTGTTTTTTTTTTTTTTTTATAAATTTTAAATATTGTGGACAATTCACACAACACTACCCAGCCCCAAACTAAGCAGAGCTTGTAATATGGGAACCGGATAACTGATATAATACTTGAATACATTTTTTTTTGTAAATACATACTTAGAATACAATATAACACCCAGACAGAGAACAAACATTTATGTTAACCACACAAATATTTGTTCTCGGTGGGGATCGAACCCACGACCTACGGCGCAGAAGGCAAAGCTACTACCAACTGAGCTAGAGGCCAGTCAGTGAGCTAGAGGCTTTGTGAAGAGCTCGTCGGAGGAAGTACTACCACTATGTCTATTTCTACCTTAAAGCAGCATTGCTGTTTCGGTTTGAAGAGGTTTGACTGAACATCTGTAGGCTTCAAGTAGGGCACATTACTGACGCCCGTGACGTACGAGGCAATGCTTTGTTATGCGATAGTAACCACAGCTATGGAGGTTAAAAATCAAATCAAAATTATATTTTTGCTGAAGTGTCTTCATATTGCACACAATTTAATTGATTGTCATTTACGCCTTACTAATTAGTCAGATTTTACCCAAACAAAGCTACAAGCAAATAAACCTACACTGCTGCGCTAAGATGGCAAATCTAAAAAAACATTTCCGCCACTTCGCTCAGCTTTGAAACCATTGTGGGAGAAAATAGTTTTAAAAGATCCCCAAGCCCGATATGCTTCTTGAATACAAAGGCCACCTTACACCCCTAGTCCAAGATTTTGCTCCGCCGGTCTTACCGTAGAGGAAATTGGGACTCATTGTTTATGTGTTTCGGATACCACCAACTGCTCCTAACTCGAGGTAATAAGGTACGGTACCTACCTATGAAATGAGATTTGGTTATTGCATATTAAATTGGAGAGATGTTATCAGTTTATTGGGAGTTTGGTACCCTTCTATTATGTAGCCTGATGGGACTGGGTTTTAGATGGAGTAGGTATTGCTTAGCAAACAAGATAAACGTACCTACACCGTTTTTCAAAACGGAACTGGTACTTGCCACCAAGTTCGTTTTTTTTTCTTAAATAATGCGGAAAATCCACACAACATGATTTAGCCCCAAACTAATTAGAGCTGGTACTATAGGAACTAAATACCTGATATAATATTTGTATAATTTTTTGACTAGGTATTGATTACCTAAGTATTCGTAAAGTTTTTAAATACACCAAGAAATTAGGCTAAATCTTCTTTCGTCTACAATAAAATATTAATCTATCTATCTAACAATGTACTCTGTATTTAATGTATGTATAGGTCCTTATTTAATTGTTGTTATTGAATTCTCGCATTCGAAAGACTTTATTGAAGAAAACTGCATCAAAACCTTGACAAGAGCTATTAAGCACATTTTAATTTGAAAAACGCAATGTACAAGTCCATAAATACGTTTTTGTTAAATTAACTTGTAGGTAATTTGAAAATCGAACTGTCAGATTCTTAGAGGGAATCACACCGGCACGCGGCGACTTTCCATACAAACGTAGTCCCCTATTTCCTCCCTGGATAATGCCTCTAGAGTAGCCATTTTGTCTCATAAAATCCAGATCTGCTATATACGTGCTCGTATGTTTTACTTTTTTTCAGAAACTTATTGATAAAGAAAATATGACCCTCATTATAATTTATATTAAATATGAATTGGATAGCAGATCTGGATTTTATGAGAAAAAAGCAGCCAAGTGCGAGTCGGACTCGCCCATGAAGGGTTCCGTAGTAACATAAATAAAGGTTCTTGTAGTTCGTCGAAAGGTAAATTGCGGTTTACGATTTATGGCGTATAAAAAAAAAACTACTGACTAGATCTCGTTCAAACCAAATATCGTTGGAAGTTTGCATAGTACAGCATATATTTTTTTTTAATTTCATCATTCTCTTATTTTAGAAGTTAGAGGGGGGGACCAACTTTTTTACACTTTGGAAGTGTCTCTCGCGCAAACTATTCAGTTTAGAAAAAAACGATATTAAAAACCTCAACATCATTTTTGAAGACCTACTCTCATAGATACCCCACACGTAAGGGTTTGATGAAAAATTTTTTTTTGAGTTTCAGTTTCAAGTATGGGGACCCTCAAAATTTATAGTTTTTTTCTATTTTTGTCTAAAAATCTTAATGCGGTTCACAGAATACCAAGCTACTCACCAAGTTTCATCAGTCTAGCTCTTACGGTTTCGGAGAAAAATGGCTGTGACATACGGACGGACAGACAGACAGACATGACGAATCTATAAGGGTTCCGTTTTTGCCATTTGGCTACGGAACCCTAAAAATGGTTACTCTAGAGGCATTATCCAGGGAGGAAACAGGGGACTACTTTTGTATGGAGAGTCGCCTGTGTGATGCCCTCTTAAAACAGTTGACTATCGGTTATCGGTCTTGTGAGCCCAGTAGGTATGACAATGAGTCGTGCATTCCACATCATTTGACAGACACCCCGATTCACAACAACAATTGAGTGAGACTGCTAATCCCAGAGCCTGAGGAGGGACAATCGAATCAGTCCGACATTACACGGACAAATCTGAAATCGAACAACAGAAATAAATCAAATTTTGATTGGAATCGCCAGAGTACGTAACAATCGCATCACGTACCGGCCGCGCTTTGAATAAACAATCACGGTACAAAGTTTGGTGATCCCGGAA
The DNA here is from genome assembly GCA_939531255.2 of Thera britannica. NCBI lineage: Eukaryota > Metazoa > Arthropoda > Insecta > Lepidoptera > Geometridae > Thera > Thera britannica. Next base: position 23,899,418 of record OW618036.2, read on the forward strand.
CCTACTTGGGGATTTGAAGTCGAAACTAACTCGCAACACCAATGTTTTTAGGTACAATATTACGTGACTTAGATATCTCTTTTTAGGTACGGCCTACTTGTAGCATAATAACTTGTAGTTTTACGTATCTCAATCAACATACAAGAAGTAAAAACGACTGGGGATTCAAGATTTTCTACACCATTCTTCTTCACGGTTCTATCTACCACATATAATCAGGTAAGCCAAAATCTTGTTCCAGTAGCTACTTGTATAAATAAAGCTTACCACTGCCAAGAAAAGCTGGGAATATACCTACTAGCAATAAAAACAACAGGAGCAACCGGCTGGAGTGGTAGCATGTCAAAGTAATGTGACTAGGTGAGTGATGAGTATGAATGTAGATGGATATGTGGTGTGGGTAGGTAGAGGTAGGCCAAAGAAAAGATTGATGAACAGTGTGAAAGATGACATGGAAAGTTATTATAGAAATGGCGGCTGATAGAGGAGAATGGAAGAGGAGAACATGTTGTGCCGACCCCACATAAAGTGGGATAAGGGCAGGAATGAGAACAGTAAAAAATGACAACTACAGATAAAATCTAACTTAATAGGTACACAACCGGAAAATTCTGTTTTAGAGTGTTATTAATTATTGTTTTATTGTGTAATTCGTAAATCATTTCTCGAGGAAAAAGTGAAGTCGGGAACATTAGTAGCGTTCTTGCTCTCAATTTGTGAAACGTCGGAGGGCGATTCCGATTGACAGTTGTCGGAAGACCCGGGTTTGAGGTTCGGTCAATTCGACTTTGTTTGTGTCGGTCGTGCTACGATGTGTATTTAGATTTTGAAACGCAACTCAAATAGGTTTGGCGAACGCAAATCAAAGGAGAGCTCTTGAATTTGCATGAATTTCCCCCGAACCTATACCTACCTAGTTTTCCTAATTATTAGTAAAACCAATGTTATTTCTGATAGTTATTATTGATTAACTTTAGCTTTCATTTCTATCCTATATTCCTTTGTTTATGTACCGTAACTCAAAATTCAATACTGGGGATGCGAAAGCGAGCATGTCTCTTCACTATTGTCGGCATTTTTTTGGTTAATGTTTACAGATTTTATAGAGCTTCCTAAGCGTGCTTACCTATGTTAAAACTTTTAGGAGCACACGGAGTATAAATTACTTGAAAATAAAAATGAAATAACAATAAAACGAAGGTAATAGCAAAACACCTACGGTGCTCAGACATGGTCATTGACTGAACAACAGAAGTCCAGACTCAAGATTTGCCAGAGGGCAATGGAACGTAGCATCCTCGGGTTTAGACGCACAGACCGAGTGCGTAACAGCATGCTACGTTCAACTACTGGAATTGCCGACGTCGGAAGAAAAACGGCCCAGCTCAAGTGGGACTGGGCGGGCCATGTCAGTAGAATGCATCCCGATAAATGGACGAACCAGATAACACCGTGGCAACCAGAGGGAAGGCGAGGTCGGGGTCGGCCAAGAAAGCGTTGGAGGGACGATCTCGACGCTTTCGAGCGAGGATGGTGGGATATTGCAATGGATAGAGAGAGTTGGAAGGATTTGGGGGAGACCTTTGCCCAGCAGTGGGACGATACAGGTTAGAAAAAAAAAAAAAAAAAAAAAAATAGCAAAACACATCAGGTAGGTAAGTAAACTAAATTCATGAAGAAGTTTCTGTAACCAAATTCTGGAATATACCTATTATATAGACCTCCTCACATTTCCCAGAAGAATGATCTCGAGCACACTAACAAATTTCCGCGATCATAAAATAACCAACCATGTAGGTATATAGGTACGTATAACTTTAAGTAAAAGTTTATTCTAGACTCGTATTTCATACGCTTCCGTCAAGTATTCAATAAATATTTAATTTTCCAACACAACACAGAATTCCATACATTTTTCCTCTGCAAGCGTCCTAAGTCTGTTCCCTTTACGAAACTTTGTAGTTGGTGTCACAAGTTTCTTAACGAAATTTATGGACTTCCAAGTTATGGACATTGACATTTCGACGGTGGTTTAACTCTTTAGATTTCATTTTGAAAGTTTCTTGCTATAGTGGACGGCTGCTGGACTATGTTATGGTTTTGTGTAGTTTTGAGTGCAGAATCTATTTTTACAAGTTGTGTTTTGGTGATGTGTAGAGATGGGTTTTTGCCTGGACATTTATGGACGTATTGAGTAAATGCCGAGTAAACGTCCATTTACGCCCACTAAACGTCCCAAAACAGGGCGGATATATTTTTATTGTAAAATATCGCAAAATTTACAAATTATTACACAATGCTAAGTTCAAATGACTAAAAGGTTTTTTTAAGTTAATCTATAATCATCATCAGACTAAAGAAGTCCACTGCTGGACATAGGCCATGTACATCTTACGAATACTCAATGAAAAAGTCTGATTTTGACTAATTAGAGTTTCCGCCCTGATTTTGGACATTTAAAAGGACGTTAATTCGTTTTTGCCCTATTTGTCCAGATTATGGTTTTTTCGCCCAACAGGGTTTAAACCCTCTGCCCATCTCTAGTGATGTGCGGTGTTCGTTGGTTCTTCTGGCGGTTGTGTTTCGGTTTGGAAGGTTTTAATGAACAACCTGATAGTTGGTTTAGTAGTAAAAGAAGAAAACATTATGAACTATTTCTTTAATTAAATTAAATTAAAAAAATTAAATCCTCCATTTTTTCCGCAAAGTTGGTAGGTATGCTGAGGACTAGGTTTTTTTTAAATTCTATTAATTTTTTAAATCTACGGTCTCACTTTACCATTCTACCGCTTCTAGGTAATCGATTGGCGACTCCACCTAAACAGCCTGTAGGTAAGAGTACACTGCCTCAGAAAGGATATTATGCCACCTTTAGTAGAAATAAGGAAATTAAAGAATAAGTTTTAAATAAAACAAAAGCTCGTTTTAAAGGGTTTATTTTTGATAATCACCAGTTAAGAACTTACATAACCTTTTTTTGTTTAACTATTATTTTTACTGATATTATTTCTTACATAGGATCTCTGAATTAGTATTTAACAAAAACAATGGGAAAAATAGATACCGCGAAGTGGAAAAAAGTTTAGAATCATAATTAAATAACTTTTAAGATTAGGGACAAGCTTTACAATTTCATACCAGTTTCTGGCGTGTTTTTACATATTTCTAAAGTAACGCTAGTGCCTGCCTACTTCAGAATCTATTTTTTTTTACAATAAATCAAATCGAACATTTCTTTACACACGGATCACTTTGAAACGTCTTAAAGCTGACTGCTGAGTGAGTCTTGGTTCCAGATCCGCGACCAAGCCTACAATAACAGGCAACAAGCAACGCTTGGTTCCTACCGTTTTTTTATGATCTATTTACAATAGGGTACGTTTGTGTTTGTCGAACAGCTTGTCGCTCACTGTGTTAGTGTGCATGTGCGCTTGTGCTTGTGTGCGTCCCCACCACGCCACGCAGCGACGGACCAGCGCGCTCCACGGAGTTACCCACTCCTTGCGTAGGAACTATAAGGAACAAATAAAAATAAATAAATATTGCGTACAATCCACACAACACTATCTAGCCCCGAACTAAGCAGAGCTTGTAATATGGGAACCAGATAGCTGATATATTACTTATATTTTTAAATACATACTTAAAATTAAATATAACACCCAGACACATAATATTTGATCTGGGGATCGAATCCACGACCTACGGCTCAGAAGGCAGAGCTACTACCAACTGAGCTGAGAGGCCAGTCAACTAACCTGATCAAAAGGCCTCCTGCCGATATGGAACATGGTGTATAGAAGTGGAGCCTTATCCGGGGGCACATCCACGTCGGAAGGATCGTGGATACATAGCTCCTTGTATATATACTCGGAATGCAGCTTAATGTGCTCGTACATAACCTGGAAACACATACTTAATAAATAAAATAATAATAATATTTATTCTTATCGTGCCGAACCAGTAGTATGATGAAATTTCCTCAAAGAGCACTTGACACATGTTTTTCGAACTATTAACAAACCAATAAAACAATACAATAAATAATTAGTTATTGGGGTTCGACGTCGTGCTGGTTTCCTCACGATGATTTCCTTCACTTTTTGAAATTCTGGCATAGTGCAAAAACATTTTTTTACCGAGTTCAAATAAAAAAGGAGTAAGATCTAAATTCGCTTGTTGTTTTTTCTTTTTTTTTTGGACTCTCTGGATTTAGACCCACGACCTCAAGGTCGGAAGACGACACCAGTGCTCTCCGTAAACAACTATTATTCCGGTCTTTGGCACTCCCACCAATGATACCTTTGCCCAGCAGTGGGACACCCTAGGGTAGTTAAAAACTCACTCTCAAGCTGTCTCTTCCCGCTGACGTCATCAGGATCTGGCTAGTAGATACATCAGCATCACTCGAACGTTCCGCGTGCGATCCTGGCACATCGCCCTAATGGAAAAAAATATCAGTAAATCAACGCCATCTATCACAAAACTAAGCAACACTTTTTGAAAAGAAAACTTCTATATGCGTGATTGAGTATTTTTGAGGTGGGAAAAAAACAATAAAGTAGCAACACTGTCACGAGTTCATTAATAGACACCTCTTCGGCAAAGATAGACAAACTTCGGTAAAAGGGGGGGGGGAGGTTTGGGGAGGAGGGGAGGGCGGGGAGTTTCCGCCGCTGGTGGTATTCCCTCTATTTTTAAGTGATGGGTTTTGTAAAGGGTCTGTCCGGGAAAGTAATACCACCATGCCTATTTCCATGCCACGCAAGCAGCGCTGCTGTTTTGGTTTGAAAAGCTTGTGACTTGCATTTTTCGAGTGATGGTTACCACTTTGGATTTTGGCTTATCCTCGTAATAATCGCCATTTTTGATAAGCGGAAACTGGAAACTTCCAAAAAAAATTATGAATATCAATTTTCATGTTTTTTTTTCATTTTGAGTCAATTTTTTTTACTGTTTTTTGTACTGCGAGCTCATTCCACCAGCAGCTTTTGCAGGGAGACGCGATAATACCTCTTCAAACAGCTCAGCGAATTCCGGAAAGTCTTCCAATCCGAACTTATTAGACAACTTGAATGTCTTCTTGGACAGCGCCACGATTCGTTCGATCTGTTGCGTGTGCTTATCGTCTTCGTCGATGGAGCACAGTGCTTCGGCGATGGCGAGAGCCACGGAAGACGGGGCGCTGAGACTGCCGTCGAAACTAACTGAAGATGATGTTGCTGCGAATATATTATAACAGAAACATAATTTTATTTCCTTAATAAATAGTAGCTTTCTTGTAATTCTTAGGGCTAAACTTATATGTTAGACAGTAAGCTACTTAAGATGAATGTGTCCAAAACGAAGGTTATGGGAAACCTCTCCAGCTTTGTTGACTCTGCGGTAACAGTTGGCAATGAGAAACTGGAGATGGTTGCCCAATACGTTTATCGGGACATATTTTATCTTTTGGCAAGGAACATCAGAAGAAGGAGATTGAAAGACGGATACAGTTAGGGTGGGCTGCGTTTGGGAAATTTGAAGACATCCTCAAGTCTATCAATGTACCACAATGTCTGAAGACCCGCCTATTTAACCAGTGTGTTCTGCCCACGATGACTTACGGTGCCGAGACATGGACACTCACGCAAGCAGCTGTGTACAAGATGAGGGTTACACAGAGAGCCATGGAGCGTGCCATGCTCGGCATAAAGATTTTAGACAGAGTTCCTAATATCGAGATCCGAGGACGTACCAAGGTCCAAGACGTCGGCAAACGAATTCTGGAACTCAAATGGAGTTGGGCAGGGCACCTGGCAAGGCGTGGTGACGACAGGTGGTGCAAAAGATTGATGGAGTGGTGGCCGAGGACTGGGAAGAGACGCGTTGGACGTCCATTAGCTCGATGGGTTGACGACATTACCAGCGTCGTGGGCCGCAGTTGGATGAGGGTAACCCAAGATCGTGGTAAGTGGCAGGAGCAAAAAGAGGCCTATGCCCAGCAGTGGGTTAAGTCGGGCTGCGGATGATGATGATGATGATGAAGCTACTTAAAACTAGACCCTACATGTCAAAAATTGTTTAGGTACAACAGCGTATCTAAGGGCTGTTTTAGTGTAGCTCAATGTGTTGGGTAATTGGTAGTTACAGATCTTACCCTCCGTGCTAGATTACTCTGTGTTACGGCAGGGTAATTATATTTTACGTCTCTCATGTTCGGTAAGTAGGCTCTTATTACCTCCAAATGGGGCTTGAAGGTGACTAATTAGCGCTCTGGGGTAATAATGTAGCTAGAAAAGCCCTAGGACGGTAAGGAATTAAAAAAAACACTTCTTTCTTTCAAAAAGTTCGTGTACATCTAGCCATCAAACGACATCATGCATTTAGCCCAATGATCAAACAGGTCGCTTTGCTATTCAGCCTTGTCTTCGTGTGCGTATAATAGTCATCAATTTTAAATACCAAGCTCAATTTCGTTCTTGAAAAAAAAATGTTTTATTCTTGTAATGCCGGTTTTTTTCTACTTACCTCACAATCGAGATGTATAGCAGAATAATAGGTCGGGTGTTAGCACCAATTGCACCCTCGAACTATAGGCGCCCTCGCTGCGCTCGTGCGCTTAATTATTTCGGGCTGCAATTGAGGTCATGGGTTCGATCCTCACCGAAAACAAATAATTGTGCGGTGAACACAAATATTTGTTCTCTGTCTGGGTGTTATATTGTATTCTAAATATATATTTAAGTATTTATCAGCTATCTGGTTCCCATAGTACAAGATCTGCTTGGGGCTAGATAGTGTTGTGTGGATTGTCCACAATATTTATTTATTTATATAGCTCACGCACGTTAAGAACGTGACTTACGATGTGAGGCCATCAACTTAAGGCATGGAAGTGTTAAGTCTCCTTCAGTAGATTGATCAAAAATACGTACTTGTCTGCCCCATAGCAACGATCCTCACTTGTTTTCTGTTGTGCTGCCTGGATCCTCTCGAGTTCATAGTATGGGCGTCTCCATTTGCTGCCCCTTAATAACAGAAAGCATACTATTATCTACTAACTACTAGTATCTTAAAAAGTACTAGAAAGATTTTTATTATGTCCCAAAGGTCCTAAGAGTTATTGGTAGAGTGTGATTAGGATCCGATAGCGCAATGGTCAGCGCAGCCCCGTACCAAGACGAAGGTCGCGGTTTCAAATCCCGCTCAGCTGTAACTTTTGAGCCATTATAGAAATCTTTGTAATATCCGTGGCGGTGTAATTGAGCCTAAACTAATAAAAATATGACTCTTCCGGACATTATTTTTTGGCGAATAATAATACTTTTTTTATATTGTGAACAACTAACTGCTTTAACGACACAACAATGACGTTTTTGTTTAAATAAACCAGTTCATATGTTTTAATTATTACGTCGGGAAGATCGTAAAATGTTATTCATATTTCATAATTTCATCAGTATTTAATTCGTATTTAAATATAATTTCTACAAAACACAATTTACAAAAAAAAAACCGAGCGAAGCTTGGTCATTCCAGGTCGTAAAATTAATGAAAATAATATTCGTAAGCTAAAAGTGGTGTTGAAAAAGCCTCCAGCTCAGCATATGCTACCAACATACAGTAGCGCTAGTCTTTCGCTGAGACATACGTTGCTAGTGTGGACTCGTTAGAGAGAGACTCACCTGCCTTCTCCCTATGCGCCTCCTTGTGCGCCCACTTCTGTATCTCCTCATATGTAGCAGTGGTCAGTAGCTGCAGTAATACTGACCCTCCGACGGGACGGGTGTGTGATGCGAGTGTAGATTCTATGTTAGAGAGAGAGACTCACCTGCCTTCTCCCTCTGCGCCTCTTTATGTGCCCACTTCTGTATCTCTTCATATGTTGCAGTGGTCAGTAGCTGCAGTAATACTGACCCTCCGACGGGACGGGTGTGTGATGCGAGTGTAGACTCTATGTTAGAGAGAGAGACTCACCTGCCTTCTCCCTCTGCGCCTCTTTATGTGCCCACTTCTGTATCTCCTCATATGGAGCAATGGTCAGTAGCTGCAGTAACACGGACCCTCCAACGGGACGGGTGTGTGATGCGAGTGTAGACTCTATGTTAGAGAGAGACTCACCTGCCTTCTCCCTCTGCGCCTCTTTGTGCGCCCACTTCTGTATCTCCTCATATGTAGCAGTGGTCAGTAGCTGCAGTAACACGGACCCTCCAACGGGACGGGTGTGTGATGCGAGTGTGGACTCTATGATGGAACAGGCGTTTGTGAAGGAACGCGGCACGCAGTCCAGAGAACGGGATATGCAGGTTAGGCAGAGGGACATTGTCTGAAAATGATTAACATACAGGTAAATCAGATTTTGGCATTAAAATCTACGAGCAACATAGTATCAGTATGGTGGAGCAGCATTAAGCTGAGGTAGGATCTTAGGATACTGGTCGGCATCCACCACAGTAAATCTGATCACGATATACTTACTTTACTAATTATCGAGCAGGTAAGTAATTGACTGTAATGTCAAAAAGTCTGTAAATGGAGCCACGGTCGCGTAAGTGCCGTGTTAACAGTCCCTAAGAGTTATTCGTCAAATGTGATTAGGATCCGATGGCGCAGAGGTCAGCGCAGCCACGTGCCAAGGGGAAGTCGCGCGGGATTCCAAAATTCAAATATAAAAAAGGTTTTTACAAAAGGTTTGTGTCCGCAGAACTATTCTAGCTTTGAACCTGACCTGATACATAGAAGCTCCCGTTTGTACCGCATTGACCAGCATCGGCGGAATGAATTGTAGTGCCGTCCCGACCAGCGCAAGTAGACCCGCCAGCCATGGCGGCCGGCGATCGCACCACACCTATCACAGAACAAAGACACCATAACATAACGTAAGTCAATCTTTTTCTCTATCTAGTAGTGTTTCTTCAAAAATAGTGAGGTGAAAGGAGTCTTAGTACATTTTCGTGCATTTGATTTTTTTTTTTTTATTTTTTTTTTATTTATTTTGGGCATCCAACAGAGAAATCACATAGTATAAATGAACAATCTTAAATGTATAGTAATCAGTGCGTTGTGTCTCTCTAATTACAGGACGCCACAGCGCGCGCAAAATATACAACTAGACAAAGCAAAATAATTAGTGTAAGGTAGTAGGTATGTATTAAATACCTATAGAAAATACAAAAATAAAATAGTAACAAAGTTAAACACAAAATAAACAAATGAAAATACGAATTACTTACAACGAACTTAAATTGAGATCATGTTTTACATTAAAATATAATACTATAGTATAACACTAAATAACATTCGGTAAGCACAAGCAACTAGTTAAAAGCTTTTAAGAAAGATTGATATAATATTATCAGGTTTTGTGACCTATGTATCTAAATAATCTATGCCTTCAATGTTGTATACGACTTATTTTATGCTACACATTAGTTTATTTTACAAGTAAAAGCTTTAATTTTACTTGTCTGTTATTTGTCTACACTAATATTATAAAGAGGAAAGATTTGTACCTATTTTTGTATGTTTGTAATGAATAGGCTCAAAAAGTACTGGGCCGATTTAAAAAATTATTTCACCAATAGAATGCTACATTCTTCCAATTTGACCATAGGCTACATTTCATTTTGAAAAAAATTAGGGATCCTTGGTAAAATTTGAACAATGTAACCGAAGGTGTAGAAAAACGAGTCTTAAAATGTCTTTCGTCGAATGCGCTGCCGAAACTATTAGCGATAGAATAAAATAATGTACAAAAATATTGTCTACCCCGTGCGAAGCCGGGACGGGGTGCTAGTTTCAAATAAATAAATAACAATATGCAATATGTTTTGTAACATTCATGTTCTACGACAGGTTTTCACAATGTTTTCCTAGTACCGTAGTAGAATCTAAAACAGTTCGAGCAATTACACGTGTCAAGCATCACGCAAAAAGGGCCCGCCAGCGGCCTACTTGCGGTAACCAGTCCGCACATCAAGTGCGGGTGATGAATTTTTTACCTGTCGTTTATCCAAGCAAGCAGCCCAGTCTCTTCCAGATATTTCAAGCGCGTAGCACAGCGTTGATTTCAACTCTGCTTTGCTGCCTATCGTAGCAAGTAGGTATGTCAGTGCCCCGGCTGCTCTGGCGTATTCTTCTCCGGCTAGAATAAACATAATATTCTATTAACAAAAGATTTATCAATGGATCGACGACATCGAAAAGATCTCGGTGTTAACGCTCGTTTGTTGAATAATGTATAATTTCACCACTAGATGGCGCGACTGTGTGTACGGTTTTCTGGATCGCGCGATCGATTCATTTTTGAGGTTAGCATAGGTGAAATTGACAGTTGGAATAAAGAAGGCTCACTGTACAGACGATGTTTTTCATAATACCCGGTACCCCTCTCGTAGCTACCTACCTAATCAGTAGTCCAGATTTATACACTCGGAAAGTCAGTGTATGAAGAGGACATGCCTGATTTCGCCGTAGGCCTTGGGTTCGATCCCCACCGAGAACATATATTTGTGTGGTAAAATTTGAAGTATGTATGAAAGAAAAGTATATGAGTATTATAACAGCTATCTGGTACCCATCGTACTCGTACAAGCGCTGCTTAGTTTAAAACAGGTAAATAATTATTTTGGACCATCCACACGACACTATCTAGGCCCAAACTAAGCAGAGCTTGTACTATAGGAACCAGATAGCTGATAACAATACTTATGTACTTTTTCTTGACATACTTTGAATACAATATAACACCCAGACAAAAACTTGTATTCACCACACAAATATTTGTCCTCGGTTAGGATCGAACCCACGGCCTGCGGCGCAGAAGGCAGAGCTACTGCCAGTTAGGGCTAGATAGTGTTGTGTGGATTGTCCACAATATATATTCACCTTCTTTGTCCCCCTTGAACTTGCAATACCCATCAGCAGTACACAAAAAGCCACCGCACTTTCTGTCCTTTTCAACGGAGTACCAAAGCCCGTTGGCCGGCCATTTTGAATTGTCGGCCGACATGTTGCGAATCGCTCGGATCAGCAACAAGCGAGATAGATGGCAGTTACGCATCATAAGGACCTGAGTATGACAAATGAGATGCTATTATTTATCTTACTAATAACAAAAAAATGTTAATTCTTTATTTTTGTCGATGGCTAAACGTCCTAACAATGGATGAAACTTGAAATAAAATATTGTTGGTAAGTTGGAGCTTACCTACCGATTTAAATGTAGGCATCCATGTTATACTACACTAGCAGCATAGCTAGGCGTTGCCCGGGCATTCCAGTATGCTAAAGAACATTCTAGAACCATTAGGAGCATTCTATTCTAGAACATTTTGCCAAATTCTAGAGTTCTAAGAAAACTCCTTACGTGATGGAAACAGATAGACATTGAAAAGTCCTTACGTGTTAGAAAAGGATAGACATAGATTTTTCCAACATTTTACATAGATACTGTTTCTATTAGTCGTTGCGTCATGATGATGATGATATATACCCTAAAGCGTACCTCGGTATATTCAACCTTTCAATCGGACCAGCAGTTCCCGAGATTGGGAGATTGTGGGCAGGCAATGGTTTTTAGATGTCATTCCACCGCCTGTTACAGACTGGTAGAATGACACGCTGACACCCCATACGTTATGTTAGAACATAAAATATACGCACAATATACACACAAGGCGAACGAGCAAAGCGAGCGTGCCGCGGCATCGGCCACCGCAGTGCAGTTTTTTTCAATAGCCTTAAAGGCAGCTTTTAGGACAATTATCCATCGCTAGATAAAAAAAGTTATAATCGAAATATTAATCTGCTACAGTGTACATAGGCCTTTATAATATGTCAGGCTCCTGATATAACTCATTACCTTCACCAAGAGAGGCCAAGAAGGTTGCGGTTGCGCCAACAGCACAATAAGCTCCAAGCCCAAAGCAGTCTTCAGCTCCAAGTCGTGAGTGCTCTTAGCGATGACGTCATCCACACCATTGTCGAATAGCTTCGGACTCACGAACGTGAACCACGGCTGGGGAGAGTCTATCACTGAAGGAGAAGGCTCTTCGTTCTCGTTGAACGCCTGGAAGAAGAAACGACGCGTTTATTAATGTTGTTCAAATAATAGGATTTTTTTTCCGCTACCGCTTATGAGCCTATTATGTATGTACATATACATAAAATCACGCCTCATTCCCATGGGGGTAGGCAGAGATCACGGATTATGCCTATTATGTATTCACAATTTTTAACTTTAAGACATAATAATTGCAATAAATAATATGAGTATGAGCTTGGGATCGTCAACAATTCTCATAGCATGTCTTTCGACCGAATCAAAAGGTTCCATCTAGTATTCAGGAGCTCCTACCCAGAGGTGGCAGCAATACTCCACGTGAGACCGCTTTTTTTGTATAATCTTTTGTACAAAACAAAAATAATAACAATGACAGTGAAGTTCCAGTGTGGTGCCACTCCAACTGAGCCGAGAGGCCAGTCAGAAGAAGAATGAAACTCACTTGCGTTATAAACTGCTCCACGCTTCACGAGCACAGCGAGGGAGGCAGCTCCGACACACAGAGCAGGATGTAGTACTCACTTGCGTTATAAAGTGTTGCGGGGCTCCTCTGTAGACGAGGCACTGGAACAGCTGGTTGCACTTGCCGTGTACGTCCCGCACGTGCCGCTGCGCCGCGCGCGCACACAGCCCCGCCAGCTCCGCGCCGCCCGAGCACAGCGAGGGAAGCAGCTCTGACACACAGAGGAGAATGTTCAGGATGTCGTTGAGGAGGATTGGGGTGGTCGCTTCCGTTGTTTTTGTCTGAAATTGTTACGTCTTTATTCAAAACTAGCGGCTTGCCCCGGCTTTAATCGGGTGGACATTTATTTTTTAAACACATAAATATAGCCTGTGTTACTCACGGTCAATGTAGCTTTCCAATGGTGAAATAATTTTAGAAATCGGCACAGTAGTTTTTGAGTTTATTCATTACAAACATACACACAAAAATACGAATCTTTCCTCTTTATAATATTAGTATAGATAGTATAGACTAGTTTCTCTGCTATGCTTAACATATTAAGTATAAATAAACCGTCTTCTTGAATCACTTGAATCTATTAAAAAAACCCGCATCAAAATCCGTTGTGTAATTTTACAGATATTAAATAACTCAAACTCAAACTCAAAATTTTTTTATTCAGTACGATGCAAGAATTACTTTGAAACGTCTTAAAGCTAGGTGAGTCTAGGTGCCAGTTCCACGCGACCAATATACATAGAGACAGTCAGGCAGCGGCGACTTTATTTTATAGTAGCTGTGCCCGCGACACTTTTAGAATTCTTCGCTTGCTCGGTCATCAAAATTGAGCCCCTTATAAAAACGCTTTTGCACTCAGATATCGAAGAACAAAAATACACTTTCCGAGATGGAAGAATAAAAATTACTACTTACGGTTCCACGGCTATATCCGTCTACCGTAAATAAGGAAGTTTGTTAAGTTATCAACGCACCTGACAATATCTGACTGTCAGTATGGTGAGGGTTTCATTTAGCATTCCAGCGAAAATCCTTTGCGCCATTCGTGGAGGCACTGTATCCCAAAGATCCTTTCTGCTTCCTAAAACGAAGGAAGTGTCAGAGTTTCATTTATTTTAACATTAAAAAAGTCCGAATTTCCACAAAATGTTGTAAAACGTCATAGTATTATGAAATACGTGCGCTTTGATAATTACAGCCTTTGCTTTCTGTGAGGGCCAATAAAAATTCGGCAAATTTTATCATCCGCACTTGATGTGCGGGCAGGTTTTTCCGCAAGTAGGCCGCTGGCGGGTTCTTTTTGCGTGACCCTTGACACGTGTTGCTCGAACTTTATTAGATTCTACAACACGCCGGTATCCTCACGGTTTTTTCCTTCACGGTTTTGAGATTACTGGCATAGTGCATATAAATTTTTCGACAGAAAAACTTATTACTTTCTGTGAGGGCTACAAGAAAGCAGAGAATGTACTATTAATTGATGTAACTGACCGTTCATATAAAGCCACCAGCCGTGCACAGAGGGAGTACCCTCGTGCGCCGCTCTCGGCTCGTTGATAGGCCTCCCGCCCGAGTCCTGTAGGATGTACAGCGACAGGATCCGAGTATGGAGATCCAACACTCGCTCGCCCACCGCTTCAGACATGGTCACGTAGCGTTTGTAACAAGACTGTAACAAGAAATTATTATTAATATAATGAGCCGTCTATGTCCCACTGCTGGGCTTTAGAGCACTGGTGGTCTAGTGGTAGCGGCCCCGCCTTCCGATCCGAACGTCGTGGGTTCAAATACAGTCGTGCACATTTAGTTTTTCTGTCGAAAAATGTATGTGCACTATGCCAGTACTCTCAAAACGGTGAAGGAAAACATCGTGAGGAAACAGGCGTGTCGTAGAACCTAAAAAAAGTTCGAGCAACACGTGTCAAGGGTCACGCAAAAAAGGCCCGCCAGCGGCTTGCTTGCGGAAAAACCAGACCGCACATCAAGTGCACATGATAAAAAATTTAAGAATTTGCCCACGGCTGGGCAAAGGCCTCCCCCAATACCCTCCACTCTGTAATGAGATGTTTCCACTGTGGACTGTACTTGTCAAGCTCGTCTCTTGTTCTTATAAAAATATTAGAAAAAAATGCTCACTTGTAAAAGCATTATTGCGCAAAAAGAACTTTAGAAGTAAGATTAGAATAAGTTTTCTTGTCAATAAAAAATTGAATTGAAATTAAACATTTCTCCTCTTTTTTTGTGTACCTACCTAACGTGGGACGTGGGTTCAATTCCAGTGGTGCACCAATAAGTTTTCCGGTCCAAAAATGTACGTGCACTATTCTAGTACTCACAAACGGTGAAGGAAAACATGAGAAAACCGGCTCGTCGTAGAATAAACCTCTAACCTGTAATAAAGAATGTCTATCCGCATTTCCCATGTCTTCGATATGATGCACATAGCAATACAAGCTGTTCTTCAGCAATGCAGCCGCTCCCAGTGTGGCAGTCAGTACAGGCAGGTCGGCGTGGTCTAAGGCTTCTTGGGCTAACATGTGTAGGTGTTCTGGAAATGGTGGGTATTACCAGTTTACTTTGAGTACACTGATGGCTCGGTGCTAGTAGCCCTGCCGATCCTAAGGACACGGGTCAAACCCAGTCATGCACTTATGGATTTTTCTGTTCAGTAAATATATATTTTTAACCGACTTCCAATCAAAAAGGAGGTTGTCAATTCTGTTGTTTTTTTTATGTTTGTTACTGCATAACTTCGTTATTTATGAGCCGATTTGAAAAAATATTTTTTTATTTGGAAGGTTACTTTTACGTCCAGATTGTCCCAAACAAATTTCATTAAAATCGGTTCAGCCGTTTGGCAATGAAGTCGGTTTCTCTAGTTTTTTAAACTTATAATTATTTTCAATAAACACAATCCAGGGAATGGAACTTATTGCCGACGGCTGTTTTTCCTGACCACTACAATCTGGGCCTCTTCAAGGCAAGAGTGAATAGGTGTCTCCTAGACCATCCTGCTCCATCGTCGGCTACATCGTCGCTTACCATCAGGTGAGATTGTAGCCAAAGAATGGTTAAAGTATATCATGTAAACAAAAAAAATTCTGGTGCTCTCAAACGGTGAAGGAAAACATCGTGAGGAAACTCATGACGCTATACAAATCATCTACAATAGATGCAAAGGCCTGTAGATTTTTTTAACCAGTTAATTTTGAGTGGAATAGTTAAACACAGCCGCTGTAGTTTGGTAATAGCTCTTTGTGAAAGGTTACTAACCTAATAAAGAATCAGTGGACTTGATAGCGAGCTGGACAAACTTATCGGGATCTGAAGTCTTGGCGATACCAGCTTCACTGTTATCATCATCCTCTGTCATGACGAACATACCTGAACCTTGCCTGTAAACACAATTACATAATTTATTTACTCACAGTTTTCACTCTAATTTTCTAACCGCAAAAGAAAACATTATGAGGAAACTATGAGTCTCTTCTAAAATCCTTTCACAACTTTTTTGAATCAATTAGAAAAAACTAGTGACATAGCAAGGTCTTCTTATAGAGAGCACTGGTGGTCTAGTGGTAGTGGCCCCGCCTTCCGATCCGAAGGTCGTGGGTTCAAATCCACTCGTCTACCAATGAGTTTTTCTGTCGAAAAATGTATGTGCACTATGCCAGTACTCTCAAAACGGTGAAGGAAAACATCGTGAGGAAACCGGCGTGTTGTAGAACCTAAAAAAGTTCGAGCAACACGTGTCAAGGGTCACGCAAAAAGGGCCCACCAGCAGCCTAATTGCGGAAAAACCTGCCCGCACATCAAGTACGCATGATAAACTTGCCGAAAGTCTTCTTATTGTGTCACTGGTTAAGCCAAACCACTGTGGTGAAAAGATTTTAAAGCATCTCAATAAAGCTCTTTCCATGCACTTGAAACTAGGTTTTAAACAGTTTAGAAAATATGTGGTTCATGGAAGAATCAAACATACTCACTTGAAAGCAATAGAAAATTCTTCTTCAAGCCACAAAACAATTTTGACTGATGCAAACGATGCATTCCTCGGAAAGTCTAATCTGCCACCAACTACACCACGGCATATGGTTTCCGATAGGACAGTTTGATTTTGCTGAAATTGTGGGTCAGTTAGGTTCATTTACAAACAAATTAAGTAGCTAGTCAAGACAGATAGGCTAATAATTACCTGGTAATACTCTAAATCCCTTTGTAAAAGGATAGGAATCCTGTCCATAATATTTCCATCTTCAATAACCTCCATTTTGGTTGGCAAATAAAACTCAAACAAAATAAATACCTAATTTACTTACTTACAAACAAAATAAAATAATATTTAAACAGAACTGTGCGCACACTTTTTGAATTGCACTTTAGATACAAATTTTGATATTTCTTCTTGTAATAGTTGGTGTAATGTTACTCCGTCGTGCTTGTAGACCCAGTATCCATTACCTTTTAAAACAAGGTCATACCGTTTGGGACCAGAAATAGGTGAACTGAGCCATATTTGCTTGTTTGGTGATTGCCTATTTATTACATAAGTTCCATGTTTTGAGCCTAATTTTACAGTCAACACTCCATCCTGAAACAGAAATAACACGGTTTTTTAAGATTGCCTTCACTTCTCTTCTTTTACTTTTGACTGCTGCTACTAATTCTGACTAATCTGTTTCATACTAGTTTAAAAAAATTTGATGGAGAAGTGTCATGAGAAAATGGCCTCATGATAATATTATCAGAGATGGTGACAGAAAATTCATCAGAATAATTAAAAATTCAGATAATTTCTCCTAACCAAAAAAACTTAGCAAACACAGAGTTACTAGGTACATTCTAATGAAGAATGTGTTTGCATTCAAATTGAGAACAGAAAACTCGCCTAAGGAATGATACCTAATTCAGCAGGGTGGGTGTGTGTAGTACCTATATGTTAAATCATAAAGACGTTGATATGAAGCTAGTCAATGCAGCAAGGAGTTTACACAATAGTGTTTCTAGCTAGCCAGTACCCTAACTGGTAGGAAAAGTTTTTGCTCACACTATAGGTTACGTCAGCGCCCTTCAGGTTCGGTGCATTGTCTACCAGTTCCTCAAAATAATCGGTCAGCGATTCCAAAGTCTCATTGCAAATCTCCTCGAAGACAGCAGGATCTATAGTTTCCAGCTGGGGAACATCAGAAGTGCTGGTGGAGTAGAGGCAGATATTTCGTGGATAATCACAAAACTGTCCTCGTTCAAGCGATGGTAACTGCCGCAGTGCAATGGGAGTGAAACTATTGATTTTATTTCGTGCCAGCCAGCGGCTGGTACGAAGAATATTCCGTAACATTTTATCAAAACAAACGAATTTACTTTGAATCCATTGAATCGGTCAGGCTATTTACTTTTTCACGCAGACGGCAGGCAGACAACGACAACCAAAACGTGAACTTGACGTTGACAAATGACATTGACAGCAAAAAGATAAGCCATCGTTACTGTCATAACAGCAATTTGATTGTTGACAATGACGTTTTAGAAAGAATGACGGTTTATTTCGTCACGACACGAACGGAATGGAAAATAAAATACCGGTAGAATTAAGAAGTTTAGTTGCCGTTTTTAAAATTTTTATATTTATCTACCTAGCAAGATAGAAATAAACTGGAACCAGGTAGGCGGAAACAGACGAAGGCTTTTGGCCATGCTTTTGGCCCAACTAAACACACACTATTGGCTAGTCCTAGTAGGTTGGTTGTACCGACTTAGGTAATAAAAGTGCACTAACGATTGATCACGCTTGCTCGATTTCATCCTCATCGTCTTCTGGTAACATGTAAGCATTTTGAGGCGGCAGCATCCACAGATTCGCTTCATATGCAGGTGACAAAACAGAGATGGACGGCTCTGGAAGCCGCGGTATTGGCAGCAAGGAGTTATACTGATTCCAATGAGGACTGATGAAGAACAAGTGACGGTCTTCTCGCTCTTGTAGAGGGCGAAAGTTCCGTAGATTGGGCTCATCCCAAGGGTCTCCTAGTTTACGAAACTGCTTCATCTGGAATGGCCCAATAACCAACTTTGTAATTACCTACACCACTACTTACACCTTTGTACTTAGGTAGCAATAAATATTTCTGTGCTGCTGACTAGAATGTAGGTAGTTCGTACTAATTAAGTTAGTTAGTACTTAAGTATTAAGTAAGTAATATTAGAGCTAGGCAGGGGACCTTATTATGGCGCACTTAATTTCCTTTCACCTCACTAGCTCAAAAATAAATAGTGACACGACCAGAGACCAGACAATGATGAGGTTTGTCAAATACCTGTTCCGTGGTTGCAAAAAGAGTGATCCTCGGCACAAGCCACCGCACAGCATGTTGTTCGCCCCTCACATTGGTGAGGGTGCCCCAGTACAGGAAGTAATCTTCAAAGAACATGGGCAGCAAACGGCACATTGGGCAAGGTCCAATGCGTGTGGACGTCTGTGCTTCCTTGATTCTAGGAATACCTTCGATCACCCAGCTGAGGCGGTCGTCTGGATTCACGCCGTGCTATCAATTTTACAAGTTATTTTTACAAAAGCCTCCAGGCCAAGGTTACCGCCTTCCTGGCCGAGACGGATATCCTCAATGCATGGGTTTACACCAAAAATTGCTGAATACGGCCATGTATGTTTGTACCAGCGGGCATTAATCATCATCATTCTAAGATGTCTCAGTTGATTGGAGTGGACGGACAAGTCCACACAATCATAATTCGTATTATGGTGGGTTCGTGGTCGCCATTCCAGAACTTTCTGATGTAAATTGGCTGTACTAGCATACCTTTATTATGTAGCAGATGACGACCACTCCATTGGGATGGCGCATCGCTTCATCTTGCGAAAGATATTCCGCTCTGAAGAAAGTTACCTGTGTGTTCATCAAATGAAAAATGTTAGCTCAACCCGAAGCACGGTAAAAATCCCTAAGATTTTCGACCACCAAGCCTGAAAAATAGTAAAAAGTCTACTGCTGGACACTGTTGCTTAAACATTTCCCAGGAAGAACGATTTTATTGTCATCGTAATCGTTTTTTCACAACCTTTTGCTTTTAATTCATATCATAACGGTCTATCCCGAAAAACAACGGCAGTACCAAGTAATAAAAATTCTAGAGCCCAAAACGAGAAACGTTTAGAGTTATGATAACAATAACCACTACCGTAAACCCGCACGGTCGCTGCTAGGAATTAGTTTTTATTGCTCAAACGTACAACGTAACGGTTCAATTTCCACTGGCTAACCTGCATTTCACCAGGGTACCTCCTCTTGTCGACAGTGTGATCACTGCCTTCAAGCATATCAGATCCCCAGTGGAAATGAATCTGTGATATCACATGCTTCTCCAAAAACGGACCGCCTTCCAAGTATGGACGCTCTGTCTTCCATTTCGCACCGAGAAGCACTGAAGAGATAGTTTTATCTAGTAAAAAATTTAAGCTAGTATCGGGGTCTTTTTCTTGAAGTGTCACGAGGTCTTTAAAACCAGTGTGATGAAAGGATTTTGAGGTTGTGTCTTACTTTACACCCTCGATTACAATTCCACCACCCCACCCGTTAAGGGCTCTACGCATTATGACGTGTTCTCCATACATTTTAAAGAGTACAGGTGAAATTAAACAACCTTGACGTACTCTTTTTTGGAACTTCAAAGAATAAGTAGGTGTGTTGTCCCCATGTTTGAGAGTACCTACCTTATCCATGTAAAATATGGCCGTGCCTTTGTTTGAATTTCCTGAACAATTTTCATAGGTTCCGAGAAGGAACCAAATTAAAAGTTTTGCTGTTGTAAACATACTCGTACAAACAGAATAAGCACTCACAACATTATACGCGTGTAGAATAAGTTACATAGAGCCAAACAAACGTTTCGGGAAATCCATTCAATCGCAAAAGGTCTACACAAGTAATTTCCTTGGATTTTGTTTCAATTCTCCCAATGACTGAGTTAGAAACGCCTGGAGCATATTAATGAAAAACCTGAACAGCCAGCTTAATTTATTTATTCGCTATGTTTTGGTATTTCAGGTTAATGGGGTCAAGAAAATGCCAGGAAAAAAACAAAGTACATTTAGTATTTTGGCGTTACAATAGAATTTAAAATTTCCTCTTTTTGATTTTTAATCAATTATTATTACATAAAACCAAGGATAAATAAATTATTCATAATACTCATGTAGAGATCAGTTCATAATAATACTGTACTGGGGTTTCGTAGCGGCGCGGCGTAGCATTGGTGCTACGCCGAGCTACGAGGATTCTAGTTTACGTATTTATTTCGATAAAGTACTTTCATTTTGTTTAAATCTTCCTGATGGCGCAAGCATAATAAATGGCTGATGTTAAATGGTAACCATCGCCTATAACAATGCATTGTCCAGTAGGTCACAGACACAAGAACGTGCCCTACGATGCACTGCCTTGCATCCAGGGCACCGTAATTTTTCTGTTTTCGTAAAATCTCTCCATTCAAAGGTTATTTGGAAGAGATCGCTCTTAGCGATAAGGCCACCCATTGTACCAATATTTTAATGTTTATTTTGTGTAAATTATCTTCTGTAATCTATCTATTTTCAGGTATTATTATTTTCATATTTAATAGTGACTCACAAGTGTATCCAGTATTCGTCAATTTAACTTTATGTGGAAAAACATCGAAGTTGTACCATTTCAGTTCAGGGCACCAGTAGGCTATCGACCCAGTTATCGACACATCGATTGGTGTCGGCAGGTGACCTTCAAACTCACTCCAATATTGGATCCACTCCTTTGTTCCGAATGAAGGTATGATCTTAACCTCTTCTTTGGGAGGTCCAGTTTCTTCTTCCTCTGAATTGAAAGAAGACACAATAATGAAGCTATTTTGGCTTTGGTAAACAAATCAGTTTTCTATATACTATCAGCTTAACAAGTGGACAAACCAGTTTATACAAGCCCGCTGAATTTGCACTGATAATCTTAACTATGTAACGGTTGTGGGCAATCAATATTTCACACCGGCTTTTCTGCTTTTGTAAAGCGCTATCATTCTTTTTAGCTTTTAGTGTGCGCAGTGTTCTACGCACACTGCACTACATGAAGCTGAAATTAGCCAATGTGCAATATTTGTTGCCTAATACTATACGAACGATTTATTAATGTTTAAGGCCATAAGACAGGCCACACGTTTAATATTTAAAAAAGCTACCTGGATTATTAATTTATGCAAAAATTGAACTAAGCCACAGCGCAGGCATTTCCGTTCTATTTCCAAAGATTTCGAGAACCAAATTTCACTTCCTTATTTAATTAACTAAATTAGATGGGTACCAAGTTCACTGACTTGAAACTGATTGCTACTGCACGAGTCAACCAATTTCCACGCGGAAATTCTCAGATCGGAATACAAACGGAACTTTGGTTTTATCATTAGAGGTTTCTAAGAAGCAATTAAATTGCTCTGAACCATTACAATTAAAAGAACGGTGTATCTTAACACCTCAGGCAATTTATCCTTCACACCATAGTAGAAGTCACAGAACAAAAAAAAAGCAGCCAAGTGCGAGTCGGACTCGCCCATGAAGGGTTCCGTAGCACGACGAACTACAAGAACCTGTATATTATGTTACTTGATGTAACATAATAAGGTTCTTGTAGTTCGTCGAAAGGTAAATTGCGGTTTACGGTTTATGACGTATAAAAAAAACTACTGACTAGATCTCGTTCAAACCAAAAATCGTTGGAAGTTTACATAGTAATGTACAACATATATTTTTTTTAGTATTATCATTCTCTTACTTTAGAAGTTAGAGGGGGGGGACCAACTTTTTTCCACTTTGGAAAAGTCTCTCGCGCAAACTATTCAGTTTAGAAAAAAACAATATTAGAAACCTCAACATCATTTTTGAAGACCTATTCATAGATACCCCACACGTATGGGTCCGATGAAAAAAAAATTTTTGAGTTTCAGTTTCAAGTATGGGGACCCCCGAAATTTATAGTTTTTTTTTTATTTGTATGTTAAAATCTTAATGCGGTTCACAGAATACATCTACTCGCCAAGTTTCATCAGTCTAGCTCTTACGGTTTCGGAGAAAAATGGCTGTGACATACGGACGGACAGACAGACAGACAGACAGACAGACAGACAGACAGACAGACAGACATGACGAATCTATAAGGGTTCCGTTTTTGCCATTTGGCTACGGAACCCTAAAAACGCTTATTGTTCTTTTTGTTCTGAGGTCTAAGAAGAAGTACCTATCCAGCCCTGTACTATATGCCTGATGCGTATCTGTGTGTACTAGGTAATGTAGATGGCATACAATTACCGGTGAAACTGTTAAGGCTACTTTGTTCCTATTTATGAATCTTTTAATTACTTAAAACTACTCTTGACTCTTGAATTTAAAGCTGCTTGATTTTCCAAAACAACTATACCTATAAATGCGTTCAGGATTCACTTTAAAAAATAAGATGCATGAAAGAAAGAAAGAAAAATTAAGGAAGTGACTATTTGTACGGGTGCTGGATGAATAAAATATATTTATTCGTACATTTATTCAATTTTATAATTTGTATATTCATACGGATATTATTCAAACTCGGGGCACCCCGACTTAAGGGGGTACGATTTCCATACAAACTTAATTTACACAACTATGGGCGAATAAAGTATTAAAGTACACTGAAATAGCTGTAATAGGCTTTTACAGTGGTCCTTATTACCGGCCAGTTA
This sequence comes from Thera britannica, assembly GCA_939531255.2. Lineage (NCBI taxonomy): Eukaryota > Metazoa > Arthropoda > Insecta > Lepidoptera > Geometridae > Thera > Thera britannica. The sequence goes on from OW618036.2 coordinate 23,922,676, forward strand.
TATAAAGTTGGAGTGTCAGCCGTTGGTCGTGGAAGTCGGGGCTTCAGAAAAAGAACTAACAGACTTTTACGTCTATTTTACAGTACAGTTTTCTCCAACTTTATATAACTGGCTGGCAAAAAAGACCACTGTAAAATTCTATTACAGCTATTTCAGTGTACATTTATACTTTTTTTGCCCATAGTTGTGTAAATTCAGTTTGTATCGGAATCGAACAACCTTAAGTCACTAAAGTAACAGTAGGTTGTTAGGTTTTTTTATTTTATTTTATACCTACTTAATTTCAAGAATGGTGCATGTCAGTGCAGAGAGGCCCTCCCCCGTCCCTCCTCCTCCCTAACAATACTAAAGCCATCCCAAATTTTAACTTTACTACGCCTTTTAAGCGACTGTAAAGTGTTTTAAAAATCCAGATTCAAACTCGGGGCACTCCGACTTAAGTCACAAAAGTAACAGTATGTTGTTAGGTTTTTTATTTTTTTTATACCTACTTAATTTCAAGAATGGTGCCCCCTCCCCCTCCCCCCGCAGTACCCGTATTAATAATTATAAATTGTTCGTACGGTAACCGTATTAATAATTGTAAATTGTTCGTACAGTACCTGTATTAATAGACTCACTCAAAAATTAATTAATCAAACCACCACATCTCACCTTATGTTGGCAAAGATGCTGCTCATAATTCTATTTCTTACCTGCTTGTGTTGGCACTGTGCTAACTTGCATTATGATATCACAAAAATTTTGAATTTTACTTAATTTTAACCTAATTTCCTAACATGTTTGCAATTTTTTTCGTCAGTACATACTTGCGTCACATTGTCCATTGTGCGCATGATATGGTTGCGTCAATCACAGGTACCTACAAGACGTTTGGAAACTCATCAGCAAAGAGTTTCTAGTCTCTGCATGGCAAGAAGGCCCCAATACTGCAAGGAGTTTCTTTAGTCTATGCATAAATATAAGGTATCAAAAAGTTTTAAGCTACTACGAGTAGCTGATAGAGCAAGCATTATGTCTCACCTGATAAACCACCGTTAAGTCACCATTGCTAATTTTATCTTATCTTATACCTTTAAACGAGAAAATCTTGTATATATATATATATATATATATATTTAAGATCTCGGAAACTGAGCCAACGATTTTCATGAAATTAAGTATACAGAGGGTTTCGGGGGACATAAATCGATTTAGCTAGAATTCATTTTCAGAAAAGTCGTAGGAGAGAAGTTATTTAAATAATTAAAAATTTTAGCGCCATCTATTGCTGAGTAGTCAAAATCACGAGATAGCTCTCGTAGAGAGTATTACATTCTTTGCGAGTTAGTGTCACGGAGAACGCCATCTATTGAGCTTCTACGTAAACAATCGAGACAAAAGTTCCGGAGATTTTCATGAAAATTAGTAAATAAAAATACCGAAAAAATACCGAGCAAAACTCGGTCATACCGGCTCGTTATAAGTAAAAGTTTAATATTCGTACTGTACACCCAAATAACAATAAAGATAAGCTTCTACCTCTAAGTCTTTGAGCACCCCTTGGTCACCATTCTGCAGCCGCCTTTGTCCATCTCCCGTCGTCGAAAAGAAAATACCTGCTTTTCAAACAAAAATAAAAAATAAAAGGCGTTCTTGTGGTTGGCTCCCGAAAAGCTCCTGAAGCTCCCACACCTTCTAAATGATTAACTCTTTGGTAAAATGTTGTAAGGCGTTGCACCTCTTTAAAATAATAGACAGATGTCAAAGTACATATTCCACAGCTTATAAATTCCAAAACATCTTAAGTTGATAATTCTGAAATAATCCAATCAACAATGCAAAGGCAAAAAAAGCACGACATCACTGTAAAAGAAGTCGAACCCGATAAGGAGCTATTGCTTTGGGAAAAATGGATAATAATTAGACAAAGTGAAACCAAAAAACTTGGTCTCGCAGTGAACAAATCACCAGCTGACCTGACCATGAACCTGCTGGAGAAAGTACGCGAAGAAAAAGAATGGAAGACAGTGTTGGAACACGCTCAGTTGGAAAAGAAACCTATTGTAAGAGGAGCTCTATGGGAACAGCCAATTAGACTAAAACAGTGCTGCTATTATGGACCTGCTTATGAAGTTCACAGAACTCCAGCTGAAATGGGAAAGCCAGCAGTGATTGAGCATGTTAGCGTGCCTACGCACGTGCAAGTTGTAGAAAAGGGATTGACTGGGGTGCCATGCAGAACTGTGTGCGAGGGACTGAATAAAGAGTTTTTGAAATACAAAGATAAACGTGAGAACGAATTGCAGAAAAAGATAAAAAAAATTGATCCATTTAGGTAGGTCCTACTACTTACTTACAGCTTGTTCGATCAGTCCTAATCGGTTGACTTACTCGAAGTTCTATGCCTAGTCCATCTAAACTCCGGTCCCAGGCTAGTGCCTGGGACCGATGATTGAGGTTGCCTCTGACAGTAAATAATTCTTCTACGATAGATGCATAGGCCTGTTATTGTTTTGTTTTATACTTACTCAAAGTTATGGAACTATGGAACATTCTGCGCGGATACCTTTTAGATGGCAGTCCGTCACAGGTCTGAAACTTTAAACCATAGCAGAAGATTTGGCAGCTTTCTCACAAACTTGCTTACATTTCTAGCGTTCATAGGCATAGCGTTCAAAATGTGTTTTGCTATTCCAGACCCAGTACTTCTGGCTTGATTATCAAAGGCAGTAAGCCAAAGACACCTCCCAAAAAGTTACCACCACTGCCAAAGGTAATAGTGACCGCACCAGTTGAAATAGCCGAGGAAAATCTTTCTAACGTATACGCCATCAGAATCAACAATACAGTAATTTTTAAAGATATACCTGAGCAAAAGTTAGACCACCTTACTCAAATGAAAACAGCAAAATGGCACGAGACATGCAATTCATGGTCGTATTATTTTAACACTCCCGTTAAAAGGGCTGGTCGATGCAAGCTATATCTCCAGAACATTGGAACAGTAGCTTTACGTTACTGCTGGAAAAAAATAAAGAGGCCAATCCCTTTTATACCTGAAGACATCTACGAGCAGGTGTTCTTTTTTAACAAGAATGAAGACGTCTTATCCCCAGGCCAAAGCAAAGAAATATTTTTCACGTTTCTTTCTGATATGCCAGGAATATACAACGAGTATTGGGAACTCAGTTTTTGTAATATTTGCTTTTTTGACGCTCTATCAGACAGACTCTCTGTGAGCTTGAATGCTGACTCTGTCGAAGACGCTGCTAGTATCAAACGAAAATGTGACATTTTGAAATTTAGAATCGATAAGAAAGCTATTACAAATATAGTTTTGGATATAATAGAAAATGCAATCGCTAAAGCCATCTCAATAGAACCCCAAAAATATCCGTACAAAAAGCTATTTTTGGAAGCCGAAATGTTTTTAATGAAGAACACAGTATGTTTCTACCATCAAACTGAAATTATGGAAATGAAAAGGTTGTATACCGAAATGGTGCCAGGAGAGTTGTGGGACCTATCAATCACCACATGGAGAGCTAAGATGATGGAGAAACAATATGACGAAAGGATGAAGTACTATGAGTTGTTGAGAAAATCCCACCACGATTTACTGAAACCTTGGTACGAGGGCGAAGATTTACTAAAACAGAAATATCGGGCAATCAAACTTTTGTTTGCACAAATGGCAAATCAGTTTGACACGGAGTATGATAGATTGGTAGATATTTACAAACCAATAGATACTGAAGCCGAAGAGGTAGTAAGGCCCCAAGAGTCAATTACTCTGGATCCTACTGCCCAACAAAGTGTACATAACCTGTTTTACATTCACGCCTCAGAATATGTGGCGAATACTATCGAACAGTGCGCTGGTGTACTCAGCAGTTTGGATCTAAATAGGTGGATTGAGTTTGATTTTTGCCAGCACTTGTAAGAAGTAATTATTTATTGGTGAGCTTATGCTTCAGTCAAATCACGGTTCGTTATTACTTTGCAAACTTATTTTATCCTTACTTTTTTACTCGGCCGTGCTCACGTTCCCTAAGGAAAACGACTATGGGTGCTTTTTAATACTATTCCGAATCAAAAACGATATTTCTATCAGTCATGCCTGACGCATTGTAGGCCAAAATTTCCAACATGATATCATGTGATCGCTGTTCCTTGTAAGTATCATTTATTTGTTGATAACAATAAAAAAAATATACATATGTATATATATTTATTTAAAAAGGTTTACAAAGTTGTCTAAAATTAAACTAAGTCTAGATAGGTAAAACTAGGTGCACAATTAATTTTAAAGTAGTTTGTAACTATAAACCTTTGTAAATAGTCTAAAGACATTGACTCCTCGCTCTAACTAACTAAGAACTTGTATGTAGACGCGAGGGATCTCTGCTTCGGCTGATCACAATACTAGTTTGGCGACAATGACATTATAGGTAGTTATAATTAATAGGTTCCCACAGAATTATCCAATCTCCCAGCTGTTCACAACTATGCTTCCTACCTACATAATATCTATTCAAATTTCAGGTTCACACCAAATCTATAAATACCCTAGCATGTGTTGGTTGACAATACATTTGGCGTGAACGCGGCATAATAGTTGAAAGCTCGACCAATGAAATGGAAGAGATATTTCAGCCACCTTTGTCCAACACAAGCATCTTGGATACATCATATCAACAATGCCTTTAGCAGATGAATTCATGCAAATATTCATTGTTTAAGATAATGTAATCAAAGCTATTCCAATAGAATAAACTTCTAAAGTGAGGACTAGATGATAAGGAATTCATCAAAATTCTATCCCTGAGGATTATACAGGGTTATTGGTAATTATTATATATGAAACCAGTTAAGGGCTCTTTCTTTACATCTTAACAAACAATATTTTGTTCTACGACTTTTGCCAAAAACCAATAAACTTCCCAAAAAAAATATTTTATGTTATTGTGGTGCTCTCTAACACTTTTTAGCTCTGTATAGCGTAGACGCTTCATGGTAATGACCGGTGACCGGAGGCGCGCGTGCGCAACCCGCGCGCCCCGCACCTTGCGCTTCTTTCATTGAGATTGCTGCCATGCCGCGCCACGAGGCATAGTGTTATAATTATTTAGAGTGACAAGTTTGTTATTAACTGGTTTCTTATATAATTACCAATAACCCTGTGTACAATTTATTTAATGAGACGTAAAGACAAAACGAAATAGAATGGATTCCAGTAATTCAAGATAAGATGCTATTTGTATCTTTGTTAATGAAAATAACTTTGAACCTTTATTCGTTGTCTGCAAGACATCGCTCTTCAGCGATAAGACCACTCATTGTACATAATTATATTTAAAAAATATTTTTACTTGGTTTTCTATTGTTAGTTGTAAGCTGTGCACTTGTGTAGGACAATATTTTTTTTCTATTCTTTATAAAACACCTGCTGAATGAAGCAATACGATTCTAAGTTACTTATAATAAAAAATCGTTAAAAGATTATAATATTAGCTATCTTGCTCCCTTATTCCAGGCACTGCTTAATTTGGGCAAGATAGAGTTGTGTGGATTGTCAGCAATAATAGTATTTTGAATTAATAGGTACTTATTATTGTTGGGCTAAGGTTGCCCCCTATTTTCGATATTCAAATTTTTTCACATCTACCAGCTGCTGAAGTTAATAGTACAAATATATGGATATCCTTACTTTGTACAACAAAGATTACGTAGAACGGACTGTTATAGAGCTTAGAACCTTTTCAAGGAACATGAATAGGTTCATTCAAGCAAAAAAGCTCACAACGTAAGAAGCGCAATGTAAAAAGATATCAAAAACCCTCGAAAATTATTCAGAGTTGCTTTGGTATATTTTTTCTGCCTCAGAAGTTTACGGAACCCTCTTATCATTGATGATTTCACTTCTACATTCATCGTCCGGGGAAGTATGACCACCATGCCTATTTCTGCCGTGAAGCAGCATTGCTGTTTCGGTTTGAAGGGTGTGAGTGTCGGTGAAATTACTGGCACGTGAGGCTAAACATCTGTATGCCTCAAGTTCATGAACGCAGGACAGGGCACGTTCTTGACGAAACCTACCTACGAGGCAATGCTTTGTTATAGGCGATGGTTACTACTTAACATCAGGTGGGCCATATGTTTGTTTCAGCTAGTTGCCTATAAAAAACACTGCTGTTGTTCATCCCAAAATATTCCCTTACATAATCTGTAGAGCCAATAAGCCTTAAACAATTTACGAAACTAATAGTTCCAATTCTACTAATATTCATGCGAATGTCGTAACGACAATAACTTAGGTATTCCAACTAGGAATAGGATATTATATGAGTTCGTGACCTGAATAATGCCTAAATAGCCTTAGGCTTTGAACCTATACCACAGGCAAAGTGGATTATGGAATAAAATCAACGTACAAGTTAAAATAACAATATTTTATTTCATAAATTAGTTAACAATAACGAAGTGAATCACTTTATATAAACACTTTATATCATCGTCTTTGACACATAAATATTATGCATTTTATTTGTTCAACTCCAATTATATCGTAGCATTTCTAAAATAAATAAAAGCAGCCAAGTGCGAGTCGGACTCGCCCATGAAGGGTTCCGTAGCACGACGAACTACAAGAACCTTTATATTATGTTACTTGATGTAACATAATAAGGTTCTTGTAGTTCGTCGAAAGGTAAATTGCGGTTTACGGTTTATGACGTATAAAAAAAAAACTACTGACTAGATCTCGTTCAAACTAAAAATCGTTGGAAGTTTACATAGTAATGTACAACATATATTTTTTTTAGTATTATCATTCTCTTACTTTAGAAGTTAGAGGGGGGGGGACCAACTTTTTTCCACTTTGGAAGTGTCTCTCGCGCAAACTATTAAGTTTAGAAAAAAACGATATTAGAAACCTCAACATCATTTTTGAAGACCTATTCATAGATAACCCACACGTATGGGTTCGATGAAAAAAAAATTTTTGAGTTTCAGTTTCAAGTATGGGGACCCCTGAAGTTTATAGTTTTTTTTTTATTTTTATGTTAAATTCTTAATGCGGTTCACAGAATACATCTACTCACCAAGTTTCATCAGTCTAGCTCTTACAGTTTCGGAGAAAAATGGCTGTGACATACGGACGGACGGACAGACAGACAGACAGACAGACAGACAGACAGACAGACAGACATGACGAATCTATAAGGGTTCCGTTTTTGCCATTTGGCTACGGAACCCTAAAAAGGCATCACGAAGCAACACGCGCGCTTATCAAACTGTTTTTATCAAAACGAGTTAAGGCGCGGACCCACCGCGGTGCCCGCTGCGCACAGCCTGCGTGTATTATTTTTTTTAATAACGTGGGTCTACGTTTCTACTGCAGTGTCTGCAGTACATAAAGGCTATGTTTAGCGTGGCACGGCGCACGGAGAGGCTACGCACGCGCCACTGCAATCCACGGACGAACTGCGCGGCGTTAAGCGAGCTGTACGTAGTCGTGGGTTATATTCGTGTGTTCTAGTAAACGCAGACCCACTTCGACAAGGTTGAGCTATGTAAACGTCTATTTGAGCAAGCCACGCATGTGTCAAATTTATGCGTAGCCTCTCCGTGGGTTGCAGTGGAAACAACCACCATACATTTTCTTACAAGACGAAGCTCAATAAACGTGCGTAGCCTCTTCGTGCGCAGCGGTGGGTCCGCGACTTTATAGAAACGAGCCCATAGTCTATCGTTGCATTCTGCTGAGCTGTTTTAATTTTGTTTTATAACTTTGATTTGCCCTGCACCTGCTTTACGTAGATAACGGAATGTCCCGGCGGATGCCTCTGAGTAGGCCTCACATTTCTCTCGATGGGAATATCCTCAGGACCCTCAAGCTCCCTGAGAAGGCCCAGCTGTGAATGAAAAAATAATAAGTACACGGAAAATATTTTTCTATGCCTTTCATGAAAATGTTCTTAATTTCTGTATCTATCTTTGCTTTTAGATTGTATACCCTTTAGCTAATAGAAGGTACAAAATTGTACGTGCGAAATTGAAACACATTTCAATGCAAAATAATATTTACAGAATTCAACAACAAAGGCTCAAGAGTTCAATGCAAAGGCGTAGCAAAATGTAATTAAAAATTAACGTAGCTTTGATGTATTTTAATATATATAACAGTATTAAAATATCTTCAATAATGTAGGTAAATAATGGTAAAGTGTAATATTAGCTTAAATTATTTATGTAAAAATATAATATGTCCTTTTTAAGTAACCATCGCCTATAACAAAGCATTGCCTCGTAGGTCACGTCAGGAACGTGCATCTGTCCTACGTCCATCAACTTGAGGCATACAGATTTTTAGCCTCACGTGCCATTATTTCACCAGCACCCACACCCTTCAAGCAAGGTGGCAATCTTTGAAATGTAGCTTGCAAGCACTAGAGGAGAAGAGCCGAAGACAAAGTGACGCGTCTTGGGAGAGACCTACGTCCAGCAGTGGACTGATTTAGGTTGACAATGATGACACCCTTTAAACCGAAATACAGAAACCAACCTGCTCAAAGCCAATTTCTACTGGTTTCTCATAGATGATCCATGTCACGCATTCTGTGTATGGCGGCGTTGTCAAAGACCCTTTGTATGTGACGTAGTTGCCTTTGTAGAGGTCTTCGCTGTCCATCCATGATAGAGTTTCTGAATTCAAATCATACAAAATAGGAAATGTGAGAGCAGAAGTTATAGCAGAATTACCAAAATAAAAATACAAAACAGTATAACATTATGAAGTTTAACCATATTTGTGCTAGTGGACAACTACTAGTACAAAACAGCAAACTGACAACACAAAATTATTTATGATGAATAAAAAAAACAATTGCTTGATTTGTATCATTTTCTTTATCATCATTTTTCTGTCCTCTCACGCTGCATGGGGTCTGCACAACAGGTTTTCTTCATCCACTCACCTCTATCATTCGTCATCTCAGTGCTCACTCCTTTCTTGGTCATGTCATCTTTGAAATATGACATACCCAGGGAAGTAAAATAAGAAATATCTCAAATCACATGTAATTGTTTACCGAGACGAAGCTGAGGTTGACAAACATGTGATCTGAGGCTTTCTTTTTTACTTCCCGTGGTGTGTATACGATTTTTCTGCTCGACGACGGCGGAAAGGAGCAACTTCGGTTCGTGCAGCGGGCCGAAAATTGCCACTTTCCACCCGGTGAGCTGGAAAACATGTTTTTTTTATCTTTACCTGCGGTAACATGCACAACAGACTCCCGCTTCTTAATAGCTTCCAGACCCTGCACTAGCCTATCAAATCTTGGGTTCGGTGCGTCGACGGTCTCAAAGAGGAAGCCAACCACGGCCAGTCCATCGGGGTGGCCTACTGCCACCTCTATGGACTCGTATTTGCTGTTGTAGTGCACGAAATGGCATTCCGCGGCGTATCTGTAACAAAACGACATAATCATCATTATTATCTACAGCCTTGTTTCACCCACTAATTAGTGCTTTAAGAGACAGGCTAGGTGAGGATCCAAAATCAACGAGCATGGTTAAAGAATGTCATGAGAGTGAATGAAGCGAAAGAAGTATGCCAATGTCATAGCAAGTGGAAATCCGTTCGTCCTTTGAATTGGGATGGTGGGAGGAAGCTCAGAATAGAGGGACCTGGAAATCTTTGGAGAAGGCCTTTGTCTAGCAGTGGTACGAAATAGGCTAGTAAAAAAGAAACAAGTAATACTCATAAATATTCTGGTTTTAATCAAACTAATTAATTGGCATGACTCTTTTGGCTTTTCAATTTTCAAGTCCAATCCTCTTGTCAAAACTTATGAGTTACTTCAAGAAAGACAAACTAAATGACGGACGTTCAAAAATAATAATATTCCCTTCCTTTCTGCTAAATTTTCTACGAATTTTAATGTTAAATAAAACCGATCTACTGGGAAGTTAGAATAGACACCTGAAATATTATCTTGAATGAAATATTTACTTAAAGTTTCTTAGAAAGGTTTTACTAATTTTATAGTCGCTGATTTACGAGTTACAAGTCATGAGGCCCCATAGCCCCAAACCACAGTCTTCTAATTATCTAAGTACGAGTACTAACAGTAGCTTAGATTAATCTTATAATTAATTATCCTTGAAACGAAAGCTGTGTGACATCCGGCTTTAAGCAAAATTGGCTTGCAACTAATCCCCACCGGCTGAGATTTAGGTCATTTCTCGTAATGTGAGTTGGAACAGTCAGTGCCAAAAGTATAATTAATAAAGGTCTCTACCCACTATCCCGTAGCATACCATGACCGTGCTAGGAACGTGTCGGGCACGGAAAGCAATCCGGTACGCTGTACTTCGCCCACTGAAGCAGGTTGACAGCGTTCTGAGCCCATTTCCCTCCGACAAATAGTTGACGGTCCGCGCATGGCACGTGACGGTGTCGGTCGGTGACGGAACGATCTAGTGGGCAAGTGTTTATACATTACAATACAAAGAATATTTTTTTGGCCGTTACGTTCCTAGCACGGTCATGGTATGCTGCGGGATAGTGGGTTTACACCTACATACAAAAAAAAAAATTGTTAATATGGGTGGGAAATACAGATGTCAGGAAGGTCTTAAGGTCTACCATAATCAACTATAGATAGCATGCAATGGTATAGATACACTGCAACACTACAACTGTCAAAAAAATAATATGCAAAAACTGAAAACTCATTATTCTAAATTGTCACCAAGGTATTCATTCATTCACACGAATTAGTAGATTATTATTATTTTCCTAGCCTATGTCGTCCCACTGCTGGGAAAAGGCCTCTCCTAAAGACTTTCAGTTTTCTCTATCCTGAGTCTCCTCCCACCATCTAGTTTCGGAGATGACCAGATCGTCCGGCCACTTTCACGGTGGACCTCGAAGCTGCCGTCCGTCTGAATTCCATGGGGTTCTAATAGTCGCCCACCCATCCGAAAGCATCCAGCTAACGTCATTATTATTTATACAAGATTTCTATAATAATTTCAACTTGCAAATGAAAGTGACTTTTCCAAATCTTGGAAAAATTTACAACGAAAGCATGCTCTTCTAAAAATATTACCAGAAATGTTCATCTACTTTTGACGTGACTGTACTATATGTAAAGCCTTAATTCACTATACGTATTTATAATTGAAAAAGTTTCGTTCGTGTTGGATATACGTTTGAAAGTAAGGATTTGAAAGATTCTTTGATGTCTTTCACTATGTATTATGTTATGTAATATATTATTTGTATTATATTAGCTATCTGGTTCTTATAATACAAGCTCTGCTTTATTAGCGTTGTGTGGATTGTTTACAATATTTATTTATTTATTAAATTAATGATTGGTTTTTAAACTCCTAATCATTCTATCGTCCCCGGAAAATAATGTTTTTCATATTATTATTTGGAGGTTTTTAAAGAATGGCATACTTTGGCGGTTTTTAATCAACTGTCGACTCGCCTGAAAAAACACGGAAAACGGGGCCTTTGGCGATAATTAAAATACGTACTTTAATAAATTTTTCATCATCAGCTCGTTTGATAATATTGCTCGGTGTGCTAAGGGAATACTTTGGCTTTTGTATTGCCTACGTCACACTTAGGTAGTTGGAGAGGCACCACACTGGAACTTCACTGCTATTTTTGGTTTTTATAAGGATCATACAAAAAATCGGTAGGAACCAAGCCGTAGTTTGTTGCCTGTTCTAGGCTTGGTCGCGTCAAACTAGCACCTAGATTGACCTGGGTTTAAGACGTTTCAAAGTGATCCTTGCGATGTTATGAAGGCAAATACCACCGTCGAAGTAATTTTCAACTCGCCCAACTAGTTTTCGTAGATAAGCTAAAGTTTTTTTGCTTAATTGTGGGCAATCGGATTGCACTCAAAGATTGCTGCTTACTATTTTCGATCAATAAGTTTTTTTCGTTTTTTATTAGTTTTTTTTCTTTATAAAGTCAAACTGTGCAATTAATTAAGAAGTTGTTTCATGGAGTTCAGCATCCTAAATAAAAAATTAAATTAGTTAAATTATCGCCCTAAGTTAAATTACTTTAACTTAGGGCGCACTATTGTCGGTTCTCCTAACTTACCCATGACCATCGAGGACGTGTTCGCACCCGGTGAAGTCGTCAACGGACCAGTGAAAGTGCATTTGCTCGAAGATGTACTCTCCGATCAAGGGGCCTCCGTTGAGTGTGGGCCGGACTGGTGTTTCGAACGCAAAATACGCTGGAATCAGATTTGACTTTAATTAAATTGTTATATTATCCTACCCTTCTTATTTCTTACTATATCATAAAATTACTATGCTTGGTTGTGGCTCAATCACGCCTTATATGATATTTGACCGATGTTTCTCAAAAAATTGACATTAACAACTGTCAAATATTTAATCGATTGTTTAGTCCTAAGTGGAATTAACCCTCAGAAGAAGAATACAGTTAAAGGCTGGATTAACTAAGTACTTTTATCTCATAGGAACCGGATAAAAAAATAACCACGCGGGAAAGGCGGCAAAAAAGAAACGCTGGCCTCGCTAGTGAAAATTCATAGCCAACATTTACGTTTTATGTCTTATCAGTCAACAATCAGCAACAGTTGAAAAAATTTTATATTGAAGAATTCAAAGTTATCTAATCTTTAAAACGATAAGGGGTTATTGTATTCGCAGATTTTTATGAGTACGTTCTGCGTTAATTTTGATCAACGTGCGTATTGAGAGTTTCGTTTCACCCCACCGCATCTCTACAATACTTCGCTGGCATTGCAAGAAATATGTCGAGTGGTGTTTTTATTAGATTAAAAAATCTCATTAAGGCAAAATAATAATATTATATTTATAATGAATGTAGAGCCAAAACGCTTCTATATGTTTACGGAAGTAAGGTCTGACTAGTTAATAACCTTACCAGTAGAACCATTATTAAGTAGTATTCCATTGGCCTCGTTGTCCCAATAGCCTGTGAAACTCAGGGTATCCAGTGATGACCACGTGGGACACCGGCTTAAAGATATCGCAATTGGAGACTGAGAGGCCCTTAGTTTTGAAATTTGCTCCGCTGAAAACACAAACAAATATGTTTAGATTTTTTCTTAAAAATACAGATAGCTGGTATATTACTTATATACACTTATTTTGTAAATACATACATTACAGAACGTATGTGAAAATCCGCTATGCTTCTCATATCGATGTTCTGAACCAAAACGTTTATAAAACTCAAGGAAAACCTTACCACCTATATGAAACAGATAATAAACTTTTATATTGGTCCGAAGTCAAAATTCACCGGAGCCAAACTGAGCTCTTATTGGCATTTTTATTGTTTGTTGGTTCACAACAGGTCGTTCGTTAAGCCATTACAGGCAGTTTTAACCTGAGTTATGTCTTCAATTTGGAATCTGGACTGAACCCAGTGTTAGGATTAAGTTATAAAAAAAGAAGGTTCTCAATTCGGTTGTATTTTTTTTATGTTTGTTATATTATTATGACATAACTTTGTCATAATAATATATGGGCCGATTAGAAATAATATTTTTTTATTTGGAAATTCAAATAATGTCTTCTTTCAGTAAAATGTTCCATCTACAATATTTTAGGTACTTATGTGGCATATTCGCGAGACGCCCTGTACAATGAAAATTAAACATAATTATGATACACAAATACTCCTTATCATTATAGTATCCCTTTTCTATTAAAACTTACAATTAAACAAATATTTACAAAATGTACAAAATACACAAGAAACAGTTGAGCCATCTGCAGATCGTTACAAACGATTTAGAGATAGCTCAACTGATCCAAATCAGTGCCAGACAGAAGCGTCCCCAAGACGCTGGCGGCATTGCCACGCTGAACAGCAATGCTTATACGCTGCGCCAGATACCCACCAGCTCTTGGGTCACGCGTCGCTTCGATCAGTCGCCTAGACAAAATTTTGAAGACCCGCGAGGCCTCGGTTCCCCACGGACCCAGAGTCTCAACCCCAAGAGGAGCAAATAAGTAGGCTCTGTCGAGACCTGCATATTTGCGCCTCTTGAGATCCTCGGCCAGATCTGCCGCCGCGCCCGCCACAACGGATGTCCTTGGCAGATGAGAAGGCGCAAGTGTGTCGACACAAAAAAAAAAATCTATTAAAACCATAAAACATAGATTGACATATTCATAGATTGATTGTAGTAGCATCCAATATAGAACAGTGTGTTTGTGGTTTAGTAAGAACAGAGCCTTACATTTTGAATTAGGTAGCTTTATGAAAATGATATGCGGTTTTGAGGAGAATAGATGAAAGTTACTTTGTTCAAACCTAGTTTGAAATGGATTGCCTACGAAAATCCATTAAAAATTTGGTCTATTCAAACCTTTTAGGCTGGTAAGGGCCAATGCAAAATGTCTAATTTTAGAGATTCCGTTATACAGTTAGAAATTGTTACTTACGTGATGGCTGAGTTCCTGAAATTATATTATGAAGAGGAAAGTTTGCGATGTTTGTTCCTACTAATCATAAACTACTGAACGGATTTAGATTAAATTTCGTATGTTGATTAAACATTAGGTAACTTTTTATAACGAGAAAAAAAGTATCACGGTCTACCTCCGCTCAAATATCCATCCACATCCAAACTCATCACCTATTGATTTGACTGAGTCACATTAGTTTTAAAATGTATTATTTCTCGCATTTTCTGTTCCCTTATTCTACTTTATGATGGGTTGGCATAACATATTCTTATCTTCCCCTCCCTCAGCTGTCATAAACTTTTATGTGAGAACATTGTACAGGGTTAATCAAAATCAGCTAGTTAGCAGGTCACGCACGATAGGAACGTGCTCTACGATGCACTGCCCTGCGTCCATCAACTTGAGGTACACAGATGTTTAGCCTCACGTGCCAGTAATTTCACTGGCACCTACACCCTTCAAACTGAAATACAGCAATGCACAACACACATACACACACACACGAAAAACATCAGAAATAGGCATGGTGGTAGTACTTCCCGGACGAGCCCTTCACAAAGAGCTCTACGACTACCCTGGGGCAAACTTTGCTACCCCTTACAAATAGATGATGCAAAGACCTGATTCTACTTAGCACTTTTAATTCGTTTTTGAATGCCCTAATCTAAGGTTAAATTATAAAATTTCCATTCAATTACCGTCAGATGCTGTTTTTTTCTGTTCCACAGCCAATAACTTTGGCGTGAGTTTCACGATTCTTTTTTCCATTTTCACCAGCAAATATTATTTACACTTAAAACGTCCGGATACGATTAGGTTTTGGTCCAAAAACAATTTAGCAGTGATGTCTTGTCGAATGCAGATTAGATAAGTAGTAGCAAAATATTTTATCATATTTTTTGTTTGCGACGACGTTACGTAAAACAATGAAGGGATTAAACGAATTGGAGTGAAGAGGCTTAGGGTAAGGCGGGGATAGATGTCCCAGCACAATCTGCAAAATAACTTTATTGGTTATTTATGTTCAGTAGACACAATACAAATGGGAAAAATAGACTTGCCAGCAATCAAACATGTGTTGCTTTTAGAAGCCCCCTTTTACGATGAGAGCATATTTCATTGTTGTGCACCTTTGGTTATAGGGCATTCAAAATGACATTAAAATTTTGAGCATAACAGGTTTACATTCCATTAAAAAAATCTTATCCAACGTAATTAAAGTTGGGTTATAACAATTTTAAAATCGTGAGAAAAGCGATAGTGATATTAGTTCGTAAAATTTAAATTAAAATACTCTCTTCTCTTCTCTTGACGGAGCAGACAAATCAAAAGACTGAAACGAAAAGTGACGCATCTATCCTAGGCTTACCCTTTAGCCAAAGTTTCGCGTTTGTACACGAATAATGCTCAGGTTTCGTATAGTTAGCAGCTAGAAATATTTCTTTCATGAATAATAAGATTAATTTTCATTTGTATCAGTTTATTCTTGCGATGAAATATAAGAACCTATTAAAAATTTATTTTTCATCCCACCAGCTCTGAAAGTGTGTTTTTGCTGTTCAATATCTGACTGCAAAAGCCTTTTTTATCCTCTAGAGGATAAAGTAAATTTGAATTTAGAATATCGTGTTCACTAAGTTTGTGAATACACAACCTATTTACTTCTACCTCCATGGTGCCGAACTTATCATACAACCTTTTTTATTTTGTTAAAAACTCGCACTCGTAACCTTCTTGGTGTGTTACTTTTAGTCGCGCCATGTTCTTTTTTGCATTTAGTCATTTCCTCGCTGAGGTGGGATGAAAAGTTACGTGTTGCACTCGAGTGCAAAGATTTTTCACCTTGTGCTCTTTTGATTCCTTCGCGACGCTTAGGATTCTAACTTTTAAACCACTCGCTACGCTCGTGGTTAAATATTAGAATCCAGCGCTTGCTCAGTCATCAAAATTGAGCACGCGGTTAAAAAGCAACTTTGCACTCTTGTATAACAAATAACTATAGTATATATTTATTTTAGGCAACAATTAAAATAAGTCAAGTATCTAATCATTCATCTGATATTATTTTAGCTCAAAAAATAACAAAGGTTACGCAAGTAATAGGCACGTAATAGGCATTTATTCTTTAGGTAATAATATATTTTTGTAAAATATTAGGATTACCACCTTACAATAACTCCTCAGAGGAACATTATTCGCATTTCTAATATAAAATGTTGAATACTCTGAGAATTCAAAAGGTGTAGTTCTGATAAAATAATTATTGACCACGCACGTATTGACCATGTCTTTTCAGTGGAACAGGCCGACTAAGCTGTTAGAATGGTATATATTGGTGCTGGGCAAGCCTTTCCATCTAAAATCCTTTCCCAGGCACTATAACGTCCCGTAAGTAAGGGCTTGAGTAATCAACGGTTGCTCTGACGCTATTTAGGTCATCTTCAATAGATGGCAAAGGTCTGTTTACTTTTTTTATAATTATTATTACAGATCGTGTCAATATTATTTTAACATGTGTTTCAACTTAGTAAATCGCGAGGAATTCAGTCATCCGAGTCCATTTTTAGGGTTCCGTAGCCAAATGGCAAAAACGGAACCCTTATAGATTTGTCATGTCTGTCTGTCCTTTATATTATGTTACTTGATGCTACGGAACCCTTCATGGGCGAGTCCGACTCGCGCTTGGCTACTTTTTTTTTACTAAAATAAACACTTTGCTTTTCATGAATGTACAATTTAGCTGTAAAAACGTACCTAACAACCACATTTTCACATTTATTCTATAATCTATAAGTAAAAAGTAAACAGGCCTTTGCATCTATTGTAGATGATTTATAATAGCGTCAGGGCTACGGGACGCTATAGTGCCTGGGACAGAATTTTTAGATGGAATAGGCTTGCCCAGCACCTATACCATCCTGACAGCTTAGTCGGCCTAATCCACAGGAAAGACATAGTCAATACGTGCGGAGCTGACTTAGCCGCGGGTTTCCACACGATGTTTATCTTTACTGTTTGAGAGCACTATTATAAAAAAATAGATAAAGCCTAATAATTTTGCGGAAATCAGCCCGTTACACGAGCGATTTTCATGGTCAATCAATAAACTTGACAGTGGATTATGGTATTCTGCGAGTGTGACATTTTTATCTCTAAGCACTACAATAATATTTCTAATCACATAAGGAACCTAATCTATCATTTTTATCGGATCGGAGTTAGTATTTCGATCGCAAAATTTTGCCAACACTGTTATCGACGGCCTAGTCAATATCTTTCAGGAAATATTAAATAACTTACTTTGTACTTTATTATACTGATTATAGTAGGAATAACTGTTTGTAAAGAACTTCACTGCTATTTTTATTTTTGTGATCCTATAAAAAAAACTGAAGGAACCATGTTGTAGTTTGTTGCTTGTTTTTCTAGGCTTGGTCGCGTGGTGGTCAAAGCGATCCTTAAGATGGCACTATTTTTTTTAGTATTTTATATAGAATTGTGTAAAAGATCTGTACAGCAAATATTTTTGTTCAACAGAATCAATCTTCCAATATTGGCAGCACTGAAGAGTTTTTTTGAGGATGTGTCTAAAAATTACATGATTTGGGATAATGAAGACAGAACTGTTATTTATTACGCACTAAATGCTGAAATCACATTGCAAAGTAATAACTAGAATAATAGACACTTACACACGGTATGATTATGTTAGTTGAAGAAGAATACTTTTCTATCATTAAGTGGCTGGGTCTGGCGAAAGATGAATGCTTGCTGTTCTCCGTTTACTAAAACATTTTGAACGGTCTCTACCAGCTTCTGAAAATAAATAAATAAATATTGTGGACAATTCACACAACACTCTCTAGCCCCAAATTAAGCAGGGCTTGCAAGATGGAAACCAAATAGTTTATTTACTACGCACTAAATGCTGAAATCCCATTGCAAAGTAATAGAATAATAGACACTTACACACGGTATGATATTATGTTAGTTGAAGAAGAATACTTTTCTATCATTAAGTGGCTGGGTCTGGCGAAAGATGAATGCTTGCTGTTCTCCGTTTACTAAAACATTTTGAACGGTCTCTACGAGCTTCTGAAAATAAATAAATAAATATTGTGTACAATTCACACAACACTATCTAGCCCCAAATTAAGCAGGGCTTGCAAGATGGAAACCGAATAGCTGATACAAACTTCAATACATTTTTTTTGTAAATACATAATAATAATACTCAGACAAAAAACAAACATCTGTGTTCACAAAAATATTGGGATGGGGACACTCGGATAGGGATCACACCCACGACCTACGGCGCAGAAGGCAGAGCTACTACCAACTGAGCTGAGAGGCTAGTCAAATAATGTAATAATTAATGTGTGTAATCGGAACAAGATCACTGATGAGATATCTTGATCTTGCTAAGTTAATGGACGTGTCAACGACCGAGAATCTAAAAATCGGAGATGCACACTCGCTTAAAAACGTGAGGTTGTTGCCATCGTACTTTTTACTTTAAACTGTGTCCAGTTTTAAACTGCCACTTTGGACAACAAAAGGTTCAATCTGCGGAATCGCAAGAGATTGTGGAAAAGATTAAACCTTTGCAAAATCTCAAGTAAAGCGTTTTAGGGCGTGTTAGCATTTTTTTATTTTCAGGCTTCTCTTTATGACAGTGAATGAAGCGAAATCATAGCAAGTGGAAATCCATGACCTTTGCCTTCTCCCATGGGAATGAGGCGTGATTTTATGTATGTATGTACTTCAGTTTATTTGGCACTTGCTTTGTACCCTTCGTTTACCTTCGTTTTATTTGGCCGTTGTAACACAATAATATGTAGCCACGAAACACAAACATAAACATGGAATTTATCCATTATAACCGCACCGCAACAAAGCTGTACTCGCATCATATTTATGAAATACTGATTTATTGAACGTAAGCTAACCGTGAATGCAAATGACAAGGTTTCGACGCAACGCGCGTTGGCAGCTTTTTATTGTAGCGATACAACCGCGTGGCTGATTTTATGAGAAAGCAGCAGCTGTACGGTTCGTTTAAGCGTCATACAACATGCTTTTCAACCGAAGAGTAATATTCCCTTTTCCGGACGGAAAAAATAACAGATTAATCTACTCTTTTGTAACAATTCGTTGTCTGGGGCAGTCACACTAAGCTTACTACGTTTTAAATCATACTTCTTTTATTTTTTAAACTCACTCGTGTAACAGGCAGAGATCTAGCTCGGACCAGCCACAGTACAGACTCTGTGCACGGAGGCATGGTAATAGACCCCTGGTAGCACACGTACTCCTTGAATGGCGGAATGAAGAAACTCAGTGGGTGGAGAGTAACTGGCTTGCTTCCAAAGCTCGTTGTTAAGACACCTTTTAGCAGCTCACGGAGACCTTTCTGTGTGTGGTTAGAAAACTGAAAGATATTCAAATAAATTAGTTCACACAAGGCTGCGTGGTAAGCATTTGCGGTTTCAAACGACGGTTTCAAACCATCGCTTAAAACAGAGGTTTTAAACAGTGTAG
Source organism: Thera britannica (assembly GCA_939531255.2). NCBI lineage: Eukaryota > Metazoa > Arthropoda > Insecta > Lepidoptera > Geometridae > Thera > Thera britannica. Next base: position 23,942,707 of record OW618036.2, read on the forward strand.
ACGGTGGTTTCAAACCAAATGTCGCATGACCTCTAAACGCCCTTGGCAGAAAGGCGAGTTTGGGGTTGGTTTTGAATCGTGTAGACAGAAACGTTCTACCAAGGTCACCTTGGCAGAAACTATGGTTTCAAACCGTCTAAAACATGTTGCATGCTAAGCAGGTAAACTCTACTGTAGAACGGCGGCTGACTGAGGTAAAGTTTTATTCCGAAATTGCTATCCTAATATATTGTATATTAATAAATTGTATTAATAACAATATATTAATATATTGCATTTATGTTTATGTAATTTATGTGTAGGTGTATTTATTGTCTTATACTACCCAATATTTATGTTATATTATTATTTCTCAATTCACCTTCTTGTGCACGTACCCACCTCTAATATCACATCTATCTAGGCTCAAGGTTTGCTGTAAGAGAACTCTTTTGAGGGTTAAGCTCGCCTTTGTACACGTCTTAATTTTAATTTTTACTACATGTATTTTTTTATGCGTACAATAAAGAATATGGAATATATTTCCAATACAGGTAGAACGGTAACAAACTTTGTATTTTCCCAGTTTAAATCCAGAGTAGATCAATGTTATTGAGTAACAAACTTCATAAATCCGAATATTCAAATATCGAAACTTCACCTCTATAATATCAGTAGGCTAAGTAATAAACGACAAATATCCACGAGCGCTTTAAATTAAATTAACTAGTTAGTTTTGTGGTTTGTCTAACTTTGCTTTGTTGTGTTAAATTCGTGAAACCGTCATAATTTGGTAGTGATCCTTTGATCAGTAATAATTGAGCCAAAACTCATCTTTAGCCTAAATATTATATTAGCTATCAAAGAGGGCTTAGCATCATCAACCACTTCCACAGTCTACTTTTTGAGGCAGATCTTTCCCAAGATGCAAATCTTCATCTCTTTCATCTAGTTCTTCTTGAGTTACTAGTTCTTTCAAACCAGTGTAATACTCTAGATTAGCTATATGAATGATAAAACTGCGTGGCCCGATGTCCCGGTCACTCTACCCATAGGAAGCTAACATGTCAATTTGCAATGTCTGTACCTACTATTTTCGTATCCTAACTTTATAATGCTGTGTAGATAATTGATTATAACTTTGAAGCGTAGCGTGTGCTGTCTTTGAAACTTTTGCTTTTGTATTATTGCATTGCATACGTCTGACTAAGTGAAGTGGCATCACACTGGAACTTCACTGTTATTATTTTTTATTTTTAAAAGGATCATGTAAAACAACGGTAGGAACCGAGCCGTAGTTTGTTGCCTGTTCTTCTACGCTTGGTCGCGTGGAACTGGCACCTAGACTCACCTAGCTTTAAGACGTTTCAATGTGATGCTTGAAATTCAACTGAATAAAGACTAGGTATTTTGATTTGATTTGAGTGTTGTGAAGTTAAAGGGTTTTCAAGTGCGCCTCGAAGAAAAAGAAGAAGGCGCACTTACACTCTATGACAATACTATATCATGCATTCGATTCAATTATGCAATGGTTAAGAGTAGTCGGATCCAGTGTTTGCCAGCTACATTTCACAGATCGTCACCCCACCTTGCTGGAGTGCGTCAGTCGAAGGGTTCGGACAATTTTTTTTCTATATTGAGGTTGAGAAAATTTCAGCAAAGTGGCCGAAAAGTGCACCACAAAATATGAGGCTTACGTAATTTTATGTTATTAATTGCTTAGTAACATAGCCTTACGTACCTAATGTCTAGAACCCTCATCCCAAGATAGTGATCAAGTTAAGCCCAGGCGAGTAGATTTCATAATACTTGGAAAATACACTATTGTTTGAGTCTGGGCTAGGTAATAAATTTATAGGGATTCTCGTTTCGTCTAATCATAACTTCCAGTTAAATTTATGAAGGACAGAATTATGTTTGCGCATTTATATTAAACGTATTTGTTCTTAATAAAGTAAAATTATATAGAATTGGCTGAAAATATCCGTGGAAGTAACCAAGAGAGTAGACCCAAGAGACGGACATAGGACTTTTTATGCCGAAAAAGTAACGGGAAACGGTGCGAGTGAAGCCGTGGGCGTTCTCTAATTATAAAATAATCAATCAGATCCACCTTACCTTATACAAACTAGCGACACCAAGTAGAGCCATTTTGTCATTGGACGCTTGGAGTGCTTCTTTCATGGATCCATACTCGGCCGAGACGTATAAAGCTTGGCTCTCCATCGGGTACTGGAGTCCACCTATGGTGCAGACAAAAAACGTCCTAGAACTAGCGGAATTTACTGAGGATAAAGCCTAAGTAGGCAAACCTATACCTAGGTAAAAATTCAATTTCTACTTTGAATCAAGCTCGACTATATAAAAATTCAAGCTCAGACTAGAGAAACGAGCTTTTTTTTGCGAACTAATAGGCATGCGCTTAACCGTTATCTCACCTGCTGTTAAGTGAAGATGCGGTCGACGGTGTAGTATCGATTGAGCTATGGAGAACGCTTTGTTGGGAGTTTCACTATTCTCATCAGAATCAGAAATGAGCATTATGCTCATTATCGTTTCTATTGCGTAGTGAAACTCCCAGCAAAGCTTGGCTATGTGTATCCATAGCCAAGGTAAGGTCCACCATGGTTACCGACATGGCTTGTTAAATTTGTAAATTGAAGTGGCAATGGGCAGGTCATCTAGCTCAAAGAACCAACAACCGGTGTGGAATAAAAGTTCTCGAATGGACTATGGTATGGTAGGCCGGTGATAATGATAAGATCGCGGGAAGACGTTTAATGGAAAGGTCTCAGAATCGTTTTCCCTGGTTTGTAGGGCATGAGACCTATGTTCAGAAATGGACTTTTCAGGCTAATTATGATTATAAAAATTCAAACCTATGGTGTGCTCAGATGGCCAGTGCAACAGCATCGAGTCGAATACGTATCGTCGACTGTGTGCTGCGCCGCCGTAGATGACCGGCCGTCGTGCTATGTGCCAGACCCCGGAAATCTTTACTGAAACAAGGAGAGAAGTCAGCAGTCAGTCGAAAGAAAACAATATAAAAACTAAAGAAAGAAAAGTTTTTGTACTGCAAATTCCGATTTTCTATCTAAACTTACTATACGCTTAGAAGTTTTGAATTGTTTTGTGAACATTTGCAGTCTGAAAAACATTTTAGCAAGGAGAAAAAACTGTTGCAAGTCACACTTGAATGGCATAAGTGTACCTACTGCCATGTTATTACTATACCTTAGGGCACGTTCACACGAGCGCGATTCGAACGCGATTTAAGTCGACGCGTATTTATACTGAGTACTGTTGTGTTTATTGATGATTGTTGTTTATTTTTTTTTAATACAACTAAATTAGCAAACAAGCATACGGCCCACCTGATAGAAAGCGGTTACCGTAGCCTACGGACACTTGCAACACCGGAGGCATCACTTGCGCGTTGCAGACCTTTTAAATATTTTAAAACGCTGTACAACTTATTACGCCTTTCCTATTAATTAAGCTAAGAAGTAAAGGTGTTGGGCAAGCCCACTCTATCTAAAACCTTGCCCCAGGCACTACCTACAAGGTCTCGTCAAAATAAAGCCTGATTAAAAAGTTGCCCAAATGAATAATCTAGAAGTTGATTGTTTTTGACGTGACAACGTCTTATAATTCGATGGAGCTGGCAGCACGCACGAAAAAACATGACTCATGCGGCGTTAACTCGCTCTGAGGTGTTCCATTAAAGGCTTGAAGTGCAAGCGAGAGCGCGGAACGAGCGACAAAGAGCAATCGGTCTCGGACAAGGCGAGGCACGCACGGCCTCCGCGTTCGGCAGCGTTCGACATCTGTCTCTCTCCTACTTGAGTGAGCGAAGCGTCCGCGTGGACAACTGTATGATGTTGTCACGTTCAACTATCTTCAGTAAACCGACTTTACAGACAACCGATTTTTTTTATATGTTTTGCATCGTTACCTCTGGCTATAACTACTAGCTTTAGCCTCATTCACGAGCTTTTTACTTACTTACTTTGTACTTACCCTATTCACCAATGCCTTTGAGCTAATCAATTTGAAATTACATTGGTAATTCATTAAATAGCTCAGCAAATACACTACTTGCTGCTTGACTACCGTCAAGCTTGTTATCATCCACGCGAACTGAAGCTCAAAGCTTTGTAACATCAGACATACAGTATTTCTTCTTACGAGCTCAGTTCCTCGAAAATTTAAAGTCTCAAATTGTACAGTCGTTTGATACATGACACCAATTTCCAATTGAGTAGGTAATTGGGAATTGGAATCCCTTTAATTTCGGCAAATTTTTGTCGGATTGTTAAAAGTCTGTTGTCACTGTCACTTCCATGTCAACAAATAGAGATGGCAACACACTTATCGGTATGCTAAGCTAAATGTCTGATAAAGGACCATTATGAATATACCATAGACTTCAAATCAGATAACGTAAAGTACACTGGCCACTGAGCTGTGTGTTGGATGGTGTCGAGCTGGCAGTGCGACCCTGCGGCAGCAGGATAAAAAATTTGAAAAAAGAACATGTGAAAATTGCAGACGCCATTGGCGCCATTTTCAATTTGTGTGTTGTTTGTTGTTTGTTTCGCAGTTTGATTCCGTTTTTTATTTTCCTTGTAGGTGTAGTATAAAGCACTATGTATCACTCGAGAGAAACTGCGATTCCCGATCTCGGGTGTTTTGAAGTCAAACTTCAAACGACGCCCTCGACGGTAATCGGTCACTTTCTCCTCTCGGTGAACAATGTACTATTGCTTACTTGACGCTGGCTTGTATGACAACTTCTCGCTTACATATTTCAGTGGTATTTTTTGAATAATAAAATAATATAAAAAAATAAGCTATGAGAAACTTCCAGATCCAAATTTATTATATCTCGTTGAATGAATTAAAAATATTAGATACCATCGTTTTGGCAGGACAATAACGACATTTAAGCCTTTTAATATACCCTTTTCGGGATACTGACACAAACACGATGTTTAAAAATAGCCTTAGAAAAACAACCTGTCATAGAGTGACGCAAAATGAGACGTAGACTATGCCAAATGATAAGTTAATATACGTTTTTTTATGCTACTACTTGATAGAATAAACATGATCCCTTCCTATGATAAGTGGTAACCATCGCATATAACAGAATATTACCGCCCAGGTAAGTACTTTTAACCGACTTAAAATAAAATAGGAGGAGGTTCTGGAGCCTTAGATGTGTGCAAGGCTTTAGAGAGGTAATGAGCGTGTAATCTTTCAGTTCAGAAATTTAGACTTTTACATAATGGCAATGTGAAACATTGAAGTATTTCAGGGCTTGGTCTGATTTTATTCAGAAAACTTCGTAGTTTATAAAGTCATACAAATAACGTTGTTTGCCATGACGCGACGTGTGAAATATCCATTTTTTGGGCATAAAGAGATATTATGTTACACCCTGTGCGAAGAAAAAAGACAAAAGCTTTTTCTAAAACAAGAAAATGTTATTTATACTTTCGATCTGACCTTATAATTTTCGATAAGGACTGAGAGCATCTGTTTTAATTTTCTTTGGCTTATTTGTGGATCCTACTTACCCTTATTATCAGGCCTGAGGTCACAATAGCCAGTTAAACCGCTTATAAAAACGAAGACAAATGCCATTGGTCAGTTGCTTTGTATCAGTATAAGAAAAATATATATTCAAGAAATATCTTAATAATATAAAAGATATTTATCAGATATTTGGTTCCCATGATACACAATCTGTGCTTAATTTGGGGCTAGATATATCTAAATATTTTTTCTGGAATATGTATGGAAAACGAGCCAAGCTTTTTTTTATTCCATTCTAATTTTAGATAAATTTATAAATGGCGACTTGGTTCACTTGCAGCTCTATTTTATTTTAATCAAACATTTTCCTATTCCTATTTTCCATCAAAGTGAATAGAAGAGCGTATGTTTACTTACTAACAAATAAAATTGATGATTGGACCAAGGGACCAAATGTATACCTACAGCCCCTTTATCAATATCGTATTACTCATGATCCTAAGAGGATGTCAAAAAGGGATAGGGGCATGTCCGAACATTTTACTTTTAAAAATACCTACAAATACGCTGATGAAAAAATTGCTGATTCAATCAAATAGGTATTGCTTCTTGTTTTTTATATTCACTGAATTAAACGGGCTCTCAGTACAGCTCTGCTCAATTTGGGCCAACATAGTGTTTTGTGGATTGTCCACAATATACATTTCATTTTTTTGTTTTTTTAATGGATGATCATATAGCTTTTCAACGAAATAAAATAATAAAGCTACATTTTAAAGCAAACTTTTTTCACAAAACGTGCTTGCATACCTTCTAAAAAATCAAAGTAATAATCTTCAGCATAATTCATATTTTAAGATACACTCTAACTTTTAAATTGTATTTGTTTTAAGCCATTTTGACGTTAAGCTTTTAGGAAAATTGCATTTGCCGTCAAGTTGCTTACTAGTCTGGGCAAGTACTTAGGATACATACCTAACACTCAAAGAAGGCTTTTACATGGCCCTATAACCCTTGAAGGCTGACACCAGGTGGCAGCAAACTGGTAATGGAATTGCAATTTGCCCTAAGTTTAGTAATGTAGTTGCAATATTATTAAAACTATTTTGTAAAAATTTTATTTGCAAGAAATTCAATTTGTCTATTTTATTTCGAACTGCAAATATAGATAAAGGCATTAATAATGGTGCAGTAGGCTTCAGTTACAAACAGTCGGATCGCGAGAAGTCGGTGTGGATGGAAAGAGCTCAGAATCGTTCTTTCTGGAAATGTGTAGGAGAGGCCCTATGTCCAGCAGTGGACTTCTTCAGGCTGATGATGATGCTGATGATGATGAGGCTTAAGCTCTGAAGAATAACAAATAGGCAGTTTATGAATTCGCGTCTTTTAGGCCTCGAACGGAGACTCTTTGAAGCGCACTTAAAACCATTTTACCATACACTGAGAGAAAAAATAGGTTAGATTAACCGAGAACAACAAGTTGAAATAGCGCCAATCAAGATTTTTGTTACGGTAACCAATTTAATTCTGTTAATTTAATACCTAAAGTTAGTAAGTAATAGTAAAGTTAACAAATTTATAGCTTAAATTAACTGTGTCTTTGTAACAGTAACAATTATTATTGATGGTTTCAACAAATTCATATTTGTTGTGACAACCTAGTTTTATTTAGTATCTTTTTTTACGAAACTATATTGGTTGGTACAACCAATTTAATATTTGTATTTTGTTTACGAAACTATATTGGTTGGTACAACCAATTCAATATTCGTATTTTTTTACGAAACTACGTTAATTGGTAGGTACAACCAATTCATAATTTGTTTGATCAACTACAAAAGTGGTTGAATTACTGGTTAAAACTACTGGTCCAGTTGTTTATTATAACCAGTATTGTCCGTTGAAGTAACAAACATCTTGGGTTGGATACAATTACACTTTTGTTGAATTCACAATTGTATATTGGTTCGATCAACTACAAAAGTGGTTGAATCACTGTTTAAAATTACTAATACTGCTGTTTACTATAACCAATATTGTCTGTTAAAATAACAAACGCCTTGGGTAGGATATACTAATACTTTTGCTCGATGTACTATTGTATTTTTATTAGACAAACTTAAAAAGTGGTTGAATTATTGTTTAAAATTACTGGTCCAGTTGTCAATTATAACCAATATTGTCTGTTGAAGTAACAAACGCCTTGAGTTGAATATACTAATACTTTTGTTGGATTCACTATAGAATTTTGGTTTAATCAACTACAAAAGTGGTTGAATCACTGTTTAAAATTATTAATACTGCTGTTTACTATGACTAATATTGTCTGTTAAAGTAACAAACGCCTTGGGTAGGATATACTAATACTTTTGCTGGATTTACTATTGTATGTTGATTAGACAAACTTAAAAAGTGGTTAAACTACTGTTTAAAACTACTAGGCTAGTAGTTTACTATAACCAATATTGTTTGATGAAGTAACAAACGCCTTGGGTAGTATATACTAATACTTTTGTTGGATTCACTATTCTAATTTGGTTCGATCAACTACAAAAGTGGTTGAATTACTGTTTAAAATTACTAATACTGCTGTTTACTATGACCAATATTGTCTGTTAAAGTAACAAGCGCCTTGGGTAGGATATACTAATGCTTTTGCTGGATTTACTATTGTATTTTGATTAGACTAACTTAAAAAGTGGTTGAATTACTGTTTAAAATTACTGGTGCAGTTGTTAATTATAACCAATATTGTCTGTTGAAGTAACAAAAACCTTGGGTTCAATATACTAAATTTTTGTCGGGTTCACTATTGTATTTTGGTAAGACTAACTAAAAAGTGGTTAAACTACTGTTTAAAACTACTAGGCTAGTGGTTTACTATAACCAATATTGTTTGTTGAAGTAACAAACGCCTTGGGTAGTATATACTTATACTTTTGTTGGATTCACTATTCTATTTTGGTTCGATCAACTACAAAAGTGGTTGAATTACTGTTTAAAATTACTAATACTGCTGTTTACTATGACCAATATTTTCTGTTAAAGTAACAAACGCCCTGAGTAGGATACACTAATACTATTGTTGGATTCACTATTATATTTTGGTAAGACCAACTAAGAAGTGGTTAAACTATTGTTTAAAATTACTAGTCCAGCGGTTTACTATAACCATTACTAGTATTGATTATAGTAAACAGCTGTAGCTAGTAATTTTAAGCAGCAGTTAAACCACATTTTATTTGGTCTGACTAAAACCTGAAAGACAATCCAACAAACATATTAATTTAGTATAGCCATTTTTAAATAGTAAAGCAATATTGAGCGCTGTTAACTGCGCTACAAGTAATTCAAAACTAGTTAAACCAAAATTATACAAAGTTGTCACTGTTGCCAATAGTAAAAAATGGGCATTATTTATATGTAAGCCAAAGACAAATAATACTTTACAATCTTTCCCTGCTTAATTTTTTAATCACATAAACAAAAAAACTAGTTTTAAGCTTAATTTTATCAGTAATTCAACCATTAGATTAATATCTACTAATAACTGATTGAAACAACAGTGAACCTATAATAAATTATTGTCTATTTGCCTACCTAAAAAATAAATCATTTATAGAAATAAAAAAACAAGTTTTTTAATTAGTAGTGGTTTTATTTAAAAAAATAAATCAAATAACACGATCAAGAACAGTAAATAATTGAAGTTAAAAAAGTCGAAATGAACGTATTTTAACACAAACATAATATTTTGAATATAACATACTTATAGACACTTACAGGTGAGTTATTAATCATTACTTATTTATTATCATGTCAAATGACGAATAGTTTTTTCTTACTAAAATAATACAAATATTGAAAACGAATATACAGGGTATAATAAGTGTGAGTGCGTGCGCTTCGTTTGTTTTTGTTTAAAGTACCTGTGATTTGTATTTGAAAATAGTGAAAAATGGAGCTGAATGAGGTTTTGGAATCATGGGGGGTGTCTCAAGACAATAACTCACCTGTAAGTGTCTATAAGTAATAACATACTTATAGACACTTACAGGTGAGTTATTAATCATTACTTATTTATTATCATGTCAAATGACGAATAGTTTTTTCTTACTAAAATAATACAAATATTGAAAACGAATATACAGGGTATAATAAGTGTGAGTGCGTGCGCTTCGTTCGTTTTTGTTTAAAGTACCTGTGATTTGTATTTGAAAATAGTGAAAAATGGAGCTGAATGAGGTTTTGGAATCATGGGGGGTGTCTCAAGACAATAACTCACCTGTAAGTGTCTATAAGTAATAACATACTTATAGACACTTATAATATATTAATAACTCACCTGTAAGTGTCTATAAGTAATAACATACTTATAGACACTTACAGGTGAGTTATTAATCATTACTTATTTATTATCATGTCAAATGACGAATAGTTTTTTCTTACTAAAATAATACAAATATTGAAAACGAATATACAGGGTATAATAAGTGTGAGTGCGTGCGCTTCGTTTGTTTTTGTTTAAAGTACCTGTGATTTGTATTTGAAAATAGTGAAAAATGGAGCTGATAGAGGTTTTGGAATCATGGGGGGTGTCTCAAGACAATAACTCACCTGTAAGTGTCTATAAGTAATAACATACTTATAGACACTTACAGGTGAGTTATTAATCATTACTTATTTATTATCATGTCAAATGACGAATAGTTTTTTCTTACTAAAATAATACAAATATTGAAAACGAATATACAGGGTATAATAAGTGTGAGTGCGTGCGCTTCGTTTGTTTTTGTTTAAAGTACCTGTGATTTGTATTTGAAAATAGTGAAAAATGGAGCTGAATGAGGTTTTGGAATCATGGGGGGTGTCTCAAGACAATAACTCACCTGTAAGTGTCTATAAGTAATAACATACTTATAGACACTTACAGGTGAGTTATTAATCATTACTTATTTATTATCATGTCAAATGACGAATAGTTTTTTCTTACTAAAATAATACAAATATTGAAAACGAATATACAGGGTATAATAAGTGTGAGTGCGTGCGCTTCGTTCGTTTTTGTTTAAAGTACCTGTGATTTGTATTTGAAAATAGTGAAAAATAGAGCTGAATGAGGTTTTGGAATCATGGGGGGTGTCTCAAGACACCATTCAAGTGTTCTGTGGTTTGATCTCCCAGTAAGCGAGCGAACTGCAAAGCGCCAAATCACGGATATCTAAAACAAAAAAAAAAAATGTAAGTTATTGCTTTAATAACCAAGGAATTTGTTTACAATAGCCTAGCAATATTACACTGTAACACAGAATAACACCCATAGTCAAGTTATTGAAGGGGGTACGATTCCTATACGTAAATTAAATTTTGCCAACTATGGGCTAATAAGAGTATAATTTTGTGGCACTATAGTAAGCTTTTAAATCGGTCATTGTTATCGCCAAACTGTATTAATTTAAATTAATTATTTATTATTAAATTCATTTATTAAATCAACATAGGATCATTTTGTTAGTTATAATTTAAAGAAAACTATAAATTAACAAAAATATATAAACAACAGTTTGCATGGGGATAGAATAACCTTAAATAGAAAATTCCTTATTCGGGTAAATACTTACTCTCATTTTCTTCCTTAAACAGTTCTCTCAACTCTTTTTCAACTGCACTCTTTTCTGTGGTTTGATCTCCCAGTAAGCGAGCGAACTGCAAAGCGCCAAATCACGGATATCTAAAACAAAAAAAAATAATGTAAGTTATTGCTTTAATAACCAAGGAATTTGTTTACAATAGCCTAGCAATATTACACTGTAACACAGAATAACACCCATAGTCAAGTTATTGAAGGGGGTACGATTCCTATACGTAAATTAAATTTTGCCAACTATGGGCTAATAGAGTATAATTTTGTGGCACTATAGTAAGCTTTTCAATCGGTCATTGTTATCGCCAAACTGTATTAATTTAAATTAATTATTTATTATTAAATTCATTTATTAAATCAACATAGGATCATTTTGTTAGTTATAATTTAAAGAAAACTATAAATTAACAAAAATATATAAACAACAGTTTGCATGGGGATAGAATAACCTTAAATAGAAAATTCCTTATTCGGGTAAATACTTACTCTCATTTTCTTCCTTAAACAGTTCTCTCAACTCTTTTTCAACTGCAGCATCAGCCTCTAGTAGTTTTATGGCGCTGTTTTGAAATTGACCCCATTTTTTCAAACAGCATTGAATTTTTGTCAGGGTATAAATGGGCAAAGTCGATTTCAATCTGAAAAAAGAGTAATTATTTGGTGCTTAGAAATTTGATGTGAACCTAAATAGTTATACAAATGTTATAAGTAACAAAACACTACCAGTCGATGTCCGTTCGTGGTTTTTAAGCATGGCCATTCATTTACCATGACCATCAATGTTTTTTTGGTATCATACGCATTTTTTTTTCTATAAGCGCAAGATTCTTTCCAATTTTCTTCAACCAGTGGCCAGGGGTCGCGGTTGTATTTTAACCATATCATGATATCGTCAGTCTCTGTGCAAACAATAAATCTGTCAGTAAAAATAAGCTAAAATTCATTCATTCACCACTTGAACTTGCAAAATTATTTATTTTATCCACAGCGTGTAACAAGCAGAAAATCGATTGATTGAGATAAAACTTTGCATACCTATTTGTCCATGTTTTTTAAGTTTTTGTTCAGTTTTACAGTTATTGTCAAGTATGTGTTGGTTATTGCGAGATCTCAATTTGCAGCGAACTATACTGGAAATTAAACTGTGGAGACATGCTTACCATTTTCTATCATTTCATTGTCATTTGTTTCATGACAAGAAATTTTTATTTTTTTTGGGAGCACCCCAGAACCTCTTAAAGTTCTCAACTGGTTATAGTATCTATCAACAAGTTTTCCTTTTGCTGGCATTGTATTTTTAGGGCTAATAGTTCTGCTAGGAATATAGTAGGTTTCCTGAAACAGATTATTTTTTTAAAAACAGGTTGTAAATTCTTTTTTAAACCCGTGTGAAATAAATTATAGTTTAAAAAACTAAAAAAAACGCTTTTATAACAAATTGAACTAATAATAGTGGGTGCTTTTTATAATAACTTCAGATATAATAAACTATTGATAAAATATTTACAACAATCAAAATCAAGCCCCCCACGCTTTTTGTACAATAATATAAATTTTCAATTGATTATTACAGATTTATTTTTAACTTTTTAGTTCAATTTGTTATAAAAGCGTTTTTTTTAGTTTTTTAACCTATAATTTATTTTTTACTTTTTAGTTTTTTTATTTTTTTTTTCATATTTTTTTTTCATATTTTTTTTTTCATATTTTTGCATTGTCATCGACCTTTGACAGGTGTGCAAAGTTTGAATCAAATCTGATCGTTCAAAGTAGGACAAAATCGAGCTCAAAGAGGTCGGTTACATACATACATACATACATACATACATACATACATACTTTCATATTTTTTTTTTCATATTTTTTTTTTCATATTTTTGCATTGTCATCGACCTTTGACAGGTGTGCAAAGTTTGAATCAAATCTGATCGTTCAAAGTAGGACAAAATCGAGCTCAAAGGGGTCGGTTACATACATACATACATACATACATACATACATACATACATACAGGTGAAGCTAATAAAAGCGTTATAAAAAAAATAAGCTAGGTACCAAATTACTAAAAACAATCTACCCTACGACTACAATACAACAAGTCTTGCTAGCTTATACTAAACGACGTAACGACGCATGAGTCATGTTTTTTCGTGCGTGCAGCCGGCTCCATCGATTTATAAGACGTTATCACGTCAAAAAGAATATTATTTAGGTGGTACAGGTACCAACTGACATGTTTTATCTTAGTTCTAATCAAAATCTATTCTTTGTTCAACACAATCCTAAAAAGCAGCCAAGTGCGAGTTGGACTCGCCCATGAAGTGTTCCGTAGCATCAAGTAACATAATATAAAGGATCTTGTAGTTCGTCGAAAGGTAAATTGCGGTTTACGATTTATGACGTATAAAAAAAACACTACTAGGTAGCTAGATCTCGTTCAAACCAAATATCGTTGAAAGTTTGCATAGTAATGTACAACATAATATATTTTTTTTAGTTTTATCATTCTCTTATTTTAGAAGTTAGAGGGGGGGGGACCAACTTTTTTCCACTTTGGAAGTGTCTCTCGCGCAAACTATTCAGTTTAGAAAAAAACTATATTAGAAACCTCAACATCATTTTTGAAGACCTATTCATAGATACCCAACACGTCCCATACGTGTTGGGTACCCGATGAAAAAAAAATTTTTGAGTTTCAGTTTCAAGTATGGGGACCCCAAAATTTATAGTTTTTTTTCTATTTTTGTGTAAAAGTCTTAATGCGGTTCACAGAATACATCTAGGTACTCGCCAAGTTTCATCAGTCTAGCTCTTACGGTTTCGGAGAAAAATGGCTTTGACATACGGACGGACAGACAGACAGACAGACAGACATGACGAATCTATAAGGGTTCCGTTTTTGCCATTTGGCTACGGAACCCTAAAAATTGAGTCACTCACGGTGTAAGCAGGTAAGTAGGTAGGTACATACCTCACTTTTATAACTGATAAGTTCAGATGCAGTTGATGACAACGGACTATCGTTACACACACTAATAGTGTCCAAAGAGTCAGTATTCTGTAATGAATATTAAATGTATGTTCAGGCCACGGCGATGATAATAGGAAAGATACTAGGATATTATGCTATAATGATATTCAATTGTTCATGGTTATTATAAACAAGAAGGTATATTACTTAGTTAGCTATATGTATACATAAGTACCGACCGATGTACCTACGTACTTACTGCTAATATAGTTGTAGCTTCATACCGAATGTACGAAGTGCGCTTGGCCTGGCACCTAGGTACCTACCTACCTATTCTTTATTGCACACATAAAATACATTTAAAAAACTTAAAATGATGATGAATGAATGATGATGATTATTAGTAAGGAATTTTCATTAATAGAAAGAATCAAAGGTAGGAACTCACAGAATGCAGAGTTTCCAGTTCTTCTCTATATGTTTTATAGCCCAGTTTAAATTTAATTCTGTCTCCGAGTCGATTTTCAGGTATTAAAATCTTTAATTCTTCGTCACCTAGGCCCTCGAGACATGATGTGTCGATGTTGTTATCTGAAAAGCATTTGAATGAATTAGAGTAAGTAGGTAGGATATTGATATATAACTTGGTAGGTACTTGTAACTGAAATATAATAGTAGATATTACTAAAATTATCGGTAAATCAGGTTTTGTCAATTCCTAGACGTCCGTCGTCGGTCCAGATGCCCTTTCAGGCTGGCCGACATTTTCAAGCGGTGGTCATGACGTCAATCTCGATCAAAAACTCTTAGCCGATAAGTGGTTGTCACGAGTTTTTGGCGTCAGCGAAGTCACATTGACGTCATCTCCATCGTGAAATAATCTCAGTCGGCCCGAAAATAAGGCCCCAGGAACGCCGCACGATTAGTTGATTTTATGTAGGTACACAGATGAATTCATATTTACAGTAAAATCGCCGCACGCACACAATAATAGCAATATCCCTCTCAACATTGAAAAAATCATTAGTGGAACGGCGTTCATTTTTACGCTAGACAGAACTCTACCTAGGTAGGTACTAGACTTAGTTTGTAAGGAGTGTAATCTTCATCTAGTGAACAGATTCCAAACATTAGGTAGGTATTACAAAGCTACACTATCCCTGCTAAACACGAACAGCGTTCGCAAAATTTGAATCCGTTTACTTTATTAGGTACCTACCTACCTACCTACACAGACAACAGTTAGTGTCGCAGCATGCAATGAACATTTATTCGGGCAAATATTAAAAAAATAAGTTATCTACACATTGACTGATTTCATGATCCTAAAACCTATACCTACCTATACTTTGGTTGGTATAACGAAACAAAATAGTACATAATATCACCTATACCATAGAAGTAATTGGGTAAACTTTGAACAAAGAAACTCGGAAATGACAGGAATCGGGCTATCAGAAATGTTTTTAGTGCTTTTTAACCATTACCTGCTCAATCAACCCAGGGCCCAAAGTCTGCACCACACCTTGGAGATCAAAACAGAGTAGGTACTTACCACAGAACACTTGAATGGTGTCTTGAGACACCCCCCATGATTCAAAACCTCATTCAGCTCCATTTTTCACTATTTTCAAATACACTGGTAAGTGGTAATACAAATTAGCCTAACATCACAGGTACTTTAAACAAAAACGAACGAAGCGCATTAGCGCATGCGGGGGTTGCAACTTGTCAGGAGCGCGCGATGCAAGTGTGGCGTCTGCCCGGGCGATGAGGGGAGGGAAAAGCGGCGCGGGAGCGGAGCGGGCAGCGCGTCCGAGTCCCCCGACCAATCAGAGCATGGTATTCTAAACACTACCTAATAAGGTATGGCCAAAAGCCAAAACTGAGAGCGGGAATCTGAATCAAACGGTTTTTTGTTATATGCATAATAAAGAACTTTAGGCGTAATAGCAATAAGACTTATTTTTCATTTTAGGTAGGTGCCTCTTTATCCAAGTGTGATTATATTATTACTATTTATTACCTACGTACCTAAGTACCTATGATTTTAATCCAGAAGTACCTAGATAAGATACCTACCTGCCGGGCCGGCCGATTATATCTATTTGCCTGGCTAAAGGGCAGGGTAGGTATAGGTACATACCTATTATAGATTTTATGAACTAGCGGCCGCCCGCGGCTTGTAGTAGTGGTCATTGGTACATGATTTTATAGATCTACTGTATTTATTTAGGTATTATGAATAAGGTAGGCAAGGCACTGATAATCCACAAAACGATGAGAAAGTTTTCACTTCTGCCGGCACTCCCGGAGTGCAACCCGTCTTTTTTTTTTTTTAATTTAACTATTTGATGGAACAAGCATATGGGCCACCTGATGTTAAGTGGTAACCATCGCCTATAACAAAACACTGCCTCGTAGGTCACGCACGTTAGGAGCGTGCCCTACGATGCACTGCCCTGCGTCCATCAACCGGCCATATAGCGTGGCATCGTCTTATAAAATCAAAAAATATAAGTAATCTATGGTTTTCGTCAAAAAGTTAGTCTTAGACTATATACCTCACCATTAGCCTGAAAGAGTTCACTACTGGACATAGGCATCCCCTATACATTTCCAGGAAGAACGATTCTGAGCTCTTTCCATCCTCTGACTTCCCGCGATCTTAACAATGTCGTCAGTCAGTGGGTAAGCGGTAAGCGCCCTAGGTACTTACGTTTCGTCTTCCGGTTCGTGGTCACCATTCGATAACCTTTATTTCCAACGGTTGTCGGTTCTTCGAGCTATATGACCTGCCCATTGCCTCTTCAACTCACTAATACTACGAGCTTTGTCGGTGACCTTGGTTCTTCTACGGATTTCATCATTTCTGATTCTAATATCACGTTGTGAAACTCACTCCCAGCATAGCTCTCTCCATAGCCCGTTTTTAACTTTGAGCTTGTGTAGGTATTAAGTTAATAGCACAGATAAGATAATACTAGTGTTAATAGTTAGCGACCACGTATATCTATACTTCTATACTAATATTATAAAGAGGAAAGATTTGATTGTTTGTTTGTTTGTATTGAATAGGCTCCGAAACTACTGGACCGATTTAAAAAAAAAATCACCGTTGTGTAGCTACACTAGGTATTCCCGAGTGTCATAGGCTATATTCTAATTTCAAAAAAATTAGGGATCCTTACCAAAACTTAAATAATGTAACCCAAGGTGTAGATTATGATTATGATTATGTCTCTCTGTTTGTTACTTTTTCACGACTTAACGGCTGAACCGATACCTATGGATGAAATTTGATATGGAGATAGGTTGAACCATGGGGACGGTAAAGGGCTTATTTTGATTCATGTATCTTGCAAGCGAAACCACGGGCAGCCACTTTATTTTAACCAACTATACACTGGTTGTCTTAACAAAGTTGGTTTTGTTATACCCAATGAGTTGGTTTTGTTAAAATAACCAATTCCCTCGGTTTCAGGTACGCAAAAATTAGTAAACAATTGCACGGGCGACATCCGAATTTCAAACCAAATGCATGGCAATAAAGCGCAATGTAGTATTTACGCGCACAAGCGTGTAAAAACTAAATTGAATATAACTGAAATTGAAATGGAGGGAGGGAGCACGCGTGCTTTTTCGTTCTAGAAACCTTTTTTTTTTTTTTCGAATGGACAAAATGCTGGTGATCGTCTGACGATTCTTACAGCGCTACCGGACAATGGTGAGCGCAGAGGGCGCTCAACCGGTAAAGTTAGGTTGGGGCAACAAACTCAAGGGCACCGCTATGGTACGACCTCGGCTTGGGCTGTTGCCAGGGGGGGGGGGTTTGAATCTAGTTTAGGCCCGTAGAGGGCTGGCACTAAGGGACGTCTTCGACCCCGCCGGCGGGGTCGGTGAATCTGTGCAGTGTTTCTTTCCGAACTGGATGACTCAATCGCCTCCGCGTTAGCGGCGGTGATAACGTCATCGGGATCAACGAGGATATGCCTCGGTCTACGGAGGGATTCAGTTCTAGAAACCAGCTAGTGGGGACTGTTAAATACAGCACTAACGCAATCGCACCTTCATCTATAGGTTTGACAATACTGCCAACTACTTACTTGCTCGATAACTGAAGTTGCATTCAGTGAATCGACGAGAGATGTTGCATTGCTTTTTACATATTTTATTGATTTTATAGTGTTTATTATACTTATAGAAATCACAAATATTATATCATGTCCCAAAAGTTAAAAGCCAAATAGAATTTGAACCGCGACCTTCCCCTTAGTCTTTCGTGGTTAGGTCTCAGGTTCAAATCTCGCTCAGCTCGGTTTTGTTAAACCAAATGAGTTGGTTTTGTTGAAATAAGTAATTACTATTAAATTCATGGATAAGAAGTTGTTAAATCAAACAACAATAAAGTGATTGCAACAAAGATAAATTTTACAAAAACTTTTGCTGCATCAATCATTAACGATAACGATATGTTTTTCTAACAAATACTAAAAATGTGTTGTCAAATTCATCATAGTGATTTGTTAGCTTTACTTAAAATGATATGTAGATTCAAGTCATCATCATCAGTCCGATAAATTCCGGAATCTGAACTATGTCGTCGGTCCATCGGGTGAGTGGGGGCCCTACGTTTTGTCTTCGGTTCGTGGCCACCTTTCGAGAACCCCAACGGTTGTCGGTTCTTCGAGCTATATGACCCGCCCATTGCCACTTCAACTACGAGCTTAATTAATTCTACGAGCTTTGACAGTGACCTTGCTTCTATTACGGATTTCCTATTATCTGATTCTATCACGTAGTGACACCCAGCATAGCTCGCTATGCGACTTTGAGCTTGTGTATGAGGCCAATACTAAGCGACTACGTCTCAGTTCCAAAAGTTTGCACTGGCAACACGCACTGATTACAGAGACTTTGGTCTTGAGGCTCTGTGGTATCTGCGACGAGAAGACGTGGTGCGATTTCCCGATAGCTGCCTAGTTGAGTTGGATTCGTCAGCTGACCTCTTTGTCGAAGTTGGCTTTACCTGTAATTGGATCGTCTGACCCAAATATACATAACGGTTCACAACTTCGATGAAATCACTCCCAGCATGTACCGCCCGCCACGCGAGTGCAGTATTTGTTTCTTCTCTTTGTTCTATAGCTGTATTGATTACATGTCCGTTATACAAAACTGTCCGCGTACCAAACTAAGCTACGGGTTTCCTCACGATGTTTTCCTTCACAGTTTTTTTATACCAAACACAGCGTTTGTACTTACATCTATCGACCACTGATTGTATGTAACTGCTGACTACTTGTATGGTAAACAAATTTTAGCTCAATTGGCCAATTTATTGAAAAGTTCCGTTGAACAGACCTTGGCTCCATCATCAGACCAGGCCGCTGTTACCATTTTATGAGAACTGAGTAACTCCTTAATTTATTTCAAGAAAAAAATATTAGCAAAAGCAAAGGAATTGAGCGACCAGTAGAAAAACTTTGATGGCAACGAAACTCTTAGAAATGGGAGCTCTTGGATCGTTGGTTATCTTAATTTAACCTTTTCTGATTTTGATGTAAAGCAATAACCGAGCGACCCAGAAAAAAGTAAAAGTTGTTTTGTGATGTACAAAGTTCTTTCATATGACATGTAATTTGATTGTTTTGTTTCATTTTTTGCCTCCTTATACAACCCCATATCTTAGTAACCCCTCATCGGATTTTAATCATAATACCTACCAGTAAATTTTTCAAGTCCAAGCTATCGATTTATCAAATTTCATGCAGATCGAATCAACCGTTCGAGAGTTATCGTTGGACAAACATACATAAATACATACATATATGCATAAATACATAAAATGCCAAATTGCCCAAGTTGATTGTAAGATCTTCGTTCACTTCGCTCACTCGATCAATAAATATTGGTAATTTTAACCTAACAAAGATACCTACATATCTTATCTATTTAATTTAACATAAAATTTTTAAATTTGTTGACCTTATACCCCTGATGATGAGTTAGAGTTTGTTGAAATACCCATTTCTAGTAAATACTACTGAAAAGTAGTTGTTAAATCATGGTAAATGCAACAAATCAAAATTTAACAAAAGCTTTTGCTGTATCAACCAATAAAGATTGGTTTTTCTAACAAATATAATTTGGTTTGGTTTATTAAAAATGTGTTGTTGATTTTATCAAACTCATTTGTTAGCTTTATTTAAAATGATAAGTAGATGTAACTCGATTTACTGTAAATATTGCAAACTTAATTTTGTTATTTTGACTAAGAAATATTTATTATTTCAAACAACATAAATTGGTTATATTAGAAACCAATTAGATTAATTTAACAGAGATACATTTATCAATTTAACTTTAGAGTGGTTATCATAACAAATTTGAATTTGTTATACCAAATGGGTTGATTTTGTTAAAATAACTCATTTCTAGTAAATTTACAGATAAGTCGTTGTTAAAATAAGGAACAATATGGTAAATGCAACAAATCAAAATTTAACAAAAGCTTTTGCTGCATCAACCGATAAGGATGTGTTTATCTAACAAATATAATTTGATTCAGTTTATTAAAAATGTGTTGTTGATTTCATCAAACTAATTTGTTAGCTTTACATAAAATATAATTAAATTTAACTATATTTACTGCAAATATTGCAAACTTGATTTTGTTATTTTGAATAAGAAATATTGATTATTGTAAATGACATAAATTGGTTATATAAGGCATCAATTAGATTAATTTAACAGAGATACATTTATCAATTTAACTTTAGAGTGGTTATCATAACAAATTTGAATTTGTTATACCAAATGAATTGGGTTTGTTGAAATACCCATTTCTAGTAAATACTACAGAAAAGTAATCGTTAAAACATGCAATAATATGGTAAATGCAACAAATCAAAATTTAGCAAAAGCTTTTGCTGTATCAACCAATAACGATGGTTTTTCTAACAAATATAATTTGGTTTGGTTTATTAAAAATGTGTTGTTGATTATATCAAACTGATTTGTTAGCTTTACTTAAAATGATAAGTAGATGTAACTCGATTTACTGTAAATATTGCAAACTGGATTTTGTTATATTGAATAAGAAATATTTATAATTGTAAATGATATAAATTGGTTATATAAGGCATCAAATAGATTAATTTAACAGAGATACATTTATCAGTTTAACTTTAGACTGGTTATCATAACAAATTTGAATTGGTTATACCAAATGGGTTGGTTTTGTTAAAATAACTCGTTTCTAGTAAATTTACAGATAGGTCGTTGTTAAATTAAGCAACAATATGGTAAATGCAACAAATCAAAATTTAACAAAAGCTTTTGTTGTATCAACCGATAACGATGTGTTTTTCTAACAAATATAATTTGATTCAGTTTATTAAAAATGTGTTGTTGATTTCATCAAACTAATTTGTTATCTTTACATATAATTATAAGTGAATTTAACTCTATTTACTGTAAATATTGCAAACTTGATTTTGTTATTTTGAATAAAAAATATTAACAAGTTTAAACGATATAAATTTGGTATATTAAGCAATACTCAAGTTAATCTAACAAAGATACATTTTACGTTTTTTTTTGTTCACTTTAATCAATTGAATTGGTTAATTGAAATGGTATAATTTGTTAATATAACAAAACGATGGCGTTTAATAAGTTGGTTAAAATAAACAAAAAAACATTATTTAAATTTACCTATATCTTATCAATTCAGAAAATAAAATTATTTTTTGGTTCGATTTAATGAACAGTTACAAATATTATTAGTTATAATTATTAAAACTTTGGTATAATTTTTTAGATCGTGTTTATTAAACGAATACCAACATTATAAGTTATTTCAAGCGATATTTTTAGTATCAGTTTGATCACACTGTTAAGCTTATGGTAAAATTAACTAAATTCAAATTTACCGAATCACTTTTGTTTTTTTAACAAGTCATTTTCTTTATTTTAACTAACTATATATAGGTTATCGTAACAAAATTGATTTTGTTATACCAAACGAGTTGGTTTCATGGTAGTGTTGTTAAAATTACCAATTTCTAGTAAATTCAACCGAAAAAGATTTAACCGAGGTGATTTTGGTTATTTTAACATGTACATTTCTCTCAGTGTAGTTAGTTTGAAAGAATCAGTGACACGAAAAGAAGAAGAAGGTCTCTAAGCTCTTCGTTATGGCTAAGCGGTTGCTACAGCCAAGATTGATAGCACAACGTGCTTTTCAAGTAAGGAAGCATACAAATGTAAATTCCACTAGTGGTCTCTACGAAAAGACCGAGCAGAACTGAGCCAAATCAACATTTTATTTTTTCAGTTGCAGCACAAGAAGTCAAGGATGACATTGAAACGTCTTAAAGCTAGGTAGGTGTGTTTAGGCACCAGTTCCGCGCGACCAAGCTTAAAGGAACAGGAAACAAACTACGGCTTGGTTCTTACCGTTATTTTGTACCAGCCAATCGGTTAAGATAAGCAAACTACGCAATGCAGTAGGAAACTCACCACTTTTTCCATCGTTGATCATGGACAGTTTCTCTGGCAGGACATCGTGGTTGCTGAAGAGCATCTGTCTGGCCCCTCTGACCTTCAATAAGCCTCGGTACGGTAGGTCAACTGGAGACTGGGATTTTCCTATGCAGTCTGGGTACTGTATGCCCCATTTTTCTTGATCTGCGGGTTATGATCAGTGTAAAGAATACGATGTGAAAATTACTACCATAGCAGGCAGCAATATTATTATAAGCTGAGTCAGGGTATAAGCTGAGTGTATTTTTTCTTATGTACACTCTATGCCAAAAAAATGTTATGTTGTTGTATTTCGGAGTATTGGTGAAATGAGGATAACCGTAGAAAAACCAAGGTCACTAACACAGCTTGTAGAATTAGTAAGTTGAAGTGGCAATGAGCAAGTCATATAGCTCGAAGAACCGACAACCGTTGGGGAATAAAGGATCTGAAATGGCGACCACAAACCGAAAGACAAAACGTAGGAGACGAGACGAGAGACGAGAGGGCAAAAAGTTGTGTGAAAGAAGAATGGAAGAATGGAAGGAAGAAGGAATTGGACATATCCAGCAGTGGAATTCTTCAGGCTGATGATGCTGTGTTTTAAAGTAATTGCGTAAAACAGGAAATTAAAAGTAATTGTGTGGTATCTCAGTAAAACGATCTAATAATGTTTCATTTTACAAGAGACTTCGTTTCGGATCAAAGGAAAATAAACCCAATTGCGTGGGTGTTTCGTTTCTGATTCGCATACTCGTGAATTACAAGCCTGTTGCTAAGCGTTCAATTGCCATAGGAATTTGCATGTGTAATTATGAAAACAAGTATCATAAAAGCTTTATAGAAATTAAATTTTCACACCATAATATCACGTAGATTACATATGTTTGTAGCTTGACGTGCTGCTCAAAACTAATAAATTACGTTTACAACATACAGAAATATCAAGAATTGAATACTGAAATGTACATCACTTCAAAGTCTTCCCGCCCATGAACCTTTAGATGCCTTTAGCAACAACCACAAAACGCCGCCACTGCCATATTCCCTATAGTTTTCATACATTTTATAAAGCGATGATTTGTAGCGTTTTATCACGACTTTTTTATATAAGATGTATATAAATTGATTGTTATGAAATGCTGAGTCAGTTATTATACCAAAAAACCGAGTCTAGAAAGTTTTTGCTTCAATACCGTAATACTACTACTTTGACTTCATATTTTGAGTCTTGAGCCCGAAAATGTATCTAAGCATTACGAAAGCTATAATTATGAAATTATAATGCAAATCGCTTCATAGCACCCTAGAATACTAATCAAGGCTTGAATTGCTTCTCGATTGCGAATTGCCTTATTAATGATTAGGGGAGCATACAAACTCACCCTTATAATCCCATCGTTTGTCGTCGTCATCTGAAAAGGATAGAACTTGATAACAAAAAGTATACAAACTTTTTGCAATTAGAATTTACCTGTTACTGTCATTTTTAGGCCAGGTCAGCCATTCAGGTTGCCGGTGACAGATCCAGGTGGCGAAACATTGTCAAGGATAAATTGATCAGAAGGGGTCACGACCCTCAGCAGTGAGGAGCACGACGCGAGGAGAGAGGGGTTCATTTTTAAGAGGTTATATTTTGAGAAACTCAAAATCATTTTAAAATGCTATTGTTCTCAAACGGTGAAGGAAAATATCGTCAGGAAATCCGCGGCGTAGTCAGCTCCGCACGTATTGACCATGTCTTTCCTGTGGATCAGGCCGACTAAGCTGTAAGGATAGTATAGGTGCTGGTGCTGGGCAAGCCTATTCTATCTTAATCCTGTCCCAGGCACTATAGCGTCCTGCAAGTAGGGACATGAGTAAACACCAGTTGCCCCTGAGGCTATGCGAATCATCTCAATAGATGCAAAGGCATGTTTACTCATTTTATTATTTTTAGATAGATTTTTATCTTTGTTTTGTAAAAATCATCAAAATTCAGAAATAATTAATTCTAAGAAAAACAATATTGATGGAATTTTAACGATGTTAAACAAAAAATACACTTTTTTTATTATTGTAAACTCTTCTAGAACTTTGATTACAGTGTTTAATTATTCATTGATCGTTATAAAGTTTAAGCCATCAATGTATACCTTTCCAAGAATAAATAAAAAGTTACCAGACGCTAGAAGATTGTTTGTGTTCGCATCTATTACGCGTCTCTTCATTAATTTCTGTAAAAGTAAACAAATAAAATATTGAGGACAATCCACGCAACACTATTAAGCCTCAAATTAAGTAGAAAGAGAAAAGAAAAGAAAGAAAACTTGTTTTTTTGACCCACAAACACGTTTGACAAATTAGTAGGTATAGGTAACAATAAGAAAAAAAACAACTAAAAAAAAAGTAGAGCTTGTACTATATGAACCAAAAAAAAGCTGTACATTTTAAAAGCATTTTCCTATATTCTACGAACGTTCATTAGAGTCCACGCCAATTAATTTTGCGCGCGACTGATGGTGAAAAATTAAAAAACAAATGTCTGGAAATAATCTCCCAATCAAAAACTTAAACTTGAAATAATCAATCCAAATTCGATGCCTCCATTCAAGTTTGTGATCTGAAAATATACTACTTACTAGACAATTTATTCCACCATCAGTCACACGCATAGCTAGCTAGCGCAGAATCTAGTACCTCTAAAGGTCGTCGTTCGCACATCTCATTGGCTGATGTAACAGTGACAATGACAAAGGACGATCCGTATTGGTAGGTAATTAATTTTGAACCACCCGCAAGTGACAGAATGTGCTGCAATATCTAAAGCCTGCTGAAACGCTGTCATATTTGACAGCGTTTTAGCTGATTGCCATAGCCATCGCCTAGATGTATGCAGTTTTAAGAAGGCTGCTAAAAAAACAAACTTGCCCACAGTAACGATCAGAATTTAACTAAATATCTAAATCTGTCTAACCCAACATAATATACCTCAAAGTAAAGAATGGGGGGCCTTTGCCGAGCAATGGAAATATAACGCATCAATGGCGACCTCACCTCATCAGATATTAATTATTATTAAGATGTTTTAAAGGGCCGGCAACGCGCTTGGGATGCCTCTGGTATTGCAGGCGTCCTTAGGCTACGGTAGCCGCTTCCCATCAGGTGGACCGTATACTTGTCAAAAAAAAATGCCCTCAACAAAACCCCGTGTATAATTATATGGAACAAACGGGTTTTTAATCGCGATTTCCTTTATTAATTCCCGACGTTTCGGCTGTGTTAAATATGAATGTGTATGTAATATGAACGCGGACATTTCTAATTCTGAAGACCAAGTGAGGGTAGTTGCAAATGAAACTGCCACCGCTTCTCGACAGTAACTCCAATGAACTCCAGTCAACCCGTGACCACGGCTGTTGCAACACAGCCGGAACGTCGGGAATTAATAAAGGTAATCGCGATTAAAAACCCGTTTGTTCCATATAATTATGCATAACGATCGCGTTAATTTAAAAAGTACCCCATGTATAGTTTGAATTTCGTATCTTTATTGGCCTACGCAGACCAGGACGGGGGTCGCTGTCATATTTGACAGCGTTTCACTGATTGCCACCGCACAAGGCTTTGCAGGGGGAACTCATAACCCTCTGTTAATGTGTATTCGAATAAACATTAATATCTAACCAAAGAACGCGAAGGTTTGTACACTTCAGTGGTCACCACCGGAAATCGGGTCGGGAAATGTAACACCCACATGGTTTTGGACTGGAACAAATTTCAATTAAATCACAATAGCATCCTCAGGTAATAATACCATCATTTTTTCACTATCCTTTTATAGTAGAAGTAGACCTTTTTGTGAGGGGCTCGTCTGGGGAAGTAACACCATGCCTATTTCTGCCGTCAAGCAGCATGGTTGTATTTTCAGTTTGAAGGGTGTGAGTGCCGATGAAATTACTGGCACGTGTGGCTGAACATCTGCATGCTTAAAGCTGATGGACGCAGGGCAGTGCATCGTAGGGCCAAATACGTGTGTGACTTACGAGGCCGTGCTTTGTTACAGGTGATGGTTACCACTTACACTTACCATCAGGTCATATGCATGGGCTATTGGGCCATTCCTATAAAAAAAAGTTTCTTTGCCAATTTGCCCATCAACATCAAAATTCAACCTTTCTTTCATTGATGTTCTTTATATAGCTGTTATGTCGTTGAACATGTCCAAACAATTTTCCTCTTTGGTATGTAAATATAGATTAACAATATATAAATAACAAGAACTTGTGCATATTAACGCCATTTGAAGTAGGGCCAGAATGCGGGCCACAGCCCAAAGTTAGTCAATGTGAATTAAAGGCGATAGAGTTACACGCCAAGTTCGGCATACCTAGTAGGAATGCTCAAGCATCGGCCAATATAATTGCTCGTTGGGCTTTGGTCTTTGTTCGGAATGTGAGCAGCTGAGATGAAGTGTAAAGGCCTCCTACAGGCGCAAATCCGATATACCAATCAAACTGATAAACCGATTCTGGTGAACGGAAAGGTTCACTAGGATTCCCAGGGAGATCAGGTTAGGGGCTCCTGGTGGCCGAAGTGTTGACAACGAATGCAGTTTTTTTTATAAAAAAAAGTTTTTTTTCACAGCCTTGTTAACTAAACGTTAGGAGGTAAATTCCTCTAGTGCTTGTACGTAACCAAGTTTCGTAACCAGGTACGTAGAAGGATTTTAGTTCGTAACCGGGTAACGAACTTACAAAAAAATCTGTCAATTTTAATTTTTATTTCGTAACCGGGTTACAAAGCAGGACAAGAATCACGTGTAATCATGTCCTCATTCACCACTAGCCACCACAGCTACAAACAAGGAAACTCATCTTCTAAATAATCTGTGGTTAATTTTTTTGGGCAGCCTCAACAAAATCAACCAGAAATTACTTACTTACTCTGAATTCCTTCTACGTACCTAAGTGGTTACGAAACGTGGTTACTTACAAGTACTAAAAGAGAAATTTAACGTAAAAGATACACAAAACTTACTTTTCCATACTTTAATCTGTCTCGGGCTTCGTTGTCAAGCTGCCTCTGAATATCATCAGCATCATCAAACAGAGTGTTGGCTCTTGGTGTGGTCAAGTCTTGCGTTCTACCTAAAATACAAAAGTGAAAAGTAATGTATTCACTTATTTTTATTGATTTTATAGTGTGTTTCTTAAGTGTAGTAACACTTAAGAAAATCACAAAGATTATTATAATGTCCCAAATAATGACGGCTCTTAACTTTTGGGACATTATAAAAATCTTTACGTATTGTTGAATTATTTACAATGATAACTTTGAAAAGTCTTACAGCTTTGTTTATAGGCCAGTTGCACATGAGCCTGAAATAAACCTTACAACTCGGTTCCTATTATAAATTAATGATGAATAATTATAAGTATGCCCCAGGTAAATTACAAAGATAATATTAAAAAACCAAGCAAATAATAGTTAATTTTTAGTATTTTTTTATCAATTTGGAATGTTTGTTTGTCTGTACAGATTTTGTTTAGATTATTAAAACTATTACACGGGTATTCATCGTATTAACTTATTTTATTTATTTTCCCGACGTTTCGGCTATGTTGCAATAACCGTGACTGCGAGTGGATAAATTGTACGTGATTATGATCGCGAAAACTTAAAAGTATTATTATACTATTGTTTAGGTGTCATTTCTATTGCATCAATCATCGTAAACAATTTTAAATTCAACGCAAGAAATTTAATTATGCTGTAAAACACCGTTTTAAATACAAAAATATTATTGTAACTGGCAATCGCATATTTTCGTGATGCAAAATGTGTTTTGCTTTTTAATATTCCAAACCTTTGGAAAAATTCATTGATTACAAAATCAAGTCACAATCGAATTGAAGGCTTTCACGGTAATTACCAACCCGAGCACGCAGCGTTCTGATTACAACCAGCTCATGTTTCTGTGCCTATTGATTAGGCTCAACCTGAGATTAGGACCAGTGTTTCCGTTCACAAAATACAATGAAATCAATAAAATAAAATGATTTTTGAAAGTCACTAAACTTGACCTTAACTTTGACGTGTCACGTCGTGGAGCCCGACGTGACACGCCAAACCCCACGTCGGGTGGGGTCGTGGGGGACGACGTGACGTGGTGGTTGCGTCGTCGTCTTCTTAACGCCTGGTGGTGCAGAGGAAGTTTGAGGGCAAAAGAGCTCGTGGCAGGTCACCCATAAGATGGACGGACCAAATCAAAGCAGCCATAGACGTTCTTCTCAACGAATGCACCAAAAGAGCAGCGATGTGTGAGGAATGGTGGAAAATTGCAACAGGTGGGCCGTATGCTTGTTGTCCATTTAGTTAATCATACCTCCCTTGGATCTTATTATTATTTAGGTGAAATACGAGATTTGTAAGAAAGTCCATTTATTGTTTTACCTGTAAATCCAGAGGCACGAACCCACGTGAAAAATAAATTGAAAAACAAAACATTTTGCATGCATCTATACCACATTGATTCACGGCACGTTATATTGTGGGATTAAAAACCACAATATAGGCATTTAGTGATCAAAAACAAAGCGTTGCCTTTTTCATTTTCAGTATATTAATTTACTTTTGGGTTTCGCTAAATATAGCAAAACACAGCAAACAGGCAAACACAAAACATCTGACTTTTTGACACGAGGACGATGCGAGGACGCGACCTATCAAACATGGTTTGTGTCAAAATATATGTCAAAAGAATAATCAAAGAGGTCTTATATATATATTTGGGGAAACAACCTCAAAATAACATTGACTAAAAACTTCTTGCTATCATCGTCATCATCATCCAAACCTCTCTTTTCTCTCGTAACACACAAATTAATGTGTATTCATTATGATTGCTTATGTTTATTGACTAGATGACCATATTTGCGCTAAATCACGCTTCGCCAACGTGGAGTGGTTACTATGAAAATCTAAAGATGCGTCCATGGTCACAATATTTGCCTAAAAGCTTAACCTACCATGCCGTCTTTGTTTTTGACAAGCCTAGTAGTAGAGCTCTTAAAGTAGTAGTAGAGCTCATAAAGTAGTAGTAGAGCTCTTTTTGTTGTTGTAGAGCTCTTTGTGAAAGACTCGTCCGGGGAAGTACTACCACCAGGCCTATTTTTCTGCCGTGAAGTAGCATTGCTGTGTTTGGGTTTGAAGGGTGTGAGTGCCGGGGAATTACTGGCACGTGAGGCTGAACATCTGTATGCCTCAAGTTGATGGACGCGAGGCGCGCTCCTGGCATGCGTGACCTACGAGGCAATGCTTTGTTATGGGTGATGTGGATGTGGCCATAGGCTTCTTCCATCAGCCAGTTACATAAAAAAAGTATATATTTTTTATCTGAGGAAGAAAAACGGTGAAGGAAAACATCGTGAGAAAACCAGCATATCGTAAAACCTAAAAATTCGAAAATATGTGTCAAGTGCACGAAAAGAAACCTCTTTGAGGCGCACCTAAAATCCTTTCACCACGCTTGGTTCAAAAGAATCTGTAACACGATAAGAAGAAAAAGATCTGATGGATTAATTTATCAAAAGATTCAAAATAAATAAAATATAAAATAGACAAGGAAAGGAATAAAAGATTAGTATTAGCCTTAAAATATTTTTAATACGAAAATACGCTATTAATTTTATTTCAGCAATATACATTACAAATAAAAAATATATTTACAATTTCATAATTTTTAACATGCTTGAATGAAAAAATACTATGAATAAGTGACTGTGTCACCGTTTTCATGTTATTTTTAAACTTATCTAAGACTAGTCTAGTATCTAATCAATATTATATTTTAACAAAATGTAGATAAGTTCAGCTGCTTGTAAAAATGATCACACTTCATATAAATACAAATCTAGCCCCAAACTAAGCAGAGCTTGTACTTTATGTAAGCTGATTAAAATTATTTTTGTAAATGCAAACTTACAATAATATTGTATTGTTAACACCCATACAGATAACAAACACCTGTGTTCACAAGCACTCTCTCACGCTGGCTCTTGGTGAGGATCGAACCCACGACCTACGGCGCAGACCGCAGGGTTACTACTCACTGAGTCGTGATGCCTGTCACGGGTAAGTTGAGTATTTATATTTATTTTCTAAGTAACGTCATTAATTATTTTTTATGTTAAGTAGATCCTGTCTATACTTTTGTAATCTCAACTAGTAGTAGTCTTAGTAGATCTACTAGGCGTGATTCAGAAGTAGTAGATTTGTTAAATGGGAACTAAATTTGAAAATTGTGTAGTGTGATCATTATAAAGCAGACGACTGCAGGTAATTTTATTATTCTCTATCGTATTTTAGAACTAACATATTTCTCTTTTTACAACTGTCCTCGAAGTCTGAGTTTTGCTACTACATTTCGTTACCAAATGTTGTTTTCGTTTCGCCTACGTGTCTCTGTCTTTTTTATGGAGAAAAGATGAGACAGCAAAAATACGTTACGTAGTCAGAGTTGTTGTCTCATAATTTTTCCATGCAAAAGAGAGAGACACGTCGCGAAACGAAAACTACATTTCGTAACGAAATGTTGTAAATGCACTGGGACTTAGGGTACTGTTTCTAAATAGTACATAAAGATGTGTTTCTATAGTTGAAATGTAATTTATGACTAAACGGCACGAAAATGATCTGCAAAGGAAATAAAACCCTTTGATATAACCAGCTATCTCTGAGGAATATTTTTTCTTTACTGATAACCATTTCAAATGTCAGTTGTTTTGAAATAGCCAGTTATCTCTAAGGCACAAAAAATATTCACAGACCACTGGTTATTTGACGCCAGTTATAGATAGTGCAATTCACGAAGACGCGCCCCACCAATTTTCGCGATCGCGGGGTGCGGGGAGTTTGCTCCGAGCGGCAGTCGCGAACCGTAGTCTATACATTGTAGTGTGCGTGTGCACTCATAGGTAATTAGTGTGTAACGATAACACTCAAACATTGACGGAAGCTTGCACACATATACCATAAACGGTTAGGAGAAATAGTGGGGCGCGCCTTCGTGGATTGCACTATCTATATCTGCAAGGAATAAGTGTAAAAACTGTATTAATATAAAGGTAGCTAAGCCGCTGATCTCCGTGAAACAACTTGTCGCTCGACACTGTGACCTTTTGAAAGATTTTCGCACACAAGATTGCCCGCAGTTTTCGTGAAGTAATTTCAGCTAAGTATTTTATATCTTCCAAAGGGTCAAAATGTGCGAACGAAAACAAATAAGCGATCCATTGACAGAGGTCTACGCCTTAAATAATTTAAAGTAGTTGTGTACCGTCAACTTTGGGAAAAGTTACATTTTATAAGAAAAAATAACCAGTGAACTTTGTTTTCCGCCTGAAGGTGAGAGAACAAGTAGAAAACAGAGTTCAGATGACCGACCGCAAAAAACGTTGAGAGATACAATATTAAAAATAAACAAATTTATTTTACAAATTGTTCAATTTTTTCTAACTGCTATAACAAGTAATTAATTACTTACTACCCAAAGTCCCAGTGTTTACAACATTTCGTTACCAAATGTTGTTTTCGTTTCGCCTACGTGTCTCTTTCGTTTACATGGAAAAATTATGAGACAACAACTTTAACTACGTAACGTATTTTTGCTGTCTCATCTTTTCTCCATACAAAAGACAGAGACACGTAGGCGAAACAAAAACAACATTTGGTAACGTAATGCGGTAGCAAAACTCGGACTTCGGGTACTGTAATCAAACATTTTGGACCCATAGCTTTTACCGAAAATTAAATAAGTACTACTGTTTGCCTACAATTTTTCACCATCAACATGCTGCAGATTATAATAAGAGTGATCTGGGAACCGTTCCAGCTCAATATAGTCCATCTCAGTACACAGCAGTCTCTCTAACATGGAGACCACGTCTTTGAAGTCAGGTCTGGTAGCGGACTCGGCCTCCCAGCAGTAGTACATAATGTTGTATAGCTCCCGGCGGCAATGTTCTGGCTTCTCCAGACGGTGGCCTTCACGGACCTGGAAACAAAATACAAGTTAAAACCACAGTAGTGAAGTTAAAAAACTTAAGAAACCATGTTCATGGCTGGTTGTAGATTAGTCTCATAGAAATTTCAATCGTTATTGCGTCCGTCATTTATGAACCGATTTAGTAAATTATTTTTTTATCTGAAAGATATTTTAGATTCGTCACATTGAAATGTCGGTTTAATATTTTGGCCATGAAGTCGGTTTCTCCAGTTTTTTAATCAATAAATAGGTGCATCATCATCATCATCAGCCCGAAGAAGTCCACTGCTGGACAAAGGCCTCCCCTACACATTTCCAGGAAGAACGTATCTAAGCCCTTTCCATCCATCGACTTCCCGTGATCCTATGTCGTCGGTCTATCTGGTGGGTGGGCGCCCAATAAATAGGTTTAGTGATTTTATATCTTTCAAAAGGTCAAAGTGTGTGAGTGACAAGGTCATCGACGACAGTCTGACCCTTAATTCTTTAATGCATCAAAACACTACACTGTTAGTACATTTCCTTGCTTCCTTTTTTCTGTAACGCTAATTTACTTCCTACTTCTTAACTTGTCTATCAACAAAATATTAAGTTTATTTAAAATACTCTTTCTCCCACAAAACTCCAAAAAATATATTTTCAGTTTGACAGGATAATTAAAAGCCATTTCTTTTTCTGAACTCCGAAAACGGTCTCATAAAGTATTGTGAAGTATTATTATTAGAATCTTGGTAGGATAAAGTCTATCAAATTATGAGAGGCTAAGTGAGCCTACAACTTTGCCCATTATAAGTGTTTTTTCTTACAAAATCTCATGATTTGAACTCCTAAGCCCGGTGGATATTCTTTCAAACCCTTTTAGAAACCCAATTAAAGTTGTTGAAGGTGATCCAAAAAAGATAGTCAGTGGTATGTCCAGCTATAACATTTTTGGATCATACAAAATATTTGTAGACAATACACACGACACTATCTAGCCCTAAATTAAAAGAGCATATACTATGGGAACCAAATCATCATCATCATCATCATCATCATCATCATCATCATCATCATCCACAGCCCGACTTCACCCACTGCTGGGTATAGGCCTCCCTTAATTTGTGCCATCTACCTCGATCCTGTGCCAATCTAAACCATTGCCGCCCCGCAACCCTGTCTATGTCGTCCATCCATCTTGCTGCAGGGCGTCCTACGCTTCTGTAGCCGGCTCTTGGCCACCATTCGGTTGTTGTTCTACTCCACTTTTTTACTTTCTTGGGAACCAAATAGCTGATATAATTAATACCTATAATTATGTATATACTTTTGTTTGAATTTGACACCCAGACAGAGAACAAACATCTGCGTTCACGACGCAAATATTTGTTGTCGGTGATGATCGAACCCACGACCTACGGCGCAGAAGGCATAGCTAATACCAACTGAGCTGAGAGGCCAGTCGTCCAGATATGACGGCTGACAGAGGGGAATGGAGGAGAAACATTACTTTCACATTCTTGCCCAGGCAGGAAAGAAGAAGAAGCCGTAGATTCAGATTATTATCCGTGGCCTTCCGCTGTTTTTCAATCAGTCAGTCACGTACCAGATTTTTTACATTTAAATTGAACGTTTATTTATATTTTAGTCTTGTTCTTGATTAAGAAATGAGAAAAATGTTTTTATCGTTAAAAACTTTTGAACTGTTCGTTTTAAGCGCTTTTCTTTAAACATTCCAAATCAAGTCAAGTTTCAACTAATACCTTTTAGACTTTAATATTATTTTGAACAAAAACTTTGTAAGGGGTTTAAGTTTTTAATAATCGACTTATTACCTAGTACTTTATAGGCTCTGCAAGAACTGAAGTAATGTAAATTCAGGCGATCCATCGGTCTAATATCTTTCTTCACTATAATCATATTATTCTTCGCTCGCCCCGTTCCCGTTACTTTTTCGGGATAAAAAGTATTCAATATCCGTTTCCCGGTTCTAAGCCACCTCCTCATCAATTTTCAGCGAAATTCGGTTTAGTGTTTTGTGGATTGTCCACAGTATTTATGGTCTTCGTTTTCTTCCTGCCTTTAACCCACTGTGCGGTCTGCACAACATGTTCTACTCTTCCGTTCTCCTCTATCAGCCGTCATCTTTGTATTCACTTCTTTCTTATCCAGTTTCACACTGCCCACAGTCCACACATTTATTATAGTAATCTTATCTATATTGAAAGAAAGTCGTGTTAGTTACTCCACTTATAACTCAAGAACGGCGGAACCGATTTGGCAGAAAAATAGTGGGGAGGTAGCTTAGAACCGGGAGAAGGACATAGGATACTTTTTATCTCGAAAAAGCAACGGGAACGGGGTGTTACGGGAACGGGCGAGCGAAGCCGCGGGCGGCCACTAGTAATTTATAATTACCTTTTTCATAACATCACCAGCTGACAACCCAGGGTACGGAGTGGATCCAAGGGTAACAATCTCCCAAAGTAGAACTCCAAAACTCCAAATATCAGACTTTACGCTGAAAATATCGTCGTACAGAGATTCTGGCGCCATCCATCTAAAACGAAATTAAAAATATTAAGAATAACATTTTTGCAGTGAACATTTATTGTCTCTGTCACTTTTCATGAATGAAAGCCACAGCCCAGTTGGCAGTAGCTCTGCCTTCTGCGTTGAAGGGCGTGGGTTCGATTCCCAGCACACAGTTTATCTAAAAATATTTTGATCCTAACATGTTTCCTATCTATAAGATTACCGAAGAAGTTGCGAAAACCTGTGAGGGCAATGCCTTGGGCACTAGTTACCATTTAACATCAGGTGGGCATTACAAACGGTAGGTAATACGGTTATCATACGAAACTAGTTGAAAAACATAGATTATTCCAAATTTTACCGGTGTTTTTTTTTAAGTCATAATAAAAAAAATGTGCTTTATTCAACACCGGTGCTGTTTTAATGATTTTATCCGAGATAATAAGCGCCGATCAGCATTGTCCGTTGCGGCCTCCACGTAAGGAAAACCGAAAATCCGTTACAGGGAGCGGGGTGGGCAACGCGTTGTCCACTCCGTACACCACTGTCCGGCATGGCATAGAGCGTGTTAATTTTTGTGTATCTTTTATTGACACAGAATCTCTCCTTTAGTCGTTTTGTGGCAAATTGCTCGCCGGCGGTCGACAAGTGCCCGAGGCAGTAAATAACATACTCGTATTTACCTTATTGGAAGTCGACCATCGCTTTTCCTCTCATAAACATGAGTGCCGGCCACGTCCCTGGCGAACCCGAAATCAGCCACTTTACACGTCCTCTCTTCCGTAATAAGAATATTACGCGCGGCCAAGTCTCGGTGGATTATCTGAAAACATATTATTCAGATTATAGATAGTAAAAACAGAGCATTCTGAACATTTTAGAGTGATTGGCTGGCACAAGAAAAAAAGGTTTTCCGCACTGCAGAACTGCTCGAAAGTTTCGCTAACATTTTCTAAGATTGCTTTTTGCTAAATGAAAACACACTTGGTTCGACAGAACCAGTGACACGATAAGAAGTTGTTCTGTTTTTTTTATCTGTTATTATGCTTAATTCTGCAGGCAGCTTTGTTCGCAAGTACCTATTCGGATAATAAAGCTATCTATACTACGTTTTACTCAATCGATCCATTGAATTCGATAAGAGACCTCCCATACAGTTGCTTGCCGTCGGGTTTCAACACTTAATTCAATTTCAAAACTTATTTAATCAGTTTTATCACAGCAAGGGTCACTTTTAAATGTCTCAAAGTTAGGTGAGTCTAGGTGCCAGTTCCACAAGACCTAGCCTAGAAGAACAGGCAGCAAACTACAGTGAGTTTCCATAAGGAACTCGCTGACGCTCGGCTAATTTAAAGTAGCCGAGCGTCAAATTGTATCGAAGTGATACTTAGGGTAGAAAAATATAGCTATTTGGTAATAGGATAGGCAATCTGACTCTTGGCTCCAGTAATAGGTATAACGTTTGTAACTCGACGGCTAGCAAGCAACCGTGCGTGTGGAACAGCGCACGGCTCGCTGGATCGGTAAACCAAATTGGAAACCTAATATCAAAATCCAACGAAATGTTGCCGGAATTATCAGTTCACAAATATCTTAACTTACGCAAGTAGAATATATTGCATAAATCAGATTCTGAAAGAAAACAGGCCTTGTCATCTATTTTAGATGATTTATATAGTATCAGGAGCAACTATTTTTGCTCATGCCATTACTTGCAGGACGCTATAGTGCCTGGTACAGGATTTTTAGATGGAGTATAGGCTTGCCCAGCACCTATACCATCCTGATAGCTAAGTCGGCCTAATCCACAGGAAAGACATGGTCAATACGTGCGGAGCTGACTAAGCCGTGGGTTTCCACAGGTTGTTTTCCTTCGCCGTTTGAGAGCACTAGCATTGGGCACTGGATTTGAACCCGCAACCTTAGGATTGGAAGGCGAAGTTGCTACCACTAGACCACACTAAACCATCTAGTGCTCTTATAGATTCTGAAAAGCGCTGAACGATCTCCGGAGTACCAAAGTTGACGACATAGCCCAAAGAACTAGCAAGCTGAAGTGACAGTGGGCCGGTCATGTTTGCCGAAGAACCGATAACCACAGAGACAAACGAGTTCTGGCGTGAAGTCCACATTTAGGCAAACGTAGTGTAGGACGACCACAGACTAGATGAAGCGAAGATTTGCGCAGGGTGGTGGGCAGCAACTGGATGGGAAAAGCCAAAGACCAGACTCAGTGGCGTGCCATGAGAAAGACCTATGTCCTAACAGTGGACTGCAATAGTTTGATGATGATGATGATGATTTAACCAACGTGAGACCGCTCAACTTACATTGGATACATTCTTATTCAGTGTCATAATCCAAAAATTAACGCATGAAACGATACAAGGGTATTAATAATTCATCCAATGCCCCAGGAGACACACCCGCTCTCGTTTACTTTATTTTCTCAACAACATGCCAAATTGACATTATAACATAAATTATGCATAATTATGTAAGGTCTACCACAAAAGCTTTATTAGGGCGTTTTATGAACGTATTTGGAGCGAAGGATAAACGTTTTATACAACATTTCTGTATGTTTGTGTGATAATAATAAATAACAGTAGTAAATATTGCAGACAATTCACACAACACTATCTATGTAGCTGCAAATTAAGCAGAACTTTTCCTATGGGAACCACATAGCTGGTATAATATTTATGCAATATTTTTTGTGTAAATACATACTTACTTAGAATACAATATTACGCCCAGGAAGAGAACGAACATATGCGTTCACCACACAAATATTTGTTCCCGGTGGGGATCGATCCCACGACCTACGGCGTAGAAGGCTGAAATGAGCTGATTTTTCTTTGAGGAGTATTTCCAAATGTTTCAGTTCAAGTTGATGCTCGTTGAAAGAGAGTCAGGTTCATTGACTCCGGCATTGATCTTTATATCGCAGTGCACTAAGGTCATTCCACTAATTAAGCTAACGAGTTCTGGCATTGTCGCACGCACCTTTGTTAATTGCTTTGTGTAAACTACGGTATGCACGTGAACAACAGGTTGTTAGACCACCTAACTACATTATTCGTCAATATTAATATCATTTTCTCAAACTAGCTTGGAGATTTGAGAATTATATCTACAACTTTCTTCGAGATAAATCGAAATTGCTGTACTAGCCCAAATACATGCGAGCAGCGGCCACGAAAAGAGTATTTTTGAGGCGCACTTAAAAGCCTTTCACCACCCTGGTTCGAAGAAACTAGTGACATGACGAGAAGAAGAAGAAGTAATATTGCCTGACTGCTTTTTTTAATAGGAAAGACAATAAATACTACTTGCCTGCTCTTCAAAAAAGCAGTAAAAGTTTACGATAAACTTAAATCCCTCTAAAACTCAATGTTAATGGCCCTTGCGACGTGGGAGCAAAGTGCGTTAGGTTTCGTGACATGAGAAACTGACTTCCGCAGCAACTGCTGGAGTTTTCCTATAGTAACGAACTCCATGATCAAAACATATGTCAAACTTACCCCCTTTGAGCTCAAAAAGTCCATGCCTCTTGCGACTTGGAAGGCAAAGTGCGTTAGGTCCCGTGACGTGAGGAACTGACTCCCACCGTGTGTGTTCCCGTAGTGCCTCTCTGCGCGGGAGTCACGTAAGAACTGCTAAAGTTTTCTGAGACTGACGAGTTCCATGATCAAATAATACGACAAACTTACCCCTTTTGAGCTCAAAAAGTCCATGCCTCTTGCGACTTGGGAGGCAAAATGCGTTAGGTCCCGTGACGTGAGGTACTGGCTCCCACCGTGTGCGTTCCTGTAGTGCCTCTCTGCACGAGAGTCACGTAAGAACTGCTGGTTTGCCGATACTGACGAGTTCCATGATCAAAGTATATGACAAACTTACCCCCTTTGAGCTCAAAAAATCCATGCCTCTTGCGACTTGGAAGGCAAAGTGCGTTAGGTCCCGTGACGTGAGGAACTGGTTTCCACCGTGTGTGTTCTCGTAGTGCCTCTCTGCGCGGGCGTCACGTAAGAACTGCTAAAGTTTTCTGAGACTGACGAGTTTCATGATCAAATAATACGACAAACTTACCCCTTTTGAGCTCAAAAAGTCCATGCCTCTTGCGACTTGGGAGGCAAAATGCGTTAGGTCCCGTGACGTGAGGTACTGGCTCCCACCGTGTGCGTTCCTGTAGTGCCTCTCTGCACGAGAGTCACGTAAGAACTGCTGGTTTGCCGATACTGACGAGTTCCATGATCAAAGTATATGACAAACTTACCCCCTTTGAGCTCAAAAAATCCATGCCTCTTGCGACTTGGAAGGCAAAGTGCGTTAGGTCCCGTGAGGTGAGGAACTGGCTTCCACCGTGTGTGTTCCCGTAGTGCCTCTCTGCGCGGGAGTCACGTAAGAATTGCTGGAGTTTTCCGAGACTAACGAACTCCATTATCACGAGGGTCGGTTCCTGAAGATAAAATATATTGTTGTAGAACATGCCAACTTTATAATTGCTACTGTGATATTAAACAGTTTTTTTTCAGTTTTGCGAAAAAATATCTATTTGGTAAAAATTCAATTTTTAAAACTACAATGTTTTCGAATTAAATCAAATCAAATCAAGTCAAAATCAAAAGTTATTTCTTTTATGCCACGCAACATGAGCAGATTTTGTACATATCTCTTCACGGCTCACTTTTTTTCTGAAAGAAATAACTCGGCTCTGAATACAGCTCTAGACTTGAGAACGAGCATAGTTTAGTTCAGCTAGACTAGAGTGATTGTGTATTATTGTTTCCTTGATTATTAGCCTAAAGATAATACTCAAAACCTCTCAAAATGGTTTAGTTATCTGCAGATTGTTGCAAATGATCTAGAGATGGCATAAACTGTGTTTTAAATTTTCATATTATGTCTGCTCACCTTTTCAGTACAGCAAGCGACTAGCCTGACCACGTTGGGATGCGTCCCCAAACCCTTCATCACAGCCAGTTCCTGAATCAGATCTGATTTTTCCTTCTCCGAAGCGTTTTCTTTGAGGGTTTTCACAGCCACAGTTGCTTCACCTTTTTTACCTAAGACACAAAGAAAAAAATAACCTTCAGAAAACCTTTGATATTCAAAATATATTTTGGTATACAAAAGGTTAAGTGGTGAGGTATCAGACAAAATCACTAATTCACGCTATATGTATACTAATTTACGACGGGCCCTTTGTTTTCAATAAAAACTTAGGGCCCTTTGTTTCGATGAAAAGTTTCAATTTTATAGATCAATTTATCCATCATTGCATATTTATTTATTTTTGGGCGTTTGTTTTGTGAAAAACTTAAAAAGATGTTTTTAGTGCAATATCTTTCAAGTGAATTGTTCAAAGGTTTTCGGAGACTGATAAAAGACATCAAATTAGTCCTCCTTTCAGGCGGTGCCTACGAGCGACGGTCAATGCTTTGTTTTATTCAACCTGTATTTACAATATATTATATATTTATTGCATATACCTACGCATGGTTTAGTTTAGGTACATG
This sequence comes from Thera britannica, assembly GCA_939531255.2. Classification (NCBI taxonomy): domain Eukaryota; kingdom Metazoa; phylum Arthropoda; class Insecta; order Lepidoptera; family Geometridae; genus Thera; species Thera britannica. Next base: position 23,983,434 of record OW618036.2, read on the forward strand.
CATAGTTCTTAGGTTTAAGTCAGTATCACATAAACCCTGTAATTATGTATAGGGTAAAGCAACATGGAGGTATGCTGAAGTTTTAAGATGCGTTGTAATTTTTACAAATAACTTTTTTTTTAATATAAATTTCTAATAAAATAAGCAGACATAGACATTGATTTATTTACTACATAAGCACACATAAACCAGTATAAAAACAAGGACACTAAAAGAAAGATACTTTGTACGGGAGGACTAAAACCGTGTAACCGCGTAAGTAATTACTGTTTTATAGCTCTCAAGCTTGATTTCATCTACAATGAAATCAAATCAAGCTTGAGAGCTATAAAACAAAGCTTTAAATTATAGTTCCTTTACATCAAACATTGAACTTTAGTGATTCTATTACAGTCTGGCAATGTTGCACGCTTTGAAAAGAAACCCTTTGAACTTTGAACACTTGTAAGCATTAGTGGAAAGTGTATTGTATTTTCGTTCAGAGCTTTTATAATAGAATTGTTATTGTAATTTGAGCTATTATTTTTAGATAGCGAACCACTACGGGTAAAAATAAGGAATTGCGACGTTTCCCTTTGAACCACTTGTTTATATTTAATAAACGGTTGATTAATCTCATTTCCCGTTTTGCTGCCGTTTCAAGTTAAGTTCAATCTAATTGTATTTCGTATTATGGTAGTAGGTAGAGCTCTTTGTGAAAGGCTCGTCCGGGAAAGAATTACCAACATGCCTATTTCTGCCGTGAAGCCGCATTGCTGTATTTCGGTTTGAAGGGTGCCTGTGAAATTACTGGCACATGAGGCTAAACATTTGTAAGCCTCAAGTTGATGGACGCAGGGGAGTACATCGTAGGGCACGCTTCTTACGTGCGGATCTACAAAGCAATGCTTTGTTATAAGCGATGGTTACAACTTAAAATTAGGTGGGAAATATGCATGTTTCATTAGCTAGTTGTAAAAAATAGATAATTCTCGCAAAATACTGATTTTAGAATATAGCTACAATTTGCTTAATCGCAGACACGTATACATTACATACGTTACGTTATATACATTCATCATAATTATTTAACTAGATAGTACAGTCCATTGCTGGACATGCAAGTATCTCATAGCATCTTAGGCCTTGCTCACATCAGCTAAGCGTTCTGCGGTGTCGATCAGTTAAACGCTGTCAAAGATCACTGTCATATCTGAGCGTTTCACTGGTCGTCACCGCATAACGCTAATGCTGCCTTCCTACGGTACGTGGTTCTGCAGAGTATCACGCACAGCCGACGACGACGCACGGCAACGCACTAAGAAAGGGCTCCTGCGCTACCGCGCACCTCGGCGCACGAGACCGTTCCCATGGTGTGTCGTGCGAGCTGATCCGCCTCCGTGCGCGATATCACACACCGGTTGGAAGGGGCTATTAGATGTGCGGTGTGCGCTAGTCTTTACCGATTTGATTCCTTGGCTCTCATAATACGAGGGTATCCTACATTACGCCAGTCTAGACACGGGCTCAACGCCAGATGCCACATTACTCCACCACTTTACTCTGCATTTTATGAAGTGCATCTGCTATGATAGCACCTCAGACAACAATGTGTAGCATCACAAATTTTATATGATTATTTAAATTTTAAGCAGTCATCCCGAAAAAACTACTTTTTTATCAAAAGTGCTCGGAAATTTGGGGATTATTTTGATATCCTTCATTGAAATTAATCGTAATTGCTGTACTGGCCAAATACATGCGAGCAGCGGCCGGCAAATAAAAATGGAACGATTCAAAATGTTCTACTTCTAAGCATGGCAACCAAGGAGGTAACTTATCAAAGGTTTTATTTAAATTTCGAACCAGATTTGAAGCATTTCAGTATTGTTTAGTTTTAAATTTTGGGCGTGGAACTAAACATTTTAGCGATCCGAATTTAGAGTAATAAAAATAGTGATAAGTACTCCCAATGGCGACTTCAAAAAATGCTCAAGTCTGTAAGAAGCTTTCACTTCAATAAAATAACAAAACGAAACTTAGAAGAATATGTAGGCTCGAGGATTAGCCAAAAAAACTTGCCGGAAAAATGTGTTTGGATTTTTGCAGATTAATTTAGGATATTTATACAATGTCAAGGGCCACTTTTTATCCATTTCACGGGACATACATAAATATAAGCTGTTGTCCTTTTATTAAAAAGCTTGTACGTTTGGCATTTGATATAATGTCACAATATTAGTCCATGCGTGATTCTGGGTACGTGACAGACCTTCGGTTAAAAACCCTGTTTTTCTTTTGTGAGGTGGCCGCATGACATGACGGCTGTTTTATAGCGGATATAGGACAAAACCATTTTTGTATTCAGCCAATAGATTTTATAGGAGAATTAAGAAATAGAACTATGTAGATGTCGCTTCATTGCGAATGAGAACGCACTTATCGTTACGTTTTGGCATCAGTTAAAGACTTTGGTTTTTGAAGTGAAAACTTCTTTAGCGGCGTTGAGCACTTTTTCTGTAATGGGTATAAAATCTTAAACTCGCGTCAGCGCGTCAGGACACGTGACCTGATCGAAAAAGCGTAAGACGGATGGAGAGTAGACAGCTATCCCCTCTCTACGGCGCGGCGAAAATGTATGCCTGGGCCTACTGTTTCGTTTAGGCAGCGCAGGGCGCTTGCGCGAATGTTCGTGTATGTTACAGCGTGCCAAATAACAAACAAGCCCCCCCTAACCATTCCAAAATATCAAACATGCTCAACGTTAATAATCAAGTTTTCACTTCTGCCGGCACTCCCGGAGTGCAACCCGTATTTTTTTTATTTTTAACGGTAACTTTCTTGGTTTTACCTTACTTAATAAATAATAATAAATATGACGGACAATACACACAACACTATTAAACTGAGCTTACAGCTGATATAATACTTATATACCTACATATTTTTTTGTAAATACATACTTAGAATACAATATAACACCCAGACAGAGAACAAACATCTGCGTTCACCACACTAACATTGTTCTCCGTGGGGATCGAAACCACGAGCCACGTCACAGAAGACAAAGCTACTACCAACAGAGCTGAGCCAGTCAAAGAAGAATAAGATTAGAATGCTTACCATCAATATCGATGGCCTGAGCACGCCACACTTGCCCAAAGGCGCCTTCGCCCACGATGTTGAAGATACGGAGACGATGTCGTGGAAACTCCCATTCATCAGGAGGCTCCTCTTTTGTGATAGAGGTTTCCTCTGAAAGCTGAAATAAACATAACAGATCTAACTTTATTGTCACGACATTACTTTTTTTATCAGACACTCCACTCCATTCCTCCACTCCAACCACTCCACCACTACCCCACTAGGAGTAGTGGGGTAGTGGTGGAGTGGTTGGAGTGGAGACTCCACACTCCACTCCACTTACGTTACGTCCACTGCTGAATACTTATAGATCTACCCTCAGAACAAAAATAAGCGTTTTTTCTCTTTTATGGGTCTACCCTATACATTTCCAGAAACTACTATTTATTTGTTTTTGTTGATTATTCCCCATTCAACAACTTCCCGCATCCAGTTAAACAAAAACATCGCTATTATGGCTTCTTTAGGTTTAGGTTTAAAGAAGAAATTTATTCACAAAAAAGACACAGTCACTTACATGTGAATAGTTGTTTAGCATAAAGTAAAAACTTTTCTTAGTAGTAAGGTAGTCGTTCGATTACGAAGTAGGGATATGCTTATTAAATAAAAGATGCGTTTTCTTGTTTGTTGTTTGTTTTGTTTTTTGGGCAGACCGTCGTTAATGACCTTATAACTCGCAATTTTTGACGTTTATAGCTATTTTAATTTGACTTGTACACATACCAACCAATTTTCGCAATATATAAATCATGAATTCATACGTGCCCTGCAAGTTAAAAAAAACTTGTAAAAATCACTGAACCTATTCGCGAGCAACTATTTGCTAACAGGTTTTCGTTTTCATGTAAAGTTTTAAGTGGGAAAGCGTCTGAAGTTAAAAAAAAAATGTCCTCCAAATAGTTCCATAACTGTGTGCAATCGAATGGCATACAAAATAGTTGCTCGCAATTTGTCAGAAATAAGTTAGATTTTTAATCTTTCAAAAGGTCATAGGTAGTTTGCGAGCGAAAAGTTGTTCCAAAGTGTTTATCGTCTTAAACTCAATAACCACTTTACCTGTACATTAAGTAGGTAAATAATGTTAACTTATTTACCTCGCTAATGTAAATGTCTGTACTTAGTTCTTCAGACTAAAGTACTTACAGCTCAAGCTAAAGTAGACGTCATATTGTTATAACTCCCTCCCTCTGATTTATAACTCCTTACCAAAAAACATAATAGATCTCCCTTATAATAAGTTTTGTGCTGAGTTGGAAAATTGGTTAATAGAAGAAAGCTTTTACACTATTACAGACTTTTTAGAAAAGGGTTCGTGTCGTTTCTACAAATATTAAAACTTCCATGTTAGTGTAATATTCTCATCAATTTGACATGTCCACTTCAGTTTTATTATTATTTTTGTATAGAATAACTTTTGATTTGACATGCCTACAATTATATTTTTGACAATTTTAATATTATTATAATGCAGGTAAATAAGTAACTTCTCTAAATTAGAATTTTTGCACACCAAAATGGTAAAAATATGTGATACACTTTACACTTGACATCTATGTACTTTCCACCATGTTTTTATGCAAATAAACGTATGAAATGAAATGAAAAAAATTGTTAATATTTAAACTTTTTATTGCCCCAGTGGGACTACTATTTTGAGTTCTTTACTATAAGTACCTACTTGAAGCAATAATTCAAATAATGTTCTTGACTTTATACAAGAAATATTTCATGAACTTGTGTCTTTAATGTTAATTTAATTAAGTAGTCTAATTGAGCAAATTTTTACAAATATAAGTAATTCTAAGGCCTAAGTAACATCCAAGATTTACATAAGTATTAAAAAAACTATTTCTTAGTAAACAGCAACAGCCTTATAATGCCTATGCCATAATTTCAGATTGCGAGGCGACCAAGCCTAGAAGAACAAGCAACAAACTACGGGCTGGTTTCTATAGTTTTTTTGTATGATCCTTTAACAAAACAAAAATAATAATAATAGCAGTGAAGTTCTAGTGTGGTGCCACTTCACTTAGTGTGATGTAGGCAATTATACAAAAGCAAAAGTTTCAAAGACAGCACACACGAACGAACACGAACACGGACGTAGTTTCGCAAATACATCATGAGTGAGTCTGAGTCAGTGGAATTTAGTGATACCAAAGCGATGTGTAATCAAATCAAATTAAATTGTTTATTTTATGCCCCACAAGTATTACACAAGGATCATTTACAAGTAACAATGACATAAAAATTGGTCGTCACTCTGTATAATAAACGAGCTGGTCTTCCGTGACACCAGTAGAGTGCGACACAACGCAGCAACTGAGACTCACCGTCGTTATAGAAGTTTATTTACAGAAGAGTAATAACACAAACCATTGATACAAATAATATAATAAGACTAGGTGCAGATTATAGACGAAAATATTAAGTTACATCCAATACATTAATAATCGTTAGAACGTAATATATCGTATTGGTATCCCGATTATAATTATTCAAAGCCCCTCAAGTTGTTGGTAACTCAACACTGCAGCCATCTATCTTCCTCAGCTGAATTAATATAAAGTAAAACTAATTTAACTTTACTAAAGCAAACTACAGCGTATTTTGTGATGTAGGCGCATTAACAATCGCGTCATTGTGTAATTTAAATATGTAAACTCTCAACGAAATTAAAAAATAACTATAAAATGCAAATTAAACAGGTACCTATCTACTAAATAGGTTTAAAAATGGTACACACTTTGCCAAAAGAATAATTGTGAGATTATGGGCTTATTTCATAAATGAGTTTTTAGACCCTACAAAGGCCGTAGACATTTTTACGTCGCATAATCACAGCTTTATGTTTTGTCATTACAATGAACATAATTATGTCAGAATCTCAGTGAGTATGAACGAGGTCTATGATTAAAGGCAGAGATACACTTTTTGTCGTAAAAATACGATTGCGTTACTTGTTGATTTCTCAACGACTCGATATTGTAAAACTTTCAAGGCTTACTCCCTCAGTCTCAAGAGACAGATTTGGTGTAAGATAATTTTATGGATGTCTCAAAGCGTTTGAAGGTTTTTTTTTATTTGGTTCCCTAGAACTTAGCAGGCTGATAAGTCTGTTGACATCAAAGTGCCAGAGACAAAAGTATTCTAACGAGCCGCTAAAAAGTGACAGGCATTATGAATGAGGGGGTAAATATTTGGTCTATTCATAATATTTTATTTATTTTATTCATTATGAACCGTGATGAAATTTATAAAAAAAGAGTATTTTAGCTAGCTGCAAAAAAGTGACAGGCATTATGAATGAGGGTTTTTTTTTTGGTGTCGTTTGTATGAGGGGCTTAAATATGATTTGATTGAAAAAAGGCCAAAACAGACCTGCAAATGGTTGTTGTCCCAGGATTCGTACCGATTGGAGTAGGCTCGGGGGCGCTCCCACATGTTCAAAGAGGCGTCTTGGAGGACGATGCCACTCGAGTCTTTGCTCTGTGGACAAGCGATGAGGTTAATGAACTATGAATCAACTTGTCGAATTATGAATTTTATTGTATGACTGGTTGAAGGCCCGTGATGCTATTTTATTACAAATTTAAACATCACGCTGCGCTCTTTATTTTTTTTCAAAATAGCAATACATTTTTCATGTGTATGTCAAATTAAATAATGTATTTATCTTGCTCGCCAACCCTAAGCCAAGTAACTTAATATTGCGTACGCCCAAGACGTGTATATTTATTTTCGGAGTTATTTGTCTTAAAACTTCTATCCCACACGTCCCTAGGTTTTCCTAACTTTTGAGTTGTTCCATTCTGCGCCCCTAGGCTATTAAATAAACTGTCTCAAAGTTTCTGTATTACAAAACTTGACTCTGCGTGTTTTGAATGTTATTTCGTACTAACCCTTTATTGTCTAAATTCTGGACCAAAAATCAAATTGGTTCGCAAATGGCAAACGCAAAAAATATTTCACATCTATTGGAGCGGAATAATAAGCATGGAAGCCAAATTGAAGCCATCGTAATAATAAAACAGAGAACGGAAGGCGAAATTATCTTTAATCTGATAACGATTTTCGTGATGGTACAAATCTGCGAAATTCTTTGGGACCCAAGAAAAGCTACGACGATGGGGCACGATCGTAATATCTAACATATTATACGAAGCATGTGGTGGTTATGCATTGGAAGCCTGCCGCGTATAATAGTTTAGATTACCATTCACTGGTAACATTTATTTATCCCACTATAATATTACTACTACACTATAATAAATGTGAATAAAAGTTTGGTTGGAGTGATGTATCTGGATGAAATTTAGCACAGATATAGATTGTAATAGATATATAATAGATATAGTTGGAAGATTTTGGGGGAGACCTTTGCCCAGCAGTGGGACAGAGCAGGTTAAAAAAAAATGATTGTAATCTGAAATAGCACATGGAGTACTTTTTATCCCGGTTAAATGTATGATTTTCCGTGGGATAGATTTATTTAAATTTCAAAAGAGCAAAGGATCGACATGATTCTTGCATAGGAAGTGGTAATTTAGAACGGGGCGAGAGTAGCCGCGGGTGGCTGCTAGTGTGGAAATAAATCCAAAAAGATTACCATAATAATATATATTGATGTCGTCCAGACCAATTTCAGCGACGTAGTTAAATAAGTATAGGCAATTCGGATGAAACTTCGGTGGTATAATTTTATGGCCTATTTTACCAATAAATTACTATCTAGAAAGCATTTCAAACTTACTCGTAACCCTTCTATTACCCACTGTAAAAAAGGGTAAACGAGTAAAGTTTAAAAAACATGAAAAACCCTCTCTTCGGCCACTCTATAGCGAAACTGCTGAACCAATTTTGATAAATCGGGGACTTCTGTGGGACCAATCTCTGCCAGATCGCTTTCAGACAAAAATATTAAATAGGTTCATAAATTACGAAGTCAAGTGATAAAAAATATGTTAAAAAAAACTGAATTGAGAACCTCGTCCTTTTTTATTTGAAGTCGGCTAAAAACGACAGTACTTACATTCGCGGTTCAGAGTAAATGCGTAGGCTTTTTTTGACCCAAACACCCAAACGGGTCAGAAAAAAGCCTACGCTATGAAAAAGCCTATTACCAGACTGTATAGGATGATGATATTGAAATACTGACCTTCGAAGACACTCTCATTCAATACAATATCTCTCACCAGAATACAACTATTACTTCAACAAATCTACGTACCATGTCCTCCTTTTTCGAACTAGGTTTCGGCGACTGGTTCTTCTTGTAAATAAAGAACATGACAACCGCCACGATTGTCACCAGCCCACTGATCGCAATCAAAGGAATCAACGGCAGTGAACCTTCAGTAGTAACTGTGTCTTCATTCTTCGCAACACTTGTGTTTTTGTCCTCGACTTTCGGGTCTACTATGGGTATGTCATCGGGCGGTCGCGGTGGACTAAGCGTCGTGGTTACTATGGTATCAGGTACTGTGTCTTCGGTGAAGTCTTCTGTTGCTTTGGTGGTGCTTGTTGAGGTCTGTTTTTTGATATCGTGCTGAAAGTAATAAATATAAATAATTTACTAAAAGATTATATTTAATGCTAGCTAAAGAGGTCACGAAAAGCGCATTCTGGTTTGCTCGCGAGAAATTTCAATTTATATACAGCAGCGTTATAAAGATCTTCATCTTTCTTATCGTGTTACTAATACTTTCATACCTGTAGGCCTACCAAAAGCTCTGTCTGGCTCTGTCTTTGGCCCTGGTTTTGAGTCTGTGTGAGTGCAGTCATCAGTGTATTGTACTGTGTGTGTGACGTTTCGACGTAGGATTTATTTAGACAGCACTCACACAGACTCATAACCAGAGCCAGACAGAGCTCGTGGTAGGCCTGCAGGTGCTCCTTTCGGGCACTCAACACATTTTATCACACCAAGTTGAAGGCCGCTACCTTTACACCGCATGTGCTCTCGATTTTAGTAGGTAATTTAAACCTCGCTACGAGCAAATTATTGTAAATTTCCAAGATTCTAAACTGTCCCAAAAGCTAAAGATATAAGCGTAGTGGGAGCTTGTTACGGAGATAAGCAACCCACCGGACCCTAATCTCACCCGATGAATAACTCATAAAGAGTACGGTAATGCGACCGTTGCTCCTTCCATAGGTTTGACATACTATCAAATTAATTGATTTAGGCGTGACTTTGCGGAATTCCTTCGTTACACATAACTTAACTAGCGCAAATACATAGTACTAATCCGCTAAATCTACGAAAATACCACAAAAATAAAACTTAACAAGGTAGGTATTTTTGTTCCTATTTTTTACCTTTCACCTTGCAGGATTTGCGGGTGCTGCATAGGGTGCAAACACAAGTCTACATTATGTTAACTTACATAGTTTAGATTAGCGGATTAGTAGGTGTATGTAGCGGCACATAACTTTAGCGCTGGCCATTATTGCGCAGAAGTCAAAAATAAGGTACCTGAAGGGGCTAGCGGAATGCAGGGCGGGCGTGCGTAGCGCTGATTGGCTCTCCAGTCGCATTCCGCTCTCTGTACCAATAGGACACTCTGCACACATTCAAACATCCAGTGTGCGCGACATGCGCACACTACGACGCATGCGCAGCTATCCCCTCCGCGTATCGCTCAACGCTGAAGTTATGTGCCGCTAGTTATACTATATATTTGTTCTAGTTAATTTATGAATATACTATCAAATTCAAACTTGTGAATTAAGACGATTACCTGTGATGGTAATGTTGGGTACATAGGAAACGCATTCGGTGGCCGCGTACCATCTGGTCGCAGTGTGAAGGGGAAGGGTAAAGGGTGAGGTGGGTTCCTCCGCAGGCCTGACTTATCCGTCACTGATGCGAAGACCTCGGTTCTTTGTGGGATCGTACCGTCATATGCCGACACCCAGAGTGAGTAGGAACGATTCTCCTGGAAATAGAAAAAAAAATCATGAAAGCCAAACAGACAATGCTTGATTCAAATTCAAATAAATCTATAATCAGTTGCATCCCAAGGACCACTTTGTAAGTGTAGGTGTCAGTTCTAAGCCTCGAAGAACAGGCAACAAACTACGGCTTGGTTTCTACCGGTTTTTATTGCAGTTGCCAACTTAACAAGCTGGCAACTGCAATAAAAAAAACGCTATAACTAAAAACCCCTAAAAATATGTTAACTTGAACATAACTTAATTTATAATAAAGGTTGTCTGGACCTACGACAAGTCAGTTTCTTCACAATGTTTTCCTTTAGCGATTGAGAGTACTGGCATAGTGCACATAAGTTTTGAAAAACAGAAAAAGACATTGGTGCACGACTAGATTCGATCCACGACCTTAGGATCGGAAGGCGCGGCCGCTACCACTAGTCCATCAGTGTTCTATTTACCTACTGAGTGTAGTATTTATTATGTAGTATATTTTAGTAGTTTATCATCATAATAAAAAAACATTAAAGTAATGCCGCCATAATGAAGGCATTGTTCTTATAACTAGACTTCGACCCCTATTTAATCATACTTATTTCTTTTGTGAGTGTCGGCCGCCATAATAGCACCCTCATTTGTTATTCTTCCCGTGTCCAAATAACATGATGTTTGTTTAATATAAGGATCAAAAGGGGCACAAGGATAAACAGTTGGAGTCTAGGACCAAATTCAAATTTCGAATGTAAAATTTCCTTATTCAGTTGTATCACAACGATCACTTTGAAACGTCTTAAACCTAGGTTAGTATAAGTGCCAGTTCCCCGCGAGAAAATTTAGAAGAACAGGCATCAAAGGCTTGGTTCCTACCGTTTTTTTATGATTCTTTTACAAAACAAAATTAACGACGCGTGTAATCGTTAATAAATAAGTTCAAACGTAAAAACAATCGCAATTGGTTTTCGTATCGTTTTACCTGAAAACTTCTGTGTACTAAATAAAAACCAGTTTACTTTATTTTTAATGTTTAGGTTTAGGCCTTGCTTGTAAGTTACGATCAAAAACTACGTCTGCCTAAAAGAGAAAGTAGACGTAGTTTTTGATCTAAACTTTACTATCCGCCATTTATCGGAGATCGAGGCTCAAGTTCCGTCCTATTTCAAATTACGAGTACTTTGTGGCTTTGGGGATTACAGTTAATAATTAGAATGAATGGGACTATAAATAGAGAACCCTTTGCGGGCTTTCTAGAGCTTTGAAACTTGAACTATTATAATAATTGGACTAAGAATAAATCGAGCAAGACTCGATACCAATTATTGAATTTATTGACGTGTATGATTTTTACTAAAACCCCGGTCAAATCTGTCAATTTTTAAAGCAAAACTTGACAATCATAGATTTTCTGGGATTTTGCGAACACCTAGGTCACTGGTGATGGCGATCAGTTATCGCCATCACTGTGCGTAGGCCTTTAAGGGATAAAATTCACCAGCAATGAAATTCTACTTTGCGCCCTTGCGTGTAGCGCGGTCGATTTTGCTCTTAAAATTTTGTCAAAATCATGACTACACTGCAAACATTTTTTAGCAAAGACTATCTAATCAGCTTGTATGCACCCACTGCTGGATATAAGCTTCCTCCATAGTTGTAGTTCAAAGTTACATTCACAAATTCAAGTAAATCCATGAAAGTGAAACTAAAATTATTTTGAGTTTTGAACGATTCGTTTCGCCTTTGTGTCTCCCTCTTTTGTATAGAGAAATGATGAGACAACAACAATACGTTTCGTGACAAACAAATTAATGTAAATGGTATTTGAGCTTACCTTATCCACCAGTGTGTCATTGACAGTAACAACTCCTGTGGCAGGGTTTATTTGGAATGGCACCGGGGGTCCCGTCGTCTCCAGGCCAAATGTAACCCGTTCCGTGCCAGTGGTCTCTCGGTACGCTCTTGTGACGAATGTGCCGATGGGGTCTGATGGCATGACGTACCAGTTGCGCTCCACATGCATTAGGAGGAACCCTGGAGGGCCCTGGCAAGACACTGGAATAAGAAAAAGAGTGTGATCACAGCTGTACTTATAGAATGACTATGGTCATACAAAAAAAAATGTCTATATGTATGTCTAAATGTCACGGTGATAGGTACTCAAAATAAAACCGAAAATTCAAATTCAAATTATAGTTATCTTCTTATGTTGTTGGACATAGGTAATCTATACAGTAAGCTTATTTAAAAAAGCGGCCAAGTGCGAGTCAGACTCGCCCATGAAGGGTTCCGTAGCATCAAGTAACATAATATGCAGGTTCTTGTAGTTCGTCGAAAGGTAAACTGCGGTTTACGATATAAATATGACGTATAAAAAAAACTACTGACTAGATCTCGTTCAAACCAAATATCGTTGGAAGTTTGCATTGTAATGTACAACATATAATTTTTTTAGGTTTATCATTCTCTTGTTTTAGAAGTTAGAGGGGGGGGGGGGGCAACTTTTTTCCACTTTGGAAGTGTCTCTCGCGCAAACTATTCAGCTTAGAAAAAAACTATATTAGAAACCTCAACATCATTTTTGAAGACCTATTCATAAATACCCCACACGTATGGGTTTGATGAAAAAAGAAATTTTGAGTTTCAGTTTCAAGTATGGGGACCCCCAAAATTTATAGTTTTATTTATATTTTTGTGTAAAAATCTTAATGCGGTTCATAGAATACATCTACTCGCCAAGTTTCATAAGTCTAGCTCTTACGGTTTCTGAGAAAAATGGCTGTGACATACGGACGGACAGACAGACAGACAGACATAACGAACCTATAAGGGTTTTTGCCATTTGGCTATGGAACCCTAAAAAGGAAGCGTAGTTCTCAATCTCGTTGTAGTTCCCAACGACGTCCATGCAGAGGAAGGCGTTAGCAGACCAAATGATCCGCATTGTCAGGGGACCACAAACTTTTCACAACGTCAAACAATGTACGCTGCGAAAGTTTTGAGGGTAGTTCCTGGATGTATGGAACGACTGGATGAATTTGAATGAACTTACTTTTTAGACACGAGTTGAACGAGTTTACATAATATATCAGAGTCTTACCAAAAAAAGAAAGGAATTTTATCAACTACACTTCAAGCTGTTAACTGGAATCGCTTTGTCAAGAAAACTTTTTACAATTTTTATCCAAACGTTTTAATTGTTTATTAAGGTCAGATATCAGAAACTATTACATCATTTTGGTAGCTATAATATTCTTGATCTCACTTGAATGAGTTGAATGATAACCAAAATTACCTTTTGAGTTATACACCACAATTAATAGTTCACTGCATTAAATTATAAAGAATAGTCTTGAACGGCTCGCCATAAAGCTTATTCCAGTTAGCAAGTGTAGACTGAAAGCACAATGTCACGAATGTTAGATTTTTTTGCAAAGCTGCAGAGCACGAAGACTCGACCAGCCAATTCAACCAATCCCCACTGGAGACTTCCCACTGTTAAACACTTCGTTCAAATATGAGAGCATTGAATAAAGATGAAAAGCTCAGCTGCTTACCGATTGCAATCGATTGAAACGAAAAGTTCGCTAATGCGACCATCAGTGCGTTACTAATATTAATGGAGGAACTTTGTGATAGAGATCATTGGGGTAGATAATATTATGGGTTCTTTTTGTGGTTCTATTTTTACTTTAATAGATTTCATGACCTTTATACCATCGAGATATCGTTCTTATTTTGGTTCAATGTTTAAGGAAAGCTGCAAAGTTAAATTTAGAAGTCTTACATATAATAAGAATAATAATAAATAATGCAAACAATCCACACAACACTATCTAGCCTCAAACTAAGCAGAGCTTGTATCTTTCTCCTATCTTACCTTATACCTTTAAACGAGAAAATCTTGTATATATATTTAGGATATAATTTATATTTAGGATCTCGGAAACTGAGCCAACAATTTTCATGAAATTATGTATACAGGGGTTTTCGGAGACGATAAAACGATCTAGCTAGGATTCATTTTTAGAAAATGTCCCCTTAATGGTAAAGTAAATAATCAACTTTATCATAAAATCATAACTCCTAGCGCCATCTGTTGATTAAGTCATGAGTTAGTGGGACAGAGAACGCCATCTATTGACGAGTAGTGGAGTTTATTATTATGTCGGTAAGATCGAAAAATATTAATATTTAATCAGTATGTAAGTAATTCGTATTTAAATATAATTCACAACAACAGTTTACCAAAACAAAAATACCAAGCGAAGCTCGGGCACCAACTGCTAGTGTATTATATAAAAGAAAGTCGTGTTAGTTGCACTATTTATAACTCAAAAATGGCTAAGCTGATGTGGCTGAAATTGGTGTGAAGGTATAGCTAACTAGAAGACGGATATAGAATACTTTTCTCTGAATTCTTAGATAGAATACTTTCGGCAAAGCCGCGAGCGGCCTAGGTAGGTATAATAATGTTTTTTTGGACTAGTGGTCCAAGATCAGTTACTCCATGTCCAGCAATTAACTTCTTGAGAATGATAATGATATCGTACGACTGGGTGAATTACGTGTAGGCAACCAGTTTATTTTTAATTTGTTGCTAACTAGAATTTAGTGCTAGCTTATTTTATTAATTATTTTAATTCAATTACTACGAACCATGTTAGACAGCATATAACAAGAATCTATTAACCTCAGTGAGCACTATTTTTTTATCAACCTAGGTTAATTGAGATACCTAGGTGATTCGTAGTTGATTGTAGTCTAGACTACAATCAAATACGAATCACAATAAAAAATGAATGTCATCGTTATAACGAGTGCAATTTGAACCGGAATGTTGTTTGGATGACTAGACAAACTTTTTTTTGTTAAATTTTACTTGTTTTTAAGAAGTGAATACCTAATTAAGTTTTGAATAATTTTATTTACTCTTTTCTAGTTTATAAATTAATGTATTGTTGTAGCGCCTCTTGTACTTTAGATAAAATTAAATAATGCTAGACAATGATGCTAACACATTTGATGCAACTTTTTAACCGACTTCAAATAAAAAAGGAGGAGGTTCTCAATTCGGTTGTATTTTTTTTTATCGCATAAGAGCCTGCGCACATCAAGCTATGGTGATGGCGATCAGTAAAACGCTGTCATATTTGACTGTGTTTTACTGAACACCATCGCAGATCGCTTTGATGTGCGCAAGGCATGTGTGAAAGCTGAAATAAAAGTAATTGAATTGAATTGAACTTCGTCATTTATGAAGCAATTCGATTTTTTTTCATCTGAAAGGTAATATTTGCAGATTACATATGAAATCGGTTTGTCAATTTGGCCATGACGTAGGTTTCTCAAGTTTTTAAACTTCACTACTTGTTGTCCAGCTAATAACAATGCGCTTAGAGTCGCAGTAGATGAGTGGAATAAACGAAATGGATACTTTGTATTAAAGCAGGTATAAGCGTATCGTTTTCCTCTCAATAAGGTCGAGTCGTCCTTTAATAACAATAGAGCTTGTAGGCCTACCACAAGCTCTGTCTGGTTCTGTCTCTGGCTCTTTTGAGTCTGTGTGAGTGTTGACTAAATAAATCCTACGTCGAAACGTCACACACACAGTCCAACACCATCCTGAGCGTTTGCCAGTAGGTTTGATTGTCATTACATGAACCGTTGCGATATGGTTCATGTAATGACAAGCAAAACTACATATATATAGGCTTGACGCTGCTGGGTTCTCTCCATATAAATGTATGTGTATAGGTATAGGTTAATTAAGTACTACTAACAATAGATTTATAAGTTTTACTAACAAAATGATCCATGTTGACCGAAAATAAATAAATTAATAATAATAATTAATAACAGTATAATTTTAGTTTAATTTTTATTTTTTCTTTTTAATTAGGTATTTCATGTTGTTTAGTAATAGTTTTTGTAAATAATGTATATTCTGTTGTAAATAACAGTATAATACAATGGTGAGCACTCACACAGACTCAAAACCAGAGCCAGAGGCCGAGGCAGACCGAGCTTGTGGTAGGCTTACTGATCCCTCATCTGGTTTACCATGACAACATGTCTGTAGTACTCGATAGCCCTGATATTTCACAAGACATTGATGAGCATATACGTGGGTGAATTAATATTGAGGACAAGACAATGTATGATAATCATTTAGAGGAATTTATTTATACAACCACACCTGTCCTTATTCAATAAATTAGCCAACAATTGCTGGCTGAATTGCTTTAACTCACTTATCGCGAGATCCCAAGGTACGAGTATACATGTTAACAACAAAATATAGTTTATTAATCTATTTACTTATTTATGGAAACCCCAACAGCATATACTTATTATATTAATACGCCAGAAACTAGTTGGCTTATTACAGGTTTTCACGGATACAAAACAATCTATACAAAGTTACTGTGAACGCGGTAAGTCGACATAATATTGAAGAAGATTGGTGCATGCATGTTCGTTTTACTCGCAACCAAAGAATTCTCTATTCAGCCGTTGCGGCTGCCTTACTGAACCAACATTTAATAGGTCACAATGATGATGCTTACTAAGCTTATTGAAGTTCTATTTTTAAAGTTTCCTCTTGCAGCGGAAAACCAGTTGCATGAGAATAATAGTAGTAGAGCTCTTTGTGTGTGGCTAATACGGGGAAGTTCTACCACAATGCCTTTTTTCTACCGTGAATCGGAATTGCTTTCAGTTTGAAGGGTGTGGGTGCCGTTGAAACTTCTGGCACGTGAGGCTGAACATCTATATTCCTCAAGTTGGTAGACGCAAGGCAGTGCATCGTAGGGCACGTTCCTAACGTGCATGACCTAACGAGGTATACCTTTTTATATGCGATGGTTATACCGCTTCACACCAGTTGTGCCATATACTTGTTCCATCAGGAAGGTGTCTATAAAAACCTGCCTAGTTTACTTACAAAAAATATCATAAGCTATAAAATAAAAACAAGAACGGGCCCTGAAAGCAAACTACCTTATTTTCCTTACTCTTGAATCAACATAGGATAGCTACGATAACATATCAAACAGTGTTTACTGTCATACCAATCACCAGCTGATAAAATGAGGATATCAAACAGAGAGATCAAATCACAGAGCCTGGTCTAGTGGACCCGCCTTCGATTCTAAGGTCGTGGGTTTAAATCCTGCCGTGTACCAATGAGTTTTTCTGTTGAAAAACGTACGTGCACTATGTCAGTACTCTCAAACAGTGAAGAAAAACATCGTGAGGGAACCAGCGTGTTGTAGAACCTTAGAAAGCTCTAACAATACGTGTCAAGCGTCACGCAAGAAGGGCCCACCACCGGCCTACTTGCGGAAACCAGTCCGCACACCAAGTGCGGATGATGAATTTGCCAATTTGCAATTTGATAAGTCACGCCTTTTATACTACGAAAAGGGTCTTGATACCACAACGTCAGTTTGAATACTTTTCTTTTTTAACAAAAAAAGGTGAAGGGGGTTCTCAATTTGGGCTGTATTTTTTATTTGTTTATTTCCTCATAACTCTTTCATTAATAAACCGATTTGAAAAACTGCCTGAAAGGTTATATTTTCTTGATTTTCCCTGTATAAATAACATCAGTTTGGTTAGTCGGAAGTCGGTTTTTCCAGTTTGGTTAGCCGGAAGTTTTGGTTTTTCATGTTTTTCAAACTTATTACTTGATGACAACGACAAAAGTAGGTATAATTATTCAAAGCCACGTTATAAATGTGGTAATTATTTTAAAAGCCTGTATTCATGAACAGATGTATCAAAACAACCAACAAACAAGTTCTTTGAGGCACCTAATTCGATTTAAGTTGAACTAAAACTTCAACTGTGTTATTATGACGACTATCCAAACTAACTTTTTAATTACAGTACTAACTGTTAAAGTTTTACATCCAACCAACGTTAATTTTCATTATGTTTCATGAAACGTAACTGAGCTTAGAATTTTATTGGGCAAAAGATGTACGCGCTCACGTAGTCAAGAGTATTTTTTACAAAACGTTTGGTTATGATAAAATGTTATTGCATGACAAGAATCCACATAAAATAATATAGAGAAAGTTTGTCTGTGAGGCTTACCCCCGAATACTGAAACGCAACTCAGATTTAAGCACGTCTCAAGCGACGAATATTTGACAGTTTTCAATGAAAACCTGTCAATTATTCGTCGCTTGAGACGTGCTTAAATCTGAGTTGCGTTTCAGTATTCGGGGGTGAGGGAGTAATTATACACAAGCGGTTATCAAGCGTGTTCGATCGCGAGGTACTTGCAATTTGAAGGGAACTTGATAACAGCAGGTTTTTCTTACAAAATTATTGATGGCCATTCCATAGCTTAAAATTACAGCTTTCGTAGTTTTCATTGTTTTATTATACACTAACTAGTGTACAGTAGGTAGGTATATGTGCAGCGATTTATCCCTTCGAACTTTGCTGTTACTTTAGCCAACCAAAAATGCCAAAATGTTACGAACAGCCGTTTGACTACTGCCTTTACCAACTTTTTATTCAAGAAAAAGTTTCAGAGGGCGTACTGTACATCATTTCCTAGAGCTAAACGCCACTGTATACCACTGCTGATACAGATCAAGCGCGTCAGTGTGCTTTGCGCTTTACGGCTAAACTAAATTTATCTAGATAAAATTGGGCATGATTTGGATTAAGACAATTCAAATTACGTATAACTTAACCTTGCTCACTTTTCGTAAAGTCACAGGCAACAGCCAGCTAATATAATATCGGAACAACCGTATACGTTGCCGAAAAGAATCTGTGTTATTTTTTATTACGAAATCCGAAATGAATGCATAAGTGACATGAAATCGTTACGTAACTCTCGTAATCCAAGGTTGGATCTCAGTGAAAGTGTCTGCCGGTCCTGCTTTCACCTCAGCTGGACTACAAAACGAACTGTATTTGTTCAACCGGTGTGTCCGTCTCTTTCTAACGCTGCGAGAGAAAAAGAGAGGTAACAACAATAGTTTACCTGTCAATATTTGTGCAACATCAACAGACTTTCGAGCTAGACTGATGTCTGGTAGAAGTTATGAAGTGCTTTTCTTTGATCAAAGGGTAAAGTATTTCAGCAAACAAAATGAAACTAGCAACTGTTGTTCAAAGCAGCTCTCAAACTTTTACGTTTAGTTGAAACAATTTAAAGATTTCAGAAATAATTCAACTTTACAGATACCTTTACTATTAAGTTTTACAAAGTGTATTTTAAAGTGTGCATTAATAAATGCAATAGAAATACCACGTCGTTATTAGTACTGCCATGTATGAAGGTTTATGAAATGAAGAAGCTATGCTTGAATTTGAGTCGGGATTGCATAGATTTTTTGACACTTTTCGAGAAATAAATTATTCTCAAATTTAGTATTACTCCACTTTATAATTTTGTTTAAATTTCACTCGAATAATTTTTGATCACAAAGCTCTCAAATAAAATCATCTCTTTACACAATTTTGTACAGGATATGCAATTAATCTCGCGGAAACTGGCTGTAAAGTCATTTTACGGCAGCAAATAGCGAATTCGTGCTAATAACAGTAATGCCCATTTTAAAGGGTCCCGTTATGGCCGCACAAAATGTTTCTTGCCCATTCTGACTGTGGTATTCTTAGACGGAAGTAGACAAAACTCTTTGCCAAGACTTTATCAATGGAAATTGCAATGAAAACTTCTCACTTTGCTACGATTTGACTTGAGAGAATTCATAAGAATACAAGATGCGACTTTATGCGTAGCTGTTATCAAATTCAGGAATATAATTAAATGTTTTATTCTACGGTTTTCAAAGAGAGGAGAACGAAAGCACCATTCAGTACTTTATGCATGTCAGCGTAGAGATGGTCTAAATATTTGATATACCTACATAGTGCCTGCTTCAAAGCAGAGCAGCTCCTTTTGCAATATCTCAAAGAAGCAAGCTACTGCAAGAAAATACATAATTCAAGCGAAATGTATACAATATAAAATGAACTTGGAGGAATTAGAAATGGAGGCGTCAACGTTTAAATCCACGAACAATATTTTCTGCCAAAATTGACGGGGGACGAGGTAAACACGCATGGCACACGCGCATAGCAAAATCCTATTCATGTAAACACACACATTGACAATCCCGCACACGATCTTAAAATGTGCACACAGATAAAAAATATAACGTAGTTACGCAATGTCAAGACTCACATTAGGATAATCTCTAGTGATGGGCATTCAGTAAGACCGGTAAATTGAACGATGAATAAAATAATGAATGAAATGGGTTTTTAGGTACAGGTCATTTAAATAAGTTATGCACAACAGGTTTCACATTTTGTAACAGTCAGAAAATAAAAGAACTGAATTTAGTTGTTATGTTTTATTAATGGTTATAGGTTTGAATCAATAGTTCTTAACATGTTATAGCATAGTACACATAAGTTTAGTCTTTTACTGAATAATTGAAAAAAATGTATAAAGTGAAATCACATTACATCGTCAGCCTTCACATCACAGCGAAGTTTGTAGTTCTGCCTTCTGCGCTGGAGGCGTTGGTTCGATTCCCACCGAGAACAAATATTTGTGTGGTGAACGCAGATGTTTGTTTGCCCGAGTTTGAGAACTTTCTGCAAAATGTTCCGAGCAAATCACACTCGTTCTTGTTGCATGCCAAGTTGTTTTTTGGCCACTCTTCAGGCAACAGGGTTTTTTGGAAACCTGCACAGGACGTAAAAGAAATATAAAATAGGCAAAAAAATGATTTCACTACGCCCACGACTTTATTTTTGAGTATGATGTCATGTCCTATTTTATACATTGATGAGTAGAGGGTTTGATGACTGGTACCTAGGATACCCATATTGTGGGATTTGTGAATAAATTTAATCCGATATTTCGTGGCGGCAGCCATCTTGGGCCGATTTTCATCAAAAATAGCTAAGAACACTCCCGACTATTCACCTTTCAAACAAACAAAAAACTAAATTAAAATCGGTTGATTCGTTCGGGAACTACGATGAGACAGACAGACACCGCAAACTCATAACATCCCGTCGTTTTTACGTCGGGGGTTAAAAAGCACTAAATATGTAATTGGACAACACATTATGTGATAATAATTTAACGTTTATTTTATCATTCATTCATTCTTCAATTTCATTCAACTTTTCCCAATACTATCCTTCTACCAAGGTGTAATCTTTGTCGATAAACTGTCGCTAATCTGTCGCAACCGGTATTTCTTTTGAACTAAAATTCTACAAAATTACAAACACAATTGACAAAATAATACTCACTTGTGGTAGGAAATACCACGTTCCCGGAAGTTTTATGTCTCTGATCGTCTTTTACAAGAAACTACCATGCAATTCACCATTTTCACGGAGCTCCACTTCGCGACATGAAACGACACACAATGGCTGCGGTTGCGAGTGAAACAGTTTTATTAAAAGGATATGATCGAGATCGGTAGATGACCGGCAGAGGGGAAAGCCCTGTTTTGACATCTCCATTTCTAATTCCTCCAAGAAAATGAAGGTAAGTATCAGAACAGATCTTGACTGTGAGTCAAATTGAAATAAAAAATTTCAAATTGTTCAAATTGCATTTCCGGAGTGAGTTTGCTTATAGGATATTAAAATGGTTACATCCCCGTTTTCTCAAGCTAACATCTGTGCCCGATGAATTTCTTGGAAAGCGTGGTGGTGACCGCAAGAAAGTTTCACATCACATAGCTCCGTCTAGACGTAGTAGGGCCTAACACATACAACCTTCCGTAGAAACCATGAGAGGGAAAGAGATGGGAGACAACAGCTGCATGCATGTGAGCCCATGCGACCTTGATATGTTGAACGAGAAACCTCCGCTGGTTGTGACGTGTGTGAGTCGGTTTGTACCAGGCACGCAGAGACTAGCAAGAGGAATACGGAGATTTCAATACAATATAAAAGCGACCTTATCCCGTAGCTGTGAAAATTTAAACTTGTAAGTAGGAGGCAGGGAAACTGGAGGTATGTGTGATGTCCACACAAACAACGTGTTGAGCTAGCGAGTTTGCAGTGTGGGTCGTATCCACCTGTACTCTTGACATGTTTCGTTTGTATGTAGGCTCGTGTATCTTTGCTTCACTAAGTTTGAACGCTTTTAAAAACTTATAAAGTTTGTTAAAAAAGCTTTAAAGCTTTTTTGTGAGAAATTTTAAAACTTGTATGTAAGAGAGATATAATTTTAAAAATATAGTGAAAGTTTGCTAAGGGCACTGACACTGTAAGGAGTGTTATACCTAAAAATTCACTGGTACACAGTCGGCACCGTGCTTTCAGAAATATCGAAGTTTATACTAGTAGGCAATGTACTCATAAAATACGAAAATCTATATAAGTCGATAAGCTATTAACTGCATAGTAATTTAATTAGTCGGCACTCCGCTATTATACCCTTATATAGGTACTGAAAAAGTCGGCAAAATGCGAAAGTCAGCACTCCACTCCAAAATCCACTTCCTGAGTCAGGTGAAGATTTGTGTGAGCACGTCTCAATCAACTGTCAAAAAATAATTACTGTCCTTCTCCAATTTGGAAACTTTGAAATAATATTAATATTTTTATTATTTATCAGATTTTATTAAGGCAGACGCTCTCATCACAGATGATAGCATAACTTTGTCTATGCTAAATCTCTTGAGACCCTCTATAATTCGAGTAGGTAAGTCAAATACTGAGTTTGTGTTAACTTGTTGCTATGTGACTATAAGAATTTAAATTTCCATGGTAGTATTAGAATCTAAATTTACTACATCTACATTTAGGTACCTAATATGTACTAAATTTTTCAAGTTATCTACATTTACTTTACTATGGGCAAGTCAAGAATCTTTGATTTTATAATCCATTGGACTGGACTGGACGCTGTTTTGTGATCAAACTTCAATCTTGAATGAATGACAAAATTCCACAAAGGTTAACTGAACGATAATGCTCTCTAGCATTATGTTCACCTATGTCCGATGCATTTTTTGTTTTAGTGCAATACCTGGTTTTCTATCTAACTATCTAAAAAGGCTATAGCAAAAAGTTCCAGACCAAAAACAATTTAGCATTTCGTTGTTTCTGTTTCAACGTTGGCTCTTCGCAATCAGCGATTGCGCT
This sequence comes from Thera britannica, assembly GCA_939531255.2. Lineage (NCBI taxonomy): Eukaryota > Metazoa > Arthropoda > Insecta > Lepidoptera > Geometridae > Thera > Thera britannica. The sequence goes on from OW618036.2 coordinate 24,006,639, forward strand.
TCAGCTAGTGTTGAGCAAACGATCGCTTCCAGCGCTTTTATTTTGAAGGTTTATTTTATTAACAGCTTTCGACTCCCAGAACCTCCAAAGCTAATACATAATAGTCATATTTATTCTATAGCTTGTCTGATACCAAAAACGATGGAATTGTACGGTACAATGAAATTTGCAATACTTTTCATCCAATAAAACGTTCGGGCGCTTGATTTGTAAATACATAGCTAATCCCAACTTAATCACAAAACTTTGGTCATCTGAAACAACGATTAATCTATTGTGCTCTAAATCAACAGTCTATACCTCAGTACAATAAAGTTCAAACCGATCTGGATCAACGGCATCACTATGTGCATAACTTTACTAAATCCGGCTTAGCTTTGATGACTTTATTGAGGATAAATAAATATTGCGGGACTCACATTGCACCACCTGGCATAGCTTACAGCAGCGATCAGAACTTGGTCATTGATGGTAACTTGGTCAACTTGGTGGAACTTATTCATGGTGATTGATATCATGCTTACTTATCTACCTTCTATAGTACAAGCTCTGCTTAGTTTGGGGCTAGATAGTTTCGTGTAGATTGACTACAATATTTTTTGTTATTTATTCTATGTACATAATTCGCTAATAATAATTTACATTTTATATGTAAAAAGATGTAAGTTTAGTAGGTGTTTGTCCTATCATCAAGTAAACAAAATGTACAACACAAAAAACAGATAATAATAAAGTTAATAATGATTCGTTTTTGTTTTATTTTTCACAATTATAATAGCTTTGAATTTAAATCCTTTGATAATAGATTGTTTCACCAAGGAGTTTTGCATAGCTTGATATAATTATCTAAGAAACCCTTACGCATATTGTGACGGTCAATTGATTTGAAAATGGAACGTTTAAACAATGCACTGTTTTGCTTACACATCCTCTTTGCACAGCATTAAATCCTTCTTACTGAGCATGAAAGATGTAATTCGGGACTTGTAAGGTAAGTAGTTTTTTTTATATCTGGCATTTGATGTCAAGTTATGGCCTATTCTAAACTGGTCTATAATGCCCTTGAATTCAGCCGTTGACATCACGTTATAAGTGGAACAAATGTGATGGATGGCGTAAACGACGATATAACTCACTTCACTGTCTATCACAAACCCTAACCTAAATTCAGTTTTAGTACCTATTACCGATCACGGGCAGAAGGAAAGTTATTGTTTTAGGATAACGACTTACTGGTTTACTGATTTTCACAATTCAAATGAATTTAAGTCCATTTAAAAAAAAAAGGTTATAGACAGTCCTCGTAAATTCAAATTTTTAGGTTACATTTTTTTTTTAATTCAAATTCAAATTCAATCAATAAACGTTTATTCAATACGATACAAGAATCACTTTGAAACGTCTTATAGCTAGGTAAGTCTAGGTGCCAGTTCCACGCGACCAAAGGAATGACAGATTAATTTCTGACCTAATTGGGATATCATAGGTAATTATAATTATAAATATGATTAACAAATTATTAATAAATAAATGAATTGTATTGAAAAAAAGTACGCAGCTAAAATAAAACTTTAGGTATACTTAGAACCATGATTGCATTTGACAGGTTCAAATCTCCCCCGTTACATTTTACGATCAAAGAATCCAATACAATTTAGCAGAACTTTCCCAAAATTTAAAATAAATTAATTTTCATTACAAAGCCCGTTTTATGACTTTGAGCAATTTCACTCGCGTTTACGACCAAACTTACTTTGTGGGTATGGGTATGGGTACCTAAAAGTAGGTACACCCATGGATCCCTTAAAAACACATATACCTACGCAATTTTAAGTATCGACAAAAGGATCAACAAGTAAATCAACGAATAGAAGAAATAACAGTAAAAGAATAAAATTCCGAAAACGAAAACACCCGGAAAAGTTTCGTCAAGCTAATCCAGTTCAATTACGCAGAACATTGAATGTGAACCAATTCAAAAAGAACAAAACAATACATTGCGGAAACTTCGGACGCGTGGCTTAGCCTATATAATACACACCTACACCTTGCAAAACTTGAACCTGAACCCGTTTTCCATCTTTTTCTAACGCGCTATACTCTCCGTGATAAAACGAAACAGACATAAGGATCATAGAAAACACGTCTCGGTTTGATGTGTGCGTGGAAACGGGATTACGCTTCACACATGTGGGAAAGCCTCGAACCTCCTGCTAGGTTATGCTCGCCTAGTAGTTTCTAAGAACGTCTAATGCTCTAAGGAATCTAATTCGCTAGAGTTCCTCTTGTTTAGAACATTAGGTGAAATATTTGTATTAGTTTCTTGATATAATATTTTTTTTCAATTTAAAAAAAAATTCTCTACCTAGGCTATGGTGAAATGTTATTAGGTTTTCATTACTGATTCTAATATACTAATAATTTATTAGAATTTACAAGAACTATTTCAAAGCCAGAGTCAAATATAATTTATTCAATTGTACCTATCACAAGAATAACTTTACAACATCTTATAGCTAGGTGAGTCTAGGTGCCAGTTCCACGGGATTGCGATTGCACTTTTTCTTCCAACCTGTGCTTTTGAAAAAAACGTGTCATCTTCTATTATCAATGTACAATTGTACATACACAGAACACGAAAAATCAAAATTAAAATCAGTATCGAACTGTTTTACGCGTTTCTCGGTATGGTTTTTGTGAGACAAAATACTCGAAGAATGTTATTAGAATAAAAAAGCAGCCAAGTGCGAGTCGGACTCGCCCATGAAGGGTTCCGTAGCACGACGAACTACTAGAACCTTTATGTATGTTACTTGATGTAACATAATAAGGTTCTTGTAGTTCGTCGAAAGGTAAATTGCGGTTTACGGTTTATGACGTATAAAAAAAAACTACTGACTAGATCTCGTTCAAACCAAATATCGTTGAAAGTTTACATAGTAATGTACAACATATATTTTTTTTAGTATTATCATTCTCTTACTTTAGAAGTTAGAGGGGGGGGGGACCAACTTTTTTCCACTTTGGAAGTGTCTCTCGCGCAAACTATTCAGTTTAGAAAAAAACGATATTAGAAACCTCAACATCATTTTTGAAGACCTATTCATAGATACCCCACACGTATGGGTTCGATGAAAAAAAAATTTTTGAGTTTCAGTTTCAAGTATGGGGACCCCCGAAATTTATAGTTTTTTTTTATTTTTATGTAAAAATCTTAATGCGGTTCACAGAATACATCTACTCGCCAAGTTTCATCAGCCTACTCTTACGGTTTCGGAGAAAAATGGCTGTGACATACGGACGGACAGACAGACAGACAGACAGACAGACATGACGAATCTATAAGGGTTCCGTTTTTGCCATTTGGCTACGGAACCCTAAAAATCTACACGTCAGTACTAGAGTCTGGATTCGTTTTATTATTTACAGAGTGAGTACATTATGTAATTTCGTGTTTAAGATTTTAGAGAGAAGAAACTTACCAATCGCTATACATCCTGTCAATAAAATCCAACAGCTTCTCATCAACATTTTGAATATCACTGCACTGCCGATGTATGGTCAATCCACAGTCGGCGGCGCTTCATTTGTGATAGTTTCACTTCACTGTCGCACATCACTTTACCCACATCGGTATCACTACACAAATTCACTTTCACTTGTTGACACTGCCTTTATATCTGTAACAAAATAAAACAGCGTGAGAAATTGTTTTTAGAACAATTTATTTAGTCTACATTCTATTCTAAGAGTTTTCTTCAATGTAAATAACTTAAGAAAAACGAAGTTTTTATCTAATATTGTTACTTTTTAAAAGGTACAGTAGGAACTTCTTGCTTGTGTAGAGTTCTGGGTGACAAGTGTGGTGTAAGGCGCATCCCAAATTATTAAGGTACTTCAAATAAAAATGACTATAGCAGCATGATCTTCAATTTTAAATGATATTATCTAAAAACAATTTACTGCAGAAAACTAAATGGTTCATGTTTATTTTGTAGCTTTTGTAAATGTTTGTAGTTGGTCGCTGCATATTTATCACCTACTAGTGACTGTGTTAGCTTTAAACCTCGCGAGCACACTAAAAAAACAGGTCTTTGCATCTATTGTAGATGATTTATAATAGTTTCAGGGCAATCGGTGGTTGCTCATGCCCCTGACTTACGGGACGCTAAATTTCCTGGGACAGGATTTTTCTTGATTTTTAGATGGAATAGGCATGCCCAGCACCTATACCGTCCTGACAGCTTAGTGGCGAGTTCACTAAAATTAAGCAAATTAATACATTTTCTCATTATGCCGAAGATTTTGAGACCAATTTAAAATGACTCTCTCTCAAATAAAAAAAGAATCATTGATCTCATAAGACGAAGATATCCAGTAGTCCCCTCGTTTTAGCCCCTTTTTCGAGGAATTAAACAATCTAAAATTTCCGACGATAAAAAAATCCTCAAAGCCCAATAACCTGTGTACAAAGTTTCGTCCAGATCGGTCGAAAAATCGTTTTTGAACCGATCTGTACGGAATCTGTAGGCGATAACAGACAAAAGCTTTTTTGACCTTCTTAACTTGCTCGCTAATACTAAAAAAGTATGCACCGTTTTTAGGGTTCCGTAGCCAAATGGCAAAAACGGAACCCTTATAGATTCGTCATGTCTGTCTGTCTGTCTGTCTGTCTGTCTGTCTGTCTGTCTGTCTGTCCGGCCGTGTCACAGCCATTTTTCTCCGAAACCATAAAAGCTAGACTGATAAAACTTGGTGAGTAGATGTATTCTGTGAACCGCATTAAGGTTTTTACACAAAAATAGAAAAAAAACTATAAATTTTGGGGGTCCCCATACTTGAAACTAAAACTCAAAAATTTTTTTTTCATCAAACCCATACGTGTGGAGTATCTATGAATAGGTCTTCAAAAATTATGTTGAGGTTTCTAATATCGTTTTTTTCTAAAACTAAAAATTGGGGGGTCCCCATACTTGAAACTGAAACTCAAAATTTTTTTTTTCATCGAACCCATACGTGTGGGGTATTTATGGATAGGTCTTCAAAAATGGTGTTGAGGTTTCTAACATAGTTTTTTTCTAAACTGAATAGTTTGCGCGAGAGACACTTCCAAAGTGAAAAAAAGTTGGTCCCCCCCCCTCTAACTTCTAAAATAAGAGAATGATAAAACTAAAAAAAATACATGTTGTACACTACTATGCAAACTTCCAACGATATTTGGTTTGAACGAGATCTAGTCAGTAGTTTTTTTTTTATACGTCATAAATCGTAAACCGCAATTTACCTTTCGACGAACTACAAAAAACTTTATATTATGTTATTTGATGCTACGGAACCCTTCATGGGCGAGTCCGACTCGCACTTGGCTGCTTTTTTTTTTAAAACGTAGACTGGAACTCTTAAAAACAATCAACGAAAAAGCTCAGTCTTATTTTGGAATTTTCAACGCAAAAACCTTAGCAACCTTCAAACCTTATTGAAGATTTTTGATAAACAAAACTCTATGCTGCTTTTTCAAACATCTTAAAGATGTTTATTCTAACTCAGTAATCAGAGCAAATAGGATGAATGTATCAGATTTTTTTGGCAATACTTTTTCATTAATTCATCATTTATCACCATCAATCCGTAATTAATTATTCAGTGTTTCACAAGATTGTCATGTAGGTGTTTTCCTTCCTTATTGCAGATGTTTTTGTTTTAAGAAACAGCTGCTGTAATGTTCCTTTTATATAAACACGAGCCGGTATGACCGAGCTTCGCTCGGGTTAAAAAAAAAAAGTATTATTATTTGCCGATAGATGTCAGGAAGAGTCGTATCTTTATTGGCTTATTTTTAATTAACAACGCCTTCTAGCTTGCAGTTAGTTGCTCACAATCGCCAATAGATGGCAGGAACAGTCGTATATTGAGTTTATGTTTGATTATTGCAAAACACCAACTTCTCGTCATTTTCTAAAAATGAATCCTAGCTAGATCGATTTATCGCCCCCGAAAACTCTTGTATAGTAAATTTCGTGAAAATTGTTGGCTCAGTTTCCGAGATCCTAAATATATATATATATATATATATATATATATATATATATATATATGCAAGATTTTCTCGTTTAAAGGTATAAGATGATACTGAGTGATAATTTACTGCATTGGCATTGAGAACAAGTCACCTCTTTGTTACCCGCGTTTAGCAAATATTGTACTCTGTGTTTTACATATCTGTAACTTAACGTTTTAGTTGTTGCTTTATACAACTATAGGCCTACCACAAGCTATGTCTGGCTCTTCTTTTGAGTCTGTGTGAGTGTTGACTAAATAAATCCTACGTCGAAACGTCACACACACAGTATAATACACTGGTGTGCACTCACACAGACTCAAAACCAGAGACAGATACAGAGTTTGTGGTAGGAGGCCTACTGTTTTCTTAGCAACAAAGGTACCAGTTTAACCATCTTGTCACGATCTATTTTGCAAGTACAGATTTCATGTAACGGTGACTGCAAATCTAGTATGACGTTGAGTCAACGGCCTTGTGGGAATATGCCTCAAAAGACAGCCTAAGCTGTAAACAATCAACGATGCTTGAAAAAATGTTTTCTTCTGTTTGTCTAATAAGATCTATCTTCTTCTTCTTCCTGCCCTTATCCCACTTTATGTTGGGTCGGCACCAGATGTCTTCTTCCTCCATTCCCCTCTGTCAGCCGTCATCTCTGCATTCACTCCTCTCCTTTCCATGTCATTTTTCACACAGTTCATCCATGTTTTCCTTGGTCTACCTCTGCTCACATACCACATCCATACTCCTCACTCATCTATCGAACCAAAGTAAATTGGGTTTCTCCATAAGTAATTTCTGTCGAACCAATGTAAATTAGGTTTCTCAGTAAGTAATTTGTAAATTTTATGAGAAATATATAATCTTAAACCATGACCAGTACCACAAGTTCTGTCTCTAGTTCTGGTTTTGAGTCAGTGTCAAATAAATCCTACGTCGAAACGTCACACACACAGTATAATACACTGGTGAGCAGTCACACAGACTCAAAACCAGAGCCAGGACAGAGCCAGATCGAGCTTATGCTAGTCCTACTGCGAGGTGAAAGGACTTTAAAAATGTCTCAAAGACGCTCTTTTCGCTTACAAATTGTACAATCAATTTGATAAGCATGAAATAGAAAATCAAAGGCTCTTCATGGATGCCCGAATATGTATACAAGAGACCACATATCAATTTCATGTATAGTAGGTATATAGGTTTGATATTTTTTTTGTTTCAAATCTTCATGTTGGTGATCTGAACTCAGTTTTCTACCTGTAATACCTAGTAGAAAACAGAGTTCATTATAAATATTTCTAGTTCATTGTTCTTTTAAAATGTAGTTTAGTTTCATGTTGATCAATAATGTCTGGAAGAGATCGCTTTTAGCAATGAGGCCGTTCATTGTACTCATTATTTTTAGTCCATTCTATATTTATTTCTTCTTTGTGTACGATGAAGAGTCTATTTATCTATCTATCATAACAATAGCTTTTGTAAATAATGTACATTCTGTTGTAAAAAATCATGATTATTATTCATGTCCTATTTCTTGTAAAAAATACCCGTGATACGAGTATATCACATTGTTGAGATTGTCACCTTACGAAAGTCGAGGCCTAACCGCAAAATACCGTTGAACCCTACTTGGTACCATCGTTCGTCAACCAAGCTTATTCGAGAATATTCTACAGATCTGCTGGCCTATCATGAGCTTCATATGGTTATGGTTATGGCTGTCAAAATGGTGTTAACAGTGTCAAAACATTCAAACCCAAGAAGAAAATGAATGTGTGGGTCAGCCTATCTATACACAATTTGACAGCCATAGCCATAACCATATGGAGCTCGTGGTAGCCCTGCTGAAAGCTTAGTTTACAGTATGTTAGGTATGAGACGCTTTTCCGACAAAAAAAAATGTTGCCTATCAACTCGTTTATGTTTTTTCAAAGGTTACATCAGAAGTATGTGTAGGCTATTTTTAATTCTTGAAAATGTAATGTATAAATAAATAATAAATAAATAAATAAATGTTGTGGACAATTCACACAACACTACCCAGCTCCAAACTAAGCAGAGCTTGTAATATGGGAACCGGATAGCTGATATAATACTTGAATACATTTTTTTTTTTGTAAATACATACTTAGATTATAACACCCAGACAGAGAACAAACATTTATGTTAACCACACAAACATTTTGTTCTCGGTGGGGATCGAACCCACGACCTACGGCGCAGAAGGCAGAGCTACTACCAACTGAGCTAGAGGCCAGTCAAACGTAAAATATTAAAACACAATATATATTAAAACGTATTGTTACGGAAGTGGGTACAGGGATTGGAAGGAAACGACTGATTACACCGGAAGTAGCGGTTTATTCGCACTACGAACACGTAACACTGCACTGAATGCGTAGCACTGCACTGAACGCGTAGCACTGCACGAAACGCGTAGCACTGTCCGACACTGTCCCCGCGCACTATGCGTTACACGGTCCAACGCTGTGCTCCGATCACTAACAGTCCACTGGGAGCACTTCACCACTTTGCACTTCACTTCACTTCTCACTGTTCACTGTTCACTTTTCACTTTCACTGTTCACTTTTCCACTTTTTCTTCTTGTTCCTTTCTTCAGATCACTTTCCACTGAACTGCCCGTAGACGCGCTTGCAGCTCCTTATATACCCGGAATTTCGATTGTCATTTATTGGATTTCGATCGTCATTTATTGAATTTCGTTAGTCTTTTCGTTTTCTTCTGTTGGATTCCGATCGTCTTTTCCTTCTTACATCATTTCTTGTTTTAGTCCAGAACTTTCGGTTCTTTATTTGAATTCCTTAAAGAAGGCACTCGCCGTTACTAGAATTTTCTGGTAACATTAAAATGTCGAACAAAAATCTTCATAGCTGGGGGTTAATTCTCGGGCCGATCTCGATCATTTTGCAATTTTATTTTATTGCTTATTTTAGAAGAGAGAATGGATGATGTCCTTGAGTAATTCATCAACGACCTCATCGTAAAAGCCTCAACAGCTATGATATACGGAAAACGTAGAAGAAGTGCGGGGTTGTGAAAAGAAGCAATAAAATAAAATTGCAAAATGATCGAGATCGGCCCGAGAATTAGCCCCCTGGACCGGGCTCGAACTCGCGTACGTCTGCTTTGCAGTCGTAGCTCTGACAGCCCGGCCGTTGTGACAATGACGATGTTTGCCAAAAACTTCACTGCCTTGCACGCTTACGTAGTTACGTCAGCACGGCGTCACAGTATTAAACGTTTTTTTATGTTTTATTTCATTTTCTTAGATGGAATCGTACTCTCTCGTACTTCGGCCATATAGCAAGACGCGGCGACCAAAGCCTTGAAAAACTGGTCATCGTTGGGAACGTGGAAGGAAGACGGTCTCGCGGTAGATCCCCAACTAGGTGGACTGACCAACTGAAAGAAAGGAACGTGGTGGGGAGAAGCCAGTTTTATGATGTGGTGAACATGGCTACAAATAGGACGCGCTGGAGGCAGGCCGTCCAGTCTGTACAACAAGGACATCCTAGGGATCACGATCTTCAGTCATGAAGTGCCGACCACAGAGAGAGATGGAATAATGACTAAGTAGAGACTAAGCCATAGGTTTTTTCACTATATTTTTCTCCATCGTTTGAGGACCTAGCATTTTTTTCATAAATTTTCCGAACAGAATAACCATATATGTACAGGACTGCTTCGAACCCGTGACCTTAGGATCGGGTTGCGAGGTAACTACCACTGGGCCACCAGTGCACGGCCTTGCTATTAACCTAATAATTGCAGAAGTCGTCGACTCTAGTCAATGGCGGAGTAAATAGATACCTTGAGAGAAAGCGGGCGTTATGGCGGCACGGCTTACCGCGCACTGACCAAGTAGACCGGACGAAACATTTCAAATACCGACTGTGGCTTTGTTTCTGAAGATGCTGCAGATATTTGCAAGTAACCTAGTTCCACGCAGTGGAATTTCCCTTTGAGTTTTCAATTTATTCAATGCAATATAACATATACAAATAAATCCCATGGGCTAATATCTTAATATCTATCTATTATTATTATAATACCTACTAGTTTACGATCTGTAGGCCTACCACAAGCTCTTTCTGGCTCTGGTTTTGAGTCTGTGTGAGTGCTCACCAGTATACCTATTATACTGTGTGTGTGACGTTTCGACGCAGGATTTATTTAGTTAACACTCACAGACTCAAAACCAGAGCCAGAGACAGAGCCAGACAGAGCTTGTGGTAGGCCTGCTGTATAGTGTAGATACTATGATAACTTGAAGCTAGATGGTAGTAGCTGCGTAGAGTGCGCGCAAGACTACTATATGCACGTGATTGATGGAGAAAAACATAAACAAAATCTGGTAAATAATATCTTCGATCACAAATATGAATTTGCATTAATATCCATGCCATTCATAAAAGTTTTCCGCCATCAGTCACGCGCACTCTCATACTGTGATGTATCCTTACAATAAAGTGTTATCCATTACACTAACATGCACTCGTCCCGTAATTACAATGCCATGTTTATTCTAGTAGGTACCTGTCAATACATAAACATGTACATTCCAGAAATACCTGTACCTGGTATCATTATAAACTAATTAATGTCTGTAGGGTTGTCACTATGACATGTTACTAACTTAGACAATTAGGTTAAATTGTCTAAGGTTACTAAGCAGAAATTTTCTTTAAAAGCACACACAATGTTGCTATAATTTCAACGGTAAGACCCGTTTTATAAAATCACTTTTTTGGGTATGAACTAAGCTTGGTAAAGCAGAACATAAATTACACCTGTTTGTCTCTCGAACTAGAACATAGAGCACTGGTGGGCTAGTGGTAGCGGCCCAGGCTTCTGACACTAAGGTCAAATCCAGTCGTGTCCAATGAGTTTCTCTGTACAAAAATGTATGTGCACTATGCCAGTACTCTCAAACAGTGAAGGAAAACATCGTGAGGGAACCGGCCTGTCACGTGCATGACAAGAGCCTCTTTGAGACGTTCTTAAAATCCTTTCACCACACTGCTGGTTCAAATGAAGTTCAGCCTTATTTGTCAAATAATTCTAGTTCAATCTACTTGCATCATATTTTTTGGTAAATTGCACTAAACGTAGCAATGTTAATTTTGAAACACTACATTACCTAATAAAATAAGTAACAGTCCATATTAGTAGCTGCTAAGGTTATTTGGGATTGTCTTGCACACAAAGTGCAATATTAAAATTATTAATAGTATTAGTTTCCTTTTTTTTTCAACACGACAGCAAGCAAACGTTTCATCTGTGTTGATAACCCTAAAAGTTTTGACATTAGTGACGTCAGCAGTCTCGATCTTATTAGTCTGTGGGTACATTATCAGTAAAGAGATTCCTCGTAACTATTAATTTCGTATTATAAATTCTCCGATAGTTACCAACCAATGGATGGTCCATTTCATGTAAATGTAAAATGTCAAAAAAAAGTGTAGCTAACTGTACCTAGGTTTAATATAAAGTGTGTGTGTTTTCCAAAAGCTATATTAGGTGGTTATAGTCTGATGGTATTTATTTAATAAAAACAGTAGGATTATGAACTTAGATTTTTTTCTAAATTCATTTATTTAATGTATTTATTCAGTTGTATCACAAGAATCACTTTGAAACGTCCTAAAGCTAGGTGAGTCTATGTGGCAGTTCCACGCGACCAAGCCTAGAAGAACATGCAACAAACTACGGCTTGCTTTAATAAGTGTTTCTAACATCAATTCACAATAAAAAACTTGAATACATTCTTAGTCACTTTTTGGTGCGTTATTTAATACCAACAGGTTTTTGTATTAATTTTATAATAGATTTCTAACCAATTTCTCTAGCTAGTTTCTAACCAATTGAAAAGCAACGTTCTGAACAGTCCCCGTATGGATGGGTGACAGCTAATGGGCATCTGACATCTGAGTTCTTCCGTGTTTTGGCACGTTACTGACTACGGCTCTAGCGGTCATTGAACTATATCGGAGGCCTTGGACGGCCTTAAAGACTTCGTCATCTGCTAGCTCAAACCAGCTTACATTTTTTGATACAACTGATGGAACAAACCTGTGGTCCACCTGATGTAAAGTAATAACCATCACTTAGAAGAAAACATAAACTCTTTGTTGTTTGTCAAAATTAATACATAAATAATAAGTACTGCTGCTTAAATTTTTAAGAAGCTTAGAAGCATCTCAAAAATTTAAAGAAATTTAGGTGCAAAAACCGAAGAAATAAATTGGAGGACTCTTGAGTATCTAAATGCTTTGAATTTTGAATGACTAACATCACACGAGTTGTTTTCTTTAAAAAAATACGACGGAGCATTTAGAAAGCTGTATAGAAATTCTGTTTGAAGAAAATTTATCAAAGTAAGCTAGGTTTTAGGCAAAGTGCTGGTAACATTGTTATTGTTTTATTTTAAAACGTTTGTAAGCGTTTTTTGTGTATTTAAAATAATACCTCAGCGATAAAAAAAACTCTTTGATACGAGAGAATAGAGCATACCATAAATGAACAATTATTTCAACTATAAAAATTAAACTTATTTAATAAGCCATATTTTACTGAAATAACAGAAGAGGTCTGTTTTTTTCTACAAAACATTCCAAACTCCTTTATAAATTATTTCTTTCGCAAGTAAAGTGTATTGAAAGCGGTGCCGCAACTCTTGCTTAGAGAAAGTGCATATCTATTCGTCGTCACCATTATCAAGCCATCGTTCACTCGTTTATCAAATTAGAAAGCTATTGACAACATCAATACAGTTTGGTCAGTTTTGTTAATTAATTTAGAAAAACAATTGAATAAAACCTTAAACACGCTACAAACCTTAATTAAATGATCCAACTCCTTCAAGACTTCAGTAAAATACCACACTGGCCACTTTACACGATTTAAAACAATAAAATTAAAAAAAAAACAAAATGTTTGAAAAAAGAACGTTGAGCGCTGATAAAACGTTCCCGCGTCGGATCTCTATAGTGACTGCGCGAACGCACCGCTCATGACAATGACATCAAACCCCTCTACTTGATAGAGTCAATTCAATTAGCACTTTATGCATAGGAGAGTAAAGTCTAAATTAGCTATAATGAAAATCTGTTTTGGTCCGTGACTTAACAAGTTGATGTTGTATTGGGAAAACACAAGATGCTGATCACATTCGCAAATGTTTGAATATGTTTAGATTCTTGGAAGATATCGCGAAACTTTGGCAATAAACATATTTAGGGTCTTCAGACTTTGGTTATCAATCTGAAGGAAAAATCAATTTCATCGTTACGCAAGTTTTGAAATTGATTATAGCTATGACGCATCACGGAATTGTTACGGTAGTTGACTGAACAGTTCGTTAGTCTTAGCTATAATGCGATTTTATTGCTTTTTATGTTATGTTTTTGATTAATTATTGTATACTGACTTAATCTATAAATACACCAAATACACTAAATACACCGTAATGATATGAAGTAAGTATTCATTAATGTCCCGAAAGTTATGGACCGAGTAGGATTTGAACCCACGACCGTTTTCTTGGGACGTTACAAAATCTTTGTGATAGCTGTAGGTAAACACTGAGGGCTGGTTTTACAGATTGGTAATCGACCAATTAAATATTTTGATCTCAAAATTTTGAACTATAATTCAACCTTTATAATAGGTTGAATTATAATTCTAGGTCAAATAACTGATTGGTCGATTAGCGATCCGTGGAACTGGCCCTTAACATGGAATATTTCGTTCTAAAAGCGGATACCTACTGAAAGCATTTTGAATTCTGCCAACTTATATTTTTCGCAGCCTGCTACATTATTCAATATTATCTACCGATTACAGTTTAAAGAGATCGTTTAATCGGTTTAAGTATAAAAATGTGATAGATTAAATACAAAAGCACTCACATAATTTCACAAGCCTTTCAAGTAAGCGGCCCATTGGTCCAATGAAAAAAGTGAATGGCTGCAAAAACTCTGTCACGTACTCGGCAAAACTTGGACTTGTGCCAAAAACAATGTTTGGACTGGTGTGTTCCGTGAATAATCCTTTTTTTTAATGTATTTTTTCTTTTTTATTAATAATAATAAATATTTTGGACAATCTTTCCAAACTAAGCAGAGCTTGTACGATAGCCGATGTAATAGACACGTATTATTATAATTTATAATATTATATATTTTTTACGTAAAAAATCAAATAATAAATAATCTTATAAAATTTTCATTCACCCCATACTTACAAGCGTTTTCCAAAAGTTATCAGTGTTTAAGCATGACAGTTGTCTCTTACCATCTGGTAATGTCAAACAGTGACAGGGCGAACTTTAAGCAGTGCGTCACACCGTAGTAACGCTTGTAAGTGGCTCAATAGATCAATTAATAATAGCAATATTCTTCAAATATTCATACGTGACGATATCATTTTTTATGAAACAACGGGATATTTACCATGATTAAATTTTATTGAGTTGACTTCCGATAGTAGTCTCGATACCAATAAAAGAGTGCGAAAGAGGGTAGATCGATTTATCTGCCAATTACATTTATTTTACTCGTGGACTTCAGTTCAACCGTGATCATGGTGCATGCAACTGTGCCGAAATATCGGAAGTCAACTCAACAAAATTTAATCATGGTAAATATCCCGTTGTTTCATAAAAATAGTGTTAAAAACCATGATAGTTTCAAAAGTGATATCATTTTTGTCGTGTCAAGATAACAGAAATATGTTCAGGCGGAATTGCACGCCAAAATCGAAAGCGAATCCTTGAGAGCATGGTATTTGAGTACCTACTTATTAACCTACCATAAAAGCTTTCTATACCATACCATAATCCTACAACATTTAGTTCCCACTGCCGAGCTTTAATAGTAAATCGATTAACTCATACCACACGAGTAGAAAGAAATATTTATCCGAAAATGGCCACTCCGGGTAAGTGGAGATGTGAGCCTTAGCACCAGTTTTGAGTTCGTGGAGAGAATGTTGCAAAGTGCTAATAAGTGCTAAATCTTCCAAAATCTGACGAAGGCGTAGACTAATAAAATACTGCAAAAATTTAAAGCAGTATTTTCTTACCTTCAGTATTTCAAGCCTTAGACATTCAATTTTGAAGAGATACGAATACTGTTTCGTGTTGGATTACTATTTGTCTAATATTATTGTTCTAAAGAACTGGTTTCACATATTGGTAATAGACAATTAAAAATGTACATAAGTTCAACAACTGTCAAATATTTTAATTGTCAGAACCAGATTTGCAAAAGCTGGCAATAAACTTATAAAGACAAGAAAACGTATAAAGTATGTCATCTTAAATAAATATTAAAGTATACAATATCAGCTATTGGTTTTAATAATATTTATTTGATTTTCTAATGGAAATGTCCTCCATTATTAAGTTGACGGACTCGCTTGCGTATCGAAAGCATCAGAAAGTGGTGCTAGTCTCGGCATGCCATGACGCTACCGTTAAAGTCAGTGACCACTTCGCACGTGTCCCACCAACCAACTACTTAACATCGATTAAGGAGCGTTTGCATTGTTCCAGTACACCGTGTAGTGAAATTCCTAAAATTCGTATTCACCTTTTTATTTGAAATTAAGGTCATCAGTAACTTTTTTTTTGCCCGGTTTCATGGAGGACTAATTGATCAATCAAATATTAGATACTTGTTTAATTATATGGAAGAAACAGGTATTTATCGCGATTACCTTTATTATTGTTCCACATGCTAAAGGTAAAGAAAAAGGTAGGTTCCATTTTTTCCATATAATATATTACTAACTATAATATATACTATATTATAGTAATATTATAGTATGCATAACGATCGCGTTAGTTTTAAAAGTGCTACAGTTGTTTAACTCGAATTCTTGCTTGTAAATTTATAATAAAATTGTCCAATATTTGATTAGTCGATCCTTGAAACGAGACCTCTATTAGTTATCTTGCTACACCGAAGCTTTGATTTTTTTATTGAATAATTACTTTGAATTCACATTATCTTTTAGATTATTATGTTGTTTAACATAATAATCTAAAAAAATTCCAGTACATTTACCAGACTTGATACAAAAGCAATCACAGATGAGAATACAAAGCCTCTTTGGAAAAAAATATCAACAGTAACTATCTTAACTTTTGAAATTATCATGGTTTTTAACACTATTTTTATGAAACAACGGGATATCCATGATTAAATTTTGTTGAGTTGACTTCCGCTATTTCGGCACAGTTGCATGCATCAAGACCACAGTTCAATCGTGATCATGGTGCATGCAACTGTGCCGAAATATCGGAAGTCAACTCAACAAAATGTAATCATGGTTAATATCCCGTTGTTTCATAAAAATAGTAACTATCTTATTAGCCTCTCTAAGGTGCACTTAAAATCTTTCCACCACACTAGTTTGAAAGAACTAGTAACACGATAAGAAGAAGAAGAAGGGCTGATTTAGTCATCAATAGAATAACGCTAAACGCTGATTAAAATGTCAATCCTTGTTTTTGGGAATCTGATATATATTTTTATCTGACGGATAACATCTGTAGATTGAAAAATTAAGTCAATAAAGAAAAGCCCGGCCTTATTTCTTAGAATTATGTCTGAAGAAAACCCTCCAAATAAAAATTGGCTTTTGGTTCTTTGATTGAAGTAGTTCTTGGTATAATAAAGTAACCAGTGATTTTTATTTTTACCTAAGCAATGTAGACCAATCCCTAGATTAGTGGCCTAGATTATAATTGGCAGCCTTCACAGCTCATTTGGTAGCTGCATCATTTTGCCATCTGGGCCGTAGGTCGTGGGTTCGATCCCCATCGAGAACAAATATTTGTGTAATAATCGCGGGTTCCCATAGTACAAGCTCTGCTTAATTTGGGGCTAGATTGTGTGGATTGCGCGCAATACTGGTTTAATATTATTTGTATAAAGCACAAGGATTTTATTAATCTGACTTCATTGATCAGGTTTTTTCAATGAGTTTAGAGCATGGTGATTCTTTTATAACACAGTCAGTTATTTTCATCAGTTATTCAATTTCTTTTTGATCTGGACATTGAAAGCCATGGCATTGCATAATAGTGGAAAATTATATTTTCATCCCACCAGCTCTGAAAGTGTGTTTTTGCTGTTTGATTTCTGACTGGAAAAGCCATTTTTATCCGCTAGAGGATAAAGTAAATTTGAATTTAGAATATCTTGTTCAATAAGTTTGTGAATACACAACCTATTTACTTCTACCTCCATGGTGCTGAACTTATCATACAAACTTTTTTATTTTGTTAAAAACTCGCACTCGTAACCTTCTTGGTGTATTTGTGAATTCAAAACACCATTAAACCTATTTACTTCTACCTGCATGGTGCCGAATTTATCATACAACCTTTTAAAATTTGTTAATAACTCATACTCGGAACCTTCTTGGTGTGTTACTTTTAGTCGCGCCATGTTCTTTTTTGCATTTAGATTTTAGTCATTTCCTCGCTGAGGTGGGATGAAAAGTTACGTGTTGCACTCGAGTGCAAAGATTTTTCACCTTGTGCTCTTTTGATTCCTTCGCCAACGCTTAGGATTCTAACTTTTAAACCACTCGCTACGCTCGTGGTTAAATATTAGAATCCTGCGCTTGCTCGGTCATCAAAATTGAGCACGCGGTTAAAAAGCAGCTTTGCACTCTTGTATAACAAATAACTATTATTTATCTATAAGACTGGTAGATCTAAACAGGTCCTAAGCCACTGCAATGGAAATGAGACGTTCATTACAATTCACTCGTTAGGAGTCTCATCTGCAGTGCATTCAAACAGTGTCAAGGTAGTTCTAACGATAATAGTCCTTATAATCACGTGCTTAAGAACCACACTGGTACTATTCTCGTCAGCAACAAGGAAAGGTCTGCGTGGAGATAAAATCTAGGGCTATTGTGTTCATCATACAGATGTACAGGCATTTCTGGTATTCTATAAGAACTGGCCTTGATTCACCTATAGTTTTAAGTTGTTTTAAAATGATCCTTTGTGCATAAAAGGAGTATTTTTCAGGCACTTTTAAAACCTAACTTCACCACACTGATTTTAAAGAACAACTGACATGATAAAAAAGAGGACAAGATCCTTGTGATTCAACTGGATAAACAGTAGCAGTAGCTAAGTATGCATGGTGTTTCTGTGACAGCATTTAGTGATCTCGATTTATACTTCCATGTTCAGTCGGAGGGAACAACTGAATACGCAAGTGTAAACTAGGATTTAAGTTTGTACACGTGTGCAATAAAGTAACTTCAGATTAGCATAGCTGGTGATAATAGCCTGTCATAACGTTCCCTGCAACGACGCTTCTCTAAAACATCGTTATCAAAAGCATTAAAGCAGATAATGATGAGTCAGAAAATATTAGAATGAGATAGAGATTAAATAGGTACATTAGGTTGCGTTCACACTTATGCTTAGCGCATTATCTAAGCGTTCTTCGTTGGTGATCAGTGAAACACTGTCAAATCTGTCAAATGTGACAGCGATATTTCAGATATCTGCGGAGACTAAACGATTTTTAATCGCTGAAGAAACAAGCCAACAGTTTGCTTTAGTATTTCATGGAAATGTTGTTAGTTTACGAAGTTACCATAATTAATTTATGGTCAGAGAACACAGACATAACAAATAATAGTTTAGTTAATAGTCACAAAAAATTATTTGGGTGTTATATGTAAATATTTTACAGAAGGTAAAGGTGACCACAGGAAAGATGGCAGGGCGGCATTGTTGAATTGGCAGGGAAAGATTGGAAGAAGAAAGTGAAGGAGAGGAAAGAATGGAGATCTTTGGAAGAGGCCTAGACCTGTTGACCCGTAGGCCTATATCCGTAGTTAGTTTTTAATTATAATATATGTTAATGGTATGATAAATATAAAATAATAAACGCTGATTTATTTTTATTTATTTATTTATTATTAAAGATGTTATTATTTTAACCATCAAATAGATCTTGATAAATAAGTGAAATCTTTATATTACCTACCTTCTCTCGTGTAATCTTGGTAGCAAAATATTCGAACAAGATAAAAATACCACAAAGTTTGAAACCGCGATTTGAATCTTATCAAAATAATAAAGGAAAAGCCTACCAAAAACATAGAAAATTACAGAAATTTATCGCAGTGGCTTTTCATATCAAAAACTTTATGAGGAAATCTTCCCATAATTTGCCGAATTATACGCAGCGCGGTTTTTATGATATCGTATCGGATTTGACCTTACCACAAGCTTTCGATGTTACTTTGTCAAATAAAATGTCGGTGCTGAGTTTATCTAAGCGTTTATTCAGACGTGCTCATCCTATTATTATAAAGTAGATAAAACCCTACTTCTTCACTTTTTTACGCGATCTAATTATATTTTTCAATTTACTTATAAATTTAACCGTCAGATAAAAATATACCCATCTCTTGTCAATAAAAAGGACAGACGTTTTTAATTTGACGCATAGGTAGTGTTATTCGGCAAGAGAAAAAATCTGGCTAAGGCAGTAATAAAACAACATCAATCCAAATAAGATTTACAGATTAACAACCGAATTCAATATTTTACTTTCACCAAATGATTTCCTGTTACTTCGAGTTAAAACCAGTGATTAATGAACTGATAAGTCCAGAGCAAATAGTTCAAAACACTCTGTTTTATTTCGCTTTTATTTTATCTAATTGATCGGATTCGTGACAGAATAGAACGGTCCAATTTTTTTGTACTTTTACTTACATAAGCTTACTACAAATAAATGAACTCCAAAAACATTTTTTTTTCGACGAGTCGCGTCTGTATAATGTATAATTTATATCAGTATCCGCTTGAGATGGAGCAGCGCCCTTCCATACCACGACAAATTTCCGTCAAAGCCTCGTGGTGCACATCGCAACCAAAAAAAAATAGTTGGGTAAACGTGTGACGTCACGCGACCTCGAGGCTGAATCACCGACGCTAGCATATGTTTTGGCGCCAAGACGCCCCGTCGCGCGCGACCCACTTGAAACGCCAGATGTGTGTTTATGTTCTTGGAACTCCCGTCTTGTAACCATCTCTTGTATTCGAGCATAATGGCATGATGAATTGCATTTAGAATTTTGATAAGTTTGCTGGCCTACTACTACAGTAAACAGTTCCGAATCAAAAATTTTGACTAACTCAAAAACTTTGACAGTACTCGAAGCATTAATTTAAATTAACTTAAAAATAAAGCGATAAAAATGTTTTATATGTGATATTATATTCAATCTGAGCATAAATATATAAAAACACAACAGTCCGTAGTATAAAAAACATTTTAAAAATATTTTTTTAGGTACCTGCTTTTAAGAAAATAATAGCAATATTTTTTTTGCATCTAGGTGCGCAGGCAGATCGTAATAATATTTAATTTCTAGAAAAGTCCTACTTGTAATTATAGTTCAAAAAATAGTATCCCCTGAAAGCTTATTTCAGCCCTGAAGCAAGGGTTTAGTTGCATTTATCATAATTTGTCATACCAATAATTTTTAATACTTACATAAAAAAGTGGCTTGAAAAAAATTTCTTGCGAAAAAATTTCAAGAATGTGCTGGTTATTTTAGTCGATTTTAACGAATTCAATCACTGCTTACACAAAACTATATCGTTAATAACTACTTATTGAGTTATTATTGCGATATTTAAACACTAAACAACACAAAACACTTGCAAAATAGCAAAAACACAAAAATTCACACGTAAACAATGCCCACGCGCGTGGTTCCGTAAGACTGATTTTGAATTTTTGTGTTGTTGACGTCTAGGTAACTGTTTTGAAGTTGACCTTGTAATGCTGAAAATCTCCTAGTTACGGGGTAGGAAGATAAGAAACACTTATATTACAAAAGTTTTTATTTGTGCTTTATTCGGTTAACAAACATAGAAAAATATTAGGTTCTAATTATTCTAAGGGGCCCGCTATGTCCCTAGGCTTCTTCGGATCCTTGAGAACTTATTAGGTGCCTATAACTTATTACTATCTAAACTTATTGTCCGTAACTAGAAATATCTTGGGTTGGTGACCTGCCTGCCTCGAATTCGGTTTGGCTACTAATAAGGAGTTGCGTTAGTTTATCCTACAGTGGTTGAACAGGATTAGGTCCGTCGTAAGGGTATCTGGTCCGTGGGAGGACGGTGTGATAGTGGCAACAGGGAACAACGGCGGGCCTTAGGGCGCCGAAGATAGCGGCCGCAGCCGGTGTGTTGGTGCTTCCACGAGCACCTTGACTAACCTCGGAGGCTGAGATCTAACCAATATCACGTTCGCAAGTCGGTAGCGGGCTCGGAACGGAGCTGGCGTGGGCAAATGCGCGCTGGTCCTTCAGCCGAAGTTTCGACCACGGGGAGTGACAATCGGTGCTCCCTTGCCGAAGGGACGAGTGCCAATATTCAGAGCCTGGGGCCCGTATGCGGCAGGAGTCTCCAGGAGCTACCAGACGGCCTCTACTGATCACGAGAAAAGGGAACAATTTAGTATCGGCACTTTACAAAAACACTGAACTCGCTCGCTTCCAGGAATATTCGACTCACTTGAGGCTGCTAAATATTATGCGTAGGGTATATCTTTATCCACTACGGGACAATAAAATCGACAGAAATCTGTTAAATAAGATAACGAAGAATCAATTCGGTTTCCAAGGGGTCGTTGCTCTCTCTGTCAGCCAGCTGTTTCAAAAATCCAGACCATAGACTAGCTTAGAGAGATTCGCGCTAGCGATCTTATAATCGATTTTCAAATGAAATCGATGGAGGAAAAAAACAAACGAATCGGCCCGAATTCAGCCGTGAAAAGGCGGACGGAGGTCTAGGACGAATGCATAACGTTTTGAAAATCCTGTATCCTGTAAAAACAGGACACATTCTCGTAACAATGGCAATATGTTAGTAGGATAATCGATTCTCGATACTCGATGGCGATCAATAGACAATCCCTCGGATCGACAAACTCCTATTCGCAATAGACAGTCTGTGGCACGTCGCGCCGGCATGTTGCCAGCTACCGGTCTGCGGTTACCCAAAATTCAACTGCGCAATATCGACCGCCAACTCGGATCGTCATTATTTTACTATGAACAAGACCGTAAGCTCGGACATGGAATCGCGTAAGCATTTTAAGACGTAGTAAGTATTCAATGATGGATAATATGGAGGTATAAACAATTTAATGGGCTCTCGGGGTTGGGTGTCAAGCCGACTCACCCAACCCTTAGTGTGAACCGTACTGAGCGGGCAACCCCGAACCAGCTGTTGTAAATAAGATAACTACGAACAAAAATCATGTCTTCAAGCTCATGTGATAATAAAATAATATGTTTTGTGGACACTGTGACAGAAGGACTGATGTTTCCGTCGCACGGCGCCGAAGGCGACGTGCGAAAAAAAAAAAATAATGCGGAGCCGTTCCATTTGGCGATGTTCTGATATAAAAACTATCTCGCTGAAAGGAAGCTTCAAATTGAATGGCGGGAACGTTTGAAAAGGTATGAGTTTATTCGATCGTTACCTACTATTGGGTTTACCTATTAGAAATCGGGTGTTACAACCTACATATTTACAAAGCTCAAATTAGTGCGAAAAGGATGGTGTTTCGTTCCTTACGGGCATTGTAGTAGAAAAAGCGAGTCAGACAGATGTCTCAACGCTTGGCGCGAAACTTTTTTTTGGTATGGAAATGCACCACGGTGCTTTTACGGAGTTTTGTGTTTGGTATGGAAGTGCATCAAGGCGTTTTTACCGGTTAGTGACTTTACGTGTCAGTGATTGTCAAATCCTCAAAATGGCGACGGTAGCACTAGCGGGTATAGGTAGTAGGTGGACCTCTTTGTGACGGGCTCGTCCGGGGAAGTACTCCCACAATGCTTATTTCAGCCTATGCAGCATTGCTGTGTTTCGTTTTGAAGGCTATAGACGCTGGCAAAATTACTGGCACACGAGGCTGAACATCTGTATGCCTCAAGTTGATGGCAGTGCATCATAAAGCACGATCCTGACGTGCGTGACCTATGAGGGAATGCTTTGATAGAGGCGATGGCTACTACTAATCATCAGGGGAGCTATATGCTGTTCTAACAGCTAGTTGTCTATAAAAAAAAGAATATTCACAGAAGCTCGCAAAAAAACTAAACAGTTCCACTAGCTAGTCCAGGATCCAACGAGCTCATTGTGATTCATTGTCGACGCCACGGTAACCGACGCGAATCTTGAAATGGCAAGGCGTTATGAAATCAATGAGCGACGTGTTTTACCCGGATCTGTGGCAATGTACACGGCTACCAGTAACGCAACAGCGAAGTCACTCGTAATGTGGTTACAATTTATGCAGAAAAAGCGTATTAAAACGAAAAAATAAGTTTATTTAAGAAACAATTACTTACCTCCACAAAAATTAAATTAAAGACTTAAATTAAATTCTCTGTTTGTTTCTAACCAGGGATTATCATCCATAACCGATTTTAACCCATTTGTAGCCCAATTAGTTAATCGAAAAGAAAATGCCCGATTCGCAAAATGTACAGGATGAGAAGTTTATTAGTTGTTCCCCACTGGTGGCCTTTAGACACAATTAGACAACACGCTATGAATAATACCTGTAACTATTTGCAACAAGCAAGTGGGGTCGGCACAACGGGTTTTTCTTATTCCACTCTCCTCTATCATTCGTCACCTCAGTGTGACTCCTTTCTTGCTCATGACGTCATCTTAGACACAGTCCATCTACATTTTCTTTGGTCTTCCTCTTCTTCAATAACCACCATCCACATTCATACCTAACACTTTACCTACCTACTTTGCTATAGACCTGTAGCTGTGTGTGTAGTTTTACAAATACAAAATTACATAAGTTGATATTCTGTTTTGGGAAATACCCTGCGCCTTCGCATTCACACCGTTCAATTATTATGTAATACCGGAGATCAATTTGATAGTTCTCGTTTCTTAATAGGTCTGGGTGGTAAAACTCGGTAAAAGTATAATAATTGATTGTATGTGCTAATGAACTACACTGGCCTCTCTACTCAGTGGGTAGCTCTGCCTACTGCGTTGTAAGTTGTAGGTTCAATCTCCAAAGAGGACAAACATGATTTGTCGTAAATATTATAATAGGTAGCCGTGCTATTAAAAAAAAAAAGACGGGTTGCACTCCGGGAGTGCCGGCAGAAGTGAAAACTTGCCGCTCGTATTAAAACTTATAAAGTACTCACTCATTTTCTTTCGCTATTCATAATACCTAAATAAATACAGTAGATCTATAAAATCATGTACCAATGACCACTACTACCTGCCGCGGGCGGCCGCTAGTTCATAAAATCTATAATAGGTATGTACCTATACCTACTACAGTCACGAAAAACGCCTTGGTATGCTTGCTACTAACTATTATCTATTCTGTGACGTTACCGTGTCATAGTAACTACTAGCGTATCTGTAGCGTCTTACGCTTTTTCGATCAAGTCACGTGATCCTGACGCCCTGACGCCCTGACGCGAGTTTAAGATTTTATACCCATTACAGAAAAAGTGCTCAACGCCGCTAAAGAAGTTTTCACTTCAAAAATAAGTTCCCATAGTTTCCTCATAAACCTTAGCTTAGTATTGGCTTGGCCAAATCCCATACAAAAGCCACGTTCTAAACGCCTACAAAATTGTCGTTTGGTGCACGTAGGTATACGTACATCTGTGTGCGGTTCCTACACAAATGTCGTTTTCTACACACGCGCGTGTGTGTGTGTGTGCGTGGTGCGTCTTTTGCTCAAATCAGGCTAACCGCAAGCCCACGGGTTGCAGAAGTCCGAATTGGTGGGGGGCCAGTGTCCGTTCTATGCGTAGTATTATTTATTTTGAAGTTCTATAATATTAGGCTAAATGGCTCTGAGTAAAATGTCCGCGAATGTTTATTTATTTACAATGCAATCATTTTAATTCGCCTGGTAATGTCAATAGAAAAAGTAAGTACTATTCTTCGAATTTCACGAATAGGAAACGAATGTAATAAATATGGAAGTTACTTGTATTTATTTAGGATCGATTAAACTTTTCCTTTTAGTATCCGATTTCTTCTAGAGGAGAATAAATATAATTTCGTAGTTTCTCAGAAAATGTGTTATCTCCGGTCGGTCAATAAATACCAAAGTATTCTGAAATAACAATATTTAGGTACTTAACTCACAAAAAATATTGTTGATATTTTTTTTATGACTTAATTTTTTTTGTTTTTTCGTGGATGTGTTTCAGTATCAGCAGCCAATATCAGCATTTTTTTTTTGGTATTTTCAAAATAGTGGTGTCAATCAGTAGTTTGGTTCCATAGCACAAGCTCTGCTTAATTTGGGGCTAGAGATAGTATCGGCTTGGTTGTCCACAATATGCATAATGTATTATTATTATTTTACCACATAATTGCAATATCTACAGAAAAACTTGTAAGTTCATTTTGCTAAGATCTAAGCAAATAGACTAATGGCCCCCTCAATGGTAAACAAACTTTTTCATCGTCTGCCTTCCTGATTTATTACCTCTGATAAATAGGAAGGATTCACGTCTATGGGCAGCTATTTGCATAAAAATTGCATCAATCTATTAAATTACGGTCTGTCAAACAAAAACTGGATTGTTTATGGCCAGACTTAGGGTTGGTTCACTGATAAATAATCGACCAATCAAATATTTGACAGCAGTTTATTTCGGGGTTTGCAAAAAAAAATCAAGTTAAACAATGATTGTCGAATATTTGATTGGTCGATCAGTCATCCGTGAAACCAGCCCTTATTTTATTGTTTTCTTCTAGCATTGGGTTGTTCTACAAATTCTACTGTAACAACATAAATAAATCAAAATGACAAAGTCAGTAATGACAGAAAACGTCACCTTAAACAGAAAGCAAAAATTATAGAAAACGTCGAATAAAACAAACAGTCTAAAGGCCTGCGCACACTTAGGCCACTGGCGAGCGCGATCAGTGAAACGCTGTCAAATTTGACAGCGTTTCATTGATTGCAGTCGCCAGCGGCCTAGGTGTGCGCAGGCCTTAAGTAGTAATATTGTATTCTAAGGCATGTATTGACAAAAAAAATATTTTTATCAGCTTTAATGATCCCCATCATAGTAGGTACAAGCCTAGATAGTGTTGTGTCAATTTTCCACAACATTTTATTTTTTATTTACTTTTTGACTGTGGTCTAACGGCGATGATACCCATTGCTAAGCATGGTATCAAATGTATCACAAATGGCGTGAAGATACAAAGTAGTTGATTTTAATCGTCAACTTGAGTGTGATATATAACGCGGGAACGTAAAAGCCGTTAGTTATCAAACAATGTAAAGTGGAGTACCATTTTACAGAACACTAGTTTCCACACCTGCTGGGCGCATGTGTCATTCTGTTGCAATCAAAAGTTTAAAACTAAAAAATAAATGATACTAACAACAAACCGCGATCTTGTTGCCATCATTTTTCGACCACTATCTAACTGTTGTCATGCTAGTTTTACAAACCGAAGTTGCTATTCGCTAGTTTTGTTACAATTTTTTTTTTTTTTTTTAATTAAATTATTGCAATCGAAACTCAAAAAAATGACAAAACTGACAGATGATTAGGTTTTGATTGCAACAAAAGATACGCGATCACCATCAGGCATCGTTCATATTGATAAGTTGTAAAAATAGCATTCAAATAAAAGTTTTAGGTCAGTAGTCTGCCTTCTGCGCCTTAGGTCGTGGGTTCGATTCCCACCGAGAACAAATATTTGTGTGGTGAACACGGATGTTTGTTCTCTGTCTGGATGTTATATTGTATTCTTAGTATATGTATTTACAAAAATAAATAATTATATCAGCTAACTGGTTCCCATAGTACAAGCTCTGCTTAGTTTGGGGCTAGATAATATTGTGTGGATTGTCTACAATATTTATTTATTCGTAGTAGTCTGTGAATGTACTCTACTTCGACTATCGCTTAGATCAAGTTTTTAGTATTAGCCTTTAGAAAGAAAGGCTGCTCGTCGTCGTATATACTACTAAAAACTCGAGCCAAGCGATAGTCGAAGTAGAGTACACAGAGTACTTTTTAAATACTGAAAAGTACAGTACCTAGTCTTTATTTTCCTAAAATTTTCCCTGATTAAATAATTTCAATAAAGACAGACCAGCTTAATTATAAGGAAACAATATTTCCAGTCTTTCCTGTCACCAAGTGGGTATAGTTAGTTCGTTAACTCCCTAAGCTGCAGTGCGAAGAAGAACTTCGACACTCATCTAAATTTATAAAACTCTTACGTTACTGACTGACTGACTGACAATCAACGCTCAGCCTAAACCGTAATTCCTAGAAGCATGAAACTTGGAGGGTATGTTTCTTTTATGGCATAGGGGTGCACTAAGACAGGAAATTGGAAAATGATTTCCCTAAGCGGAGAAAAAGAGGAAAAACTTTTAAAAAGAAAATCAACGGGGCGTAACGGCCAAGGGTAGAACGAAGCCGCGGGCGTCCGCTAGTTGTTTTCAATAAAATAAATTAGCAGAATGAGAAAATATCTGCTAACTAATTGTGCCATAAGGAACTAATATTTGAAATGGCACACTATTATGGCTTGCGCACACCTAAGCCGCTGGCGTCAGCGATCAGTGAAACGTTCTCGCAGTCAAATTTGACAGCGTTTAATTGATCGCTACCGCCAGCGAACTAGGTGTGCGCAATCCTTTAGTCCGTGATTATTGGTATTCTATCAGCTATTAGAGCTCTTTATTTTTTTTTACAGGTGCAAAGAAGATCATGCCCATTAGAAACGTGCTCTACGATGCCTTGTGTCCATCAAGTTGAGGCAGACAGATGCTAAGCTCCTGCCTGTCACGCTAAGCCTCGTCTGACTGTAATTTCAATAGCACCCACTCGTTTCCAGACTTAACTGTTATAAAACTTTTTCAATTTTTTATTTTTTTTGTGGATGTATAAAAATGTTCAGTTTACAGATGAACAGTGCTTGTTTATAGTGCGGACTCACAGTGCCCAAGAGTCGAGGTCAGCAATCTCCGTTCTTGAAGGTCGAGCAGTTTTTGAATAGCTTGAACGCTTTAATATTTCAAGGATAATTTTGAATCAACTTACAAAAAAACTAAAGTATACGTAATTATCATATATAAATATAAATAAATAAATAAATATTACTTATAGACAATCCACACAACACTATCTAGCCCCTAACCAAGCAGAGCTTGTACTATGGGAACCAGATAGCCGATTTATTACTATACATGTATTTAGTAAAAACATACTTAGAATACAATATAACACCCAGAGAGAGAACAAACATTCTGTGTTCACCACACAAACATCTGTTCTCGGTGGGGATCGAACCCACGACCTATGGCTCAGAAGGCAGAGCTACTACTAACTGAGCTGAGAGGCCAGTCATATATCCACCACTTCCACTGTCTATCTTTAAGTGAAGTCAATTGGTGGGAAGGAGTTTTTATTACGATTTGTTTGTATTAAACCAAATATACTATCCCACTTATCAAGCATTTGAATGTAGGTCTTTGGGCCCTATCTCTAACAAAGATAAGCGCCACCACGCTTGCGTAGGCAATAAAATGTAAAAGTGAACTTCTAATCCCGATAAACCCAATAAATCTTCTAGCTTCTAGGTGAGCGCGCTACACCGTCAACCGCATCATTAGTTAACATCAGGTGAGATTGCGGTCAAGCGTTAGGCCATAAATTATGTAAAAAAATACTGAAAGTTGTATTTAATTACATTTCTTTCCATAGACGTTGGAATTATTTTGCTCCCACGCTCAAAGATAAGGTATATATTTCCCTTCAACCTTTTCAAACCCTTTTCTCATAAATCTAGAGATTTGTAGATAAATTAAAAAACTTTAAAAAAAGATTTTGACAAGTCTAAGTAAAAAATCTCATCATCTTCTTGCTGCCCTCATCCCACGCTGAGTGGGGTCGGTTATCATCTTATTCCTCACTCCTTTCCTGCTCAATGTCATCCTTGATACAGTCCATCCATCTTTTCCTATAAGACGTGGTAGATTATCTTTTTGTATACCACAAATATTTTTCTCTATTAGTTTATTTGGGTTCGTTGTTTAACGAAGACGTCAAAGTTTATAATGACGCCAGAGTCATTATGAAGAGTCATTGACCTAACACCCAAGGAGCTCTTTATATTCCACTAATGGGATAAAATAGAAAATAAGATGAAAAAATGAGGATAATCCAGGAATAATAAATCCTGTCCAATTTTACTAACGAAAATGTCACGCTCTTGATATTTGGTACACAGGGTGTCCCACAATGGTATACACTTAAAATATTGGAGTTAGGAAATTTTATGCAATTGAAACATGCATTTATTTTCGCCAATCCGTGACTCGAACCCGCTAAATGTTGATAAAATTTTGTATTTTTATAATACTGATTGAAGGAATCAAAATAATCAATTACTTTTCAATAACGTACTTAACCTAATTATGTCAAATTACAAGAACGCCAACATATAAATACAGAATTTTATTTTTCTCATTTCGCTGATTCGAAATCCGACATAAATCTTCTTATATAATTTTTTTTGTTTTTTCTTATATAAATTTGTTCAAATTACTCGCATGTGAGCCTGAACGAACATCTGATGAACCATTAGAAACACCCACAGTTATGTACACATACATAATGGGGAGGCCTTTGCCCAGAAGTGGGTCGTAGTGGGAGCTTGTAAAAAAAGTTGTAGATCTTGTTTTCCTTGCGTTTCCTATTTGTATATCTGTTCCAAAATAAACATTTATGATTATCGATTGATCTGTACGTCTCAAGCTGATGGACTGTGCTGTGCATTGTAGGGTACGTTTCTGAAATGTGTGACCTAGGAGGCAATGTTTTGTTATAGGCGACGTTTACTACTTAGCATGAGGTGGGCCATAATGCTTGATCCATCAGCTAGTTAAATAAATTAAAAAATATTCTAAAATAGCAATGTTTAAATTAACGCGATCGTTATACATAAATAAAATGGGTATTTATCGCCATATTGTCCAACGAAATAAAAAAAGTAATCGCGATACATACCTACTCACCACACTTGGTTCGAAAGAATCAGTGACACGATAAGAAAAAGATAGGAAAAAATCTTTCTTTCTTCAATAATATAGTATAGTAATAATATAGTATTTACCTTTTCGCCATATAGTATGGCCGTGGGACCCCCTGTGTTTTATGTTTACGAGACTGCCTGTGACATCGGAATGCACAAATTATCATAATGTACTGTCAACACTCCAGTCAGACTACATAGTCACATACAGTTATGATGTGAAGATATTGGTCTTTTTTTCAACGTGATCCTTGTTATACAACTGAAGTAGGTATACAATTTTGACTTTGAATTTGGGGAAACCATTGTAGAATAAAATTTTTCGAATGGTGACCACGAACCGAAAGATGAAGCGTATAGGACCCACCTGATGTATCAATGAAATTGTCAAAATCACTGGAAGTCGGCTGTGCAGTTACAGGTAAGTATATGGATATAGGTTCACTCTACTCAAAGTATGCAAAGCTAGTAGGTACTTCTAAACGGTGAAGGAAAACATCGTGAGGAACCCCGCCTTAGTCAGCTTCGAACGTATTGGCCATGTCTTTCATGTAGATTAGGCCGACTAAGCTGTCAGGATGGTTTAGGTGCTGAGCTTGCCTCATTCATCTAAAAACCCTGTCCCAGGCACTATAGCGTTCCGTAAATAAGGGAATGAGTAAGCACCAGTTGCCTCTGACGTTTTATAGATCACCTATAATGGATGCAAAGGCCTGTTTACTTTTATTGAAAGTGATGGATGTGTGAGCAGTGTTATGCCACATATTATTATGGCCCAAGGCACGTATACCCTCTTGCACGATTTGCAATGCTCAACTTCTAAAGCCTTGCGCACATCTAGCGCGATGGCGATGGCGATCAGTGAAACGCTGTCATATTTGACAGTGGTTCACTATGCGTCGATTCCAGCAACACGACTTGATTGAGTGATCGCTGAATCCGCGTTCCATTTCCAAACAAAAATTGAGAACTCACATCGATTTACGCGATCGCTTGAGTGATTTGTGTTGCTGGAATGGACGCCCATCGCCATTGCCATCGCGCTAGATGTGCGCAGGCCATAATAAATCGGATGAAGTAAGTTATCGAAGGAAGAATCGGGTTTGGGAAGTAGGTTGAGCTCGTGGCTGAGCCGAATATAATCAGCAAAACAAAACCACCGCGGCTGCGCTGGTTTTTCTTATGACCTCTTAATTTTCTTTGACGATTCTTACGAAGATCTTAAGACGCTGAAAACCATGAAACAACCGTTTGTAAGATATAAAAACACTGAACACGTTCTCTTACTTAAAAGTTTACCCAAGTACGAAGCAGTTAGACCAACTTTTAAGTAGGAAATCTCTTTAGGATCATAATTATTCTTTTGTTAAACTATGTGCAATTGGTTTCCACCCAAGATTGAAGAAGTTGCCCGCGATTTTCGTTCTTCGTTCATCGTTCTTCCTGGAAATGTGTGTAGGGGAGGCCTATGTCCAGCGGACTTCTTCAGGCTGATGATGATGACTTCCACTACTTATGCAAGTGCGAGTAGGCCAGTTAGTGCAAGTAGCATTTATTCAAAAACTTCAAAACTAGTTGGCAGCTTTAATTATCATGTGAAAGGCAGGTTCGTTACACGTATCGGAGAAAGTTGGTAGGTTGGAACTTATAATGAATTGCTGGAACTAAAGCACAAGCAGTAGGCCTACCACAAGCCCTGTCTGGTTCTGTGGTTTTGAGTCAGTGTGAGTGTTTATTTTATTTTTATTTTCTTAGGAAAACTTACAGCTAAAAATTGGATACAAAGAAGAGGGGCTAATTAAAAGTTTCCACTTATAGTGTTGACTAAATATATCCTACGTCGAAACGTCACACACACAGTAATACACTGGTGAGCACCGGCTCAGAACCAGAGCCAGACAAATCTTGTGCACAATTGTATGGGAACTTGCACTGGGCCATACATTCCTAGCCATGTTTGGTAGAAATCCATGAAGTCGTCTCCATGCTTTGAGGTATTTGATTCGGTCGGGAGTTTTTCAAGCTTCAAATTGGTAGTCGTGTTTTTATTATTTTTATTATTTACTATGCGTTCAGCTCAATCGGTGGTATATTTTCTATGCCTTTTAGGCCACTGTAGGTTGTCGTCTGATCCCCACCGAGTCACAACATCTGCGTTCACCTCAAAAATATTTCTTATTTTTGAGGTGAACGCAGATGTTTGTTGTCCGTTTGTGTGTTATATTGCATTCTAAACATCTATGTAGGTATTTACAAAAATAAGTATGGCTATCTGTAGTATGGTTATAGCTATGGCTGTCAAACTATGTATAGATAGGCTGACCCACACATTCATTTTCTTCTTGGGTTTGAATGTGTTGACACTGTTGACACAATTTTGACAGCCATAACCATAACCATATGAAGCTCATGGTAGGCCAGCTGGTCCCCATAGTACAACTAGTACTTCCCATAGTACTTTATTTGGTGATAGATAGTTTTCTGTGAGTAGTCCACAATATTTATTTTATTTATTTAAAGCTTAATACTTGCGTTCCAAACAGAGTTAATACTAAAGTTATTACAATAGCCTTAGGCTAGATCGTGTCGATAGTTGATAGTTTCAGTTCGATGCGCTTGATAGATTACAAATAGTATCCTTTGAAGGGAGTGTTAGGAACCCAATCATTACTTGCGTAGGGAAATCTTTGTGTATTTATTACCCCCTTTATGAGAAAATAGGGTTGTTTAAGTTTGATCCCTTTGTGTCTGTATTGGCTTGTTTGTTTGTCTGTCAGTGACCTCTTAGCTCCGAAGTTAATGCTCCTATTCTCCTTCTTCTTATCATGTCACAATTTTTTTCGAACCAAGCGTGGTGAAAGGATTTTAAGTGCACTAACGAGGCTCCTTTCGTGCACTTGACACATATTTTCCAACTTTTTATGTTCTACGACATCCCGGCTTCCTCACGGTGTTTTTCTTCACCGTTTGAGAGCGCTGGTATAGTGTACATAAATTTGTAATGCTCCTATTCAAATGCTGTTATTTTTATTACAAAGTTGATATTTTCCTATGTTTGCGATCGGCGGTTTTCATGTTCCGAGGAGGTTCAATTTGGTCGGGAGTTTGAAGTTTTCGTAAACTTGTGTATGTGAACTGGCGAGTCAAAGTTCGTAATAGCTCCCTACTGCGCTGTAGACAATGGGTTTAATTCCTACCGCAGACAAACTTTTTGAAGTTCCTTTATTTTGAGTCTTTCCCCCGAATACTGAAACGCAACTCAGATTTAAGCACGTCTCAAGCGACGAATATTTGACAGATTTTCATTGAAAACTGTCAAAATATTCGTCGCTTGAGACGTGCTTAAATCTGAGTTGCGTTTCAGTATTCGAGGGTTTATCATTTAATTTAGGTCTATATGGTGTTGTATGGATTGGCAGCAATATTTATTTGTTTTTTTTTCTGATTCTTGACGCAATAATAATGAGATCAAGTGAGATCCTTAAAAATCGTGTGTACCGCGGAATATCAAAGACCACAACGACAAAGCAAAATATTGTATCCACTGTGTTATACCTATACCCTTTATCATAAAACAAAACTATTGTAAAGTTCCTCAGTGAGTTTATCAATTCGGACACATGTTGAGACGTGTTTCACACCTGCTCTCAATGACCTACTATGCCTTCCAAAAATGTAAAGGCGTGTAAAAATGCTGTTTGTAATGCATTAAAGTCGGCGGTACAAAGCGTTGGCCCTTTGATAAACAAGTTTTTGTTTTAGGGCGCTTGTACACGCTAAGAAAAAACGCCGGGTCTACCCAAGAATTCGTGTCGTAACTAGAAAATAACTGTGTACACTGCTCGCAGCGGTGCACGAAAAAAATCTTATCTGCGCAAGACACGACGCGGCGAACGTTGTTGCGTTTTCGTGTGTGGAAAAGACAAAATTCTTGTCTTGCGCAGATAAGATTTTTTTCGTGCACCGCTGCGAGCAGTGTACACAGTAATTTTCTTGTTACGACACGAATTCTTGGGTAGGCCCGGCGTTTTTTCTTAGCGTGTACAAGCGCCCTAAGGAATCATTATTTACTTGCGGTATCTCGCGCGACTTCGTTCGCGTCGCGTTAAGCTTTTTCTATTTAAACTTCCGTTGCATCCCATTTTGGGTTGAATTTCAGTTTAGGCTGTGCGTTGTGTCAGTAACTCATGCCACTCTTTTATATAGTAAACTAGCAGCGAAACTCGGCGTTGCCCGCGTAGAATACATTCCAGAATGTTAAAGAACATTCTAGAACGTATAGGAGCGTTCTGGATGATGACGGACTATTCTCAATCATTTCAAAGCTCTGCTGATATACTTATTTACATATTTTTTTGTAAATTCATAATTAAAATACAATATAACACCCAGAAAGCGAACAAACAACTACGTTCGCCACACAAATATTTGTTCTCGGTGGGGATCGTGCCCCCGGCTTATGGCAATAGAAGGCAGGGTTAGTGCCAACTGAGTCATGACGCCTGTCAATATTTAATTGTGAATAAAATATTATTGGATTCACAATTAATTCAATATGAGACAAAACGTGTAGACAATGACCCACCTTGCGTGTGGGTGGACCATCAGATCGTTGAACTGTACATGTCACATATTTTATGCTGCCTTCCTACGGTGCGTGGTTCTGCAGATCATCACGCACAGCCGACGACGACGCACGGCAACGCACACAGACAGGGCTCCTGTGCTACCGCGCACCTCGGCGCATGAGACCGTTCCCATGGTGTGTCGTGCGAGCTGATCCGCCCCTCCGTGCGCGATATCACAGACCGTGGGAAGGGGCTATTAGAACATGTCACTTATTAGTGACACTTCTGCTTCTTCCTGCCTTTATCCCACTTTACGTGGGATCGGCGTTACATGTTCTCTTCTTCCGTTCTTTTCTATCAGCCATTATTTCTGTATACACTCTTTTCTTATCCATGTCATCTTTCACACAATTCATCCATCTTTTCTTTGGCCTACCTAGATCTACCTAGGTAGGTCAAATAAATTACTATACTACCTAGATTCATACTCATCGCTTTCGGAGTAGAGTCAATGCTTATGTGAAGAAGAAAAATCTAGAATTTTGTAAACCATTCCAATTTATGAATAGCAGTCATAAATTGTTTGAATCTTTCTTTGACAATATAATAAGTGACAGAAAACACCTTCTCCTCGCACACTTTGACTGTTTGAACGATAAAACGCTGGACTTATACATCGAAAATCGCGAGCGATCTTGCGAGCTTGAAAGTACATCGACGGTGGACTTCGGCGTCACTTAGTTTTACCTGCTTAGGACTGACTTGAGAATTAGTGGCCAACAGGTTAACAAGTCAGTCATGAAAGCAGCATTACGAGTAATAGACTGACTTGTTAATCTATACAAATATCTTATAGCCCCTTCCCACTGGTGCGTGATATCGCGCACCAGCCCGCACCAGCTCGCACGACACACCATGGGAACGGTCTCGTGCGCCGAGGTGCGCGGTAGCACAGGAGCCTTTTCTGTGTGCGTTGCCGTGCGTCGTCGTGCGCGGTGCGTGATGATCTGCAGAACCATGCACCGTAGGAAGGCAGCATTAGAGCTGAAGACTTTGATTGTTTGTTTGGTTGAACGCATTAATCTCGGGAATCGCTGGTCCAAATTTAAAACATATTTTTGTATTGGATAGTCCAAGTTTAATACCTAGCTTGTTTTTGATTGTTTGAACACGCTAATCTCGGGAATTGCTGGTCCGAATTGCAAAAATATTTTTGTGTTGGTTGTCCATTTATCGAGGAAGGCTATGCTATTACATGACGCTACAACGACCCGTGCAAAGCCGGGGCGGATCGCTCGTCGGTAATATTACCAACATTGTGACTGATTTGTTAATCCTGTCAATTAGGTACTCTAAGAGATCGCTAAACCGTTAAATTAAACAGTATTTGTAGCTAAATTAATCGAAATTCTTTTGTTCAAGGGCGTGAAAGAACTGTATTAAGCCTCTTCCCACTCAATTTGTTAGTGATTGCTAGATGAGTCACAGTTTCTTTGTCAGACCTTTTAAAAATAAAAATGGCTCTTGAGTGTGAGGTTATTGATTCTTTTATTGATCACTACGAAGGTAATATGTTTGCCTGTTTGCCTGATGTTTGCCATGTTTGCCTGATGTCAACTTTTGAATAACGTTTGATGTAGAAATGTACCTTCAGCATTATGTAAATTGATTATTGTGTGGTTTAGTAAATGATAGGTACCTATAGCTTTTTTTAGTATAAAAAGTGAAGCATAAAAAAACTTGAGAAACCGACATATTAGTCAAACCGCTTAACTGATTTTGATCAAATCTCTATGAGGTCAATCTGGAAGTATATCATTCCTGGTAAAAAAATCTCATATTTAAATAAAAAAATAAATATTGTGAACAATTCATCAGAGCACTATCTTGACCCAAACTAAGCAGAGCTTGTATGATTGATATTCATCATTTAAAATCGGCATATAAATGATGGATACAATAACAACATTTGTTAAAAAAAAAACATATTAAAGACCTCCTCTTATTAGTGGAAGTTGGATAAAAAATAGAGTGTACTTTAGAGCAACCATTAACCGAACCATTGAGAGCTACAAATGTACCTATCTCGTGAGACTAGAGTACTGCAAATGTAATTATTCTTGATAATTACTTAGCGCACGTTATATACATTGGTTCCGGATTCACGTAATTAGGCATTAGAATAAAAATATTATGTAAATATGCTTAGCAATTAACCCAAAACTAAGCAAAGTTTCTACAATAGAGTTTCTTATAATCTTAATGCAGAGAGGAATACCTACCTAAATAAATTGTATGGAAGAGATCGCTCTTCAGCAGTAAGACCGCCTTTTAGTCAATATTATAAAATTAGTTTAACCTACTTGTTTCTCTATCATTTGTTGTAAGATGTGAAATAAATAATTTTCTATTCTATTAGCAAACATACACTAACACCCAAACATAAAGGACAAACTTTATCTTCATACTAAAAACTGTTTGTGTTCACTAGAGATTGAACCCACTACCTACAGCGCAAAAGGCAGAGCTACCTCCTGCCAACAGAGCAGTGAGGCTACTTTGTATAGGTAAGTAATTAGCTACACCACAAACAGAGCATCGCAAGATTCGACCCAAATTACTTCATAATGACTTTGATTATTTTTTCATCTAAATGACGCATTAGTATGTAAGGCTTCCTGGAGCACATCCGTATTCAGAAACGGCCACTCACATCCAATCACACGAGCTAAATCATGAATAAGAAAGCCATTACAACTGTCAAGGCTCATGCATTTCACATTACACCTTACCTTCTTAGGGAGACAAAATCCAATCACAAGCGTCACAACACGGAAGTTTATGAGGAAGCGGATTTCATGACATTTGAGGCATCTAGCTTCATTTGTGAACTGCATAGGTTATAACAAAACGCACAGTATGTAACCAGGCACTTTCACTCGGTTCTATTTCGATTTGTTCTTATTTGAAACCGTTAAAACCGCCAGAGCGAGCCTTCGGACTCTCGCGTCACACAACACTGGCTGCGCACGCACAACCTTCTTTACCCCCTCTACACAGCTTCATCATATACCATTGCAAATTAGACCTACAGCTTGGCATTATAAAACAGATTTTACAACTACTTTGCTTTACTAAGTCTTTATAAGTCCGTTCCAAAATCAACCTTACTAAGCATAAAGTTTTTCGATTGATTTTTATGATAATCATCTCACAAGTTTGATCGCTCATGCTTGAAATCCAGTATTAGAAATTGTAATAAAACTCATCTATTACTTGGCCAAAGATTCTAAGCCATAGATTATCTCTTTTCTA
This sequence comes from Thera britannica, assembly GCA_939531255.2. Taxonomy (NCBI): domain Eukaryota; kingdom Metazoa; phylum Arthropoda; class Insecta; order Lepidoptera; family Geometridae; genus Thera; species Thera britannica. Next base: position 24,044,747 of record OW618036.2, read on the forward strand.
TTTTGTGGCTTAGTTTAGGTCTGGGTACTCCGTTCAAATTCAAGATTGGGGCAGGTGGCAGTCATAATGTTGTATAGCGCAACTTATATTGCCTACGAAGTTTTCAATAAAATTGTTTAATAAACAAACCAGCGGAAAGTTATTTTTTTTTTTAATCATAATTATCCTAGACTGAAATTTGATAGGCAACCCATATAGAATATATTTATTGGCATGTTTAATTACACGAGCCGGTATGACCACAGAGCAGCCAACACGCTTTTGCTTACGCAAAGTAGAGAGAGTATGATGACGTATTACTAAGAGAACCAGTGTCGCCAAACTCATACACGTAAAAACAAATACACATAGAAATAAAAGTTATGATTGGTCGAAAAGAAACGTTAAAAAGGACCTAAAACCAAAAAAATAATTTAATTGATAATAAACCTTAACGCTATCGTAACATGGTTCTAAACTTAATAAAATAAACAGTGCTAAAATGAAATTCTACTTACCACGAGATGGCAGATTTCATTCAGTATTTTTTTCTTTTAGTCTTTAATTAGTTGTAATATGATTGATAATACAATGGCTGTTACTTGATTGACAACAAAACAAAGCTACTTGACGCTAGATGGCGTTATAGAAAACAATTCTGTTAGTCTTTATCCACAAGGTATAAGATTCATAATACAATGGCTATTACTTGACATAGCCACTCACTTAGTGATGTGCCAAGGTGGATACAAGACAAATGTATCGACATCGATGATTACCTACCTACTTCTTATCGTGTCACTGGTTTTTTCGAACCAAGTGAGGTGAAAGGATTTTAAGTGCGCCCCAAAGAGGCTCCTTTCGTGCACTTATTTAACACATATTTTCGAACTTTTTAAGTTCTATGGCATGCCCGGTTTCCTCACGATGTTTTTCTTCACCGTTTAAGAGCACTGGCATAGTGTAAATTAATTTTTGGGCAGTAAACCTCATTGGTTGGACTGGATTTAAGCCCACGACCTAAGGATCAGGCGAAGCCGCTACCACTAGCCCACCAGCGCTCTCACCTACCTACTGATGTACAGTCCGGCAAGTATAACTTGGCGGGTCTGAAGCTAGCCGTTTGGCCAATCTTCCATCAGTCATTGGCCAATAACGATCAAACAGCTCACTTCAGACCCGCCAAGTTATACTTGCCGGACTGTATAACGATCGCACGTAGCACGTCAGGTTATATTTATGGTGGTCGAAATAAAAAGCTTTTCTTATCTATCTTTCTTTATTTACCCAATCAAATGTTTACAACTCGTAAAATTGTATACTTAACTGTTTCAAATATTGTTTCTTTTTCTTCTTGTGTTTTCTTTTTCCTGTTGCATCGATACATTTATTTTGAATATCGGAAAACTGAAACCAGAATTATTATGTTATTTCTTCAAAATATTTCTGTAATTTTCATCTTACCCAGCCACTGTGGGCTATAAGAATAAGAAAAGAATCAGAATAATACATAAGGAATAAAATCATCACTAAAGCAAAAAAAAAGTCAGCTCCCTAAACCTAACTATTTATATGATCAGAACTAATAAAGTATTCGATAGCACATTCATCACTTTATTGGGGTACAGCCCTAATTGAGTAGCGAAAGTTGAGATTTATAGAAACGCGACCTTAACGAATATCATTCACAGTCTATTTTTGTTTGATGGTTTTGCATTCTAAATAAAACCAATTTAAGCAATAAAATAATACTAACCTGTGATACGATATGCCCCCTTTTGTTAAATTATTGGTTCGGCTATCGTTTTAGCACTGCAAAACAGCACAATACGGCATTTTTATATTTTTTCGTGTTTTTCTCAGTTACGTTTCTTCTGACAGACTTCAAACACGACTAAACAAAGGAGGGCTTGAAGTCTGCTGTACTGCGCGTACTTGGAGCGTGAGAAGGTCGTCTACATGCTATTTCCATTACTTCTTTATTTCGTGGGTATGACCGAGCTTCGCTCGGGTTTAAAAAAAAATAGTATTATTATTTGCCAATAGATGTCAGGAAGAGTCGTATCTTTATTGGCTTATTTTTAATTTAACAGCGCCTTCTAGCTTGCAGTTAGTTGCTCACAACCGCCAATAGATGGCAGAAACAGTCGTATATTGAGTTTATGTTTGATTATTGCAAAACACCAACTTATCGACATTTTCTAAAAATGAATCCTAGCTAGATCGATTTATCGTCCCCGAAAACCCTTGTATAGTAAATTTCGTGAAAATTGTTGGCTCAGTTTCCGAGATCCTAAATATATATATATATATATATATAAGATTTTCTCGTTTAAAGGTATAAGATATAAAATTCGTTTCATTAAATAACCAGCTCGGTGAAGGTCCTTCTATAGCGGGATCTTAGACTATAACAGAACATATACAAAGTACTTATCTTATCTTATATTTCATTAAATAACCAGCTCGGTGAAGGTCCTTCTATAGCGGGATCTTAGACTATAACAGAACATTTACAAAGTACTTATCTTATCTTATACCTTTAAACGAGAAAATCTTGTATATGTATATATATGTATATATTTAGGATCTCGGAAATTGCGCCAACGATTTTAACAAAATTTTGTATACAGGGGTTTTCGGGGGCGATAAATCGATCTAGCTAGGTTTTATTTTAAGAAAATTATTATTTCACTCTGAGTTCAATAATTAAACATAAACTGAATATGTGACTGCTCCTGACATCTATTGACGATTGTGAGCAACTAACTGCAAACATATCCAGCAGGTGGCGTTGTTCAGTAAGAATAAACCAATAAAGATAATAATATGACTCTTATGATTTCTAAAAAAAAAAATAACGAAAAAAATTCCGAGCGAAGCTCGGTTACCAACTGCTAGTACCTTTAAACGAGAAAATCTTGTATATATATATATATATATATATTTAGGATCTCGGAAACTGAACCAACGATTTTCATGAAATTAAGTATACTGAGGGTTTCGGGGGCGATAAATCGATCTAGTTAGGATTCATTTTCAGAAAAGACGTAGGAGAAAAGTTATTTAAATAATTAAAAAATTTAGCGCCATCTATTGCTGAGTAGTCAAAACCATGAGTTAGCTCTCATAGAGAGTATTAAACTCCTTGCGAGTTAGTGTCACGGAGAACGCCATCTATTGAGCTTCTACGTAAACACTCGAGACAAAAGTTCCGGAGATTTTCATGAAAATTAGTAACAATTTACAAAAAAAAATACCGAGCAAAGCTCGGATATACCAGCTCGTGTAGTATAATGTATGAGAACTAAATTGCAACATAAAAATAAACAAATTAAAAGGGGCCAAGTTTAACATAACTTTGGTGTATTTATCCATAGACAACCAGTTATGCTCTCTATTTTGCTTATGCATGTACTTATTGCATGCACCTAAATAGCGTGCAATGAAGAATTAGATAAATAGGTAGATACCGCCTACAAAACGCTTATATGCATGTTGCTAATAAAATTCCACAGGAGTCTATAAAATTATTACTCCAAACCATAAAGAAAATGGACAAAAACTGAGTAATTCTATAGACATTTTTGTTATCTTTATAAAGGAATTTGTGGCCATAAAGTTATTTAGGGCTCTCGGTTTATTTTAAGACACACTTAAAACCGGTAGCCTATTTTTTATTATCATGAAGGTGGCTATAAAAATCTAGGTCACAACTTCCACTGTTTAGTCCTAAAAACACTTTGTAAAAGAGTTCGGTTGAGGTAACCGCTGAACATCAAATGTCGTTTGTTACACGTATTCACTTACAAAAAGTTTTTATAGACTATCCAATCCATTTTCCTCCATAAAAGTACCAAGAACTAAAATAAATTGAAGTTTTACTACTCCAGCAGCCGACAACAGACAGACCACTAAAATATTTCAGGTACTCACATCATAAAAGCGAACAAAATTGCCTGTAAAATTTAAAACACGACCGAGAATTTTCGTTATTACTTTCGTAGTACGTACGCGTTTGCATTTTGGTTTGAGCTTTTACAGCAATTTATTTAGGTTGCTGCTTGTAAGCAATTTCCCACAAACGTCGGACGACCCACTATAGTTTCTGTATACTTTCACACACAGCTTTTTAGTCCAGTTAACAATAATGAATACATTTTTAGTTAAAAATGATGAATAAACCCCTAAAAAAAAAAAGTTTAGGGCATAGCAATATTTAAAGAGGAACCGGGCCGATTTCTGAAAAAAAAAACTGGGCGTTAGCTTTAGGTACCTATTGAGAATTCAATCCAATTAAATTACAACAAAGCAGCATTTTTTTATTTGTAAGTCCATAAAAATCCTTTCCTTTTCTAACTCCAAAATACAACATAACTTACTTCACAACATACATTACTTGCATACAATTATCATTACATACTTACTATAAATTATTTTTATAAGCAACGTGATATTTACAACGATTTGTTAGTTTTGATTCCCGATATTTTGGCACATTTGCATGCAATGATCATGGTTTGAAATAATGTTCAAAACAACGCAAATGGCAGAGCTACTGCGTTTCAAACTTTCTATTAAATGTGTTTTTAAGTAAAATACTTTGTTAAGTTTTGTTTTTGTTTCATTTACAAAACTTAAGCTTTGAACTTGGCAATGCTTTGATAAAATATATTACAAAGATTACATGCAATTAAGAGAAGCCATGGCACGTTGGCTATACCTTTCAAACATAATAAAAGTTTCAAAAACTTGAGAATCCGACTTCATGGCCAAACGGCTACACCAATTTTGATGACATTTCTATGAGACCAATCTGAAAGGTGACCAACCTTAAAAAAATGTTTTTTTAAAATCGGCTCATAGATGACGAAATAAAGCGAAAACAAAAATTTAAAAAAACTGAATTGAGAACCTCCTCCTTTTTATTTGAAGTCAGTCTTCAAAATCATCAAAGAGGCCCGTTACTTCGAAACATATTTACGTTTATAGCACATGCCTAAATGCAGTGGTGGTTGATGGGTTGGCAGGCAACTTGAAACTCGAATATCTATTATCTGGGTTTCCTCACGATGTTTTTCTTTACATACTCACAGTAAAGAGCACTGATATAGCGAACATACATTTTCCAAATAAACTTTACAGCATAAATAAATACTGGTATCAGCTTTAATACGTGTTAACACCATCCATTATTTAGACCAGCAGTCGACACTTTTCCGGCCAAGGGCCGCATAGACCAATATGGTTACCTTATCGGGCCGCACACTAAGGTGCAAAAGTGCAAGTGTCAAAAGTAAATTCAAACGTAAATTAAATTCAGCCCTGATAGTGAAGTTAGCCGTGGGGTGGGGACCGGAAAAAAAGTTAAGCACACTGAAAAAGTTGTTGAAATAACTGCTTCACAGAAAAATGGCTTACTTAACATGCGTCGAGATTCGAGATCCGCCGTGCGTATTAGGTTTTACTTCGTATGCAAAGCCTGGTAAAAATAGGTAGATGACCAAGTATTCAAAATAGTTGCGGGCCGCAACAATACCACTTTGCAACCGCTGATATAGATAGTTCAAAAGTTGCCCCGGGGAATAATTATACCTAAAGATATTGCTTTGTTCTTTACCAGATTTATCTAAACCTATGCCTGGCTTGAACCCAAACATTAACAATAATAAACTGTTTAGTACGGGTTGTAACAATTCTACTTTCTGCTATTAGACTTCTCTGATCTTGCCCTGTAGTGATCTTTTTATTACGGTTCAGATAGACGCTCAAGCTCTTGTCAGGTATCAATAAAATGTAATAGTTCGATGCCCGTAAAATTTTTTGGTAATATTGTATTAGTGTTTGGTAGCCAAACCATTGTTTTTATAAAACTAGCTGATGGAACAAGCATGCTTGTTCCACCACTTAGTTGGGCAGGCCATATTATGCATACCTAATATGGCCCGCCCAATGCTAAGTGGTAACCATCGCTTATAACAGAGCATTGGATGCTGATTGGATGAAGCGAATATTAATATTACTCATTATTTTGAACTGACTTCAAATATAAAACGAAGAGGTTCTCACTTCAGTATGGGGTTCTTCAAAAATGGCGTTTTGAAATATTTAAGTGGTCAGCAACGCGCGAGTGTTGCCTCTGGTGTTGTTGCCAGCGTCCTTACCTTACGCTACCATAACCGCTTTCCATCACGTGGGCCGTATGCTTGTTTGCTAAAAAATTTGCATAAAAAAATTAAAAAAAAATGTTCTGTAAATTTTTTTTTTATCTGAAAGGTCCAGACTGGTTGCATAGAAATTTAATAAAAATCGGTTTAATAGTTTGGCCAAGAAGTCGATTTCTCAAGTTTTTTATACTGCACTTGTTATTGAATGTTTTGTCGTTTTCTCTCACGTATTGCTTGTCACCCGTCTAGTCTAGGTCGATCAATGAGACTTTTCCAGTGAAAATATTGTTTTCATACATTGCTGAAGGTTCAATCGCGCCAACGCAAAACGTGAGTGAAATGAAATTACCTAGCGTCCTCGTGTTAGTCGTACATTAATAACTAGCTGCCACCCCAAGCTTCATTCGTGTGATGAGGGTAATTGCTAACATCTATACATTATAAAGCTGAAGAGTTTGATTGTTTGTTTGGTTGAACGCGCTAATATAGAGAACTGCTGGTCCGAATTTAAAATTATTTTTGTGTTGGATAGTCCATTTATCAAGGAAGGCTTTATAACATCACGCTACGATTAATAGGAACAGCATCTATGCAAAATATTGCAAAAATCTATGTCTATCCTTTTGTAATACGTAGGGACTTTTTTTGTCTATGTTTTTCTATCACGTATGTACACGTTCTTTAACATTCTATAATATCCGGGCAACGCCGGGACTCGCGGCTTGTCAATAATAAAGGCGATTACTCTCCTGGGATCGTTCGTTTATTACGATCTTCCAGTAATCGGGATATTTCGGGATAAAAAGAAACGGTTTAGAAGTTGGTAATGCTTTGAGTTTCACCTACATCTCTAACCTGTTGGGTATACAGGGTGTAATCGTTAAGTGTGCACAGGCGATTATTCCGTAACTATTGCAGATATCAAAAAACTTTAAACTGATATCGAAAGTACTTTACCTAATGAGTAAAATGACATTAATAACTATTTAAAAATAAAACGAGAAATATCCAAAAAAATTACATTAATCACTCCCATACATTTAGTATGAGATAGTAGAAAGGTTTTAGTTTCCTTATTTTAAGTGGAATAGTACCTACTCATTTTACTCTTGTCATTTTATAATTATGTACGATATGAAGGTATTAATGAATTTCAAGTAGTTATACGTGTAGATTAATTATCTTACCACTTCAAATTTATAATAAACCTTGTTTCAATATTGTATTGATTTGAACTAGCTGAAAAGCAACATACTAAATAAAAACAAAAAGAAAGATACTCTTTGGTGTTCGTTCTAAATTCAAATTCTTTATCGCGGGTTCTCGTTCCCGCCAATTTATTGTATTTTTCAATTTGAAAAACCTTTCTACTATCTCATACTAAATGTATGGGAGTGATTAATGTAATTTTTTTGGATATTTCTCGTTTTATTTTTAAAAAGTTATTAATGTCATTTTACTCATTAGGTAAAGTACTTTCGATATCAGTTTAAAGTTTTTTGGTATCTGCAATAGTTACGGAATAATCACCTGTGCACACTTAACGATTACACCCTGTATACGGCGCGTAAATCTTTTAGCATTTTATTTTGATATAATTTATAATTATTCATTATTTTCAATGAAAGATTAAACTGAATTTCAACTGACGTGACTCAAACAATCTTCACACACAAAGTTCAATAAACAGCTGATATACGTAACTTCAGGACCGTCGTGAGTTCAGTTTCAAAGACCGACGAGACGATACCTCTGTTTTTATATACCTTTATCTATCACATACAAAGGCAATTCGAAAGCTATTAGGTACTAAAAAGCAAAGGTAAGTAATATACCCAAGTAATATACCTAACTACTTTTACTAGGTAATTAATTTTTTACAACAAAATGAAACCAGTTTTATTGGGCTGCAAACTTTTTCACGGGATTGTTTAGGGAACCTCAAATTAGTGTTTGTAATAAAGATATTTTTACTTCAGGGCTAGATGAAGCCAGTCCGTAAAGAGGTCTTACCTTATAATTTATTTTAGTCCCAAAAGAGAACAAATACCCACCATTGGTATAACCTTAATCGAAATTCTGCGAAATGTAGCTGGCAAGCACTGGAGGAGAAGAGCCGAAGACCGGGCTCAGTGGCGCGTCTTAGGAGAGACCTACGTCCAGCCAATGGACCGATATAGGTTGATGATGATATGATGATGGTATAACTGGCATTGAAATTAGGTCTTGTGGCGCGGCTAGGAAGTATCACACAAATAGTAAGAAGCTTAGAAGTGTTGCGTTTGCCTTTGTGTGTTCTGTGGTTTAACCTCGCAACTAAACTAGGGCAGGGCGAATCTACATTAGTTGATTTCCGATTAAGTTATTTACACGTATCAGTGAATCCTTAGGAACTAGGCCAAATCGCGTTGCTGAGAAACTTCATCTGAGTTGTTTCGATGCTGTTCGTAAGTCATAAGACTTCTTGTGGATTACAGAACATCCCAGTTAATAGGCTCTTGTAGGCCTACCATGAGCTCTGTCTGGCTCTGTCTCTGGTTCTGGTTTCAGTTTCAGTTTATTATTTCAATAACAATTTTACAATCGTGTCTGAAAAACTTATAAATAACAGTAGCACTAAATACATATAAATAATCCAAACACAGTAAATACAAAAAAACTCTTTTTAAAAAGGTTTTGAGTCTGTGTGAGTGCTCACCAGTGCATTATACTGTGTGTGTGACGTTTTGACGTAGGATTTATTTAGTCAACACTCACACAAACTCAAAGCCAGAGCCAGAGACGAGCCAGACAGAGCTCATGGTAGGCCTACTGATCGTTCCGGATAATAGGCTCCTGTTTTGTAATCCGCAAGTAATCCGACCATAAAGTTTATGTTCTATTTACTGTAGGATTTAATTAATTTTGATGGTTATGTTCAATCAGGGTCTTCTGATGGTTTTCCTTTGTCGTTGATGGTTACTTACCTCTGAGGTAATAGTAATAATAATAATACAAGCTTTTTATTTACGTTGCATACAAATTGAAATTAAATATAACGTAAGTTTACACTATTTAAATCTAGAATAGGTATAAAGGTATGTATGTAGTTTACGGAACCCTTCATGGGCGAGTCCAACTCGCACTTGGCTGCTTTTTTATGTATGGGGTTCCAATTATTAATAATTATTATATATACAGGGTGGATACGACTGATGAGACAAAAAATAAACTGCATATACTAGGCACCATTTTCAAGCTCTGTACCAAAAATCTTTTAATTAGGAGCAGTAGTTTAGCCGCAAATAATTTTTCAAGTTTTTTCATATTTGGAACACGATGTATTTTTCATAGCAGATGATTACCTATACCTACGAAGCGTATTTGCCACTCCGACGCAAGTAATACACACACAGACTCGCATTTTCACTACGAGAGTGACATAGAGAGAGACAATGACATAGCAAAAATCCCGCGGGTAAAAGAAATAGACATAGGTCAGTGCGTTCTTTCTTATTGCTACCTAACTACTTTCAACTTCAGTTCGCGACCGCTGACCGTTCGGAACGGATGTGCCTACCTACCGGAACACGGAAGCTTACGTTTTTATTTTTACGAATTGAAAGCGAAGGCAATTTGTGATAGGACACTAAATAAGTTTAGGACAGTATTTTTTTTCTCTATTGTGACAGGATACGTAACTTGGGATTATTATTATTTAGTGTTACTGTTTTTATTGTGATTGACTGTTTTTTATTGTGATGTGATGAAGACACGTTATTAAAATTTGGTTTTGTGTGTTCAACAATGCCTCGTGTAACTTACACGGCGTCAGAATACACTGACATGATTTTTATTTACGTTTGTTGTTGTGATCGTACCTACCCAATTCAAAGGCGGCTCAGGCCTCCACTCGCGTCGCGCCAGGTCATCGCCCCGGCTGCCACGCCGCCTGCCTGGGCATGTCGCGCGCTTGCCAGAGCGCGTTTTACTATCAAGGGTGTTTGCGTTTTACTCGGATCGGTAAGCTATTTAGTTTGTTTGAAATAAAAAAAATCTCATTTTTGTAGCTTTTTATTTTTATACCGTATCGATTTAATACTTAACACGTATAGTGTACGTAGTGTAATTTAATGCCCATCTGTCGTATCCACTCTGTATATTATTCAGCACGAAAAATTCCACTGCTGAACATAGGCTTCATTGCATTTCTAAAATAAAAAATAATAAATAAATAAATATTATAGACAATCCACACAACACTATCTAGCCCCAAACTAAGCAGAGCTTGTACATATGGGAACCAGATAGCTGATATAATACTTACATTTTTTTATCGTAAATACATACTTAAAATACAATATAACACCCAGACAGAAAACAAACAACTGTGTTCACCACACAAATATTTGTTCTTGGTGGGGATTGAACCCACGACCTACGGCTCAGAAGGCAGAGCTACTACCAACCGAGCTGAGAGGCCAGTCAACTATGTTGTTCTTACACATCAATGAATCATCTTGAAGGTCAAATCCAATAGCCATAACCATAATGGAGCTCATGGTAGCCCTGCTACCACGAGCTCCATTATGGTTCTGGACCCGCACATTCATTTTCTTCTTGGGTTACAATAGCTTAGACTTGGAATTGCAATTAGGTGCAAACTATTAGACCACCTGTTGCAAGATATACGACTTACTATCTACAACTAGTAATAAATAGTCAAATGTATTTACACTGGAATTACCTTCTAGGCTAGTTACAGAAGATAGGTTAGGTACATAGTCAAGGCTTAGAACACAAATCTTATACCTTTAAACGAGAAAATCTTGTATATATATTTAGGATCTCGGAAACTGCGAACGATATTCAAGAAATTTAGTATACAGAGGTTTTCGGGGGCGATAAATTGATCTAGCTAGGATTCATTTTAAGAAAATGATCATTTCACCCCGAGTTCAATAATTAAACATAAACTGAATATGTGACTGCTCCTGCCATCTATTGACGATTGTGAGCAGTTGCTAACTGCAAGCATATCCAGCAGCTGGCGTTGTTCAGTAAGAATAAGCCAATAAAAAATACCGAGCGAAGCTCGGTCACCAACTGCTAGTAAGTATTTAATAGAGCTATTCGTGAAGAGCTACTACTACTATACCTATTTCTGCCGTAAAGCAGCATAAATGTGTTTTGGTTGAAGGGTGTGGGTGGCGGGGATATCGCTGGCAAGTGAGGCTGAAAATCTATATACCTCAGCTTAATGGACGCAGGGCAATGCACCATAGGGCACGCTTCTGACGTGCGTGATCTACGAGGCAATGCTTTGTTATAGGTGATAGTTACCACATAATATATCATCAGGTCAAAATCAATAGTACATTGTTACCCTAGAGTTGAAAGTCACGTTTTTTGAGTCCCGAGACGGGTTTGGCGCCAGAGCGTAGCGAGGGCGCCAATGGAGCTTGAGGGACTTAAAAGACTTTCACCCGAGGTAAACACTGTGCTTTTCATTACGAATACAAGGAAAGTAAAAATAAAAACATGAAAGAAAAATTAGTGAAAATGAAGATTGAATTGCTGCCTTCCCGGTTTTTTTTTCTTTTTCTCTGGCGGGCTTTCGGCTTCGGTTCGCCAGCATTATTCAGCCATTATTTTCATTCTCATAATTTAAAAAATGGTAAATTGTTTGCTCAAATCTATGTTATTTATTTTTATTTTATTTTACAAAATCCACAGCCCTTAAAGTAGTACAATTATGATCTTATGCTAGTCTTACGGCCAATTACGGATTTACTTTATGTAAATTAGTTTTGTAAACCGGCAGTCAAAAGTAAGTATACTTATACAATGTTATAAAATTAACCTAGTGAAGTATATCAGTTGAGCTATCTCCAGATCGATGTTATTTTAAATAAATAGTTGAAGCTATATATTAATCAAGTAATTTAGAAGATATATTATTTATTTAATACTATTTTTATGTTATTTAAATTTAAATTTTACATTGCGCTATCTTATTAGACTTTTTAAACTTCTTACCGTTGTAATGGGTTTCCAACCTACTTGCTGAATAAAAAGTTGGAATTTGGTTCAACAACCTCCTTGCAGTTAGAAAGACTTTAGAAAGTTGAAACATGGTTGAATAAAATAGAACTTGTTTTTTTTATAATTTGACAGCTGTCAGTAGAAAGCGATTCTCCCTAGGGCTGAAAGTTTTACTTTCAATTGGGCCCCTCAGGCAACTTCAGACCTACTTTCAGAGTATGAGCAATGAAAAGTATATTTATTGCTTGAAATACATGTTGAAAAGGTGTTTAATTATAATAGATTATTATAACAGGTGTTGATGTGCCATTACTATGCATAGCTAGCTATATGATAGCTAGTTATATAAAAAAATGTATTACAGTGAGGTTATGCCAATGGTTTATTAATATTTGCCCCAATATAAGGTAGGAAATTTCAGTTCCATTACCTACTTGTTTTGTTTTACACACTCATGGTGCGCATCGTTAGTACAGAAAAGGCAATTAAATACCCCTTTTGGAATTCCCCCTTGTAGGTATAAGTTCCCCCAAGACTACAGCTTAGCACTTCAGTTTATTCTGAGACTACAACGCATGGAAATTCTTATGAAAGGGCTTTTGTGTTTCCCACTAAAACTACTTTCATCACGTACCCTACTTAGAAAAAAAGAAATAGTACATTGTTACCCGAGTGTTGAAAGTCACGTTTTTTGAGTCCCGAGACGGGTTTGGCGCCAGAGCGTAGCGAGGGCGCCAATGGAGCTTGAGGGACTTAAAAGACTTTCATCCGAGGTAAACACTGTGCTTTTCATTACGAATACAAGGAAAGTAAAAATAAAAACATGAAAGAAAAATTTGTGAAAATGAAGATTGAATTGCCGCCTTCCCGGTTTTTTTTTTATTTTTCTCTGGCGGGCCTTCGGCTTCGGTTCGCCAGCATTATTCAGCCAAAATTTTCATTTTCATAATTTAAAAAATGGTAAATTGTTTGCTCAAATCTATGTTATTTTAAAGAAATAGTTGAACGTACGAGTACGAATATAATAATTAAGCCGTTTAAGGGATCAACACACGAGGATAGTAGGCAGTTCTCATTTTTATCATATTTTTTATAAATATTGTTGACATGGATGATATATTAATAAAGTAATTTAGAAGATATATTATTTATTTAATACTATCTTTATGTTATTTAAATTTAAATTTTACATTGCGCTCTAATTAGACTTTTTAAACTTCATACCGTTGTCATGGGTTTCCAACCTACTTGCTGAATAAAAAGTTGGAATTTGGTTGAACAACCTCCTTGTAGTTAGAAAGACTTTAGAAAGTTGGAACATGGTTGAATAAAATAGAACTTGTTTTTTTTATAATTTGACAGCTGTCAGTAGAAAGCGATTCTCCCTAGGGCTGAAAGTTTTACTTTCAATTAGGCCCCTCAGGCAACTTCAGACCTACTTTCAGAGTATGAGCAATGAAAACATATTTGTTACCTAGAACCAGTATTTAAAGGCTTTGTTTGTAGTAGGTATAAAAGAAAAACGAGAACAAATATTTAGTTTTATGTGGTGATCACAGATGTTTGTTCTCAGGCTGGGTGATTTAATGTATTCTAAGTATGAATTTACAAACTTTATATAAGTATTATAGCCACTTTTGAATGTTAATCTTATACCTTTAAACGAGAAAATCTTGTATATATATATATATATATATATATATATATATATATATATATATACAAGATTTTCTATAAAAAATAATATATATATATATATATATATACAGAGTGGATACGACAGATGGGCATTAAATTACACTACGTACACTATACGTGTTAAGTATTAAATCGATACGGTATAAAAATAAAAAGCTACAAAAATGAGATTTTTTTTATTTCAAACAAACTAAATAGCTTACCGATCCGAGTAAAACGCAAACACCCTTGACACTTGCTGGAGCGCGACATGCCCAGGCAGGCGACGGCCGGGGCGATGACCTGGCGCGAGTGGAGTCCTGAGCCGCCTTTGAATTGGGTAGGTACGCTCACAACAAACACTAAATTTATAAGTAGTACTTTTGTATAGTGCGGGCGTTTCTAGAGCAACTGCGGCTGTCACTAAACCTCTCTCTGTATGTTCGTAGAGCCAAAGATGCGTTTCCACGGCATTCGCCGTAAATAAAAATCATGTCAGTGTATTCTGACGCCGTGTAAGTTACACGAGGCATTGTTGAACACACAAAACCAAATTTTAATAACGTGTCTTCATCACATCACAATAAAAAACAGTCAATCACAATAAAAAAACTAACACTAAATAATAATAATCCCAAGTTACGTATCCTGTCACAATAGAGAAAAGAAATACTGTCCTAACTTATTAAGTGTCCTATCACAAATTGCCTCGTTTTCAATTCGTAAAAATAAAAACGTAAGCTTCCGTGTTCCGGTAGGTAGGCACATCCGTTCCGAACGGTCAGCGGTCGCGAACTGAAGTTGAAAGTAGTTATAGTTAGGTAGCAATAAGAAAGAACGCACTGACCTATGTCTATTTCTTTTACCCGCGGGATTTTTGCTATGTCATTGTCTCTCTCTATGTCACTCTCGTATTGAAAATGCAAGTCTGTGTGTGTATTACTTGCGTCGGAGTGGCAAAAACGCTTCGTAGGTATAGATAATCATCTGCTATGAAAGATACATCGTGTTCAAATAGTGAAAAAACTTGAAAAATTATTTGCGGCTAAACTACTGCTCCTAATTAAAAGATTTTTGGTACAGAGCTTGAAAATGGTGCCTAGTATATGCAGTTTATTTTTTGTCTCATCAGTCGTATCCACCCGTATATACAAGGTGTATCTAAATATGTGTACTATGCGAAGGTGGGGGCTTTCAGACCACAATGGTGATCAGTTGTGGGGGGGAGAAAATTAAAAATTCCTATTTTCAGTTTCCCATACAAAAATATTTAATTTCATAATGCCTAAATAAATTGACAACCCTATCCTTGTAACCCCTTGACCCCTTGACCTACTACCTCTGTAGGTCTACTACTACTACCTACTACCTCTGTAGCTGAGTTTAGGGTTGTCACTTTGTATAAAGTCAGCTGTTCATGTTGAAACTTCGTTGCAGTTTTTTCAGAGATACCAATTGAAGATCGAAAAGTCGTTGAACAAAAGTTGTTCCCCGGGGGTCGGAAATTCACCCCCCTTCGGGATAGTACACATATTTTGATACACGTTGTATATATATATTTAGGATCTCGGAAAGTAAGCCAACAATTTTCATGAAATTAAGTATACAGGGGTTTTCGGGGGCGATAAATCGATCTAGCTATGTTTCATTTTCAGAAAAGTTATTTGAATAATAAAAAAATTTAGCGCCATCTCTTGTCGAGTAGTCGAAATCACGAATTAGTGTCACGGAGAACGCCATCTATTGAACTTCTACGTAAACACTCGACACAAAGGTTCCGGAAATTTTCATGAAAATTAGTATACAAAAATATTATTAAATAAAAACCGAGCAAAGCTCGGGCACACCAGCTCGTTTGAATTAAAATAAGTAAATGTTTTGGGAAAATGTAAATCGCCTATGAGCACACCCACAGAATACGTAAGCGCCAGTGCCTTCCAAGAAATTTCTACCAATATAATATAGCTAATATAATATACTAGTGGCCGCCCGCGGCTTCGCTCGCCCGTTCCCGTAACACCCCGTTTCCGTTGCTTTTCCGGGATAAAAAGTATCCTATGTCCTTCTCCCGGTTCTAAGCTACCTCCCCACTAATTTTCTGCCATATCGGTTCCGCCGTTTTTGAGTTATAAATAGTGTAACTAACACGACTTTCTTTTATAAATATAGATATCAGCTATCTTGATTACCATAGTAGGTACAAACTCTACTTAATTTGGGGCTAGATAGTGTTGTGTGGATTGTCCACAGTATTTTATTTATTTTTTGATTATTGATCATTGCTTAGCAAAATTTTGTGTTAAACAGCTGTCAGTGTTTAATTTGTCGATTCATCATCATCATCATCAGCCTGAAGAATTCCACTGCTGGACATAAGCCACTTAAATTGCCTCCTACTAATAAAAAATATTAAATTTGTCGATTAGCAGTCCTTGAAACCAGCCATAAAGTGTGCTCGTATAACCTAGAGACAAACGTTGCTAACGGAGAAAATAGGCTTCCTCAAAAATAAAACACCAATCAGATTTTTAAGGACGACAATGTTTGATATTTTTGCACAATTTGCACTGTGGAACTTTTTGTTTGGGACTTTGAATAACTACAGCGATTTATACAAAACAAAAAAATTAACCAATATTTTGAAAAAAGCGCGCAATAAATTGGTTGTTTCCAATAAAGCCTTGCGCACATCTTAGCGTTCTGCGGTGGAAAACTATCATATTTGACAGTGTTTCACTGATCGCTACCGCAGAACTCTTAGTTGTACGTAGAGCTTAATTGTGCACTACTTCTTATAGTGATTTTATATCTTCAAATACAATGAAATGTGCAAGCAAGTTAGTAGCCACGTTAAGGTTTTCACTTTTTCTCGCATAATTGTCAAACCTTATTTCATAAAACCTTCTTTTTATCTCTCGATAAAACTCAATATAAAGCAAGCCACAACTTTTTTACGCGGAACCCTAAAACTATTAAATTTTGGGTACCTCGCTATCTTTCAAGCCAGAAGGCATAAAGGAACAGCAATAAGGAAACTCTTCCTTATTGCTAGAAAAAGTTAAGGTTTTATAAAATGTATGGACCATTAAAATTACTGCAGTATCTACAGTACGAGCAACAGATTAAGAATGGCTGCGTAGTTTCTATGTTTGTATAGAACAACCGTTTACGTTTAGCGTTCACTGCTGGCCTACCGCAAGCTATGTCTGGCTCTGTCTCTGGCTCTGGTTTTGAGACTGTGTGAGTGTTGACCGTGATACGTTTTAACGTCACACACACAGTCAAGTACATAATAAGTAAAGTGGCGTAAGGTTCGCCATCGACGAATACGTCGCGGAGGACATCATCATCATCATAATAAACTGGTGAGCACTCACACAAACTCAAAACCAGAGCCAGAGACAGAGCCAGACAGACTTTGTGGTAGGCCTATAAGATATCGCCCCACTATTCACCGACTTCCCGCGATCTTAACAATGACATCGACCCATCAGTTTATAAGTGTTTTTTTTGCGATAGAAATCAGAGTATCGCTGCTTAATATCGCTCTGTCAAAGGTCGCGTCAGTGTGTGCGGACCTTTTGGTGAAACAAACACAATAAACCTTGTTGTTTGTCAAAACACTGAAAATACACAATTTTCAGGGAACTCCTAAGTATTTAATAGCGTACCTTAAACGGAAAACACAACCAATTTTCCACGAAGGTTTTAAGAAGCTTTCTGCCTACTCTAGTGAAACGATAATTAAAATAAATAAAATTGAATTATACTTATTCAGTTTTATTTCAATA
Source organism: Thera britannica (assembly GCA_939531255.2). Taxonomy (NCBI): domain Eukaryota; kingdom Metazoa; phylum Arthropoda; class Insecta; order Lepidoptera; family Geometridae; genus Thera; species Thera britannica. Next base: position 24,062,385 of record OW618036.2, read on the forward strand.
GTAGCTTTTTACTGCGGCTTCGCTCGCATGGAGTTTGGATAAAAAAAATACGTAGACATAGACATTTATTTATTTACAACATAAGCACATTATAAACCAGTAAAACATCAGGCCACTGAAAGAAAGAAAATACAAATAGATACTGGTGAATGGTGAAATAAAAAATGAATTTGGATTCGCTAAAAAACTATATTTTCGTTGTTTAATTTCATGTTTGGGGATTTTTACATTATGCTGTTATCGAGCCATTTTTGAATCACCTGTGAGTAAGTTTGATCATTATAAGAAAGTTCATTTTGTTCTACAAATTAAGAAAAAAATATTCTGCGGGTATCAAGTTGCTAACGAGTTCTTTGCAAAATGCGTAATGTGACCAAAGTACTAAAGAACGGCATAATTTTTCTACTACAATGTGACTAGTGCATACTTATTTTGACTGTAAGTTAAATGAACTTATCAAAATTATCAAGAGTGTTGAATGTTGATAGCCCTTTGAGAAATTTAAAAGTCTGAAACGGAACGTGCCTTGAATGCAAAAAGATATAGGTAAACGAATCTCTTGCAGATTCATGTTTGCCTGGTACTCGCAATCGCAACTAGACCAGTTTGTAAAAACAAAATGCATTTTTCCAGCATAACCAGTTGCACATTTTTGCACATTGTTTTAAGATGAAAATTCTGTGTATGCTTTGTCATGTTGGCCTGGTCAACAAGCTGGGCCAATGTTTGAAGAGTAAGATATTATGAATACCGTAAATATTGTGAATCTTTAGGGGAGGTTTGTACAGTCATCATGCCATACGTTGTTTTTTACGTTGGGTATCACTGTATATTCATTCAGCAAGGCTATTTTAACACGTACATTTGAAACATTTTTCTTTATTTTTTAAGCAAAAGAGATCGAACCAGACGTCTTCAAAAGGCGTGCTGTTTTGGTAGGTATAGTCATGTATTAAGAACTGATGGGTATAACACACCTGATGTAAAGGTAATGCCAAATCAAAGGTAGGTTTGGAAGATCATCTACCAGAGGATATAACAGAAAAACAATTATTTTATCACGTTGTGTATTATGTTGACATGCTTGTACCAAAGAAGAGCAAGCTTTTATAAAAATATATTAAAATAAAGCTGAACACGCTCTTTGAAAAATAAAATAAACCTTGTTTTTTGTATCCTACTACGACCTGTTTTTGAGATGGGTGATCCTTTGGAATCTCATAACTCAAAAACACAAAGGCCATAATCATATGTATTAAACAGCTATTTATCACCATTACCTTTTTAAAAAGGGCTTCAAAGGACAAAGCAAAGTTATTTTTTAAAACAAAAGCTTTTGCACACTTTATTATTGAAATATAAATAGAATAAGCAGATTATGAGCGCTCTGCCTATTTTATCAATTATTCCTGATTTTCATAATATGTTTACGCCTGTTTCAGACCTGTCAAGAATTATATTAAAAGCAGCAATAAAATTGCACTGAAATAACACAGCTCAATATACTGAGGATTCCTTAAAACTTCAGAGAGAAGAAAGTAAGAAAAAACATTTATTTTGGACCCACGCTTATACAGATAAAGATACAAGTATGTAGGTACAACTTACTAGGTAGGTAAGCATACGAAAGTACAATACAGTAGATAGCTAGCAGGTAATAAGTAGGTAGTAGGTAAGTACTCGTACACGTAGCAAAAAAACTGAGCAGTAAATGATTCAATCATTCTAAAAATTAATCCTGACATCGTCAAATAATATTATTATTATGTTTATAGGTTCCGGAAAAATGTATGTAATATTAATATTGCTTAGTAGTAATGGGGACGCTTACAAATCGGAATACTAGACGGATGGCGCCCAGTTGGATTGATTGATTTATGGACTTGATTAGCGACAAACGAGTGAGTTCTACCACAGATAAAAGAATACTAGGCTAGCTACTTTTTCAATTTCATTTGAAGATGAATACTGCTTTTATTTATTTTTATCTGATGGATCGATGGAAAAATTTGCACTCGCAGTGTAAAATCAAACGAAATACCCACCTCACAAGTGAACATTCGGCACATTTGGCTTGCATAGTGAGCACTTGCGGTAGCTACTTCACAACGTAGGCCTGTGAGCATACCAAAATCAAATCAACATCAACTTGAGTTCATTTCCTGCCAAAATTTCGGCAAGGCTATGCAACAGCGCCAAAACAGAGCCAAAATAACCAAAAATACATGGCGTGTGCTAAAGTAATACCAGTAACAAACAAAGAACCCTACCTACTGTGGTAGTATGAGAGTTTTATCGTGCATCTCATAAGGATATTCTAATCTTATGAGTGCAGCATCCTAAAATTGGAGACCTTGTAACAGATTTTCGAGAAAAAATATTTAGGACTAACACGCACTCCGATTTATTAGGGATCACTGAACCTGCGTAGGTGTACCTTATCACATTCTTGGGCTTAATCAAAAGCAAATACAAATTACTTCCAGGTAAGAAAATAACGAGGTACAAAGCTACTCAAAAAAAATATCGGATTCAATGAAAAAATTTTGTTCGTTGAAACTGATACATTTTTTTATTTGAAAGAGAGCGGAAACAACAATTTTAGTTTCCTGTACGGTATCTAAGAACCAACATTGTTTTAAGAATGTTCCGGAAATCAGATTGGACATTTTCGTTAAAAACGTTCTAAATGCTTTTTTTGCTAAATGCGGAAAAGCTTCGATATCGCGATTCTTTTTCCGGATAAATCTGATCCAAGAGCAATAAAGCTGGTCGTAATACTCAAGGGTTGAGATCGCTACAGAGTGCAAGTCTAATCCGGAAACTTTAATGAGAGAAAACTTTAGAAGTTACTTGGTTTAAGGTTTTGTACCAAAACTGTGAAGTTCTCAGACTGTGACAATTGGAGATCCATTAAAAAAGGGTCAAAGTTTGGGTGGGTGACTGTATATGCCATTATCATGTTTAGCACATCTGTGCACTGAAGAATACGTTTTACTTATAATCAATCAAAATTACCAAGTTTAGTCGTGAAATAAAATTATATAAGCTGAAGAATCTAAACTCTGATGATTTCATTAGTTTCAGTCTAATACTCGTAGATACCAAAATATTATCATTTTCATTTCAAGGGCTTTAAATTTTATTATAACAAATGGAACGGTACCGATGTTGAATAAGTACTCAACTGAGCGTTTTGTCGTCGTTACAAGTTTGTTTCACGCTACTACGAGTTGCTACGAACCTCTACGCCGTAGACCCTAAAATTTAACTTTGGTACTGAATAAAATTTAAGATAGTTACAGGAAGCCATATTATGGCATTACTTACAATAATTTGGGTATGAGACATTGCATACAGACATTAAAGATAGCCCTGTCAATGTTTGTCATTACCAAGTGGTAAGAGATGGCAATTGTAGATTCGGTGAGTGAAACGCTGTCAAATTTGACAGCGATTCATTGATCGCCATCGCCAACGACCTAGGTGTGTGCATAAGTGCATACATTTTTCAATCAAAAGTAGTTACGTCCAAATATTACATTTGACTGTTTATTTATTTAATTTTTTACACTTTTATTTTCTTTGTTTAGTTATGTTGTACGATAATGTTATGTACCTAACCAATTGATTTATAATTAACATTTCCAATAAATGTTATGACTATCTGTCTGATTCCACCCTTAATCGTGTACAAAAATATAAATTTTAGAAATTCTAACTCAATGTTTAGCGGGAGTTGAAGTTTGTACGAAAATAGCTTCATGTGATTAAATTCTCGCGGGATTCCATATTGGATCTGATTGGACTATTCCTGCACGCCATGTCTCTAAACCGGAAGGATGATCCAGTACCCAATCGGTTGAAATGTTTGTTGATAATTGAATGCCAGCTCCTCGGCGTAAACACACCTTTACTTCTTGATTTGGTATTTGGTACTTAGATTTACCGTACTTAGGGATCAAAGCCGTGAAGCTGTTTCTGTTTTCTACATTGTTACTTGTATAAATATATTATCTCAATTCAGTTGTATTTTCAGTTCATTTGTCATTTTGAAAAGTTATTTTTTAATCTGATAGTTAAAGACATGCGTTATTCTCTAGTTAACGAGCAAAAAGAGCTCATGTTCTAGATAATTGGTGGTTTATTTTCTTGGTAGCCTCAAGCTTTTTTGTTTCAACGAACCAAAAGTTCCCAGTTTTTCTGTTGAACATTTCTGTAGACCAAACCACTGGCATATTATTTTTTCTCATTTTTTCTGTAATTTTGTATCAGATTTTGACAGATTTAACCTCAAAAAATTGCATATAAATATGATAGCAAATGTATTTGACACAATCATTTATTTGATGAAGCTCTCTTGACTGGCCTCTCAGCTCAGTTGGTAGTAGCTCCGCCTTCTGCGCCGTAGGTCGTGGGTTCGATCCCCACCGAGAACAAATATTTGTGTGGTGAACGCAGATGTTTGTTCTCTGTCTGGGTGTTATTTTGTATTCAAAGTATGCATACATGCATACATAAAATCACGCCTTATTCCCATGGGGGTAGACAGAGATCACGAGATCAGAGATTCTAAGTATGTATTTACAAAAAAAAAATAGAATTATTATATCAGCTATCTGGTTCCCATAACACAAGCTCAGCTTTATTTGGGGCTAGATAGTGTTGTCTGGATTGTCCAAAATATTTATTTATTTATTGATATTGGTGTAGTGGAAGTAAGTTAGTGGTAATTAAAAAAGTTATAGCCTACTGAATTTAAAACAAAACAGGATCAGACTCCTGAGATAATTTGGTAAAAACTTATGAAAGAGATTTTAAAGTCATTTAAATTTAAGACGTTTACCTTCAACGTTTTATTTACGGAGCACCTGGCGCTAGTAGATAAATGTTTAAGGTTTATTTTAGGTGTTTCATCTTGAATCTTTAATTCTAGGCTTCATAATACAAGCGGCCTCGAAATGAAATTAGTTCGTACAGCCGTTTCGCCAAAATATACGAGTGTTCTATCCAAAGCGTCTATCAGCCCCAAGCTAGAGCCGTAATCATAAGTTACTACTAACTGCGACCGAATCACAAGTTTCTAATAAATAGTAGAGCTATTTATTATTGTTGACATTACTAACGATTGTTATTTTTCGATGACATTACTGATGACAAACAAATGTATTCAATTTGAAAAGAAAATAATGCATAGAGCGGTACGCACATCTAGAATGTCTGCGACGGTAGTCATTATATCGCTTTCAAATATCGCACTGACAAAGTTCGCGGCAGTTGTGTGCGGATGTATGCAAAACGCTATGCTGAAACTAATCGACACTGTTATCGCAGATCGAAACTTATCCTATACTAATAGTGCTGTTGTGATGTATGTTACTATTTCACGTCTAAAACTAATGAATGGACTTTAATGAAATTTTACAATAATATAGCTTATGCATCAAAATAACACATAGGCTACAATTAGAAGATATTGTAACGGAGAACGGATGTAAGTAATGCTGCCTTCCTACGGTGCGTGGTTCTGCAGATCATCACGCACAGCCGACGACGACGCACGGCAACGCACACAGAAAGGGCTCCTGTGCTACCGCACCGCGCACCTCGGCGCACGAGACCGTTCCCATGGTGTGTCGTGCGAGCTGATCCGCCTCCGTGCGCGATATCACACACCGGTGGGAGAAGGCTATAAGAGGAACGGGGCGTAGCGGGAATGGGGCGAGCGAAGCCGCGGGCGGCCGCTATATAGTCGCTTATACAGGGTGTCCCATAAGTCAACGGACGATACGGGAGAAGAAAACGGACGATAGGCCAAGTCATGACAGCTATCTAAAAAATATAAAAAAAAATTTTTGTCGTGTAATTTTCGAGTTATGAGTATTTTAAAAAAACAAGAAAAACTGACACCCTGTGATGATCTTTTAAGTCCTGTGACTACAAATATTAATTTTTCATGAAACTTTTTTTTGCAACGTAAGCATGAATAACCCTTCTGTAAATTACAATTCAAAATTAAGCCATAACTGCCTCAGTTTTCAATGAAATCGTAGAGTTTTGGCCAACATTTCATTTCAGATAATTACATCACCCAACTTTAACCGTCTGTACCGCAAAAAAATGTACTACACTATCATGGCAAGTAACTTTAAAAAATGACGCATTTATCCAGGATTCAAAAATAGTATAATACTTGCTAGAGTATTCCTTAGTTTTGGAAATAAAAAATGTTTTTTCAACTAAACCGGATTTTCAATCAATTTTATTTCATTAGATAAAATGTTTGTACCCTTTAAATCATGGGTTTAAAATGCCTACGCTGCATTTTTAAGTCGCTCACAATTTACAGGTACAAGTGAATACCATTTCAACAATGCAAGTAAACAGATAGAGCCACCATCTTGTCGAAAGAGTAATAACCATGGGTGTTCAAGTTGGATCAGTTGAGCTGAATGGATGTAAAGCTTTAGTTTAAAGTTGAGTATTACTAAGTGATTTTCGTGGTTTTAGAATGCCTTTTGAGTTTGTACCGAAACAGTAAAATCCGACCCCTCCAAATTAGTTTATAGAACGATACAGCAAACAATTCATAAATCCCCACCGCTTGAGGAAAATTCCCGTTTTTGACACAAAATTGGCCAATCGAATTTAGCGCGCAAACCATTTAGTGGATTAACCAAATCTCCTAAAGCCCCCCTTGCGCACATCTAGCGCGATGGAGATGGCGATATAACTAATCGATATTTGACAGCATTTCACTGATCGCCGCAATGCTTAAGTGCTACTTCTGGAGATTATGAACATCAAACAAAATCACTATTTTTATGAAACAACGGGATATTTACTATGATTAAATTTTTCGGAGTTTTATTCCAATATTTCGGCACAGTTCATCCGTGATCATGGTGCATGCAACTGTGCCGAAATATCGGAAGTCAACTCCGAAAAATTAAATCATGGTAAATATCCCGTTGTTTCATAAAAATAGTGTTAAAAACCATGATAGTTTCAAAAGTTATATCAAACAAAATCGTCATCATCCTCGGCCTGCAAAGGTACCTAAAGTACCAGTACAGTACAGTACACCTACATTACCGGACCTAAGCCTTTCTTGTGTATAGCAAGAATGATTTTGGGTCTATTGGTTAGTGAATACATAAGCGCAAATGAACAAAAATAAAAATAGTGCGAAGTTTAATATTAAAACTTAAATCGCACTTTTTTATTTTATATTAATTCATGCGTTTACGAATTTAGTAGTTTATGTATGGTCAAACAAACAATTTATTTTTCTTCTTTTCTTTCTCAAATAAAACTCAGAAGTAATTTATGTGCGAGCTGGCCAATCTTTTGTACCCTGATTTGGTTTCCAGTACCAAATAAAATTGAATATTAAAGCTACCAGCTAGCTAGATAGATAGGCGCAGTGAGTCGAAGTGTCTTAAATATTTATTTTATAGCAGTTTCTACCTGCAGCTTTTCTGCTCAGCAGTGTTGCTTTGTTTCGGTTTGAATAGAATAAGAATAGAATAATTATTTGATGATGAAATTTTTATAACATTACAATTAAAAAAAGTTTTTTTGAAATCGGTCCATAAATAACGAAATCATGCTATAAGAAATATTAAAAAAAAAACAAGTACATTGAAAACCTCCTCCTTTTTAGGGTTCCGTAGCCAAATGGCAAAAACGGAACCCTTAGAGATTCGTCATGTCTGTCTGTCTGTCTGTCCGTCCGTATGTCACAGCCTTTTTTCTCCGAAACTATAAGAGCTAGACTGATGAAACTTGGGGCGTAGATGTATGTTGTGAACCGCATTTTGAGTTACGTTGCGCGGTGTGCGGGCACGACAAATTAACTGTAGAGCATGCTGCCAGGCAGTGTAACTCGAAACTTCATTAACTAGGTACTTTGAAGAAAGAAGAAAATATATTTATTTAACATAACATACACAGAACGGAACACTGACAAACATAATACTAAAACATAATATAATAACAATACATAATAATGAATAGGCACAAAAAAGAATGAAAATAAAATAAAATACAATCGAACACAAATAATACAGTAGGTAGGTAGGTTAGTTACATAATACATACCCACTCCACTACCTGCGCTGTAGGTATGTTCCGTGCTTAGATGTCATGCCAAATAGGCCCTGACTCAGCTTTTGCTACTTAGCGGCATAGGTATGAACCTACCCCGCCAAGCAGCACTGGTTTTCAGGCAGAGCCTAGGTGACACCACTGGGCAGACAAAAACAATTAAGAAATAACATTAACGCAATATACTTATATAAAAGAAAAGAAAATTAAAAATACAATAAAAGAAAAGAATTACAAACAAAATTGAAACAGAATTTACGCAGAATCATAGATTAAGGAATATTACAATACACAAAATAGGAAGCAGAGAGAAAATAATGAGAGTGTCAAGCTAGCAACCTAGCAACGTTGGTCCGCAGCGCCATCTATGTGAAATAGAAAAAACTCAGTCGAAAGGGTCGGTAAAAATCAAAACAGAGCAATGCAAGCTCGCTGTGTCGCTAAAGAAGAAAACAAGTCGCGTCGCACAATTCCGTTGATAAGTTTAAACTATAAACAATACACAATATCTATGAGCGAATAAGCGCTAGGCGGTTAAAAATTACAGCGGATGTTATTGGCTGTCGTAGTGTGTGAACCCTGAGCACTGTGATACAATTTGTTTGTTTGCTAGAGGTATTTATAAGAAAATCGAAACTGAAAATGGAAAATAAAACCTGGCGAAAATGATGTTCTGAATTTGATGCTTATTAATTTTGTAAGGATTTTACTAGTAACGAAACAGAACGTAGCGTATAAGTGCTAAGGGCAGTGATAGTGTGGGCCGTGGATATTAAGTAGGTACCAAATAGGTACCTACGCCCAGAAATTTAGCTTCTCAACAAAAGTTTTTAACCCAGCGACTTGTAAGTATTTTTGCATTTGTGTCCTCAGTTTATTTATGTTGAAAACTGTAGTTTAAATAAATGTTTCTTTAGAGATAATCTGAAAGTATTAACTGTGTTTGAAAGTATTAACTTTCGTTGGTAAGTTTTACGAAGTAATATCTAGTACCCCTAATTCTGAGTTTTACTCAATAGTTTAAACGTTTTCATTCACCTACGCGTCTCTCACTTTTTAACCGACTTCAAAAAGGAAGAGTTTCGAAATACGGTTGTATGTTTTTATGTATGTTATTGCATAACTTCGTCATTTTATGAACCGATTTAAACAAGTTATGGTGATTTTTTATATCAGATTGGTCCTACGATATATTTATAAAAATAGGTTCAGTAGTTTGGCTATTAATTTGGTTTATCAAGTTTTTTCAAACTTCACTTGTGTATGGAGAAATGATGAGCCAGCAATAATACGTTATGTAGAAACGAACGAGTTTTGTCTCATAATTTCTCCATACAAAAAAGAGTCGTAGTCGAAAGAAACGAATTGTTCAAACTGATCAATTAAAACGCAGAATAAGGGCATAGTACGGTTTTATTTTACAACGTTAAACGCAATTTCACTCATATTTAATTTAATAGGCTTCGTTAATGCATCCATGTTTAAAATTGGATCAGATTTTCAGATAATTTAATTTGATTACCTACTTGTGGTAAGCTTTTCCATCCCACGCTGTGATGCGATGGCTTTTGGCATTTATAATTTTATTGCTTTTTAGTAGTAGAATAACACTAATATTTTATAATGTATCAAAAGTAAAGGCAATTTGATCCGCACTTGATGTGCGGGCTGGTTTTTCCGCAAGTAGGCCGCTGGTGGGCCCTTTTTGCGTGACCCTTTACCCGTGTTGCTCGAACTTTTTATAGGTTCTACAACATGCCGGTTTCCTCACGATGTTTACCTTCACCGTTTTAAGAGTACTGGCATAGTGCACATAAATTTTTCGACAGAAAAACTAATTGGTACATGACTAGATTTGAACCCACGACCTTCGGATTGGAAGGCGGAGCCGCTACCACTACACCACCAGTGCTCTCATCAAAAATAAAGGGATGGGATTTGATCCTACAACCATGCCCTTGCTACGGATAAAGTCTTTGTAAAGCAAACACCCCAGACAGAGAACAAACAACTGTGTTCACCACACAAATATTTGTTCTCGTTTCTCGAACCCACTAACTTACGGGGCAGAAGGTAGAGCTACTACCAACTGAGCTAAAAGGCTAGTACAGTAATTATGTAGGTATTTACACAATTAATAGGTCCTCCCACGTACATTTCCGGGAAGGGCGATATGTATTGGTTATCCTGGACATATGGTGGAGCTGAAGTCCGTAAAGCGAGGTTCTGATTACACAGATCGACGAACGCGTAGATAGATAAACAAACGCGTAGAAAAATAAACTCATTAAACTAAATAAGACTCGAAATCCTATAAAATAAAACAATCTCTTGGCCTGTTACTGAAAATATAATTAAATTCTTCTGAGAAGGTGTTTCGCTAAAATTGTTATTATATTATAGGCTTGTAACAACTCTAAAAATAATGGTTTTAAGTTATTCTATCTACTTTGTATTATGAGTAACACCATCAATTTGCCTGTCTGTCTTTACTCAGTAACGTTTTATTTTAATTAGCACTAAATGCCAACCGAGTGAAGACGGATGCCAGCGCAACTTAATTCTCATTTTCCTTTTCGTCGAGAAGTATTATAAATGTCTGGTTTTTAAGACACTTCACAAGAAAAGGACGCTATCTTTATCAGTTGAAAGAACTTTCGTAATCAACGCGGTGACACTTTTTAAATTAGTGTTTATTTTCGTACATCTACTATTTTTTTCATCATAATTTATTTAGAGTTAAATAAACCGTACAGGGTGTCGCTTCTGAAAATACAAATCACTCAAGCGATCGCGTAAATCGAAGTGAGTTGTCAATTTTTGTTTGAAAAATTTGAAAATGAAACGAATTTGGTACGACAAGGGCTAAATTTAGAGTAAATGAGTCATGCGATTAATATTCATCTGTTGTAAATAATGAAAAATATGTAAGTCACGCACGCCTCCTAGAACGATTGCGAATGAGAAAAATGCCTCATTCGCATGAAGCATCCGCAGAATTTTGGGCAAAATCGTGAAATGAGCGAAAAAGCACAAAATCGCGCGTGGGGGTGCGATTTTTACACGTGCTTCTTGTACTCACTCTTTTTGGGTGTATCTGTGCCTGGGGCTTAGAAACTGTTCTATTTTTAGCCCTATGTTTCAGTTTTTAAAAGTTTTGTGGCCGCTATATTAAGTTATAAAAAAAGGACAACAAAAAGGATTACTGCTTATAGATAAAACAAAAAAGTTCCAACGTTACATAATCTCACAAGTAACATAACAGTTTTTAATAAAATTTGCGCAGGCGTTAAATACAAGCGATATTTAAGGAACGTTTATTGTCTTTGACAGATTATTCCGTGCCTATTCCAAAAGCTCTTAAAAGTGATGCTATTGCGAGTAACATGATCGTATACGATATGGAATATACTGTGGGACCCCTTTATCCTAAAAGGGGTCCGTAGCCCACTGAATGACGATAAGGTAGTGTAAATATTACAGTGATAGGTTAGGTATCATTAATAGTACTTTTTTTAGGGATTGTAAATTATATTAAGGGAATGTTCATAAGGAAAATACTCTGGCGCCAAACCCGTCTCGGGACTCAAAACGTGACTTTCAATCCCATATACTGTAGATGTCTTTCAGGGTAAAAAAGCTTTTTTATTTACTGGCATATTATTTTGCTACGATTTTTATGTATGTTTTTCTAACATAAAACCCTCCGTTAGGTATATTTCCGTTTTATCGTTGCGTTAAAATCACATTTTCACATGTGAAATATTATAAGCACCCGGAAAAGGTTTTCATTGGTTCCGGGTGTATTTAAATACATGTTTTACACGGGTTCCATAATATGTATCAATAGAATCTGGATAATGGGCATATTTTACTTCAAACGTTTTCAAAGATTTTAAATATTAAAACAGCTTAGTCTTGTTTTTTGCAAATATGAAAGAAGCATGAGTTCCTGGATATTTAATTAAATATCCGAAAATATCCATCTCTTGTTAAGGCCTGTCAAAAACAACATTTTTTATTCGACGAAGAGATCCTTCGTCGTCGTCTATTTTTTTTTTTATTTGGCCGTTCTGTCACACTGCTGGGCAAAGGTCTAGCAAATTATTTTTCAGATTAGTTGAAACGCTTTCATTATTATAATATATTATGGCAGCGTTTCAGCTGATCGCCATCGCCATCGCCTAGATGCGCAGGCCTTTAGAAATCTAGAATATTGAAACATGATAAATCTCTGTCCCCTAAAACTACCCGTAAACCCAGCTTCAATGCTGGATAAAATACAGTGAACCATTTCAGGAAGAGCTCGAACTTTTACGTACTGTGAAGTTTGGTTGGAGTTTTTAGTCGTGATAGAGACCCCGCCGACGGCAGACGTCTTTCACTGTTGCGCAGACTCCGCGATCTGTTTCGGAATTCAACTCCGAACTTATGATGTTTCAAACTGTTTAATGGTGGATTAAAAAAAAGTATAACTTTTACTAAATTATTAACAATGTAAATTAGTTTTAGTGACACTTAAAAGTATTTGTAAACTAATTTGAAGAGACCCTTTGTTACTTCAAACAATTTAGTGTATTTTATTGGAGAGAATTAAACTCTTTCGAAGTTTGTGACTATAGGCACAATTTTTGTGAAGTGCAACTGACATCTGCTTGTACCAAGACCAAGGTAAATAGTTTTCTTTTGACATGTATTGTGTCGTAGTATGTACGAGTATTATTCCAATACTAAAAACTATACCATTTAATGAATTGCCTAGCCGTTTGCGTTTAACTACATGCCTAGTCAAGTTATTTAAAAACGTAAAAACATGATAACCTAACTAAACCTGGCCCTAAAAAGTACAAAATATTTTGACACATGCGGTTTTTTTCGTCTTGATACGGTACTTGGTGATTTTCTTATGATTCAAAATCCTTTCACCACACTGGTTTGTGAGAACCAGTGACACGATAAAAATAGAATTACTCAGAATCATTAAATAATAGATTTTACTACCTGGCTGCAACATAGATATTTAATCATATGATTTCCAACATAAAACAATTATACATTTGTTCCTGCCTGCCAATATTTATTTATTTTATTTTTATATATATTTAAATTTCAAAATTTTCAAATTTATTTTATTTATTTAAAAAATAAATGTCCACTCGTGCGAAGCCGAGACGGGAGCTAGTATAAAATACATAATTTAATTAACCAAGATTTAGTGTAATTTATGATTTCGCAATGGTTCTTACATTTGTGTGAAGGATTGCCCTAAGCAAATAACAATAAGGTCTTCTATAAATGTTGGTATCCCAACCATTTGGTCTAAACAGATATTAATGGCTTGCTTAGTGTTTGGGAGGGAAATTTATTACTGGAATCAATTTAAGGGCCAACTTTGGTGAAATGTTGCACGCTGAATACGACTTTACAATGAAACTGTAATTACTGCGTTTACTCGTCTTAACTAGTGGTAGTGAACCTAATGTACCTATTTTTATAACGCTTTTATTAGCTTCATCTGTATGTATGAATGTATGTATGTATGTAACCGACCCCTTTGAGCTCGATTTTGTCCTACTTTGAACGAAATAATTAAAAAATCACGCTTTTATAACTAATTGAACTAAAAAGTTAAAAATAAAACTGTAATAATTAATTGAAAAATTTATATTATTGTACAAAAAGCGTGGGGGACTTGATTTTGATTGTTGTAAATATTTTATCAATAGTTTATTATATCTGAAATTATTATAAAAACCACCCCACGATTTTTTGTACAATAATATAAATTTTTCAATTGATTATTACAGTTTTATTTTTAACTTTTTAGTTCAATTAGTTATAAAAGCGTTTTTTTTTTTAGTTTTTTAAACTATAATTTATTTTTTAGTTATTCCTTTAGTAAATTAAGCAAGAAATTCATACATTTATTTCACTTGTGCGGCAAATATGGCAAAATTGCTAGCGTTTCATAAAATCCGGAAAATGTTGATCTCCTAATCAAATAACTTAGGCTATAGAAGCTAATTATTATGAAATAGTTTGCGTAGAAATTAATCTATTTTAGGGCTGACCTTTCTATCACTAGGATTGCAAGAATCACTTTGAAACGTCTTAAAGCTAGGTGAGTCTAGGTGCGTGTTCCACGCGTTCCACTCTTATTTTTGACAAGCCTAAAAAGTAACACAATTTATAACTCAAGAACGGCTGAGTTACAGTTTTCAGAAATTGGTGGAGAGGTAGCTTCATACCAGGAGACGAACATTGGATACTTTTATTCCAAAATAGTAACGGGAACGAGCCGAGCGGGCGGCCGCAAATATGTTTAGGTAGGTATATAGCGAATACAATATCTGTGGATAGAAAAATTTGCCTAAAAAAAATCGGTTGCCTGTAAAATCGGTTTACTAACGATAGTTGAACGTGACAGCGTGATGGAATGGTTGCATTTTTCAAAAGAAAATTTTAATTTTATTTGTTTGATAGATATTTTGTATGGATATATATGATGGCAATCACAATTGAATTGATTAAATTTATTCTGAATACGCTGCCGAACGCGGAGGCCGATTGTGCCTCTTTGTCGCTCGTTCCGCGCTCTCGCTTGCACTTCAAGCCTTAAATGGAACGCCTCAGAGCGAGGTAACGCCGCATGACGTCATGTTTTTTCGTGTGTGCAGCCGGCTCTATTGAATTATAAGACGTTGTCACGTCAAATATTATCAGTTCTAATAAAGCCAAAAATACCCTTTGTAAACTGTGCTTGTTGACTTATCCCAGAATATTAAACGTCAAAGTTTCACTTCAACTTCACCCCATGTCGTAAAGAGATAACGCCTTCAAAACTACTAGGTAAATAAAACAGCGAATTGAAGTTGGAATCGTACTTCACTGCCAGCAGCGTAAACAAGATTGAAGAGAGATTGCAAGTTATATACCGATCGGATTTAAAAAGCGTTCCGTTTTTTACAAAACTGGATCGGAAAAGCGACGATTTCAAATATTGTATAACCCAGATCGCAACAGGCTCACGAGCGTAAAGGTATCACCATGGGAACGGTCTCGTGCGCCGAGGTGCGCGGTAGCACAGGAGGATTTTTCTGTGTGCGTTGCCGTGCGTCGTCGTGCGCGGTGCGGGCTGGTGCGTGATATCACGCACGGTAGGAAGGCGGCTTAGAGCGTACAGGTGGATAACGTATGCCTAGAATCGGATTAAAATTGCAAAAGCTCGAAACCCCTACACTCGCAGGAGTAATTCCATGCCGTAACCCATAAACCAATTAAAAAACATGTTCAACCGGCTTCCTAACACTGATTTAACTACCGCTAACCGCTTTAAAACGGCTACTGCTTTTAAACAAACGTGGGAATTCGAGAACACCGCAGAAAACATTTTCCAACATGAAAGCCTAGCTTTTATCAATCTTGCTAATGCAAAACTAAGTAGATAAGCCTGAAGTTCGAGATTGGTTCACCAAAATAAACAGATCTTAGAATTCAGCATGAATAAAATATAACCATCTAAACTTGTTTGAACTTGGGTCTTTCAACAGGAAGTCTATATATAATTATAACAATTAGTCGTGACGTGACACAGTTGTTCTGGCTTAAGGTAAAGTTTCTGAACAAAGTCAAAGGCCAGAATTTTCTGGACCCGTGTCGACTGACACATACATTTTGTATTAGACAGACAGAAACATGGAGAGCAGTCTCACGCTGCTCGCTCTAAAAATGCATGAGACCGATAAGTTTCTGGCTTACCACAACATGTCTTACTGTTTCTTGGGCCCGCGTCGACTGTCTCATGCATTTTGTAAGACACAGGCAGAGACTTAGGGAGCAGTCCCTGGCTTTTCACTCTAAAATGTATGGGGCTGATGAGTTTCTAGCACACCACACACGTGGAACAGGAGCCCTAATGTCTAAGTCAACTCGTAATCGACATCGACTTCATTTGAAACCTAGCCTAGACTTTAATTGTCGCTTTCGTATTGTATAACTATCTGACATAAAAGCAACACCACCACCACCGAAATTCAAACCTAGTGAATGAATGGAACTTGATGGAAATTCGTATTTTGGCGTTTTCGCAATTGCGTAACGCCAAAATTAACTTCAGTTGGATAACTTAGACAATACCAAAAAAATCTGCCTGGGTCCACCAGTAACAATCGGCTTAAAGTTCACTGAAAATGAATTTCAAGTTAGACAATAAGGCTGCAGGTTTGCTTTTTCCACTGACTTGATGAAAGGCGGTGTAAAGTTTAGATGTTACTATTATTCAAGTGTAGATGAGATGTGTATTTCAACTCTTTAGTCGTTTTGACTCAACACCGCTCTGTTACTCTGTTACGTGTCAGTAGAATCATACCCTTATAGTGGAATTGAGACGTGGTCGCTTACTAATAGCTTCATAAATAAGCTGATAGTTACGTCACTGGGTATGGAGAGAGCTTTGGTAGATTCGCTGCGTGATATTATCAGGAGCCTAATTCTCGGGCCGACCGAGATTTTCAATGTCCCTTAAATACACATTGGCATTGCAACCCCGTACTTTTTCTGTGTTTTCCGTATATCGTAGCTGTCGAGGCTTCTACGGTGAAGTCGTCGATGAATTACTCAAGGAAATCATCCATTCTCTCTTCTAAAAGAAGCAATAAAATAAAATAGCAAAATGATCCGAGATGAGCCGAGAATTAGGCTCCAGTACCCGAAATCGGAGTTCTGCTACCATATTTCGTCTACCAAATGTTTTTGCCTATTATCTCTCTCTATTGTCTGTAGAAAAGACAGCAAAAATATGTTACGTAGAAACGATCGAAACGAGTTGTCGTCTCATCAATTTTCCATACAAAAAAGAGAGACACGTGCTCACATGAAAACAACATGTGGTAGCAAAACTCCGACTTCGGGTACAGAAATGAGTAAATCACGAGAGCCAAGGTCACCAACGTAACTTGCAGAATAATTGAAGTAGCAAGGGGCAGATTATAGCTCGAAGACCCAACTTTTGGGGAAGTTTCTCGAATGATAATTACGAACCGGAAGACGAATCAATTATTGTATGGAGACTCGAGGAAGATAGATAGGTAGATTACTCTTTATTGATTACCATGACACATTATGTAAGTAGGATACAGATTTTATCTTTAAAATAAACAGTCACAGTAATACACATACACACACCTTCAGTCACAGAAGTAGTAGTAGTATTTTATGATAATCATTTTGCTTATAATGTGTGTGTTTTTGTGAGTAATTGCTATACGAATATCTTCTAAAATAAATGACATAATAATAATATTGCAATGGGTGGCTTTGTAGCACATAAACAAGAGATAAAGTTTGATGTATTGAATAAATTTTACATAAATTAACCCTACATAAACGTACTTAGTAACGTAAGAGGCACCGGTATTACTATATAGAGATATGTAATTGGAATACAGCCAATGCGAGGGGTACTGAAGGGAAAATAATACATATTACACGCAGTACATCGCCGTGGTCTCTGCTACTACTAAAAGGCATTATTTTATGAAAGTTGTAGCGTTTCGCAACATAAAATTATGTATCTCGTAGGTCTGTTTCATTTATTACAAAAACAATGAATAAGTCGGGTTTGAGAAGCGTCTCTTCTCAAATGTGGACAAACATGTGAAACTTAACCAATTTATATTTCAATCTTAATCATAAATTCACCGCACGTATTGTACCCCTGTTACATCACTGGGGCATTGTGATATGACACTCGTACTTTTGATACCCCTGACCCTCACATGAAAACTACCATTCTACGAGTACGATCTAGATACTAAACTACGTGCTTTTTAGCACGAGCATGTCCTTAACCAGAAATTGTTTTACCTAAAATAACATTCAAAAAATAAACATGATTTCACCTAAAACACGCACGATTTAATGTCTGCCCCAGTTTTATAACACTTTTGAACCCAATTTGTAGTTTTTAAAGCTAGCTAAAACTCTGACGATTAATCAAAATTAAATGTATTTTGAAATTATAAATGCGGTGGAATTGTTTTAATTTAGTTTCGACTTCACATTGCAAAATTCTTGGGGTACTTATTCGGCAAAGCGGTTCAGAAGGAGTTTCTTTTTTATCACATTTTACCAAAGCTTTACTTTATAAAATGTATTTTATGAAGAAAAACGTGCCACTACTCCAAGAACAAATCTCCTGTCAGTGATTTGATTATCATTGGCACCCCATTTTCATTTTCTAACTATGTTTTTCGTTTGTTTCAGGTTATCAAAAAGCAAAAAGAGCAGTGTTCTATTTGACTTCTCGTGAAAAGTGACAGCAGTGTTATGTGACTTATAATTTTAAAGTGACAAATACGCTTCTAGAGATTTAAACCATTTTCTCATTGAAACTTATATGAAAAGATTTAAGAATCTATCAAAAAGAACGGCAAAAAATCACGGAAACAATTTTTGAATTCAATAAATATTAATGCTTTTTACGGATATAGAACACTGAAGTGCACTTTCGATGTTTCGATTTTCCGCCTTGTTTAACCAGAACAATGTAGTTTCACATCATTATTTGACTTCACGACTCAAAATAGGACAATAAATAACTATGAAATTCCTTGATATTCGAGCACAAATAATTAAAACTTTAGTAATCATGCAGAATTTACACATCAAATAGAATGGATATTATGTACAATATTAGTTTGGAACGGCAGAAGTTCTATGACAACCACGATTTCAAAAACATGGACCAAACGGACGGGGTGGAAGTGAGTACAAATTTGTTTAATATGAAGTTAATTTATTTTAAAGCCCCGACGACAGCCATTGGGGAATAAAGGCTCTCTAATAGAGACCACGAATAGAGACACGAGTTTTCACCATTTTATTAGTACTAAAGTAATTAGTAATAGTCAGTAGGCCTACAACAAGCTCTGTCTGGCTCGGTCGCTGGCTCTGGTTTCGAGTCTGGGTGAGTGGTCACCAGTGTATTATACTGTGTGTGTGACGTTTCGACCTAGGATTTATTTAGTCAACACTCACAGACTTAAAACCAGAGCCAGAGACAGAGCTTGTGATAAAACTAATACTAATACCTGATCAAAAAACGAAAAAAAAAATACTACATTTTCTAATGAATATCTTCATTGACTTGAGAAAATAAAAGGAAGCAGAGAGCACAAGAAGAAACTAACAGGATAAGGAACAAAATATCCGCATAGACACTCTGCTTCAGTAATGGATACGCGTCTTTGTTCCAACGAACCTTATTCTCGTATAACTCCACACAAAAGCTGGATATTATAGCCCCCAGCGCCATCTGCTTTTAACAAGGATTGCCTTCCACGCCACCTTGTTATAATATAAGTATAACAAAATAAGACGGCTCATACAAAAGCACTCACAACTTGGCGTTAGCTTGCTCGATAATTTTTATATGATCTTCTAGGTTCTGCCTGCACATTTTGGTAGGGTGACTGCTTGTACTAAATCTACTAAGTACGTTCATGCTTCGGCGTGCTTCAATGACCATGTTACGCCATGACGGAGGAATTTATAATATAGCTTCAAAATGCGTGTCAATTTTTTTGACCACGTCACTGAAATTTAGCAATGAATTACCATTTATAACTGACTTTAAATAAAAAAGAGGAAGTTATCAATTCGGTTGCTTTTTTAATGTTTGTTATCGCATAAATTCGTCATTTAGGTAAGAGTTATTTTGAGTTTTTTTTAAGACTTCCACTTATACTTCGAGATTGGTCCCATACAAATTTCATCAAGCAGTTTAGCCTTTCAGTCGGTTTCTCAAGTTATTTAAACATAACTTGCCTCACAAAATGTGACATCAAATTAAACTCGTACCATGGTTTGAATTTTATGTCGACAGTGTTACGTATGTTATTTGCAATGACGACGCGCTGATCTAGCAGCAGTAACTTTGGAAAAAAGAAAACCGTTCATGAACCCACACACATATTTTTAGTAGTAGAAGGTACCTACATGAAAGGAGTTTCTGTGAAGCAAACTTTAATCTGTTAAAACGTTCTTTCACTAATAGTTGCAAGGTTCTATTCAGAGCCATCCAATCCCATCTAATAAGAAATCTAACGCACTACCGACTCAGTAAAAACGAAAGATATTAGAACGAGTTCGCTACACCAACTCTACTTTTTTCCTCAATGTCAAAGAAAAGTGATTTTGAAAAAGGTTTACGTACATCAGAAAAACAATTTAAAGGGGAGCATTCGCCTAACAACCATCTGTGGATTTTGGTGACTAGAAAAACACCCCAAATACCTACCAAATGTGGGGCAATTGGGTATCATCGTGGCACCCTTATCAACAGTTATAAATGAATAGGATTGCTTGGTACTTTTTGCTGTGTTTCTGTACGTCTCATACACAGTTTTTTTTTTCTTTTGTATAGACATGCCATGCCGTGCCGTTCCATGTTCCTCTTTTTATGATAAGTTATGCTGTACTTTCGTTTAAAAATATATCTTATCCTACGTACCTACACAACACTACATACTATTATCGTCTTTTACTAATACACCAAAAATAGAGATTTCGGCGAGCCCTCTCAAATAATAGCATGGGATAGGTAGACTTATTTGAATAGAAAAGAAGTACATAGGCACACGCTAAACGCTTTTATAAAGCTTATAACCTGTTAGAGAGAAACTCAAAACCGTTACCAAAAGGTAAGCCAATTTGTATGACAAAAAATATCGCACAAAGCTTTCTTTGTAACAACATAATTTGATTGGCATCAAAGAACACACAAAGGCGTAAACTGATATTCACAGGTTGCTAGTTTGTAAAGCCTTATCCTTTTTAAAGTAACCATGTGTGTGACTAGAAAAAAACACAAATAGTAGTAGCCTAGAGGTAGTGGCCCGCCTTTCAATCCTAAGGTCGTGGTTCAAATCCAGTCGTGCACCAATAAGTTTTTCCGTTCTAAAATGATTTTGCACTATGCCAGTAGGTATTCTCAAACGGTGAAGGAAAACTTCGTGAGAAACATCGTACCGTACATAGGTTATATCTATAAAGTTCGTACTTTTTGTGTGTCACTAAGTGTGGAGAAATATTTTCTCCTTTCTCCACGCTTAGTGACAAGATAAGAAGAGGAAGACAGGAGTATCCACTATCCATGCACTCTAGACCAGCTATCCACTTATCTAAAGTGGCAAAGTGGCACTTTTTTTAATGAGAAACGTCTATTTTTTTGTTCTGGTGCTGGATACAAAGTCTTTTTGCCAAGTCTTTTTTGTTTGAGGAACGTAACAATGTTTCAATATACTCATTACAGATCAATGAGGTTGGAAACCAAGGAGTTTTCTCCCCTCTATAATATAAATTTTTTTCAGATCAGTAGTACTCGTAGGAACTACTGAAAAAACTTTTTTAGTCGGTGGTTTTGGTAAGATTCAAATAGATTCTTATAAGAAAATGTTCATGAAATCTTTTAACTATTTTACTAAGATTTAATCATTTTTGTCTATGACAAGTTAAAAGAAACTTATATTTCCTTTCGGTCGAAAGGAGGCTTCCAGTCAATGCTTAGGCCATCTATTGGATTGTTAGCATCTAATTCTCAGATAATGTTTAACCAATGCTTTTTGCGGTTCTAATAGAATGACCTACTACTGTTCCTCATTAAAAAAGTAAAAACAGGCCTTTGCATCCATTGTAGATGATTTATATAGCGTCAGGGGCAACTGGTGATTACTCAAGGCCCTACTTACAAGACTCTACAGTGCCTGGGACAGGATTTTAGTTGGAGTAGGTTTGCCCAGCACCTTTGCCATCCTGACAGCTTAGTCGGCCTAATCCACAAGAAAGTAATGCGGAGCTGACTAAGCCACGGGTTTCCTTACGATGTTTTCCTTCACCGTTTGAGAGTATTGTGTACATAAATTTTTCGATAGAAAAACTCATTGGTACACGACTGAATTTGAACCCAATTTGTTCCTCATTATTATTTATGCAAACATACTTACATACCCACGTTTTTAAACAGGGATAATAGATAGTCTGGGTGTGTAAGGCATATTATGTGAGTTGAAAACATATATAATTATGAGTAAAATGATTGATATAATGGTACCTAACCCATAATTAACATTATTGTCGTAGTTGTAATTTAAGTCCCAAATTCCTATCATTAATAACGTCGTAATGAGACCACACTACCTTTTATAAAATGTGGCTTCGTTAAATACGTTAAAATAACAACGTTTTTAGTGTGGCTCTAACGAGTTTTAGGCTGATTGTTTGTAAAAAAACCAAACCTCTTTTTATAAAACACATAAAAACTTTTTGTAACAAGCCAATTTCGTAGGTAAATAACTTTTCAAATTTTAAAAATGGAATGGTGCTCCCGCGATATGCTTTTGTTTATGCACTAGAACTTTTTGTTTTGATTTGATGAATGAAATCTATTAAATTGTCAGCATATAAATCAAGAGATAATTTTATTATTGCATTCATAGACATTATTATGGTGTTGATAACCAGGGGGACTTTTTCATTCGTCATAGTGCATTAAAAAAAAAAGAAATTGAGTAAATCGTACTGTAAATCTACTTAGAAAAAACCCGGGAAACTAACGACTGTTTACTTCTTCCTCAATGATATGCGGTAATTCTATACTTAGCTCAGTGGTTTATCTAACTGGTTTTCAGATGTAAGATTTTCTTTTTCTAAAGTTCTTCCCGTTTCCAGGTGATCTACTCATGGCAGATGGATTTCAACCGCAGTTCCCTTGGCGCTGCCACTCTGCTAGTCCCTCGGAGTCCAACGCCAGCTCCGTCCACTATAAGCATGCCTCTCTGGGCACACAACTCCTGGGTTTGCCTGTTTGCTGCTATGCTGGCGATCGCTATTGGGGGAAATGCTATCGTGATATGGATTGTTACTGGTAAGATAATAGTCTTTTTGTTTCAGCGGTTTTTTTAAATCAGTGTTTTTTATTGGCGTGAAGTTATTTTTAATTATTTTTTAATGACTTTATTTATTTTATAAACTTTGAAATATTTGAATTAAATCAAATGTAATTAAAAAAGTTATTGAAGTCCCATTGACTGTTTAAATTGAAATTTAATACGCTGGCTATATTGTTTTCACTATTAAACCAAGTGGAATTATCTATTTTGTAGAAATTCTCAACTTTTGATTGCAATCATTAAACCCACCTGCTACTCGAATATAACTGAAATATTAGATATTCAATCATCACAAAATATATTTTGTGCTTTATTTTGATCATTAAGGATTAATTAAATTAGTTTTCTTTTGTGATATTACTTAATGACATTTGATTGACTTCAGGTGTTTGACCCTAAAATAAACCTAGCGCACATTTAAGCGATCTGCGATGGAAATCAGTAGGCCTACCACAAGCTTTGTCTGGCTCTATCTCTGGCTTGGGTTTTGAGTCTGTGTGAGTGTTGACTAAATAAATCCTACGTCGAAACATCACACACACACAGTATAATACAATTCTTCTTATCGAGTCACTGGTTTTTGCGAACCAAGTGTGGTGAAAGGATTTTAAGTGCGCCTCAAGGAGGATCACTTAAAATATAATCTATATATTGTATACAGGGTTATTCATAATTAGCTGCAAATACTCAGGAATTAGGTTCAACAAATAAAATAAAAAATATTTATAAAATGATTTTTTTTAAGTTTTGTTATGAAAATCCCGAGAAAATCGATAAAGAATATCCTTTGGAATCATTGGCGCCTGACCTATTTTGACCTTTGATCCGCGCCCGCGCGCCGTGAGCGACACTCTGCGTTCAGTCACCGCCTGGGTGGGTCATCGTCCTGTTCTCCATGGCCGTAATTATGCAATAGCCGTAAAAAAAAAAAAAATTTTGATACAAAAACTTAAATCAAAAATTAAAAAAAATCATATCATAAATATTCTTTATTTTATTTGTTGAACCTAATTCCTGAGTATTTGCAGCTAATTATGAATAACCCTGTATAGGTATATAAAATATACATGTAATATATCACTATAATACACTGGAGGGCACTCGCACAGACTCAAAACCAGAGCCAGACAGAGCTTGTAGGCCTACAGTGAAACGCTGTCAAACAACAGTGATAATTAATAGCGTTTCACTGATCGCCACAGCAGAACGATTAGATATGCGCAAGGCATATCTAATTTAGTTTTAGTATAGCACTGACTGGTACTGAATCTATCAATTTCATTTATCAAGTAATTTTTCAGCTGAAATGATATCCTAAAAGCTGAGTAAACGATCAAAGAAAGTTATGTCTAAAGGCTATTTATACTCGTTTATCGCTCATGATGTCGTTTAGGTTATTATCTATGCGTGCCGTATGAAAGAAATATGTACATTAAAATTAGTTTTATAATCGGTTGTCTATTTTCTGCTGCCTCTCATTGTCTGAAGGGTGTGTGCTGCTGAAATTACAGTTACATGAAGCTTAACATCGTCTGCCCTATAGACACAGGGTAGTGCATTGTAGGACACGTTCTTATCGTACTGATGATTTTAAATAATGGTTCAAGTAGCAAAAATTAACTATACCTGTTATTGTACTAGCACCCATAATCTTTAAAATCCGGAAAACAAACGCAAGCGTCACTTGACGGCAGAAATAAGTACGAATCATCGTACACTTATTTCTGACTTGTATCGTGATTATGACTTCTTTTCTATCAAGAAGGACTTTTCGGGACGAACTCTTTTAATCGACTTCAAATAAAAAAGGAGGAATCTTCAATTCAGTGGTATTTTTATTTTTATGTTTGTTATCGCATAACTTTGTAGGTAATTTATGAGTCTATTAGAAAAAAAAAAAAATTTGAAAGGTTGCTTTCATATTGGCCCCATAGTTATTTCAAGAAAATCGGTTCAGCAGATTTGCTATACAGTCGGTCAAAGTTGTTGAAACCTATATCTACAAATATATAACACGAGAGAGAATTTAATCAGCAACTTTAGATTGTATTTGCAACTGCACCCAACTCACAAAGGAAGCAAATACAGATATTTACTTCCTTGAAAACTTATACGCAGCAAGCGATGTTGAGCGAGCCCCTTGAGCGTATTTCACCTGAAAACCGTTTTCATCCATTCCTGCACATCCCTCTACTATTTTCCAAGTCAAAGTGAAGTGCCTAGGGACGTCCGTTCACACAGACAGGCTCGGAGAGCATCGGCACGCATTTTTTCTTTTCACACAGCGGTCTGTGTGAAAAGAAAAATGCGTGAACGATCCGGTGATCTTAGACGCTTGAAGTTGGTCGCAGCGGAGCCGCCAACTATTTCACATAGACCGGCTGGAAGCGATCTGAAAGCGAATGCGCTCACAGCCGACGAGAAAAGTACGCGATCGGAGCCGGTCAGCTCCTCTTATTATTTCACACCAAGCGCGCTCAAGGATTCTTAATGACAAATGCTAAAAGCTCTGTTTTCAACGTGATAAGAATCTGCTCTCCTCTCCGAGCCGGTCTGTGTGAACGGATGTCTTCCGAGTTTATATCCGTCTCTAGGCAAATTACCCGCTTCAGTTGACCCGCATTTATAACTTAAAACTAGGTTTATGCGAGTGAAGTAATTGTCAGGATTAACTTTGAAAGGATGTGTAGAGCATGCATTTAAGACCGTGGCCCCATTAGGCGTCTGTGTCGCGCTTTCTCGCTAAAATACTGAACCGATTTTAATGAAAGGTACATAGTTAGTCAAGCACTCAAAGTTTGTAAAAGTTTATAAGGTAAGTAAGGTTTATGGAAATATTTAAGCTATTCTGATTAACATTTACGGATCCATAACAAAATGTGAAACTGACGTTAACACAATAAGCACTGTGCAGACGTGCGGGGGGGTGACTACAGCGCAGTGACTTACCCGATCTTGCCGGTTTTTTATCTACCCTGAAACACTATTCCACGTGGACGAAGTCACAGGCACAGGTAGCATAAAATATTATAGACAGGCAAAGAGTTAGCTCTCACAATTTGCCTAATGGGGCCGCGGCCTTAGCTTTCAAAGACCAGTTTAATAAAAAGGATCTTACAATTTGTATAATTTTATGTTTTATGTTCCTTTGATATTATAATGTATGGCAACGATAAGCGTCTTGTGGCTTAATGAGGCACAAATATCGAAATACTAACTGCTTTCTTCACGATGTTTTCCTTCAGTTTTTGAGGGCACTTGGCATTGTGCATGTCTCTTGTATTTTAAAATGAAGAAAGCAATAAAAGCAGATTTATTTTTCTACAACTTCTTACGCCAAGTTAGTGGAAAATAAGTCGTTCGCCAGCAATATGGTTAATATAGGCACATAGTAGAATTTCTGGAAATACGCGGATAATAATGTAGTGGCATGCATGAAACCTAGGGATAGCTCAACTGATCCAAATCAGTGCCAGGCGGAAGTACCCAAGACGCTGGCGGCATTGCCATGACAAATAGCATTGCTGATGCCTATATACGTATTAGTTTTGTCGATCCCTTGCTTTCAAAATACTATCTGACCGATCGCCGACACTATGGGTGTTATTAATAATCCTGGCGTAGCGTTGGACTAGTTGATCCGTGTTTTGTCTCTTGCATTGACATGCAATTGTCAACTCGAACAAATGTGACAAAACACGATTTAACTACTCCAGCGTTGCGCCAGGATTATTAATAACACCCTATAAGTGTGAGCACCCCTGCACTAAGCCATCAGGTTTGTTAGCTCTTGTCAAATATTATATTCTAGGTCTTCTTTCACAGCACATCGAAGGATGCGAACAGTGACCAACTACTTCCTCGTGAACCTCTCCTTTGCAGACCTGATGATGGCTTCTCTCAACTGTCTCTTCAACTTCATCTACATGTTACACAGGTAAAAGTTCTAATCGAAACGAATTGGTTTATTTTAATTATATTGCCGCAGCGGAGGCAATTTTGTTCTGACCATTTTGTTTCAAAAAATTTAAAAGTGTTCTACCAACATTAGCACTAGTTATTTTTGTTATTTTTTGAGAATTTTGTAAGTTAATTTATAAATTTATTTAGAACCTTTTTTGATATAGGAACAGTTTATTTTCTCAGTGGAGATTGAACCCCCAACCTGCAGCACAGAGGGCAGAGCTTCTTTTCATTAAGTCGTGAAAAGTTTCTCGAAAAACAGTGTGATAACTTTCATTAATTATGTTTTTCGAGTAAATTCAGCAAACATTTTAAATTTTTGTTGACGCACGAAGAATTTAATTAGTCAATTAAGACCATTCAATTCAGTTTGCTCGTGTTGAGTTAATTGACCAATTGAAGAGTTAAAATAATGAACAAATTGATGGGACAATAATATATTGGTACATTTAATTACATTCCTATTTCTACTTCTTTTGAAAGGATATAATTTTTAAGTTGGCACGTGAGCATTTGTATGCCTCAAGTTGATGGTTGTAAGGCAGTGCATCATCATCACATGCATCATCTGTGAAGTTTTAAACAGTCTAATTATCACGGTTAATGAGATACAGCCCGCTGATAGACTGTATGACGGACAGACAGACAAACAGAAAGCGGAATCTGAGTAGTCCCGTTTTTAATTAATAAATAAATAAATATTGTAGACAATCACACACAACACTTTCTAGCCCCAAACTAAGCAGATAAAACCAGATATCTTTGGAAACGAAACCCCAAAAAAAGCAACTCTACTCCTAAAAAATGTTTGCCAAATATACCTAGACAACATGACATGGGGCGTTTTTATTCTCGTAAACCTCACATATTCGTGGCTGCTCATAAAGCGTTGGTTTCATTATGTCACATCAACACATCTTAAATATTTTATTACTTCGCGGTCTCAGTACCCTTGGTTATCATCCCTACAGCACTCACGTACGTTCAGAAATAAAAATATCATCAGTTCCAAGTTACTTAGAATCTTCAGCCTCCCCATGTATTTTTAGTAAGAATGAATGTTTTTCTTTTACGTCTGAGGGTAATTTTATTATAAAATGAAAACATAGAATACAAAGGCCAGCGCACATCTAGGCGATGGCGATGGCGATCAGCTGAAACGATATTTGACGGCATTTCAGCCATTGCCATCGAATAAGAAGGCTTGCTTCGTCTAAGTATTTTCTTCGACAGAAACGTTTCTACGAAGTATCTTCGACATCATTAGCCTAAAACCTTATTTCTTCATTTTTCTCCGGAAAATCTTTTCAGGCTATTTCTATTCTATTCACCTACTTCTAGGAATCCTCACAATGTCGTAAGAGTAATACGTTTGAGGTGAAAACTGGTGACAGCTTCGCCTCGTCTTTTCGAGAACTTTTAATCCCCGGCGACTATGTGTACCAGGCTACACAGCCTGCCCATTATCACTTTAATTTACTTTTTAGGCATAGTACCGTTTTAGGTGTTCTGAATAAAAATACACATTTGTTTATTTACCAAAAGAACATACTACACAAGTTACTGGGGATCTTTTATTGCGGGAGGCCAAAGTGCAAAAAAAAATATTTCTATTGATATGAGAAATAAAAACAGATGCGAACCACGAGAGAAAGAAAATTAATATAACTTAGTCAATTCGCTTTTTAGACATGGCATTTCAGCATTTTATTTCCTAGGCATTTTGGAATTAGACTAATTCGAGTTACTTAGTTCAAGTATCTCGGTTACTGAAAAAGATCCCTTGTTCATGAAAAAAGTTTAAAAGCAAATAAATTAAAACCTTTACGTGACACGCTTGAACATTTTACAAATAAATTATACGGAACTGGACCCTTGTGAGCTTTAATGCCACTCTGTTTCCTTTTTGCATCGGATAATTTGTTAAAAGCTCTTTTTTACACATTCTGGACAAACTACATTTTAAATTATTTCAACTATGTTAATATAAAATTATAGGTATATTTCAGTATGCGTATCGATTTACAGTAGACACGCAAAATTTAAGGTACTTATTTACACAAAATATAAGAGGAGCACAGAGTGGATCCCACAAAATTGCAATGCGGCGACATGAAAGACCAAGAATGAGATGGCGGGATGAACTTGGCTCCCACCTTAGATCGTGGCCTGTCACGGCGTTGAGTCGCGAAGAGTGGAAAGAGGGAAGGGAGGCTTTTGCCCTGGAGTGGGACAAAAATAGGACCATCTCGTTCTTTTTGTGTGTGTTGGTTTGAAGTGATGATGTACTGAAACATGCATTTATATCATGCTTGACCCTTAATTATGTCACGGATTCAACTTTCATCTACATAATTACCAACGTGAAAGTTGTGACTAAGAATTAGGAAAATATTTCCCTAGCGGATGCGGTAAGCATTAATGGCAGAGCCCCATTGTTTTTATGTTATAAGCACAAGTTTAGTATGCTAACCTCAACTGCTACATGCTTTCTAAATACTGAAAAAAAAACACGCATTCGATGCTTCTCCTCGTACGCAAATACGTTCAATTCAATTTGTAAGATGGCGTATAATGTTAATAATTTATGATCTTCTTTTTCTTGTTCTTTTGAACCAGTTGGGTGAAAAGATTTTAGTGCGCCTCATAAAGCTCCGTGCACTTCACACATGTTTTCGAATTTAATAATAACTAATATAATAATTACTAATATACTATTGTTGGTGCCCTGCCATAGGGCCCCTGTGGTAAACAATAAGTTCTGATGAAGGCCCCTGAGCCTTCATCAGAACTTATTGTTTACCACCAAAACCGAACACTCAAAATAACAGTTAATTTTACTCCACTGATTTTAATTAACAAGAATAAAGCCTCTTATGAAACACTAGTACGTTATTCAACATTAATTTGGTCCAGATTAACTTAGATTGTCCAGATTTATAGCGATTTGTCGCAGATGTGGTGCGCTGGCTCGTTCCTGTATTTCCAAAGTGCAATAACAAAACGGTTGCCCCGCTACCGTCAACACGACGCTCCGCGAGTGACAGTCACTCGTCACTCGTGACGTGATGTTGACAAACTAGTAACGCGCCGTCAAATATAATAAAAATGTTTGGACATCTTCTACGACATGACAGCTACATAAAGAACATCATTGAAGGAAAGGTTGAAAGGAAACGGGGAAGAGGAAGGCCAAGAATTAGTTACATGAGCCAGATAAAAGAAAAAGTCGCTGTCATGTCGTATAAGGAAGTCAAGGAGGCCGCATTCGAAAGACTTAATTGGAGAAAACTGCATCAAAACCCCGACAAGAGCTAAGCTCTTAAATTTAAGAAGAAGAAGAAGAATATAATAATTATACAGGGTAACTAGAAAAGCCTTGAAATTCTTAGTATCAAGTTCTTTTTTCCCAAGAAATTAAAAGTACCTTTGCACCACCTCCACGTATTCTCGAGGCTGTGATTTCCAAACTTTTATTTGTTACAGCGACTGGGTTTTCGGCGTGTGGTACTGCCAACTGAGCAACTTTATGGCGAACGTGACTGTGGCGGCAAGTGTGTTCACTCTAACAGGCATCTCTTTTGACAGGTAACACGTGTTACTTACCTATCTACTGTACGGTCGGTGTTCAAAGTAAATTAACATTTTGTAGTTTTTATAGTTCTTTTGGCCAGAGCCCAGTTTTTTGCAAAGGAATTTAAGTATTGATATAATATTACCTAAATTCCTTTACAAATACATTTCATGAAATTACCTACTTTGAATATTTTTATTGGGGTCCGAAAGGCTTCTATTTGGGTTGTGGCTATATCAAACATACTAATATTTTGAAATTGGTCTGCCAAACCCAATCAGAATTGGGGTAGGACCAAATCAAAGTTGAAATTATAAAACATATTCCTTATAAAACGTCCCGCATTCAATTTTGTGGTCCATTAAATATTGGTGGACATTTTTTTACCAAAATAAGCGATGAAACGATATAGCACGTCGTTTTTAGGGTTCCGTATCCAAAGGGTAAAACGGAACCCGGTAACTAAGACTCCGCTGTCCGTCCGTCTGTCTGTCACCAGGCTAAATCTCATGAAACGTGATAGTTCGACAGTTGAAATTTTCACAGATATGTATTTCTGTTGCCTCTAACAACAAATACGAAAAAAACAGAATAAAATAAATATTTAAGTGCGCTCCCACACAGCAAACGCTAATTTGTTTGCTAATTTTTGCACAATATTGATAACGGCAACAGGCAACCGCTTGAAATACTCACAGAATGTTCAGTTATTCTATACACTTTAAAAATAAATACATAATTATATTCTATTTCTTCTTATTTTATCACTGTTTATTTAGAGCCAAGTGTGGTGAAAGGATTTTAAGCGCGCCGAAAAGAGGCTCATATGACACTCACTTGACACATAATTTTCGAACTTTTAATGATTATATTCAAATAAAATAATATTTAGGGTGGCTCCAATACAACAAACGAGTTTTTTTTGGCTTTTTTTATGGATACAGTATGGTACGGTACGGAAACCTTCGTGTGCGAGTCCGACTCGCACTTGGCCAGTTTTTATATATTGTAACCTGTGCCAACGTTTTAACTCTTGAAAATGCGAGGCATTTTTCAATTTGGCTGTATATTATATGACACGTACATTTCCACAGGTATCAGGCCATAGTAAGGCCGATGCGGCCGCGGATGTCAAAAACATGTTCACTCGTGATGATCGCAGTTATCTGGGTCAGTGGGATGTTGCTGGCAATACCATGTCTACTCTACTCCACTACCAAGGAATATAGGTAAGAAAGAAAGAAAAAAAGAAAATACACTTCTGGACACATCTATTGGCCCACCTTGTATTTTCAGTTTCGTTTGGTCCTAGCTAAAATTTTATATTAGGTGGAGCAAAAAGTTTTGATGCAGTTTTGAACCTGGCACATTCACAATTTCATTTAATAGTCTTTTTTTTAATTTCGAACACAGAATTTAAAGAAACAAAAGACAATTTGGAGCCTGTTTGTTGATATCAAACAATCGAATACTAAGTAAATTTGGTTTTATTGGTTTACTTGGATATAATTCTTGAAAAAGTGATTGATATCTTTGGTTTTGCAACAAACATTACTTATTCTTAACATTAAAGTGAGGTTCTATCAATAATCTATGGATACTTCACCTGAAGTCGCCGCCCAAGCTGTGGCACTTATTCAGGCCGGACACAGCCAAAGAAACGTAAGTGCTCAACTTAATTTAAGTCGATCTGCGGTCCGAAATGTTTATCAGAGGTACCTAGAGACTGGCGGCTTTGTTCGTCGCCAAGGAAGGCCACGATCTCGGGTCACAACTGAAAGGCAGGATCGATTCATCGTGACGACCAGCTCGAGAAATCGTCACCTTACCTCCATTGAGATACAAAACCAACTTCGCGACTTCCACGGAGTATCTGTGAGCGCTCGAACTGTTCGGAGAAGGTTAAAAGAACGCGATATGGTACCACACAAGCCAGCTAATGGGCCCAAACTAACGCGAGCCCACCGAACAGCACGCCTTCATTTCGCACGCAGTCATTTAAATTGGAAACAGCAAGATTGGAGCCGTGTACTCTTTTCTGATGAGTCTAAAATTGTGTTACATGGCAATGATGGAAGGAAGAAGGTCTACCGACGTAAGGGAGAGCGTTTCGCACAATGCTGCTTTGAAGAGAGGGTTGCTTATGGCGGTGGCTCATGGACTGTCTGGGGCGGTATATCCGCGAGCGGCAAAACTCAACTTGAGGTTGTTACAGGACCACGGCTGCCAACATTAAATGCTGAAAGGTACATTCGTGAGTGCTTAGGACCTCACGTGATACCATACGCGGACTATGTGGGCCCAAATTTCCTTTTTATGCATGATAATGGAAGAGCCCATGCGGCCGGCATCGTCAGGGAATATCTTCGGGATGTGAACATCACAGTTATGGACTGGCCAGCCAGAAGCCCAGACATGAACCCCATTGAGCACATGTGGGACGAGCTAAAAAGACGTGTTAGGGCTCGTCAGCCAGTTGCCCAGACGATGCAGGAGTTGAAAACTGCCATAGAAGAGGAATAGGAGATGATCCCTCAAAATTTCATAGAGCGGTTGATAAACTCTATGCCTAATCGTATAAGAGCTGTGGTAGATGCCCATGGAGGCAACACGCGTTATTAAATTAAACCTTTATTTGATAAAACATGTTTTTTATTCAAAAATCAATTGCCTTTAACAAGGCGCATATCCGACTTGTTAGGTGTAGCTCCATATCGTATGGTATTCTGAATTCTAATTTAAAACAATACCATCGAAAAAGATGGTAAAATGTATCAGGTTTAAAACTGCATCAACAGTTTTTGTTCAATCTAGCAATCATATTTCGGTAGGGGCCATCGAAACCTAAACTCTAAGGTGGGCCAATAGATGTGTCCAGAAGTGTATTTTTATTTAATACCACTTTCATAGAACGGCTACATTGCCAAACATCGTTCTTAGTATAAACACAAAAAATAAGAAAAAATATTACTATTGCTGTGAAGTTTGACTATTTGATGATGATGATGACAACAAAGGTATCACAGCCAAACTTTCAAGTTGAATAGGTTAAACAGCTAAATAATTAAGTAATTAGGTAAAATCTGGCGTAATAATTTTATCTAAGTGAGTATGTAGAAATTGAGTGAAGTGTGGCGGTACTATACGTACACCGCATCACTTTCATGGGCATAATGAAATTTGGCATTTCCCTTCTGCCTGGTATGTAGGTACAACTGTGTTGAAATAAAAAGACAAAAAGGTTTTAGTGCTAGGTTTTTCCACGGTTTTGTTTTTCCGTATCATTTAGCTAGAAATGTGTAACTTTTGAAACTTTCATGGCTTAAACTTTAAATCATAATTTTCACGAGAGGCAATAATGTACATCCATTATGATAAATTATGATTTTAACTGTTATTGTACACTCTGTTATTACTATGCCACTAGAGCCTCATGTACACTATTTCAATTCAATCATTTATTTTTGTTTTTTGATTCTGGCACTTGTACTTCCTTATGACATAGGGTGGATCTGACTTGGATTGACTATGTTATGTTAGAATATATAAATTACACACAGAGCGAGAGAGCAAAGCGAGCTTGCTTTGTGTAGCTGCAGTAAAAATTATTCTTGCTTTCAACATCCAATGTTTCAAAACCCTTCAGGATAATTATTATCCATCGCTTGATAACAAAATATTGAACTATTGACATGCTACAGTGTACGGGCTTCAACTAATTGAAAGTGAAAAAAAAATAATTAACAGGGTCTGCAATTAACTGGCCGTACATTAACCGGACTCGTATCATTTTCACTGGTACATATTTGAAAGAAAATAACTAAGCTCATATGTATAATAAATGCTCTATTTAGGTTTTTCTTCTCAGTCGGTTCTTTTTCTCAGAGCGGTCGTGGTTGTCGTGAATATTTTATGATTTCTTTCTATCAGGGGTTGTGGCACGCCTCACGATATCTCGCCATTACTTTTCTCTACTTGCAGTCATCCGGGAGCATTCTTGTAGATTTCCACCCACTGCCGACTTGATCTGATCAGTCCAGCGCACAGGTTACCTCCCACGCTTCTGTATATTTAGGTTAAAGTTCTATATATCGCTGTGTTTGCTTGAAAGTAGTGAGATACGCTTTTTTATGACATTGTATTGCAAAAAGCGTAAAGTAAGTGTTAAAACATGTGGAATTTTCCCCAAAAGTCTGTTAAAATTCTTACCGTTTATAAATTCTCTGGATAAAAGTTTTCTATTGAAAACTCGAAATATGAAAAGATCTTCGTGAAAAGCAGAAATCTCTTTCACACTTCTGTGATTCAGTCGATTGACATTCAATAGGAACGAATTATTGTATGAGAAATACTGCTTTCAGCTGGGATTTAATACTAATCGATTTCAGTAAGTTTTTTTCTTCAGCTAACCACGACTATAAAATATATTAAGTATTATGATTAGTAGGAGAGGTAGCTCCAATAACTGTAAGATGCTCATAAAATATCTATTCCTAACACGAGGATCTCATGCTAATCTGCCAGCCTTTGTGCGTCTAATAATGATAATGATGTAGGTCGGGTTGACGTGTCCGAATAGAAAATGCGAGTAAAAATGGACCTAAGTTTGTAGGAGGCTTAAAAAAACTCATAAAAAAGAGATTAAATGAACTAAAAACGTTGGAAGACAAGGGTGTGAAAAATAGAATAGAATATTATTTTTATTGCACCATGCGTTTCCAAAAAAAAAAATCTATGAGCAGACTTAAATCCTATTTTATTTTGCTTCTATGAAAGTTTAATTTAGTAACAATTTATTAAATAAAAAAAACTCAAGTCTAAAGTGGATGAAATTATTGAATACTTATTAAACGGCTTACATATCTAATGGTTAAACTACTCATAGATAAAAATGTAAAGCACATGCAGCTTTACAACATTCATCAAAGCATCGTGAAGCAAGAGCATCGTGAATGTATTTTCTGAAAGATGGGACTGTCTCCTGAACCAGTTTTAGATGCAGCTGCACAGCACACTGCAATAAATAGTCTTCCTTAAATCACTAACACTAGTCTCAAAGTTACATTGTTACTAACAATATTATGGGAGAATTAATGTCTGAAAAAAATACTATTTGATTTGATTCATAATTCTGTACTTAATTAATTCTTTATCCAGGTCGAAAGGAGCTTTGAAAACCGCATGCCTGCTGCTCTGGCCAGACGGCTTACCTGACGTGTCCTACATGGATTTTGTGTAAGTAAAGTTTTAATTTAACACTCACTGAATAATAGGAGCCATTAACTACTCACGCTGAAGAGAAATATATTTTTTGGTAGGTTTAATTTAATTTTAGTAGTAATTTAAGTGAATTAAAATGTTAGTTTTACTAAATTAAGAATGTATGAGCATCCATTTTGGTGAGTATCAATTAAAAAAATGAAAAAGCTACAGTACTGTAGGCCTACAACAAACTCTGTCTGGCTCTGTCTCTCGCTCTGGTTTTGAGTCTGTGTGAGTGCTCACCAGTGTATTATACTGTGTGACGAATGATTTATTTAGCCAACACTCACACAGACTCAAAACCAGAGCCAGAGACAAATTCCAGACAGTGCTTGCGGTAGCCATACAGGCCACAGGTTTGAGCAGCGCTGAAAAGTTAATTCGTGTTCGCAAAAAAATATAAAAAGCTACTAAC
Source organism: Thera britannica (assembly GCA_939531255.2). Taxonomy (NCBI): domain Eukaryota; kingdom Metazoa; phylum Arthropoda; class Insecta; order Lepidoptera; family Geometridae; genus Thera; species Thera britannica. The sequence continues at coordinate 24,098,656 of OW618036.2, forward strand.
ACAAAATGTTATTTAGTATCTACCGTGCATATAAACTCGATTTAAATATTTTTACGGGAACCGCAGTTTTTAACCTTTTAAACGTTGTTCAGTTTCAGCTGAAATTGCTCTTAACTGTAAAAAATTGCTGCAATTATTATTAGCCACAAAATGTATCACACTTTACGTACATGCATGAAATTAAATGAAATGAAATTTATATGCTCAGTTAGCTTATTATTCTAAGAGGTTACAATAGTTGTTAAATAATAGAATCTATCTACATTCATGAGGTATCCAAGTAGGTAGGTTAAGCCAAAATACATTTTGAATAGAAGTTAAATTAGAAACGCCCACCACCTTAAGAACAAGAGACTACTGTAATGTATTCAATATTAATGACCCCTAGGCCTCACTAGAATTCCCTATGTGTCATGAGGTCTAGTCCTCATATATTATACTTTCTATCGTGTGCTTATTTTCCCAATGCATTTGAACTTTTATAAAAATAAAAACTCAAAACGCGTTTTAAAAATGTGCTGTAGTGTATATTATTTTTGCTAGACTGATCTCTCAGCTCAGTTGGTAATAGCTCTGCCTTCTGCGTTTGATCCCCACCGAGAACAAATATTGATGTGGTGAACGCAGTTGTTTGTTCTCTGTCTAGGTGTTACATTATATTCTGAGTATGTACATACCTACCTAAATGTAAAAGTTTGGTAGAACCTAAAAAGTTCAGAAATATGTGTCAAGTGCACGAATGGAGCTTCTTTGAGGCGCACTTAAAATCCTTTCACCACTCTTGGTTCGAAAGAATCATTGACACGATACGAAGAAGGCGTGTGTATTTACAAAAAAAGTATACAAGTATTATATCAGCTGGTTCCCATAGATCCTCTGCTCTAATTCTAATTCTAATTGATTTGGAGGAATACGATCTGCACTGACGTCCCGCGATGGGGTGTATTGTGCATTGTCCCCCTGCCAAACCTCACCCCAGCCAGCCCAACTCCTTAAAATAGCGGAGTAGGACTTTGGGTTGGTGGCAGCAATGTTCTAGTGAACCTGATGGTGACACGGATGTGGATGTGGAGGGACAAGACTCAATAAGTTCCAAGATCCTCTGCTCAATTTGGGGCTAAATAATGTGGAGTGGATTGTTAACAATTTTTATTTCTCCATGTCCATTATTAAGCTGCATTGTTGTTTAAATACTTCTCGTTCTTGTCCTCGTTTTTGCCCATACGCTTCTAAATTTTGCTATTTATTTATGGAATTTGGTAATAACCTTGCTATCTATAGAGCATCGAGCTGAAGTTGTATGAAGGTATTTTAATTAAAACTGGTGTTTTAATTTTCTGGCAACGTAGAATATTTAAAACAAAATACCAATGCTTGTCGAAAATATATTGTTTGTTCAAGACAGACTTATGTCCAGGAAATTAATAAATAAAACAATAAGGTACGAAAAATTTGAATATTTCGAAGCCAGATTTTTGTTTTTGTATTGGTTTGGCATTCTATTTAGTGTACTTAACGTTGAAAACATAGGGGCTACGATTTCCTTTCATGGGTTTTTTGGTACAGCTTATGTTATCTCCATGGTTTACGAGTGTGTGGTTTTACTAGCGAATTTTCCTTTTGTTCGACTATACAAAGAGATTTTACCCTTGTTAAGTTAAATCACTGCTCAAAGTTGGCTCAAACCTTTTTCACAATAGCCATCTTTTATCAAATATGACTAAACCTGGAACTAAAGAAGTAAAGGCCTGCGCACACCTAGGTCACTGGCGTTGGTGATCAGTGAAACGCTGTCAAATTTATTTATATTTGACAGCGTTTCACTGATCTCTATCGCCAGCGACCTAAGGTGTGCGCAGGCCCTATAATACAGAAAGACCGTTGATCTTTAATATTTTATTTGTTAACCTATAAATTAATCTATCTTGTCCCACTACTGGGCAAAGGTCTCCCCCCAAGGATTTCCTCTTATCCTCTCTCTCGAGCCTCCTCCCACCATTTCCTCTCAAAGGTGTCGATATCATCCCGCCAATATTTTCTTGGCCGGCCATGTGATCTTTCATTTGTATATTCAATTTTAAATGGTATATCTTTAAACCAGCATAGCCTACGCATGAGACGATGAATAATTTGGTATACAAGGCCTGCGCACATCTAGGCGATAGCGATGGCGATCAGCTGAAACGCTCTCAAATTTGACAGAGATATTTGTCAGCGTTTCAGCTAATCGCCATCGCCATCGCCTAGATGTGCGCAGGCATTCACTTATTCCGGTATCTGTCATGTCTACTTTATCAATTCTATCTACGAAAATGGTGTGAAAATGTAAGCTGTCAACAACAACATTATTCAATGTTTACTCGATCTACGATCCAATAAGATGAGAGATTATGAAATAGACAACGTCAGCAAACCACAGCCTATAAATCCATTCAATCGTTTAACGAAGATGGTTTTAGACATGTGAGTGACAAGAAGAAGGAAAACACCGCGGAGTTATTAGTTCGAGACCTATTCGAGACTCAACTTTAGGGCTTGCGCGGACCTATACTGGCATAAAATTAAGTTCGTAATACTTACACGCTTTTTTAAGGCTTGCTTAAAAGGATCACTCTAGTGAAAGCTCAATAAAAGCACAATTGTTTTAAATATGATTCAATTAAGCACGACACGTCTTTCAAATTAGGGCCACGAGCACAGACTTACCGGGCCACTCGCAAACGCCACTTATACATTTCACTAAAGCCCCTTAAGTACCTAACTTCTGGTAATATGTCTAAAGATAATAAGCAACTCAACAATGGATATAAATGTTGATAAGCCCTGCAGCATTGTTTCAGACTGAGTAAGGTTTATTATAGGGGCTATAATTTGCATTACCTTTTGCCCTGCCTTTTGCTAGGCGTATTTTGGACGTCGCCTTAAATCCAACCCTTGATCAAACCTGATTTAACTCTTCCTGGTAGAAGGGTTTAATCACCAAATAAGTCTTTGTGTAGAATTTGGTAGAAGAACTGGTTTTATTAAGCTTGGGTCTACCAAATTCTGCACAGATCAAATTAAAGGCTCGAAAACTGCTCCAACAAACGTACAACGCCGATTAAACCAAATTGTTTGAGAAATTGCTCGTTCCATTAACACCAGGCTTGCCGAAAACTCTGTTATCAGCAATTATACAGACTGCAGCAACCCTTAAAGCTGAAGTAGTGCCAAGTCTGGAGTAGTACCAAGTTCTGCATGCTACTTCCGCTTCCGCGCCGAGAGATCCATCAGTCGACTCTGTTTATTTTTTGTTTTAATGAATCTGACTGTACTTAGGTTAGGTTTTCGTTGAGGAAAATAATCCATGTTCTATTTTTCTATTCTAAGAATAATTCCTGACTATGATTTGTAAAAGATTATGAGCCAAATGTTTTGTTTTATAAAATTAATTAGGTATCGTGTTTACAAGTTACAAGAACTTCATAAATAGACCATAAAATAATTTCCGAGGATTTTTTGCTTGTTAAAGCAATACAAAACGTAAACAAAGCTAATAAATACAATCAAATAAGAAGGTCAGAAGGCATATTTAAAGGTACTCAGATAAATGGATTGACAAGAGATAAGACGTTAAGGGCCTACATGAGGTGAAACCGAAAATGTAAAGTAGCATTTTTTTTCGTTGTATGGACGAATCCATTTATTTTTTTTGTAAAATATTACAATTAAATGGTGTAAAAAAATTATGATACGGCTAGAAATTCTCCTCAACTCACAGGGTTCGATAAAATTGAACGCAAAGTTTGCCAAAAACTCTCAATTTTTTTTGGATTTGAAATGGTTTTTTTCCGTTGCTGTTAGAGCCATTGCAATGAAAGTTTTGTTCCCGTTTACCTTAATAAATACGTAAAAACCTGATGTTATTGCATTTTTCTTAGTTGCCGTAGTTTTTATAAAAAAATAAAATTTTCAAAAATATAAATAGATAGGTTTCTGTACTTACTTCTCAGTACAGCCCGAGCGGCCAAGAAGGTTGGACCTATGTCAAATTTCGTGACATGACATTTCATCTCTGACTACGTAAAATATACCCTAGATTAAATCATAGCTACTACTGGTACTATAAATTTGCCACAGTGTAACATAAAACAAACTGTCACAGTATAACGAAATGACATAAAACCATCTTCATCGTACATTATGATCGATAACCTGTATTCACATCATCATCAGCCTGTAGAAGTATATATTTTATGTAGCATATAACTTATCAAGTACATTCTAGGGCACGTTCCTATCGTGCGTGACCAGCGAAGCGCAATGCTTTTGTTAAATACCTCCATTTTTGTAGTTGCATAAGTAGCTATCTTCCTATCTACCCAGTGCTTTCCGTCATCATCATCAGTAAGTAGAAGTCCACTGCTAGATATAGACCTCCTTTATACATTTCCATGAAAAAACAATTTGCCGATTTCCCACGATCTTTAGAATGTCATCGGTCCATTAGGTGGAGGGGCGCTCTGGTTGCTTAGCACCGGTTATATTGTCGTAGCGACCCGCTTTTTGATTCTAAAGGCGTGTGTTCAAACCCCGTCATGCACAAATTAGTTTATCTGCCAAAAAACCTATGTGCACTATGTCAGTACACTCTAACGGTGAAGGAAAACAATAAATGAAACCAACGTGAAGTAGCAAAACTTTTGAGGCACATTCATAATCCACCACACCAGCTTTAATTTTCTATTGACATGACAAGAAGAAGACTCAAAAACTAGTAGCCGATTTTAGGCCTTTATAAAAATAGTGTCGATTTTGCAAAGAGTTTGGGAGCCCATTACAATGAAAAGGAAGTATATATATATATATATATATATTATGGACAATCTACACTACACTATCTAGCCCTAAACTAAGCAGAGTTAGTATTATGGGAACCAGATAGCTGATGTAATACTTAAATACATTTTGTTTGTAAATACATAGGTACTTGGAAAACAATATAACATCCAGATGGAGAACAAATATCTATGATCACCACACAAATATTTGTTCTCGGTGGGGATCGAACCCACGACCTATGGCGCAGAAGGCAGAGCTACTAATAAATGAGCTGAGAGCCCAGTCATAACAATAATATCATGGGTTTTGAGTATTTTTGATTGCCGTCTTTTAAATCTGGAGGTGCCTGTAATGTCCCGAATTCTGGAACTTTCTGTCAAAGGCTTCATGCACGGTGCGCTCAAATACCCAAATACCAAAATACATGTGCCTATTTCTATACACGCAGCAAGGAGTTTCCCAAGATTTTGCGTTTGACAGAACTTTGAAGAGTCAGTTGGGGTTGTCGAAACTCTTTGGTATTCCTAATATTTTTAAATGCCGATAAAATACAATAATATAAGTCGAATAGACAGTGTTATTTCACAATGCTTCACTGATCTCCACCGCAATGAGCACCGAAGGCCTAAATGAGTGCAAAGCTTAAAGCCACCCATAAATAATTTCCATTTCAATTCATTTATGAATTGAAATGAAAATTATCTATGCATGTAATGTATTGTATTATGTATATCAGTTATCTAGCACCCATAACACAAGCTTTGCTTAGCTTGGGGCTAGATAATGTTGTGTGAATTGTCCAGCATTATTATTATTATTATTATTATTTATTTCCATAGGCATGAATTCTATGCACTAAGTTATACTTACTAGATTTACATACAGATCTGGAAGTATAACCTTTTAGATAAAAGAAAAATTTACTAAATTGGATCATAAAATTAAATGACGAAGGTATGCAGTAACAAACAATAAAACAAAACGGCTTAGCCGATTTTGATGAAATATTACTTTTCAGAAAAAAAAAGATTAAAAGGGAGAAGACGAAAGAGAAGAAAAAAGATAAGAATATTATTGTACAAAAAAAATTGCCCCCCTTGCCCCCCAGGACCCCCCCTTTTGTGAGTGCTACCGGATGCCGTCGAGATAGGGGGTTTTCGATTAGGGTTTCGTATAGAGGGTTTCTTCCTGAATTGAAAAAACAAAAAAAACACCCCCCTCTTGCCCCTTTTTTCACCCCCCCCTTTCGTATCTTCCAAGCGGAGTGACTTGCAAGACTTTTTTTTTGGGTCATGTAGGGAAGGTGAGATTATTTTGAAAGCAAAATAAATTTTGCCCCCCTCCCCCCTCTAGACCCCTTTATTATTTTTGACCCTTTTTTTCGAGTGGAGCATTGCGGCGAGCGAATGGGGAACAGTGCGGCGAGCAAAGCGAGCCGTGCTGTGACCCCCCCCCCCCCCCTAAGCCCCCCAGAACCCCCTCCTCCTGAACCCGGGGGGAGCGTCGCGGCGAGCGAAGCGAGCCGTGCTGTGACCCCCCCCTCAAGCCCCCAGAACCCCCTCCTCCTGAACCCGGGGGGAACGTTGCGGCGAGCGAAGCGAGCCGCCACGCGACCACGCCCACCCTACTGAAATTTAGAACCCCCTCCTACTGAAATTTAGGGTGTCTTAGGGGTGTGAAAAAATGTTCACTAGACTGAGTTCAAAATTCAAAATGGCGGCTGTGCCACTTCCGGTTTTGCAAAAATCGTCCGATTAAGGTCGTTCAAACGGTTCATTCGACTGAGGACTATGATTGGAGATTGAATTTTAGGTTTTTTAAGGTGTTTGATTGGATCTTCACTTGGTTTAGGGTTCCGCCCCTGTGGGAACGCATTGAGGACGCGAGCTGCTTGCAGCTCGCGATGCACGCGACCCGGTAGTCAACGTTTGGGTTCCTTCCAGCGGTTTCGACCCGTTAAGGGTTTTGGCTTGACGTACAATTTAGGGTTCCGTATAAGGTTTTGATTGGGGTTTTACTACATTGAGCAATTTGATTAAGTGTTCGACTTTTAGGGTTCCTTAGGACTTTGATTGGAGTTTCAACTACACTTAGGAGCTTGATAATGTTAACATTTTTAGGGTTCCTTAGGACTTTGATTGGGGTTTTACTACACTGAGGAACTTGATAAAATAAACAACTTTTAGGGTTCCTTAGGCCTTTAATTGGAATTTTACTTCACTTAGGACCTTGATTATGTAAACAATTTTAGGGTTCTTTAGGACTTTGATTGGGGTTTTACTACACTGAGGAACTTGATTCACTGATCGACTTTTAGGGTTACTTAGGACTTTCTTTACTACTTTTTGGGGTTTTACAAGTGCAAGTGTAATGTAAAACTGGGAGTAGCACACCGACACGCGAGCTGCTTGCAGCTCGCGCACACGAAAAAACTAGTTAAGGGGCTGACGTATGGAAAATTTTCATACAAACGGAATACCAAAATGATTTCTAATTTAGACAGATTTACACTATATTATTGTAATAATTGTATTTGCATAGTATTTATCTAGGTTCCTCAACAGTTTTTATTTCAAATTACTTACCTAAAATGAAATAAACACCAATCGCATTTTGCACATTTTTATGCTAAACTTATCAAGTTTTCTACCTATTGGTTTCGTACTAAAAACAACAATATCTTACGTGTTTTTTGTTAAGGAACCTAGTTTATATTGTCTAGTTACAGAATAACAATACTATGTAAAGAATACAAAAAGTTTTCAGTCATCATTTTTGGTATTACGGAACACGATCAAATTCATGGCATTTTCGAACGGCTACTATTGCTATCGCGCACGCACGGTGCGGGTGGCGGGGTGCAGGGGGAGGAAACGCTTGAAGCACACGGGACACTTCGGTTGTGTGTGTGAATCGCTCGGACTTCGGACTAGTTAAATACCTACACTGGCATAAAACATAATGCTTAGATATTTGATAATTGTTAGTTTAGGAAGGGTACTAAGTGAAGATGGGAAATACTAAGTACCTAGGTAGGTTGTAGGTTGGGTAAACGAAATTAAGGTGCAGCACTAGGTCAAAAAGTCTGCCGAAATTTCGAAAAAAGCCAACATTTCGACTAAAACAAATTATGAACCATTAATTTCTATACAGGGTGGAATTTTGTAATGCCACCTGGAGGGAAAGTACTCTTAATACTGCAGATAGAAAATTTTACTCAAAGGAAACATTCCTTTATTTTTGGATAGAAAGCAATTTCTAAAATTAAAAATAAAATAATTTTTAAATTAATTTTTTTTTTTGAAAGGAATAAATTTATTCTTTTAAAGAAATGAATTCGTTAAAAGAATAAATTTGTGTATCCAAGAGAATGGAGCCCATTTCAAGCAACTAATTTCAAGTAACTAGTTAGTTATCCATTTTTTGTAAATAATTAAATTAATTTAAGATTTCCTGGTTTTTCTTTCATTTAATTTATCATGTTTGTTAGAGAGATTTCATCCTTATAATTGACTAACGATCGATGCAATAAAAGTACAAGGTATAATTTTTCTGATTTTAGCCGGTTCAATTCCCGGGTGTGAGAGAATTTTCGAAAAACTTTGAATGCAGTTTGCTTTCTATTCAAAAATAAAGGAATGTTTCCTGTGAGTAAAATTTTCTATCTGGAGTATTAAGAGTACTTTCCCTCCAGGTGGCATTACAAAATTCCACCCTGTATATGAAGTATTGATAAAAGGTCTAAGAAAAATTACAACAAATTATTTTTTTTCTTTATTTATTTGTAGTTCAAAAAACTGCTACCACTCAACGTCCGGTGGAAATATTGATAAAAGGACTGAGAAATACTTGAACAAAATAGTTTTTTTTTTATATAACTGGAGCTCAATAAACAGAGTACCGCTCAACGTCTGGTGGAAATATTGATAAAAAGACTTGGAAAAATTTCAGCAAAATATTTTTTTTCTTTATTTATCTGGATCTCAAAAAACCGACTACCGCTCAACGTCAGGTGGAAAGATTGATGAAAGGACTAAGAAAAATTGGCACAAAATATTTTTAGTCTTTATTTATCTGGGGCTTAAAAAAACTGCTACCACTCAACGTCAGGTGGAAATATTGATAAAAAGACTTGGAAAAATTTCAGCAAAATATTTTTTTTCTTTATTTATCTGAATCTCAAACAACCGACTACCGCTCAACGTCAGGTTATAATATTGAAAAAAGGACTAAGAAAAATGGCTACAAAATATTTTTATTCTTTATTTATCTGGGGCTTAAAAAAACTGATACCACTCAACGTCAGGTAGAAATATTGATAAAAAGACTTGTAAAAATTTGAACAACATATTTCTGTTTTATTTTTCTGGAGCTCAAGAAATAAACTACAGCTCAACGTCAGGTGGAAATATTGATAAAACGACTAAGAAATTTAAAAAAAAACTTTATTTATTTTGAGCTCAAAAAACTGCTACCACTCAACGTCCGGTGGAAATATTGATAAAAAGACTGAGAAATACTTTAACAAAATAGTTTTTCTTTATATAACTGGAGCTCAATAAACAGAGTACTGCTCAACGTCTGGTGGAAATATTGATAAAAAGACTTGGAAAAATTTCTGTAACGTTCACTAGAAGTTGCTTCATGCAATCAAAATTGAGTTCTATATAGTAATTGTGATAAGACATAAATAATTTTTTTTTCAGTTTGTTTATAATCATTATATAAGTATCCACCTATAGTAGGTTAGCTTGGTACACTTTTTTCGCGAGTTTTGTGCGAAAGCCGAGGTCCATGTAATTGTAGGTCGATGTTCGCAATCGTTGGTTTTGCGAATGTAAATAAGCAGAATAAAAGCAACCTAATTGCTCAACGAATAAAGTATATTTTTAAATGCAGTCACATTATTAGACTTTCTGTACTTTGGTAAGTGAGCCGCTTTGCGTGTTTTTTATTGCTGTGTGTGTGTGATCGATGAGGTCTGGCGAACCACACCCCACCTGATGTTGAGCGGACCTCCACCCATGATCTTCAACTGTAACGTCATGACTGGTTTTGAACCCACGCCCCCCAACCGCTAGGCCGATGAGGTCTGGCGAACCACACCCCACCTGACGTAGAGCGGATACCCACCCATCATCTATTACTGTAACGTTATCACTGATTTTGAACCCGCACCCTCCAACCACTAGGCCAATGAGGTCAAGCAAACCACACCACACCTGATGTTGAGCGGACTCCCACCCATCATCCTCTACTGGAACGTCATCAACCACAACTCCATCGCTCCGCGCCGGGGTCAATGGCTCTCTCAACTCAACTCGGAGTCAATGGTTCTCTTTACTCTTCTTCAATTTGGTCCAGAACCCGCACAAACCCTACCTGATGAATAAACTCACTCGTATCATGTTAGAGAATTTCCTGGTGTCTTTTCTAAGTGCGTAAATAGCTACTCTGAAGGTTCTTTATCGGTTCAGGAATGTTGTTTTTTTTTCACTTTATTCTTGCATTCAGAGCATGACCAATCCTTGCTTATTGAATACTAGAAAAGCGAAACAAGCAAGCAATAAGCTTAGAGGGTTAGTCAGGTAATGCAGCCACAAAAAATAAAAACATAAAATTGTAGGGTGCAAAAAGTCAACTCTCTTTGACCAGATTTGAACTCCCGCCCACCTCGTCCTCTCAGTGTGAATCCGCACGCCCTAGCCACTAGCCTATCTGACGCTTAGTAACGTTGACGAAATTAGGCAATGCATAAAAATCGTTAGCAGTGGCTGACGCACACGCACAAGCGCGGCACTATGGTTGGATTCACGTATAGAAGTAGCGCGTCACACGAGCGCCTGTGTGTGTATACTACTATTATATATTCCGTGGCGCCCGCATCAAATGAATAGAGATAGCTATATTCGGAGCAGTTTTTGCTCACGCCTCGAATTGAAGTTGCGAGCTGTGTACGTCGGCCCGTTAATATTTAGGCATCCGATTTAGGCGTCGCCTAGGTTTAGTGAAAACGGGTGTTAGTAACGTTGACGAAATTAGGCAATGCATAAAAATCGTTAGCAGTGGCTGACGCACACGCACAAGCGCGGCACTATGGTTGGATTCACGTATAGAAGTAGCGCGTCACACGAGCGCCTGTGTGTGTATACTACTATTATATATTCCGTGGCGCCCGCATCAAATGAATAGAGATAGCTATATTCGGAGCAATTTTTGCCCGCGCCTCGAATTGAAGTTGCGAGCTGCGTCCGTCACCCTCTTAATATCTAAACTTAAACATTACGGTATTCTAAATCGCTCCATTGACTTATTACAATCGTACTTGACTGATAGAATCCTTAAAGTTGATGTGGGCGGTGAGAGATCTTTTGGGTCAGTTATTGACATAGGGGTGCCACAAGGTTCGATATTAGGTCCTTTCTTGTTTCTAGTGTACGTAAATGACCTTCCTTTTTTGGTTAAAAAACTATGTGAAACAGTACTATTTGCTGACGATACCTCATTAATTTTTAAAGTCGATAGATAGAAGGCTAATTACGATGACGTTAACGCATCTCTGTCGTAAATACTTAACTGGTTTAATAATCTTTTACTTAATGTTAAGAAAACTCATAAGTTTTATGAAAAAATATTTTTTGAGTGTCAGTTCTAAGTATAAAAATCATAATGCGGTTTACAGAATACATCTATTTACCAAGTTTCATCAGTACATTATAGCTTTTACAGTTTTGTAAGTACCATACTTCAAGCAAATAAATTATTTCTTTTCATTTCATTTCATTTTTTTGAAAAAAAGTGACTGTGACATACGGATGGACAGACAGACAGACATGACGAATTTATAAGGGTTCCGTTTTTTACCTTTAAAAAATACAAGTGTTCATTCACCGACTACCGACATTTATGAACTTGCAACTCACTCTGGTTTTGCATAATATGAGGAAAATCTCTCTTGGTGGAAGGTTTCTTTTATTAAATCTGGGGCTATTTGCTTGTTATACTATATAAATTAGACTACTACTACTACACTACTATATAAGTTAGATTTAAAATGTAGCGTTCGTGGTAGTTTAAAAAATACCGCACAGCTTGCCATTGTTATCACCAATCCTGGATGAAAAATATGCAATGGAAACTCTGCGACGGGAATCAGCTAACATAACAATTGGGTTATATTTATTTACTGAATATCTGTCTGTGTTTTTGTCTAACGAAGCGTATTCTAGTCAACACATTGTAATGTCGTGACAAATGTCAGACCCAAGCACAGAATACGTAATAGTTGGTATCAAATACATGAATTCACAGCTCAGGTCAGGCAACGCCATCTTTATTTTAAATTTTTCCAACTTTCCGGTCGTGTTTTGTTTTTAGACCAGCGTATAGCGGAGGCTTAATACTACTTTCAAATAAAAATGGGTCATGTACAATTTCTTGCTTGACTGATGCTATAAATATTTTTTCTCAAACATACTCGCAAATTTGAGCATTATTTTGACAACCTTCTTCGAGATAAATCTAAATTGCTGTATTGGGGAAATACATGCGAGCAGCGACCGGCAAAAGTTTTATGAAAATCCATTACTGTCGTATTTAGCGGTCTAATAAATTACTCAGTAAACTCATACTATATTATGTCGTGAAATTTAAAAATTGAACGATGTTTTACTCCGAAACATGGCGACCAAGAAGGAAACTTATCGAAGGTTTTATTTAAATTTCGAACTGGGTTGCAAAGTTAAAAGCGTTTATTGAAAAAAAAAAACAAATGAAAAATTAGGCCCGTATTCAGAAACAGTGCTTGAGTCTGAGTCAAGCCTCAAACATAGATTTTTGACTGTTTTGAGTTACTAACTACAGAATGTGTAATGATATTTACCGAGTGTTTTTTTTATTATAATAGGTATCAAGTGCTATTCTCCGTGGTGACGTATGCAGTACCGATGCTGGGAATGACGTTCTTCTACTCGGCGATGGGTCGCGTGCTATGGGGCTCGCGGTCTATCGGGGAGCTTACGCAACGGCAGGCGGACTCAATACGGTCCAAACGAAAGGTATGCATAATAATATATTTATAACCCCTAAACAGGCTTTTATCGATATGTATTTTAACCTTTGATTCAACTTTACATGTAAACATAGCACAAATGGGTAAGTAACACATTTAAAAACTTACAATAACGTAATAAAGTTTTCGTTTCGCCTATTTGTCTCTGTCTATTGTATGGAGAAAAGATGAGACAACAACTCTAACTACGTAATGTATTTTTGCCGTCTCATATTTTCTCCATTCAATAGATAGAGACAAATAGGCGAAACGAAAACAACATTTGGTAACGAAATGTGGTCGCCAAACTCCGACTTCGGGTACTGACTAGATATTTTGTCTTCGCTGCTTTAGCGAGCGTAAACAATTAGCGACATTTGTTTACAAAAACAAGAACATTAGGTCCAATGTAAAAACAACATCACAAAAGCAATTAACCTGATAATAAAGTTCTGTTATTTGACTAAATGTTTTCAAGGTATAGAAGAAACCTTAGCCTAAAAGCCATCCTAGTTCAACCAAGCATAAATTGCTTTGAAACGAAATTGTCTAATTTGGACTGTCTCTTCAAAATTAACCAATTTCGCTGAATAAACGTAGCAAATACCTAAATTCCTAGAGCTAAATATAGACTACTTTTGTAAAAGGGCTGTCCCAAAGCAGACAAACAGGTTGATGATTATGATGATGTGTGGAATGATGTCAATTTGTTTTTTTGCGTGAAAAAGGTCTTGATTATTTTCAGTCTTTTTATAAGATCCGTTTGACATACTTATGCCATGAACAGATTTATATAGATCAGAAGGGTCGAGTCAATTTACAAAGCAGTCACTTGTAATAGATACAGTTTGATTTTCGTTGAAAGACGTAGATCGAAGAGTGTACAAATTTTATTTGTAGTTCTTGATCTTAGAAGATTATCTGAAGATTTGGGTATAATTAAAAACATACTTCATAAATGAATTTTTGTGTGTCCGTTTATCAATCTACATAAAAGGAAGTCGTGTTAGTTACACCAAGAACGGCTGAACCGATTTGGCTGAAATTTGGTGGAGAGGTAGCTTAAAACCGGGAGAAGGACATAATATCTATTTACTTTTTATCCCGAAAAAGTAACGGAAACGGGGCGAGTGAAGCCGCGGCAGCGCTAGTTTATATTAAATTCACTCACTAACTGACTGATAGTCATCAAATCTCCGAAATACGGGGCCTTATAGCTTTATTTGAAATTATTTCATTTAATTTTGGAAGGGGCTGCTTAAAGCTTCTATAGCAATAGTTTCTCATGAACGAAGTTTAAGCCCATAGTAATTTTTGAGACATTTCACCGATAAATATATAAACGAGAGATTTTCAGGCAACGATGAATAAGTCTAGGAATTGGATTGGATCCAAGACTTTTACTAGAAAAGAAATCAGGTACCTTAGATACCTTTGGCGGTGGTAGAAGGTATTACTGGAGGCTTAGTAATAGCGGCCTTTGATTCTAAAGTTGTGAGGTCAAATCCGATTATGCACCAATTAGTTTTTCTGTCCAAAAATGTAAGCACACTATGCCAGTATTCTCAAATGGTAAAAAAAAATGGAAATATCGTGAGGAAACCGGCATTTCGTAGAATCTATAAAGTTCGTAAAAAATTGAAATTTAAATGTTATTACACTTCAAATCAATTTATGACGGACGACCTACTGACAAACATTACAATTAGTTAATTTACTTATATTATTATGATTTTTTTATCATTGTCATTAAGACAATGTTAGACAAACCTTTTTGTTAGTTTTTAAGTAACATTGTTAGGTTATCAAAATTCTAAATGCCCTTATAGGGCAGAATTACAATGGATCTATAAATATGAACCATTATCAACCATGTACCTGTAATTCTTTAAATAAATCCACTTTGACTTTGAATAACAAGGGCACGACAAGAGCCCCTTTGAGGTACACTCAAAATATTTTCCCCACACGCACTGGTTCGACGGCACGAAGAAGAAGCTCTTGTACACGAATAAATATACCAACAAAATAGTAAACGGAGTCCGCAACCCTCTCCCACCCCAAAGTCGTCTGTGTTCCAGAATTTATTATGATACGCCGTATCGGTATTTTATTACGGCCGAGGATTTTACCAAGTAATAAACTTCACTAGTAACCACTAGGGATGTAATAAAATCTGATCTAAATTAGTTCTACTTATCCAACCATAAGCTCCATAAGCTCTTTCTGGCTCTGTCTCTGGTTTTAGTCTGTTGAGTACTCACCAGTGTTATACTTTGTGTGTGACGTTTCGACGTAGGATTTATTTAGTCAACACTCATACAGACTCATAACTCATAACAAATATTTACAAAATGTACAAAATACACAAGAAACAGTTGAGCTGCAAACCGTTACAAAGAATCTAGAGATAGCTCAACTGATCCAAATCAGTACCAGACGAAAGCGTGCCCAAGACGCTGGCGGCATTGCCACGCTGAATAGCAATGCTAATGCGTAATTTATGGCCAAACTGCTGAACCGATTTTGATGAAATTTCTTTGGGACCAGTCAGAAATATAACCTTTCAGATTAAAAAGAACAAAGGCAAGAATTTGGTATACGATAACAAACACACACAAAAATACAACCGAATTGAGAACCTCCCCCTTCTTATTTTTTGAAGTCGGTTAAACAGTAAATAATCTAGCTAAGTGCTTGTTTATTTTTAGAAGCCGGCTCCAAACATGTACCTATCACAAAATGTATTTGAAACATTTGAATATTGAAGATTCCACCCACCACACGTTTGTCTGAATTCACTTTGATGTAGGCAAATTAAGCCAATACAAAGGTAAAAAATACGAATTAATTGTACTCGTAGCATTTATTTTGTTGTTACTTCATTTAAATTACTTTTGCAAATAAAGATTAAATTATTTACAATTTAGTTTATTATTCAACTAGCTGATGGTACAAGCATATGGCCCACCTGATGTTAAGTGGTGCCCATCGCCTATAACAAGGCATTGCATCGTAGGTCAGCACGCACGTCTGGAACGTGCCCTACGATGCACTGCCCTGCGTCCATCAACGTAGTAGGTTACCTAGGCACCCATTCTCTTCAAGAATACTATTTGCCAATCAATGGGTAAAGAGAATTACCTAAAGTACCAGCTAATGATCTAAATTTTTAAGATTTTGATGTTTTTTAATAAATAGAAAACTCACTGGTCTGAAATACGGAATTTTCACCAAGAAAATCATAAAATAATTTGCAATAAATTTTATCTATTACAATGCGATTCAACTATCTGACATGCCTATTGCCTACCCCTAATACTAGTTGGTAAATCTATATTTATAAAAGAAAGTCGTGTTAGTTACTCTATTTATAACTCAAGAACGGCGGAACCGATTTGGCAGAAAATTAGTGGGGAGGTAGCTTAGAACCGGGAGAAGGATATAGGATACCTTTTTATCCCGAAAAAGCAACGGGAACGGGGTGTTACGGGAACGGGCGAGCGAAGCCGCGGGCGGCCACTAGTCTAAAATAAAATACATGAAATCAGTTTGTTTCATGTCAAAACGATTATTTTCATGACGCATACGTTGGGGAAAACAGATCAATCCCATGTAACTGAGCGTGTCTGACGCCGACAGACGGGTGGTTTTCAACTGATTTGAACCATTTGATTTATGCCGTACTGGAAAAAAATGCGAAAATGTGGCCATATTTTTAGTCAATCGTCATGTTCAACGATTTTGTGGCTTCTCAATCTCTGAGACTCTGTTCTACCAAGCTTATTAATTAATTGCAACACCCGGCCTGCGCACACCTAGTTCGCTGGCGGTAACGATCAGTAAAACGCTGTCAAATATCGCTGTCAGATTTGAAATTTGACAGCGATATTTGACAGCGTTTCACTGAGGATCGCTACCGCCAGCGAACTAGGTGTGCGCAGGCCTTTACAGAGTAAATTATGTATTGATTCAAAAACTAGTTCTAAGATCTGACACTGTTAAATTGGCATACATAATAGAGCAATAAATATACTGAACACTGAATTTTCTGACACATTGTATATTTATCCCCAGGTGGTGAAAATGTTCATACTCGTGATAGTGATATTTGGTATCTGCTGGCTCCCGTACCACTCTTACTTCATATACACGCACTTCTACCCGTCTCTCCTGTACATGAAGTACGTCCAGCACATGTACCTGGGCTTCTATTGGCTGGCGATGGCCAACGCGATGGTCAACCCTATTATATACTACTGGATGAATGCAAAGTAAGAATTTACTTAGTTAGTTTATATAACCTGTAATTTTATTGTTATCTAACGCTAACATCAGCTTGTTCCGCCTTCATCATCATCATTATCTTGTCCTTGTCTCACTTTATGTAGGTTTGGCACAACAGCTAGGGTTTTCGTTCTCCACTCTCCTCTATTAGTCGTCATTTCAACAGTCACTCCTTTCTTACTCATGTCATCCTTCACACAATCCATTTCCATAACCATCTTCATTCATATTTAGCACTCTTCTCGTTACATGACATTCTTCCCTTCGCATGACATGACCGTACCATGCTAACCTATTGCTCCTCATCTTTTCAGTCACTGGCACCACTTTCAAACTGCTCCTAATATATTCATTCCTTATCCATATTATCCATTCTCGTCACTCCACACATCCATCTCAACATTCGCATTTCCGCTGCATGCACCCTTCTTTCATCAGTCTCTTTGGTGGCCCAACACTCAGACCCATACAAAATGACAGATCCGTAAAGTAACCGACGGTTATTTTGACGGTAGGTCAAAATGACCGTCTTGTAAATCTTCCCCTTTAGTTTAAGGGGCATTCGCAGATCGCACGTTGTTCATGTGACCTGTCGCCATGTCCATCATGCGTTTATACTGCTCTTTACATCCCTGTCAATCTCATAATCATTCTGTATTACTGAACCGAGAAACCGTTACCAAAATTGGACGGCTTGTTCCGCCTTAATACCTCTTTATGTGGGTTGGTATGTTTGTTTTCTTCCATTCCCCTTTGTCAGCCCGTCATTCTTGTATTTATTCTTAATATAACATGTATTTTTGTTGTTATCGAATGCTAATAGCATAATCATCTTCCGCCCTCTTTATGTGAGTTCGGTATAACATAATATTCTTTTTAATACAGTTGCTCAAAAAGTGGCGTATTGCAGGGACGTATAGCGTTCGGGATGTGGGCTATTACACACGCGTGCTTTTTTTTTACCATTCCCGCACTAGTGATTTTTCTTTCCCAACTGTCAAAATAATGTCTAAAAAGAAAAACCAACCATAAAGTTTTTACTAAAAAAATTCATCGAAGATTTTATGATTCATGCAAATACGTATTATTTCTAAAAAGAAGCAACTAATTTGTTTCATTAACAGATTTAATGATTTGATTGAATGAGTTATGTTAGGTTTCATTTCATTTCATCTCATTAAATTTCATTTTCAATTCATATCAATATAAAAAATCTACTGAAGACTTGGCTGTATGGGTATGTGGCATGTGGGTATGTGGGTATGTGGTATGGCTGTATGGCCTTTGCCTTCCAGAGTGGGTGAAGAAAAAAAAAAATCTCTGCTTATATTTTACGGTTGGCGTTGGCGCCATTTTTCAGAAATTTTCTTTGCGAGTTTATTTGTTTGTTGCACAAAATGAGTAATTTCGACCCTAGTTTTTTTGAATTAACACCACCGGAACTCAGTATAATTGCACAAAATGCTTCGGAGAACATTTTACCGGAAAAGTCAAAAAGTCGCTACATGCATACATACGACGAACTTATTGCGTGGAGAGAAGAGAAAAAAGCAAATGGTATTTTTATTATTTTATTAAATTGCTTAATTTTTTCGCAACTGTATTAAAAATAGTCGTTCAGTACACGTGCGGAACCGTCATTGCAACTTGTTCCGACTGTCAACCCTCGCCTTCGGCTCGGGTAAACATTTGTCGGAACTCTTTGCAATGACAGCCTTCCCGCACTTGTAATGAAATATACTATATCCTCCATTTCCCTTTCCCATACGTCATTCGTCGTCGTCGTCTTACACACAGTTCATCCATCTTTTTTTGGCCTACCTTTACCCACAGTCATATATAACCATCCACATCCATGCCTATCGCTCTCCTGGTCACGTGGCTTTCATCCCTTCTCGTAACATCAAGCCACGCTAGCCTATATTTTATTTTATTTTATTTTATTTTATTCGGAAAACAAACAGTACTACAAACTAGGCAATAACAACTTAAATATCTAATTACCAATTAAATGTTTTCGCATATATAAAACTACAAATAGGCACGTGTTGCCTTAAAAAGAATAAATTAAAGTAAAAGTGAAGTGACAAAACCAAAGTATAAAAATAACAATAGGTAGTTACAATAAAGAGTTATCTATCTATCTATCTATCTATCTATCTATCTATCTATCTATATAGTTACATTACTCACACTTAATTAAAGAACCAAAGCCAAATAACCAATAAATCCAAAAAATCCTAATTCTGCCTAACCACATATTGCAATAGCTCTTCAATCTTTCTGTCAGAAGCGCTACTTTCTAACTTCCCATATACTCAACCTGTATCTTTAGCTTTGTAAGGTATCACAATGTCAGCGAAAAAAATATTATATTAAAATCATTTTGCTTCCGCAATATTAGAAGATTCAGTGACAAAGCCTCGAGAGACATAAATATCCCAAAAGTATTAGATGGCATATGTAATACCAATTTCAGCCCACGCCGACGACCATAAATTCCCCGCTACGCCGAAATTAGGTTTCACACTCGTTTTTATCCAATAAAAGTGCTAATTTGCAACTTTCTTCATATCACTTCGAAAAGATCAGAGAAGCGTAAAATCTTATTCAATACTTCTGTCAGTAAATTATGCAGGGTATAGGCAGGCTAGTTTTGAAAATGTAGGTATAAAAGTTTACTTATATATATGAGGGTTGGATTATTCAAACAGAATTAAATAAATCAGGATCATAGAAAATACATATTATCGTTGGGATTAATTGAAATCCTTTTTTCGGAATAAAAACAAATAAAAATTAAAAAAGCAAATGTAATAACAGCATTTTCAGTCCAATTTATATTTGCTTAGGATCATTGGTAGAGGTCTCATCTGTTTCAACTCGCAACGGTGCTGCCCTATAAATTTTAATTCGACAGCAAAAAACATTTTAAAACACTTATAAACTGAATATCTTCAAGCCATCCATATGGGTGGGTTGGTCCAATGATGGGTAGCTGGGCATGTACTTTCAGTATTCTCGAACTGTATTTTCGCACCCTTACATTCGTATCACAACAAATGAAATATTTATAATATTGATTCGTATGATTGAGACTCCTATGATGAAGGAACACTGATTTATTTATATTTTATGATACGCTGGCCTGTTCATGGAGCTAGAATGAATAAAGCGCTGTTTCTTTCATATGGAAATGACAGAAATAATATGTGTGCCAGAATTAAGTCTACTTATAAAAGCATCATACACATGCTATTCCAATAACTTATCTCATAAAATTTCTGCACACGCCAGGCGAGAATTAAAAAACATAGCAGACACGACTTTTCAAATACTCATCAGAATACCGATAGGCTTATGAAGAAGCCTTCACGTTTATGTGACACTCGAAGAATAACTAAGCATATTGGAAAATTCATCGAAATTTATGTCTACGCTGTGTAATTTGGCTCACACGAGGACATCCGACACGTGGAATCTGTTACAAGTTTGAAGAGTGTGTTTTCTTGCCTGACCTGAAGAATTCTACAACTGGGCAAAGCATTCTTACATTTCCAGGATTAACCAATAAATAATATCGAGTGGCGAACAGCTGAATAACAATAACAGCAAATTTTACAAAAATTAAGGCAGGTTGCTCTTCATTCCTTGCATTTTCCTTGGTTTTAATACGATGGATCGCTGCTTAAACTCAGTGTGTGCAAAACTAAAAAACCATATTAATAATATTTGATTACAATAATTTCTTTGATTATTATTTGATTTATGTTATGACTTATATTATTATTGTTTATTATGTGCGTATTACAGACAAAAATGTATAATTGTTGGTAAAAAAATGAAAAATTCCCATGATTTTCAATATACAGAATATGAAACGTATACGTATCCGACTAGTGTTTTTCTTCCAGGTTCAGTTCATATTTCAATATACCGGGGTATACTTTAAATATCTAGTAAATAACGTTCGGATATCCTACTTATGTTTACTTTTTCTAAATTCAGGGCATCCTTCAGTCTACCAACGTTCAAATCTTTAAGTATCTAGGAAATAACATCCGGATATCCTACTTATGTTTGGTTTTTCCAAATTCAGGGCATATTGTATTCTAAGTATGTATTTACAAAAAAAAAACGTATTCAAGTATTATATCAGCTATCTGGTTCCCATAGTACAAGCTCTGCTTAGTTTGGGGCTAGCTAGTGTTGTGTGGATTGTCTATAATATTTATTTATTTATTTATTTCAGTCTACCAACGCTAATACCTTTGAATATCTAAGAAATAACGTCTGGATATGGGATGTCCTACAAGTGTTTGGTTATTCCAGGTTCAGAGCATACTTCCGCACGGCGATCCTGTGCCGTTGGCGCGACGCGTGCTGCCGCCGCAAGCAGCCGCCGCCGAGCTCTCCGCCCGACAACAGCCAGTCGGGCAGTCGATCCCGATCAGGTTTTTACTCGTTAACGTAATTATTAAAAGAATTTGAAGTATTTGCTATCATCCAGCCTCAATACGAGGTGCATTGGCTTTACGACACTAACGTCGTTTTCAGGAACAATGGTTGAGTCTGAGTCGAGCCTCAAGCATTAGTTTTTGACATTTTTCAATGAAGAACTGTCAGTTAATATAGATTTACTGACAATAGGCCTGACGACTAATTTTCAAAATCTCTTCTATCATATTCAGAAGTATCTATTATGTCTAAAATATATCATATTTCTGTAGAAAATTAAGGTTTTTGTGCAATAAAAGTACATTTAAATTTAAATTTTCAAATTCTCGCCAAAACGCTCGCTGGTGTCATGGCGTCTGTTATTACGTCACGGTTATAGTATTCAACAGTAAACATTGGTGCTTTTGTACTAAATCAGAATGACATTTATATATCCGTGACGTAATTCGCTCTGACCGGTGTTTGAGCCATCATGGCGGATTGTTGTATTTTGTAGATTTATATTATCAAATAAATTGTCAATCTCGACATTAATAAGAGTATAAATACATTTTTTAAAATCTTTGAATCCTTTTTCATTAGATCAGATAAATATTTTGGCGATACTTGATTACTGTCTTCATGCCTATTCTTCATTCTCTTCATTCATTCTCTCAAGCATAGGCTTGAGAGTGCTTGAAGCATGACTCAGACTTGAGCACTGTTTCTTAATACGGGCCTGAGGTCGTTTCAGAAACAAAACTCAAGTATTGTTTCTGAAACTACCTCAGGCCCGAGCCCCAAGCATAGATTTTAACCGTTCCTATTCATGCTCAAAGGTTTATAATTCTTCACATTCTGAATAATAACTTTCGATAATGGAGGAGATTTGTGTACAGTGGGATACAGCTCAAGTTACCTAAAAACAAAGAAAATTGACGCTTACAGCAAGGTCATAAGAGCTAGCAGTGTGTAGTCTGATGCGTATCCTTGTGTACAACCGCCGGCGATGAGCAAGAAGCGAGTTGACGAGTAGCGAGAGCTTGTGTGTACCTTTTAAAGTTATTGTATCAGTTTTGTATCAAAAAATCTATGCTGAAGCTCGACTTAAAATCAAGCATTTTTTCTGCACACAACCCTAGTTCATTTAAGGTTGAGTGGGTTCCAAATCAGAAGTTTTGATAGCTCTGAAAATCCACTTATGACACCAAAAATCACTATAATTGAACTTTTGCCTGATCATGGGATTTCAATATTATTATAGATATCCATTATTTAGATTGAATAGTCCGATCCGAACTTGACTCGATATAAAAAAGATTTTCAAATTTTTGCTGGTTCATCTTGGGTAAAAGCTGTGTCATTTAATTGTTTTAAGAAAAACTATTCCTTTTTTTTCTGTCAAATCTGTCCAGCCGTAAGATGTTACTTTTATATAACAAAATTTGATATGGCAGACTAATAGCAATTGCTGAACAAAACTCCGTTTTCATCCCGATTAGAGCAAAGTCACGGGTGGCAGCTGGTATCACACGTACCTACCTATAGTCTGTTAAATCTTCGATAATATGGTGACCCATACCTCGCCGGGTGGACACTTGGAATTTAGAACTTTCACATCATAAAAGGCGACAAAGGCCATTATTATGGTGACCCCATTTTACGAGTGTCTGGCTCAATAAGTGATTGAATGTAGCAAAGTTACAGGTCAGAGATTTCTCCCCGACACTATAAGGGATATTAATACACCATAAACCAACCAATAAAGTATGACCTTGGTCACCCTTAGTCTAATGTACCGATTCCCGGAGTTATGGCTCGAAGGGTTTTCTCAATAATTATTAATTTATTATTTATGAAATTCTACTGTCATAAATTTATTAATTCTCAATCAGTACACCACCACCTAAAGGCTCATTGTTCAATCTACGCAATAGTGCTATTCGTCAAATAAAAAATGTCAGTCCTTGATTTTGACAAGTCTAAAAAAAGAGACGGATATATTTCTATCTGACGGATAAAATGTATAGATTGAAAAATTTGCCCTAAAATTCCAACAAATTAAATGAAAAAGCCTTATTCCTCAAACATTGTTACACATCTTTCAAGGTCATTGTCTAAAGAGGGTAAAGTAAAGCTAAAGAAGGAGTCGCCGATTATGCACCGACTAGTAGTCGTTGCATAGGAAGGTAGTCTCTAAATTTTGATATTCAACAATTACAAGTGAAACTTTTGGCGATAGTACGTGGATATGGATAATGATTACTTTCAGCACATTATTTAGTACATGACCTATAAAATAAAAAAATATTAGAACACATTTTCGTTTCAATATAATAAATAAATAAATATTGTGGACAATTCACACAATACTACCCAGCCCCAAACTAAGCAGAGCTTGTAATATGGGAACCGGATAGCTGATATAATACTTGAATACATTTTTTTTTGTAAATACATACTTAGGATACAATATAACACCCAGACAGAGAACAAACATTTATGTTAACCACACAAATATTTGTTCTCGGTGGGGATCGAACCCACGACCTACGGTGCAGAAGGCAGAGCTACTACCAACTGAGCTAGAGGCCAGTCAATAATTATATATAATATAATTATGTATATAAATTCAAAATAATCTAAAACTAATTTGAAAAGGTTTGTGTTTGCGTCGCCGTCGGTTGAATCCTGTTTCATTCATAGCCACGGGGTGACACAGCGACCCAGTTGTACAAACAAATTAAAAAACAATTTAGGTACCAGAAAAACTCGTATGTTTTACGTAAAAAACAGCTGCAGTTGAAAGCTTTGAAATTAAATCAAGTATACGAGTTTGTAACAATGTATTTTTCTACACTGCAGGGTTCGAAATAACATTTTTATTTTAATATTTTTGTATCATGATAGAAACATACTCATATTTCAGTCACAAATACCCCCTGGAAGAAACATCGCTGAAGTTTTAGATACAGAAGAGGTATAGACTGTAATGAGGATCCGGTGGCGCAGTAGCGAGATTTGAACCCACGACCTTCCCCTACGGTACGGACCTAGGGGAAGGACGTGGGTTCAAATCTCGCTCGGCAAATCTTTGTGGTTTTCTTGGACGCTTCCGTCTGCCACTACTTTGGATCAATTTATCTATATTTCTAGATCGTTTGTAACGGTCTGCAGATAGCTCAACTGCTCCTTGTGCTTTTTGTACTTTTTTAAAATATTTTTTTAATTCTTAATTTCCGTGTATATTGTTTTCGTAAACACTACAAAAATAATTAGAATAAAAACATATTGTTCGTTTTACAAGGAACACTGTCTTTTTGAATGATACTCTGAATCTGAGACCGCGCGACAAAGCAGTTGGTACTAGAATAGGTGCCATAATCCAATTTGTGACCAAACGTAGAAGAACAAACAAGAACTAACGCCTTGGAATAACAATTGCATTACCCACAGAACTCTCCTGTAGAGGATGTTAATTTCCACTTTCTATGCAAAAGCTGGCATGTTTATGTTTCCACTCGTCTCAGTAACCACAGAACACAGTGCCTCTCTTCTATATTCTTTGTCTATCACCTATATCAAATAAGGTTTTATATTTATCCAATAAAAATACAGGAACCGTACAAAAATAACCACGCGGGTGAAACTGAAAAAAGCAGGGGTATAATTACTGGCACTTGAGGCTTACCATCTATGTATATTTTTATAATGTCCCAAAAGTTAAGAGCCGAGCGGGATTTGAACCCGCGACCTTCCCCTAATCCAAATCCCGCTCGGCTCTTAACTTTTGGGACATTATAAAAATCTTTGCGATTTCCTGTAGTAACACTACTATGTATATGTCTCAAGTTAAAAGACGCAAAGCAGGTCATCTTATGGCCTGTTATTAACGTGCGTGGCCTATGGTTGATGGCGATGGTTGCCACTTAACATCAGGTGGGTCATATGCTTGTTCCATCAAAAACATTTACCTATGATTTCTCTCTTCCGTCTCTGATTTCTGATTCCGTGTGGATGAGACGACAGGGTTATTTTTTTCTAAGCAAACCCGTGGTAGATAAACCGGGTTTCTTACGTTGTAGTCGTCCCATCCGCTAGTTGTATAAAAAATAAAGGTGCGGGTAGCCGCTAGTATAATATAATTCCCTCTTAGTATTCGTCTGCACAGGTACCGAGGAACACAGAGACTGCGCAAGAAGTGCGCCGGACGAATGGCCGCACTTGTCGTATCGGACGCGCCTGTCGCGCCCGCAGAGACCGCCTTTGCTTGCTAGCTGTCCCAAGTGCCCACACACTAACTATGATGGTAAGCATCTAGACATGTTATATAATACATTCATTTATTTACTACATCATCATCATTATCAGCCTGAAGAAGTCCACTGCTGGACATAGGCCTCCCCTACTCGTTTCCAGGAAGAACGATTCTGAGCTCTTTCCATCCATCGACTTCCCGCGATCTTAACAATGTCGTCGGTCCATCTGGTGGGTGGGCGCCCAACGCTTCGTCTTCCGGTTCGTGGTCGCCATTCGAGAACCTTTATTCCCCAACTACCTTTATTTACTACATAAGCACACATAAACCAAGAGAAGAACATAAGAGATAGTAATATATCGATACTGGAGAAGTGCGTCGTGTTTCTGTGTGCTACAGCAGCAAAAAGGTCTTTTACTTTTGATGGAAATGGAACCGAATTATTTAAAAAAAAAACTGTTTTATTGAACCAATGGATTCTGTTGCTGATAAGGATCAAACTGCAAATAAATGTTTTACTAAAAAAGAATGGAAAAAGCAAATTTTTTACATGTTATATTTTTACACGGAAGAAAACTCGAATCTATAAAAATTCAAACATTTTAAAGTAAAAGTAAAAGATTTTTGAAGAAAATAAATATGCAGTTATTGTTTTTTTATAAATCGAGGGCATAACTCCTTTCACGACATTTCTCTAACTCTCTTGGTTTCGGACTTGGCCATCACTGCCCTTCTCAAAGAACCACCCTGTATACTCGTATTAAGCGATCGATACAAACCGGAATATCACTGATTATTTTTATATTTTATTGTTTCAGCCTACATTCACGGCAGGAAAGTATGAGTAGCTATTCGTTAGGTTTAGTATTTAAATATTTTGATTAAAAAGTTAGAAAAATACACATTTTATAAATGTTTAAATCTTTGAAAACTCTCTCTGTTTTATCAAAATGATTGTTATCAACAATATGTAATAACTACATGAGGCGACGGTACAATTTTGCAAAAACAATGTTACGAGTTTAGTGTTTATATCACATAATAGGCAATCGACTTCATACTTAATTAGTTTTTAAGAAAGGAATAAATTACAATGATTTACAATATTTCTAAAACATAGAGATTTATTAATAAAATAACTAATTTCAATAATGTGTCAGACCCACTTTACCTGTAACTATCTTCTTATTCGTTTGGTGATCTTGAGCATGATTTTCAATGAGGGACATTTTTAAATGTGTAAAAATGTAAAAGTTGCTCATTCGTTAGGTTAGGCGATTAGTGGAGTACCCTAGTTGTAACACTAGTTTTTTATAAATGTCGTTTTAAATGATAAGCCTAGCCTAATCAACAATTAGTTTAAGTAAAGGTTACAGTAAAATGTATGAAACATACTTACTAAGTAATTATTAAATAATTCATACATTAACAAAAACGTAATTTCCACAGCAAGGATAAAGAAAGTAAAATGGAAACTATAATTAACTGGAATAATATTTGTTGTTAAAAAAACTTTTTTTATTCAAATATGCGTCTTTTTAATGTGTATGTACAATGTTTAACTATAAATTCAAGTAAAGAGTTATTAAATTTTACTGTAAGTAAATGAAACGAATCGGTAAGTGTTGAGAAAAATTAAAGACCAGCTAAGTATAATAAGTACTAAAGCATAGACTGGATATTTGGACATTTTTGGCTTTAAATTATATCAAAGTTGAAATATTTTAACTCTATAAGTAAATCAAATTGTATAAAACTATTCGATAAGATTATCATTAACTATTGAATGTTTTAAGGCCCGGCCACGAGCAAGCGATCTGTGATAACAACGCGATATCATGACAGTGGTGCTTGTATCGCAGATCGCTGAGTTATCGCCTTGATGTGACCGTAGCCTAAAATAAATGTGAACATAGTACTTAAAATATATTTTTTGTTAAACTATTCTATACCTTTATTTGACAGTAAATAGAGAGATATATTAAGTAAATGTGTAGTTACAGTTATGTTGTCTCACTTAAAAGCCACCCTACCTACTACCGCTTTCCTATTTTTAACTGAATTCAATTAAAAAAGGAGGAGGTATTTGGTAGTGTTTATTATTGTATTTAAAATTTATGTAAAGTATTTTTAATAATTCTGTCATTCAAATTTATAAATCGGTGGATTTTTCAACAAACTTGTTCTGTAAAAAGTTTTTTAAAGATAATCTTGTGCTGTCTCTTTTAAACCTATCTATGATTACATGTACGTTTGATAATTAGATAGAATTCGAAAGGGAAATAAGTTTAATTGTAAAGTAAAACTTTGGAACTATTTTTTTATTATTGAATTCAAATAAATGTACACATTCATGAAATGTTTTTTTACTAGTTCATCATACCTCGTGCTAGAGATAGACTTCAAAGAGGACAACCAGGACAAAACAAGTGATGTGACAAACAAGGTGAGAACGTATCTATATAAATAAAGTGATAAAGTCATTCAATTCATCAATAATTTAATCAGAATTTAGTATAACTGACTTCGTGGGATTTACTCATTCAGTATTTGATCTCAGGCTTAAATGGATGCCTAGTACCACAAACGGTAGACTGAGACAAACTCATAAATTTAGCAGACAGCTTCTGAGACTAAATTTCATGGTACATTAATTTCTCGCACCTAAATACACAAACACAAACTCTAAGGCCCGTATTCCAAAACCGTGCTTGAGCCTGAGTCAAGCTTCAAGCATACATTTTATGACAGTTCCCTATTGAAATGTTAAAATCTAGGGCTCGACTCGAACTCAATCATTGTTGCCTACATACGGCCCTTAGTTTCCATTTAGTAAGATCATGAGCGTCGTAGGCCAAATAAACAACCATATAAAGCAAAACCTATAACATCAATCGAACTCAATCCAAAAAAATAAACGTAAACTTGACACATTGCCATCAAAAATGAAATATGCGTCAAAATACAGCTATCCAAAAGAAACAGCATTAAAACTTTGAAAAAAATCTAAAATTTCAGTGAAATGCCCAACTCTCGGCGCCGCAGGTTTTCGGTCCACAATGGAATCGCTGGCAGAGACCATTGCAAAATTCAGACAGGCTTGCCAACCAGGTACCTATTGTACTCGAGATTTATGAACAAGTTCTTATCAAAAGCAATTTTAGCATTCATCTTTGTAAGGTAGGATAGGTAAGTCTAGACTCAAACAAATTCATGATTCCCAATCTCTTACTAACTGAATAAAATATTTTAGTGTCCCTGAAACGGATCCTGAAATAAAAGCAATGGCAAATAATTTAGTCTCAATGAAATCATCTAAATCGAAGAACAAGATGCAGGCAGACAGTTCTAAGAATTCGAATAGCTTGAAAATCATAGCAGATTCTGAAAGTTCGGTTTCAGTGTTGAAAGTAAAGCGATCGAACACAACTGTTGACAAAGATGTAACAGCCAGCTCCAGTAACATCGATCTATTCAATATCCTCAACGCATCTGAGAACTTGCCTGACCAACCCAAAGATACTGTAGAGAGAGTAGAAACTCAAACAAAACGAGCTAGACAGTTAACCCGCGACGAAACGCCGCTCAGAAGAGATAAGTATCCCCGTCAGCACCGCATTAAAGTAAGAAGTCCCAAGCGGCGGACACCGATCCTAGAAATTCAGAATCAGCCTAGTAGTCAGCCCAAGAATAACGACAGCAATATGTGCGCTATCGGAACGGAGGCCATCGATTGGGATAAGGAAGTGGAGATTTTCGTTGATAACTCTGCGAATGTGGTAGAAACGACGGAGGACGAGGAGAGACAGAGCGATCACTCTCTGGATGATATGTGCCGGATCTGTCACGGGGATGACGGGCTATCTTCAGAGCTCGGTCCATTGATATCGGCTTGTTCGTGTCGGGGGACAGTGGGCCGGGTGCATGTGAAATGCCTGGAGCGGTGGCTGACAGAGTCTGGGAAGTCACGGTGCGAGCTGTGCGGGACGAGGTACGCAACACGACGCGTGCATAGATACGGCGTGCCGAGAGCATTGGTCATGTGGATACTCAGTCAAAACGCTAAACAGGTTTGTTTTTACCATTTTATTTTCAAAATAAACACCTTACAATATTATTGACAACATGTCCGCGCAAATTGACGAAGTATCAGACGCATCGTATCAAACATGTCATTCGAGCGATCCGCACAGTGCAGATGCATTGGTGTGACTTTCTAATACAAAGAACGACAATCCATTTGATGCGATGCGTCCGATGCTTACGATCGATGCGGACATGTGGATAGACACAAACTAAGAACTTGTAGCATGAGAAACACAATAAGAAATGGTATACATTTTACACAATCAAAGTAGTAACGTATTCACATTTATATTCACTTGAAGGTATCTAATAACGACAATATTAAGATTAAAATATCTGTTAGTTATTTTCATATTCCATATACAAATTAATGTCCTGAGTGAAAATCCAACCTTTAATCTACCACGCAAAGGGTTCCGCAACTTTTAACTGAGTTGTGGTGTGAGTTTGCCTAAACAGATTAGTATTTGAATAATACATTAATCATATATGCGTATAAGATTTAAACAATGTAAAAACAACTATTTAAATAGCTTTTATCCATAGTAGTATAATTCTTTGAACTTAGCCCGAATTAGCATTTCATATTTAAAGTAGGTAAATAAAATTACCATGATTACTTTTTAAGTGTGTAGTTACACAAAAAATCTTGTCAATATTTGGGATGCTTTTTTGATCAAACAAAGATGCAACAATATGAAGGTAAGTATTTTTAAAGGTACAGAGTATCTCTTCACTGACAATTTTATCTTATTGTTCTTATGTTTCAATGTAGAAAAACATCCAGGTAAGTATAATCACTCTGACAAGGGTATTTTGTCCGTCTTATCGTGGAAATGAAGCTTTTGTACAATTATTCCATATCGTATTCCCAAACGGAAAAAGCGACGTAAAACAAAAGTTATTTATAGGCAACGGTACACATAATATTTTGACAACAAAAAACACTGCTTTCTGCCAAAAAATATTTGTCATACATATTTTATTCAATGATAATAATTATCACGATATCCATTTATTACGGGAATAAAAAACAAATAATGAAGGACAATTAACATGAAAATTACTTACGTGATACAACTAAAGAGCAAGTCCCAGTGCATTATAACATTTGCATGGAAAAATTATGAGACAATAACTCTAACTACGTAACGTATTTTTGCTGACTCATCTTTTCTCCATATACAAAAAGACACACGTAGGCGAAACGAAAACAACATTTGGTAACGAAATGTGGTAGCAAAACTCGGACTTCGGGTACTGAGCCCGAAGTCCCAGTGCATTTACAACATTTCGTTACCAAATGTTGTTTTCGTTTTGCCTATTTGTCTCTGTCTATTGTATGGCGAAAAGATGAGACAACAACTCTAACTACGTAACGTATTTTTGCCGTCTCATATTTTCTCCATACAATAGAGAGAGACAAATAGGCGAAACGAAAACAACATTTTGGTAACGAAATGTGGTAGCAAAACTCCGACTTCGGGTACTGATCACTGATTGATTTTCATTGATTTTCCACGTATGTTTTAGTAATTCACTCTCGTGATCTCATGACTCATTGTGAGTATTATTTACAATAACAGTAAAACATTTATGTTGCTGAAGTATGCAGACCCTCCAAATCGAATATCACGGGATAGTCTGGGTTTCAGCCGATAATCAGATCAACATAGAGCCATCAGGCAAATAGAATTAAAATGGCTTGGATTTCAGCCAAAACCTTTTCCGGCTTTTCTTCTACTTGTAATCTCAATCTCAGTAATATATGGGTCCATGATATTTGTAACATCAGCAAGTAGTAAAAATACTATTATATTTTTATTGATTAATAATGAACGTAGCGTAAGATAACTTCGCCCATACTGGCTTACGCTCATCTAAGCGACGGCAAAGTTTAAGCATGACTTTCGCATACACTGCACTGTGGCGAACTTTGACAGTGCGATATTTGACTCTGAGAGACTCTTATTTTATTAACCGACTTCCAGTCAAAAAGGAGGAGGTTCTCAATTCGGTTGTATTTTTTTTTTTTTTTTTTATGTTTGTTACCGCATAACTTCGTCATTTGTGAGCCGATTTTAAAAAATATTTTTTTATCTGAAAGGTCCAGATTGGTTCCAGATTGGTCCCATTTTAATTTGCCAGTGTTGCCATTTTTTTTTAAATAATTTTTTTAATGTTTGTAACTGCATGCCTCCGTCATATATGAACCGATTTAGAAATTTATTTTTTTTATTCTGAATGTTCAGGCTTCAGCATACATCCTTATCCCTCCAATCCAACACCCTGTAATACCTACCTATCAAGCTCACAGCGATTCAAATTTCGCGCCACGGCCACCTCAAATCTAAACGAAACAGAAGAACTGTCATGTGAAACAAGAAAATCAAGATGTCTGCCCCATCCTCGTGAAGCGTGTGTGTGCCGCGTATAAAAATTAAAATAAATGTGAAAACTTTCCAAAACCTTATCAAAAACCAATCTAAAAGTGAAATATCCTCAAAATCAGTTAAACCAAGTAGTGCACTACAGTGAACAAGCTGAAAGACGCCGAATCGTGAGTACCTACCCATTCCTCTGAAAATACATACAACCTTATCGTTCTATTTGCCTGTGCTGGTCTGTCGAAGGAAAAACAATATCAGCGTTACGTCTAGGTCGTAACATAGGTTCGAGCCGGATGTACAACTGAAAAGTTGGCCGGTATTTCGTATTTTTGGGGAATTTTTCTAACTTTTTCTCGAAATTGCATTATAACCCGACCAAATCTTGTTGGTCGTTGGTTGCCTTACACCTAATCGGATTCACACGACTTCTTAATTTGTCCGCATTACCTTTGCCGCGTGGTTATTCAATTTAAACTTTTATATTTTTTCAACCACGCAGTTTGATCGCAATAGCTTACACACAATCTTAATAACTTATCAAGTATTCACACATTCCAATCTTACCTATACCTACCTAAGTTTGTACATCATCTTAGCTTCATACTTACCGGTAGAATCTTATCTCGTCAAATAATTCATACCTACCTACATAATGGAACAGAACAAATTAAAAGTACTTGTATCTCAACGCGAATATATTTATCGAGCAATACAAATTCTTTATGATCTTTCGAAAGAAATGTTTCAAGATCGTTCAAAGATACCTACTTTTAAGTCTAGGTTTTCTCGAGTTCAAGCTATTCGTGAGGAATTTGTTCAAGTAAACGAAAACATTCAAGCTTTGCAGCTAACGGTAAATCCTGATCTAGTCATTGACCAAAGTTCAATTAGCTCATTTGACGATTTGTACTACGCAGTGATTGCGGCGTCCGATGCGCTGTGCGCACCACCACCCGACAAAGTCGTACCGGGTTCCGATGGTGCGCCCGCTAGCTTTCCCGCCATTTTGACCGCTCCGAGCTCGAGCGTAAATGCGCGTTTACCTAAACTTGAGCTACCTAAGTTCGATAGTCAAACTGAAAACTGGCAAACGTTCTACGATACGTTTACGACATTGATTCACGAAAATACTTCGATCTCCCAAGTAGAAAAGTTTCATTATCTTGTGTCGTGTCTAACAGGCCCCGCTGTATCTCTTGTCAAGGGGGTACCTATTACCACGGCAAACTATGAAGTTGTTTTTGACACCTTGGTCGAGAGATATCAAAATAAACGTATTTTAGCAATTACGTATTTGGATAAAATCTTACATTATCCCGCTATAAAATCAGGTAGTTTCCAAGAAATACAAACACTAACTAATGCATTTTACGAATCTGTTAACGCTCTCAAAGCTTTGAATATTCAAAACCTTGGTGATTTTATTTTGTTTCATTTAGTTTCAAGAATACTTGATGCGGACACACGCAAACGCTTCGAATCTCAAAACTGTTCACAAGTACCCTCTTATAGTGAATTGTTGAAGTTTCTTCAAGACTACGTTAAAGTTTTAGAAACTAGCAGACTATCTTCAATGAATCCTCCGCCTCCTACCTCTCGAGGCACCCTTGACGGGAAATCCTCAGCGGCACGTAATCGCCCGATTAGCAGCGGATCAAAACGCTCAACTTATCTTAACAAAACTAGCCCGTCAACTTATGTGGTTACCTGTTCGTGTTGCAGTGAAGCGCACTCGACCTACCGGTGCCCTACCTTTCAATCTTTAGATTCTCAAGCTAGACTCGCATTAGTAAATAACAAAAAATTATGTACAAACTGTCTGCGTACTAATCATGTCATAGATAAATGTATATCTAAAATATCTTGTTTAACCTGCGGATTACGTCATCATACTTTGTTGCATACCGAACCTCCCCACCCTAGCGGGAGCAGCGCCACTCAGGCTAGCACTAGCGCGCATATAGGGAACAGCCGCGGCGTAGTGCTACTTGGTACATGCAAACTACGCGTATGCAATATACACACCGGCGCACAACATGTAGTGCGCGCTCTTGTCGATAGCGGCGCGCAGGATTGTTTTATCACAACCGCTTGCGCCCGGACACTAGGTTTAAAGCTCCGTCACTGCAATCTTACTGTAG
The DNA here is from genome assembly GCA_939531255.2 of Thera britannica. Lineage (NCBI taxonomy): Eukaryota > Metazoa > Arthropoda > Insecta > Lepidoptera > Geometridae > Thera > Thera britannica. Next base: position 24,133,126 of record OW618036.2, read on the forward strand.
GTGGCCTAGGACAAAACACAGTGCTCCAAGTCCGGGGCGAGACTCGGTGCGTTCTACGTCCGCTCGACGGAGATGATCCGCATTTTAAAATCCGACCTATTGTGTTAGATAACATCACCGCTCAAATGCCTAGCACGCAGTTACCGTCAGTCGTTCGAGACCATTGTAGGCACTTAACATTAGCCGATCGCGACTTCGACATCCCTGCGGACATAGACATTCTTATCGGAGCGGAATACTTCCACGACATCTATGACGGTCAACGTTTAAAACTAGGACCCGGGCTACCTACCGCCCTTCACAGCGTCTTCGGGTGGATCCTGACGGGCGCAATCGAGTCCAATGTAGATATACCTCCTCCCAACACCTCCTCGTTGTTAGCTGCAACCCGCACACTCGACGAGCAGGTGAAACGATTTTGGGAAGTCGAGGAACCACCGCACGCCCCGATTGCGGTACCTGAAGACGAATTGTGTGAACGTATGTATACGGATCTTACATACCGGGAACCTGACGGTCGCTACGTTGTACCTATACTCATCAAGGATCAAGATCGAACCTTAGGCGACTCGTATCCTAGCGCTTTGTCGCGGTTAATTAATATAGAAAAGAAACTTAGCCGACATAGCCAACTTAAATCCGATTACATCGACTTTATGCGAGAATATGAAAATTTGAATCACATGGAACTTACCCCCGCTTCACAAACAAACAAATCTTATCTTATCCCGCACCATTGTGTCATTCGACCACAAAGCACGACAACTAAGCTGCGCGTGGTGTTTGATGCAAGCTGCAAGACCGCTAGTGGTCTATCTTTAAACGACGTTGTGTTTACTGGACCTAAGCTCCAAACGGACATCATTGATATCATCACAGGCTTTCGTCTGCATGTAGTAGTCTTTACATGTGACATTTCCAAAATGTTTCGAAACTTTCTGATCAGGCCTGCTGATCGCTGTTACCAGCACGTATTGTGGCGAGAGTCTGCGAGTCTTCCTCTTAAAGAGTACGAGCTCCGCACCATCACCTATGGTGTGAGCAGTTCACCATATCTTAGCATTCGCACTCTTCATCAGCTAGCGACGGACCACGGCGCTGAGTACCCTCGCGCAGCAGAAGCCCTGCGTCATGAGACATTTGTTGATGACGTCACTACTGGAGCGCCATCTGTTGAGGAAGCTCTAGAACTAAAATCCCAACTTATCCAGCTTCTTAGTTGCGCTCAGCTAGAACTTCGTAAATGGAGCAGTAACTCGAAATCTTTTCTCGAAACCTTACCAGTAGACCATTGTCAAACCCCGAAAATCTTTTCGGAAGAAGCCGATAAATCTACGCTTAAAATCTTAGGAGTCCAATGGGACCCCGTGGGTGATATCTTCACATACTCATTCTCCGAGGTACCGGAAGTTGAGTATACGAAACGTTCAATCTTATCCCACGTTGCTCGTATCTTCGACCCGTTAGGGTGGCTTACCCCGTTCATCCTCAAAGCAAAATTGCTCCTTCAAGATTTATGGCGGCAAAACATAACCTGGGACGAACCTGTACCCAGTAACATATCTCGTGACTGGCGAGACTTTATCTCAGATCTTACAAACTTAAAACTAATCGAAATCCCTCGCCAGGTCTTACCTTCAGCGGCCTACGAAATCCAGCTTATCGGATTTTGTGACGGCTCAACAAAAGCATACGGATGCTGTGTTTATCTTCGTGTTGTCACTAACCAAAAGGTTCAAGTCTCCCTTTTGATCGCTAAGTCCAAGGTTGCACCTCTCAAGGTTCTAACAGTGAACCGCTTAGAACTCTGTGGCGCTGTCCTGCTCTCAAAGTAGTGGCGCGTATCTACTCCTTGCTTAGCGTAAAACTGAACATTGCTCAATCTTATCTATTTACCGACAGTTCGACGGTGCTGTCGTGGCTGGGTACAGAACCACACAAACTTAAAACTTTCATCGCGCACCGTGTGGTGCAAGTAACTGAATTGACATCCACGTTTGTGTGGCAGCATGTGTCCACCCACGACAACCCGGCCGACCTTTGTAGCCGCGGCCTATCCTGCGCTCAACTTGCTGCTTGCGAAAGTTGGTGGTCTGGACCACCCTGGTTATCTACAGACATATCCAACTGGCAAGTCCATGCAGTTGACGATAAGGATAGCGTTCCTGAACTGAAGACGTCACACTCGTGTCTCATCGAGACACAAGGAGCTGACGCACTTCAGACTCTCATCGAACGTACCTCTAACTTCACCCGACTACAAAGAATAACCGCTTGGCTATACCGTTTCATCAAAAACGCCTCGGTCGATTTGTCAAAACGTAACTTTAACCCTTATTTATCGTCGGTCGAGCTTGACCAATCACTACAGGTTTTAGTAAAACATGTTCAGAAAACAGATTTCAATGACGTCACATCTCAACTAAAGTCAAACAAACCCCTTCCCAAACACCTTCAAAAATTATCTATCTTTCTCGATCCTTGCGGAGTTTTGCGTGTGGGGGGACGTTTGAAACAATCTGACTTACCTTATAGTGTCAAACATCCATATCTTTTATCCAAACAATCCCGACTGAGTGACCTCCTTATCGACCACTATCATGTATCTTACCTTCATAGCGGGCCACGCCTCTTACATTCATTGATTCAGCGTCGATTTTGGATCCTCGGTATTAGAAATCTTATTCGATCTCGGCTATCGAGATGTGTAACTTGCCGCAAGGCAAAACCTACTCCTTTTCAACCTGTTATGGGTGATCTCCCTCCTTCCCGACTGACACCAGGATCTTGCTTTCAGTCGATCGGAATCGATTTCGGAGGTCCCTTTATGGTAAAGGAAAGCCAGCGCCGTAATGCCCGCATCTATAAATCCTATATGTGCCTTATAGTATGCCATGCTGTAAAAGCCATCCACCTTGAACTGGTCACCGAGCTGACCACTGAAGCTTTTATCGCATCTTTAGATCGTTTTGTTGCTAGGAGGGGCCTTTGCCAATCTATAACCACTGACGGCGGAACCAACTTTGTAGGCGCGAAACGCTATTTATCAGAAGTAGGTGAGATGTTAGACAGGGAAAATCTGACCATCCGCGATCAGCTTTCATCTCGTGGTATCGTGTGGAAAATTAACCCACCTTCCGGAGCCCATTTCGGTGGAATCTTCGAGAGCGGTATAAAATCCACTAAGTATCATCTCAAGCGAATCGTAGGAACCCAAGTTCTAACTTTCGAAGAACTTTATACCGTGCTCACGAAAATAGAAGCGATGTTAAACTCGAGACCTTTAATCGCGCTCTCATCCGATCCTAATGAAGTTGACGCTCTTACAGCCGGTCACTTTCTTATAGGCCGTCCGTTAGTATCTTTACCCGAACCAACAATCAACGATAACCTATCTCTGCGCTCTCGCTGGCGATTGCTACAGCGATTATCTCAATCCTTTTGGAAAACTTGGTCTAGGGACTATTTACATACCTTACAACAGCGAAATAAATGGCTTAAAACGGATAATAGTCAACCAAAACTGAACGATCTTGTAACTATTATCGAACCTAATCTGCCTGCGAATACCTGGAGAACAGGTCGCATAGTGAAACTTCATAAAGGAAATGACGGTCATATTCGGGTCGTCACCGTTAAAACTAACAAAGGCGAGCTAATCCGCCCAGCGAATAAAGTCTGTCTTATTCCGACATCTCCGGACATACCTAATGATGTCCAATCTTAGTTAGTTTAAAATCATTCTAATCTTATATTTAAGTTTATGTATATGACTCGCATAACAACCTTTTAAAAACATAACTTAGCTTAAATCATAACTTTATCTTTTATCTATCTTTAACTTACATAAAAGACATCCAAACATGACACATTATAGCATACACTATACAAACCTTTTATCCTATAGTTTGCAATTCCTGGCATTCATTCACGCTTAATTACCTACCTAAACTTCTTATCTCAACTGGGTGACTGACCTAGTAAACAGGTGTGAATCCGCTTAGCTGGTATAAACTTTAGGATCTCGAACCTTTAATGTGTCTTATGAAATCCTCAGTTGATTTCATGTGGGGGGATATGTTCAGGCTTCAGCATACATCCTTATCCCTCCAATCCAACACCCTGTAATACCTACCTATCAAGCTCACAGCGATTCAAATTTCGCGCCACGGCCACCTCAAATCTAAACGAAACAGAAGAACTGTCATGTGAAACAAGAAAATCAAGATGTCTGCCCCATCCTCGTGAAGCGTGTGTGTGCCGCGTATAAAAATTAAAATAAATGTGAAACCTTTCCAAAACCTTATCAAAAACCAATCTAAAAGTGAAATATCCTCAAAATCAGTTAAACCAAGTAGTGCACTACAGTGAACAAGCTGAAAGACGCCGAATCGTGAGTACCTACCCATTCCTCTGAAAATACATACAACCTTATCGTTCTATTTGCCTGTGCTGGTCTGTCGAAGGAAAAACAATATCAGCGTTACGTCTAGGTCGTAACACTGAAGGTTATTCTTACGTCCAGATTGTCCCAAATAAATTTCATTAAAATCGGTTTAGCCGTTTGGCAATGAAGTCGGTTTCTCTAGTTTTTTAAACTTATAATTATTAGGATACTAGTCGCGTCACCAACAATGTATAAACCTATACTGCTAGCTGTATGGAGGTTGGAGGTTGCGCAACCAATTTGGCGGCGGCAACCAAATCACCAGCTCGTATAGTGCAATACTAGTATCCTAGTCCTAGTGAGGCAAGGCCCTAAGCAGGTATACTAGGATTCCCTGACGCAGGCCACACAAGACAGATTATCATTTATTCGATATAACCGCCGATTGCTCATTTTTAACAGCTGATGGTGGACAGTCTTGGTATAATGCTGATGTCGCCGCTGGCGGTCCTTGCTGCCTGGCTGTCAGGGCGGACCCTCGCTGGCTTGATGGCGCAGGACAGTCACACGACGCCCTGGCCACTGGCGTCTACTTTTGTGCTGGCTTGCATGACCCTTGTAAGTTATATTTGAAAAAAGTGTTTATGGCCAGCATCTTTTTTACTAAGACCTATTTATAACACTGTTCAATATCAAAAAAATACTTTTTAATTATCATACGACATTTTTCAATTCAGTGTCAGTGTTGTTTCGAATAAAAAAAACATAGCCTCGATTAAAAAAGGTTCTATCTTCTATCCAAATAACTGTTGCGTAGGTGGGATAACCTTCGGCTTTGCCAATAATCCCTAAGTAAGCCCTGGCCTGTTTCTTCGTAATGTTTTCTCAGCATCGTTTTTAAACAACTTCCTTAGGTATATTTATTTTATTTATTTAAGGAACTTAAAAGAAAACATCACTTAGTAAGTAGGTTTGAAGTAGTGCCTTATTCCCGACGGTTTTTGTGCGTACTTAATTTGTTTTCAAACAAATAAAGTACGCACGTGCTGAACTATTCCACTGAACACACTTGCGTATAAGCGCAACTAGGCTTTTTTCAACGCGCGTATTTTACACTCCTTTTAAAATACGAGCTTATAAACAAGTTTGCTTTTACGAAATCTTTGTCATTTGGTAAAGCTGTAAAAGTCTTCAAACATTCGGCAGCTTTTATTTCATTAAAAATTGTGTAAAAATACGAAATACCTCACGCAATGAAAAATCACCCAATTTATAAACCTCCCAAAGTAAATATAGTTTATAGTTAATTATTGTACCAAAATAATAAGACGAACTGGACAAAGAGAACAGTGTCAACCATCTAGTGTGATAGTAGCAGGAAAAAATAATGACGTAACAAACTAAGAGAATTTATACAGGTTTGCTACTACTGCTGGATAGTATCAGCGGCGACCCGACACACCCTCGGCTGGTGGGTTTGGTACCGCTCACAATACGAAGTGAGACTGACGCTTGAGAACGAAGAGTAAGTCCACACAGCTTCTGTGCAAAAAAAGTGAACTACTTGACGCTATTTCGGTAAATAAAATGTTTGTATCAGAAACTGAATTTTATTTCACCTTCCAGTTGAGTTGATGTAAGCCTTTTGCAATTCTGTAGGTAACATGAATCAGTTGCATGAAAAGAGCCTCTTCAGGGTGCTCTTGAACCTTTCAGCACACTGGTTTAAGAGGACTGACAGGACAAGAAGAAGTTGTGCGTTTGATCTGAGTTTTTTCTATGGCTGAGTGTTTTATTGTATTACATCAGCCATCTGGTTCACAAACATTAAAAATGGCATCCTTGTAGCCTACGCCTTTGAATCTTTGCGTGGGACACAAAACAATGTTTTCACTTAACTTTAGGCTGCGTATGTTGAAGCTAAAAGTTCGGAGAAATAAAAATATTATGATCAAGATAAACAGAGATCAGAGTGAGTGGAAAATGTACCATCTGCGTATGAGACGTAGTACTGAAGTACTTTACAATACATGACAAATTCAAATTCAAGATTCCAATATTTTCATGTGAAACAAAGGTTATGGTGTAAATGCATTCTAATGAAGTCGAACTTTCATTGCTCCGGACTGGACTTGGACTGGCCTCTCAGCGCAATCGGTAGTAGCTCTGCCTTCTGCGCGGTAAGTCGTGGGTTCGATCCCCACCGAGAACAAATATTTGTGTGGTGAACATAGATGTTTGTTCTCTGTCTGGGTGTTATATTGTATTCTAAGTATACATTTACCTACAATAAAAAATGTATTTAAATAATAGTTCTGGTTCTGGTACAAGTTCGGCTTAATTCTGGGCTAGTAGTATAGGATCCCGCTATAGAAGGACCTTCACCGAGCTGGTTATTTAATGAAACGTATTTTATATTTAATTAAACATGCCAATAAATATATTCTATGAGGGTTGCCTATCAAATTTCAGTCCAGGATATGATTAATTAATAATTAAAAAACTATATTGTTTTTTTAACTTTCCACCGGTTTGTTTATTAGACAAATTCAATACCAATCGAAAGTATAGAATATGCAAACGTTAGGTTGCCTATTTTTTTCCGGTCACAACTCTCGGGTAGCCAGGTATAAACAGGTAAATCGATACTAGCATTTTGCACCGGTATGTTTATTGAATAAAAATACTGGGGTCTATACTTTCGATTGGTATAGAATTTGTTTAATAAACAAACCTGTGGAAAGTTTTTTTTTTTTTTAATTATTAATTAATCATAATTATCCTGGACTGAAATTTGATAGGCAACCCATATATAATATATTTATTGGCATGTTTAATTATATATAAAATACGTTTCATTAAATAACCAGCTCGGTGAAGGTCCTTCTATAGCGGGATCTTAGACTATAGATAGTGTTGTATGAATTGTCTACAATATTTATTACAATATTTATTGCTAAAACTATCGAGTGTTTTTGACGCTGTCTGCGTTTTCGAGCCAATCAGGCCATCGCCGGACTTCGCTGTACAGCTTTCTTCCAGGGCTCTCCGTTGCAATCAGCTGCTTATGAGCAACGACGTGGTACTGCGGAGACAGATGGCCACGCTCCACGCCACATTTTATCAGATTTCGAGCAGCAGACAACGCTTCTTGGGTTGGCGTATCCACTGAAACGAATAAAGATTTTAAGGTTAGCAATATTTTGAAACGAATTCTTACTGAATTTTTGATTACCGCAGCGTTATATTTTTATTAGAGAGTTGTGTCTCGATGACCTACTTCAAGTTGAATTGTTACCTCTACCTGTAACAATCACATTATCTAAGTGCTCTTGCAGATTTACGGCAGCGTTACAATAGTAATCTCTATACACGGAAGCCATCTGCTCAGATATTAGTATAGGATCCCGCTATAGAAGGACCTTCACCGAGCTGGTTATCTAATGAAACGTATTTTATATTTAATTTAACATGCCAATAAATATATTCTATATGGGTTGCCTATTATAGACCCCATATAATATGCAAACGTTAGGTTGCCTATTTTTTTCCGGTCACAACTCTCGGGTAGCCAGGTATAAACAGGTAAATCAATACTAGCATTTTGCACCGGTATGTTTATTGAATAAAAATACTGGGGTCTATACTTTCGATTGGTATAGATTTTGTTTAATAAACAAACCAGTGGAATTTTTTTTTTTTTTTTTTAATATTTTATTAATCATAATTATCCTGGACTGAAATTTGATAGGCAACCCGTATAGAATATATTTATTGGCATGTTTAAATTAAATATAAAATACGTTTCATTAAATAACCAGCTCGGTGAAGGTCCTTGTATAGCGGGATCATTAAATGTCTACAAAAGTATTCTATATAATTTCTGTCCGCAAAGAGCTAGACTAGTTTGCATAAGTTATGTTTAGTAATATCATCAAAACTTTCACATTCTGCTAGGATATTTTTCAATATACCTTCTCACAGATAACGTACTATTTTACCTGCAACACAAGCTATTGACCTTTCTTGGCTAGTAATTGAAATACCAACACCATACAACCAACTAACAATATACTCTCAATCTCGGCACTTCTCCAGGGTATTCAGCCAATTTCGTTACACCTTTTTGTAGAACTCTTGTGGGATATATTTGTTTTATTCCGACGAGATCGAGGTAATTTTAATATCAATGTATTAAAATTACAGTACTACTTATCCTCATAGTTACTTTTATTATATCCTCACATAAAATATATATCGAGAAATACAATATGCGGACGCGTTTAGGGGTACCGGTAAATTTTATTTCATGTACATACATAAAACAAACAAAATTGGTTGAGGCATGGTTGAGTGCTTTGCCCTCGAAGCTCAGTTTGTAGGATTTCTGCCGTCTGCGCTATAAGCCGTGGGTTCGATCCCTACCAAGGACAAAAATTCGTGTGATGGACATTGATGTTTGTGATCTTTCTGGCTGTGTTAAAATATTATGAGTTCCTACGAATTTACAGAAATAAAAAAATAATAAGAAACCTAATTTCTATGTGCTTTGCTTAGTTTGGGGCTAGGTAGCACATTGTGGAATTCCCACCAATCACAAGATTGTATTGTCTCTTTTGTCCTTAGCTTAGTTCTGTCGTTACTTTTTCCTGGAACGTGCGCCTGGAAGCTTAGCGCAAATACAAAAAGCACTAGGAAACTCCTCGCTGAAACTGAAGTATTGGATTTTATATTTGATAGAATTCAAATATAAAATCCAATACGTGACTCGTAAGCCGATTTTTATACCTACCCTCGTTGCACCCCTTTAAGGGTGGAGTTTTGGGTACCTACCCTTTTTACTGACTATTTACATTATGACAAGATGCTAGCCTAAAAATATCATACTTCTAGGAACTTTATTTAGGCAGTTCTTTTTAGGGTTCCGTAGCCAAATGGCAAAAACGGAACCCTTATAGATTCGTCATGTCTGTCTGTCTGAAACTATAAATTTTGGGGGTCCCCATACTTAAAAATGAAACTCAAAAAAAAATTTTCATCGAACCCATACGTGTAGGGTATTTATGGATAGGTCTTCAAAAATGATGTTGAGGTTTCTAATATCGTTTTTTTCTAAACTGAATAGTTTGCGCGAGAGACACATCCAAAGTGGAAAAAAGTTGGTCCCCCCCCATCTAACTTCTAAAATAAGAGAATCATAAAACTAGAAAAAATATATGTTGTACTTTACTATGCAAACTTTCAACGATATTTGGTTTGAACGAGATCTAGTCAGTAGCTTTTTTTTATACGTCATAAATCGTAGACCGCAAATCGTCGGTGAGAATCATTAGTGGAACATCTCAAAATTGTACGTTTTGAGTAATTGAGGGTTAAAGTTTTTGAAAACGGAACGGAACGGAACTTTTCTTTAACGGAATAAGTAGTTTTCTGTCAACTAGAACCAAAATTTGAGTTATACCGTTAATGATTTGGATAGAGTATTCAATTTCCAACCATTCTGCATATTTATCTCAAAAAACGTGATTTCGGAAATGTTCCGGTAATGAATCCGATCGACGAAATTACCCTTCGACGAACTACAAGAACCTTTATATTATGTTACTTGATGCTACGGAACCCTTCATGGGCGAGTCCGACTCGCACTTGGCTGTTTTTTTACTTTAATCAGGTAAAAAAAGCTACAGTAGTATACTACTCGCAACAGCGGGATAACGCAGACATTTATCAGGTAAGTTCGTACGAGCTAATGGCATTTTAAACTGACTGAATAAAAAATGGAGGAGGCTCTCAATTCGGTTGTATTTTTATTTTTAATGTTTACTATCGCATACCTTCGTCATTTAATTTGGTCCCATTAATTGTTTGGCGTCACGGCCACCTCAAGGCCAGTGTCATGGCTTACAATTACATCCAAGCACGAAAGTGCTTGTATGTAAATAACACTGGCAATCACCCAAATGGAGACTATTCAGGACTATTTCCAAAAAAAAAAACAATTCAATTTGGAGACAATTTCAGGAAAAAATATTATTAGCCCCTTCTATCCACGGATTTCCAGTTGATCCATCGGATGGATGATAGTTTACTTTGAGACGGTCTGTCTGGATTGCTTCCGGGATCACTTTATTTCGTTGAACAATCCTAAGCTCGAAGTAATGCTGAAAACTTTTAATGAACCGAGGATCCTTCTACATAAGCACAAGGAACCAGTGATTTGAATTGCTTGCATGTTAGCCAAAGCCGTCGGTTTTTTCAACTTTCGTTATAGATTGAACGTTTCGTCTCTTGTCCGAGCACCTTTAAATAAATTATTATTAGCGAGAACCTAATACTTAGCATGTTTAGGCCGGTATTCAGGTCCTTGAGTCTGAGTCGAGGCTCAAGCATAGATTTTTGACATTTCCAATGGAGAACTGTCCAAAAACCTATGCTTGAGAGTGCTTGAGACTCAAGCACTGTTTCTGAATACGGGTCTCAGATGATTAAGTATATATAGTATCTTAAAACCCATGCCGATCCTAAAGATTTGTGGCTCTAACAGGGCTTTGTGAAATATTTGAATAGGTATTTTTATTTGTCACCCGCTCCTGCCTAAAATGTGGGGTGTAAAAAGTTTTAAGCTATCATTTTGTTTGTCTGTCTCTAAACTCCGAAAAGCGCTGACTTGAACACTGTTTTATTTTTTTAGTAGCCATGTTTGGTAGCTTATAACAATACCTAACTGCGCGTCACTTCTTGAAAGTGCTGAAATGTGACTTAAATAAAGTACTTCCTGTCCAAAAGCGGTACAGCAGACAAAATAGTTCCAAAACTTTTATTTAACGCGTTTATCAGTGAGTAACTTTAAATCTCTAGAGATTTCTTGAAGGAACCACGTACAGTTTGCAAAGGAAGTTTGTTTGAAGATCTAAAGTATGAGCCCGGAACTTGTCACTTCATGATAAAAGTTTTACTGTTTTTTCAACATTTCTTTGGCTCAACAATTTTGTTTGTTGGTTAAAAAAAAAACAATTTGTAAGCCCATACCTACTATCGAGAAGAAAATGTAAAAAAAAACTTGTTTCAGTGTTATTTATCCAACTTTTGTTGATGCCTGTACATATATTGCGTTCTTGACAAGACAACTTTATTCGTACTGGGAAATAAAACTTCACAAGATTATATTGTGCTGCCTTTCACTTGGCTCCGCACCAAATGTAGACAAAAAAGCTTTTCTCCGCTAATACGACATAAATACTACTCTTAACTATAGGGTTGGTTAACAAGGGCTTTTTCATGAGTGTGCTGGCTGTTGTTTACTCATATGAGGCACCCACACAAAAAAATAACCACAAAAATTAAAAAAAAAAGCTCGCTATAAACAGCTACATTCGGCGAATGAAAAAAGAGAGTAAGAAAATTAAAAGTTGTATAGAGTTGTAAGATTTTAGTCCCGATTTTTTAAATTGATTTCTTAACTTCGGTACGATGTCAAGAAACGATAAAATAAGAATATCCGTAGATTTTGTAAAGATCGCGGGAAGTCGGAGGATGAAGAGAGCTTGCGCAGAAGCCTTGCCCGGCAGTCTTCTACTGATGATGATGATGATCATGACAAGGTTATAAAGATGGAAAACCCCAAACAGTTATTTTATTTTCGTAACTTGAGCTGGTTAACTGATTTAGCGAGAATAATAGTTCTCAGTAGATCCACACTGTCAAAGAATGGGTCTATAGTGAAAAAAATATCTCACTTTTAAATCCACTGTGGATCTGGACAATGGATCCACTGAGATTGAACGTATTTTTTCAACCTGCAAATTCGTCAAACTAACATCTCTCCATCTTTTTTATAGGCTTGTCATAAACAAAGGACTGGCATTTTTTATTCGAATAGTTTTTATTAAAATAATTTATTTTAATAGATCAACATTTATCTTTTTGGGATGTTGTCTTTGTGGCCCTTGGTTTGCGGCCGATTGACTCTCTCAATATGTTTTATACCGTAATTGAACAATCAGCCCTTAGTCAAAAGACTTTTATTCTTCTAAAATTCTATTTAACAAAGTGTTTTTTTACCGCCTGCATTTAACGACACTGTTAGTTTTGGACTAGAATATGGATGGGACAGATGGCTGCCATGAAAAAGCGCGAATGTGTAGTTTCCCTTTCCTTTTGGTCGTATAGTTTATGACTGGAATCACAAAAGGAGCTAGTGATTTTATCCAGACCAAGAGAGAAAGAACGGTAACGATATTATGTAGGTAGTAGGCGCTTTGTGAAAAGAGTTTGTGCATTTAACTACTAATGTAGGTATCGTTTTCTGAGTTGCCAAGTGGTGATGCTTGCATTGCTGTGTGTTTTGATTTGAATGACACGAACAGCCAATTATAGGCATGTGAACCTGGACACCTAAAGATAAAGATTTATTAATTTGGTAACAATACATCAATGTTACAAAAGTGTTACTTACTATACATTATACAAACAGATACTTAAATACTTAAAAAGTATTTAAGTATTATACATAATCAGCTAATATCTGGTTCCCATAGCAGAAGCTTTGCTTAATTTGGGGAGTGTAAAACACTTCTAAGACCACGATATTTTTTACGAAGGTCATTCAATTAAATATCATAACTAATCTCCCGTCCTGTCGAAAAATGCAAAACCACTTCACGTTTTTGCCTTATTCTTTTCTAAATTACACCCAGGGGAAGCCAGGGTGGGTCGCTTGTTTTAAATAAACATATGTTTAAAAATATTTATTAGAAGAAAATATTTTGTTCAGTTTAAATTGTTAGTGTGTCTTTGGTTGGTTCGCAAATAAATAAATATTGTAGACAATCCACAGAACACTATCTAGCCCCAAACTAAGCAGAGCTTGTATTATGGGAACCAGATAGCTGATATAATACTTATAAAAAACGAATATATTGTTCTTTCTTTCTTTCTACAAAACAAGGTATAAAATGTTGGACTCACAATTGAAGTTGCCAATGAACGAGATTCCAATAGATTTCCTGTTATACTGGTAAGTGTGGGCGCCGACGTGGAGCCACCCGGACCCTTCAAACACCTTCCCGTTTCCTCCAATTAGAAACCTGAGGAGCAAATACTATTATCTCACTTTGCTAAGGAAGATTGCGATGCCACAGACTGCACAGAACAGCTGGTATAATCAGGGGCGTAGCTAACCGCCGTATCTGCCGTATCAATTATACGGGGCCCCCGGCCTACGGGGTCCCCCAAACGTTTGTAAGCAAAATTAAAAAAATCCCAATTTCTTAAAACTTTAAAACAAATACCTAAGAGCTTCGATGGCGCATGAACGCCTATCAGACCTGTCACTATTGTCCATAGAGGCAGTAATTTGGAAAAACTCTTTTAAATTAAATAATGTAATGAATCAGTTTGCCGAAAAAGAGACAAGGAGAGTGTATATTCAATTTGAATTGTTTGAAAACTTTTTGGAAAAGTGACATAGATAATTATGGTGAATAAATATTTCTTATAATTTTATGCAAACTTTTTTTTCTCTTGTGAGAATGTTTTATTCTTCATAAGAGCCCCAAAAAATATTTTATACAGGGCCCCGTTAAGACACGCTACGCCACTGGGTATAATGGTACGACACAGGCGTAATAAATTGGGAAATCGGTATATAGAAGGAGAAGGCTCAAAATATTTATTTTTGAAAATAAGAGAACCTGTTGTCTTCTTAACATCTTCAGGCTGATGATGGTGATGATAAAATTTACATTTTGATGTGATTAATATTTATTTTTTTCAATTTATTACTCGCGTTTATATAACTTTTCATCGAAGGAAAGGTAGAAGGAAAGAGAGGAAGGGGAAACCCAAGGATAAACTACATGAGCCAAATAAAAGAAAATCACCGTCGTGTCGTATATAGGGGTCAAGGAGAGTGCTTTCATAAGAAATACTTACCTGAAGAAAAATGCATACATTACGCCGACAAAAGCATGAAAAAGAAGAAGAGAAGACAAGTAACTGCCATTAAATGACGCTTCTAAGTAGGGCCAATAAAGTTAATAAACTCGTTTCAAAACAGACGAGAGAACATCATTTTACAATACTGTGAAACATTTTAACACGTTGAAGACGTGTGCCATCTTTCGGCAAACTCAATTTCAAGTTTCTTAAAAGTTCGGTCTCTTGTTTTGTTTTACGACACCTATTTATAAAAGTTTGTTGATTGAGTTCAATATGCAAAAGTTATTTTATGATGCTATAAAATTTACAGAGAGTTAGGAACCTACCCACTTAACTAGTAGGTACTGTACTAGTACTTAACTGGTATTTTGTGTTTTGGGCTTAGAATACAAACCTCATTATTGGATTGTCCCATCCAAGACAGATGGATGAGAATTACAAAATTACAATGGGCTTAGACATAATTTAATGGAATATAATTTGATTTTATTGAATTGTATTTATTATTTATAAGAATGTATGCTAGTGTAATATTGATCTATCTGAAATTAATGTATTAGTAATAATTATACAATTCTCAGTTTTAATGACTAGGTATAAAAAGTCGTGGTGGGATCCAGTCGCACCAATGAGTCTTCTGTCCAAAAACTTATGTGCATTATGCCAGCACTCTCAAACGGTGAAGGAAGACATCGTGAGGAAACCGGACTGTCGTAGAAACGAAAAATTCCGAAATTTTGTATCAAGTGCACGAAAATGCCTCTTTGGTTTGAAGGAACTAGTGACCAAGCCAAGGAGAAAGTTGATGGTTCCTTGAATTATGATCTGGCCATTGCCAGTAGATACTTACGACTCCCCAATGTCCCAGTAACTCAGCTCCTCCATGTGCCTGGTCTGTATACTCCTGACGATGTCTGCACACCCTTCATTGCTGCTACAGGTTGGAGTCACGGTGTGCATGATGATGACCAGGCTCACAGGCCGCGGGAGGTACTCCACGTGGCTCGGACGAAGGCCATCCCACTCTTGCTTGCTGAAGACACCGCAGTCTGAAATGAGATAAAAGATGTTTGTTGGTTTGTCACCCTATAATACCCGTGGGAAATCTTTTGATTCCATGAAAGGACGATTTTGCGTTTTGACAGCTGTATTGCTTGCAAAATCAGCTGTCGAATATTTAATTGGTCAATTAGTCATCCGTGAAACCGGTTCTAAAGGCTACACATCTAGGCGATGGCGATAGCGATCAGCTGAAACGCTGTCAAATATGATAACAATATTTTACAGCGTTTCAGCAGATCTATTTAGCCATCGCCTAGATGTGCGCAGGCCTTAAGGGAGTGCCAAAGGTAGCATCAGCTATAGCCCTTTGGCACTCCCTTAAGGCCTGCGGTTGAAAAAGAATGTCAAACTTGATAGTTAGGACCAGGTTTTTAACCGACATTCTTTTTCCCTTTGTTTGTTAAATTTTCATTATGTCCACAAATGCGAGAGAGACTTAACATTATTTACTGTTATCAACCAATAAATCAACTCAAAAAACAGTAGATAATACCAAGATTGATCAATAAAAAAGTCCTTCCTTTCACAAAATAAAAAAACAACACTTAATCTTTTAGCAAACTCACCTGAATTCACAAATTTTAAAAAACACAGGACAAAAATACAGTATTTTGCCTCCATCTTACAAGACCACCTCTCTCAGCATCCACACAAGAACTAAAGCTATATATTGGATACTAAAGTAAATAACCTGGACTGGACTTCACCTAACGTGACGTCATCCTTATCCTCTTTATCACACACAACAGTCTAGAAAGTGACAGTAGATGCGGTTTAACGGTTGTTGTGGTAATCGCTAAATGTCATGAACTTGAGGCACAGGGGCTAAGTGATAAGTTACAGAAAGAAAGATAATGGTTCCGTATGTTTAATATCTTCCTATCTTCTTCTTTAATGTCTTAATTAAGGACTGTCTTAGCGCTCTAAATTGCGTAATGGGAACTTTTAGATTTTACCTATGAAGTGAAGAAAGTTAGGCCAATTAATGAAAATAATCCAAAATAGTCAGAAAGGAATTTTATATTTTGAATTGTTTATAATTTAATTGAATTATATAAATATTTTTAGATGATCACAAGATGGGAACTATATAGCTGATATTATAATACTTATGCACACATATTTTTAAATACTTAGAATATCGTTTTAACACCCAGTCAGAGGAGAACAAATATCTGTATTCACCACACTAATATTTGTTCTCGGTGGGGATCGAACCTACGATCTACGGCGCAAAACGCCAGTCGTAGAAAATGATGACTCCTTCAAAACATGCTTCGGGACTTCCCCTGCGCTATCGCAATAACCCCACTTTGGGTTAAGTACCTATACTCACTCACTTTGTTGGAAAATATTATCTTTGTTACAAAGATAGAGTGCAAAAAAATTACTCTCAAAAGTTCTGACTTTTTAGAGTATTTTTTTCTCCAGAACTTACAGTTAGGAAAATAATAGGCAATGAACCAAAAAAACGGACCAAACTACCAAACTGATTCTGATAAAATTGATATGGGATCAATCTGAAAGATTATGCGCAAACAAACATTTTAGATATATTTTTAATGCAAAATATAGGTACAGACGAATTGAGGACCTTCTCCTTTTTTCTTTGAAGTCGGTCCAAAAAAAACTATATCTATTGGTAAATTGCGGAATTCTTACGTTAACATAATGAGGCACTACAGTAGGCCTTGTTGCTGGGAGAGATTTCTTCCGGGCAAACTTGTATGATTGTGTACCTACTTGTATTGTGTTATTACAATCGCTATTTCAAAATGAGACGGCTGGTAGCGTGGCCTGTTACACAAAAATATGCGTAAAAGAATGAACCTAATAAGATCAACTAGGAACTAAGTGGATGATGGGCATGCTAAAATCTAAATACTGTCTTAAATAGGTATGTATTGCAAATAATATCAATGCTTAGTGCATTATTACATTCGATTTCAGGATCTGTTTTTTAACACCCTGCATATTATTAGGGTTCCGTATAAAAGTGGAAACGGTTGATACTGATATTGCGGAAGAGCTCGTAAATAACATCTTTGTAAATTGTATCCTTCATCCCACTTTATTGATATCCTATAAGGAACGGGATAGCTTTTATTAAAGTCGTATCTTGTTTTTGACGTGACAACGTCTTATAATTCGATGGAGCCGGCTGCACGCACGAAAAAACATGACCCATGCGGCGTTAACTCACTCGGAGGCGTTTCATCTAAGGCTTGAAGTGCAAGCGAGAGCACGGAACGAGCGACAATCGGCCTCCGCGTTTGGCAGCGTTCGACATCTGTGTATTTTCATAAGACGTTGTCACGTTCAACTATCGTCAGTAAACCGACTTTACAGACCACCGATTTTTTATCAATAAATATGCCTTTGGTGAATTCATGTATCATTATCATCTTTCTGCCCTTATCCCACGCTAAGTGGAATGGGAGGAGTATATCCACGACATTGCTAGTCATGAGATCACCCATTGTGCATGAGGTGGGGTCCGTGGGGTATAACGGACACGTGAGCACGTGTGGCATGGACTGCACCTGCCACCACACTGGCATTGCGTGTCGTTTTTAGTAATCATCCCCCACTTGACTGGCCTCTCAACTCAGTTGGTAGTAGCTCTGCCTTCTGCGCCGTAGGCCGTGGGCCAAGAACAAATATTTGTGTGATGAAAATACAAGTAACTAGCGGCCGCCCGCAGCTTCGCTCACCCCGTTCCCGTTACGCCCCGTTCTTGTGACTTACATCCGTTCTCCGTTACAATATCTTTATAAATTGTAGCCCATGTGTTATTCTGATGTAGGTATAAGCTATAGTACCTATTATAAAGTTTCATTAAATTCAGTAGTTTTTACGTGAAAGAGTAACAAACATCCATCAATCCATCCATCCATCTATACTTACAAACTTTCGCGTTTATAATATTAGTAGGATTATCTTATCTGTAATATAAAAATGGCTTCTGATTAAGTTTTTTAAGTAAAAAAAAAAGGATAGAAGAATTCTTGGCCCTTAGGAATAAAAAGCTCTGATAATAATAGACTGCTTATATTTTTATGACTAAAGTTTCAGAAGAGCAATTTCTCTTCCCTCCGCTGTGTCGTGAGGAAAACTAAAGGCGAATAGCAGTGAGTATAATGAATAAAATTGAGGTTAGATTTCACTATGCTCTGATAACAAGCCCTTAAATCATAAATAAGATGTCATAATAATGTTGCGGCTCATAATATTGAAAACCCATGATTGTCTAAGTGAAAACCAGAGATTAGATTTAACGGCCTTTTAACGCTTTGTTAAACTACAGAGCATGGTAAAATGTAACCTGTAACCCCGACTTTTAAAAGTAAGTTTTACCACCACCGTTGATGTCGATTTTGATTCCAAAGTATTTATTGTGGAGGTAGAGGGATCTGACGTTTTTACCGAAAAGCACAAAAGCTTCCCTTGGGAGCTTCGAATTTCTACGACGACTGGTCCGTGTTTTTTTTTTTTATGTAAAAGATAGACAAACGAGCTTTCGGCCCACCTGATGGTAAGCGGTCACCGTCACCCATAGACACCAACAACACCAAGGGTGCTGTCGTTGCGTTGCCTACCCTGAAAGATCTGATGATGCTGAACATCTGTGTGCCTCAAGTTGTTGGATGCATTGCAGTGCATCGTAAGGCACGTTCCATACGTGCGTGACCAACGAGGCAATGCTTTGTTAAAGGCGATGGTTACGCCGTTGCTCACTTATAATCAGTATGTAAAAGTGTAGGTGGTGTACTCGTGTAGAATGTATAAAGTGTAGGTAAAGAAAAAGGATTCGTTTTCAATGAAATTAATTATTAAACACAAGAGTTGCTTTGTTTTTACAGGAATACTTGATGAGATTGCCTGCCTACACACACGTATTACATACTGATGTGTTGATACAAGGTGAAATTACAGCTGCCAAGGCTCCACAATTTGATTTCATTATCCATAACATGAACTGAAATTATTTTAGTTCAGCCATTTGGGCATTGCCGGCGTCGGTGATCTGAACTCTACTTATACTTAGGTATAGGTAGAGTAAGTGTAAAACAGAGTAATAAATAAAATTGATTGCAAACAGAATAGTAATCGGTATAAAAAAATAGAGCCCGTGTCAAGTGTAGTCTGCTTTTAAAATAATGTTTTTTTACCTAACATTTTATATGTCATGATAATTTCATAATCTAAATTGCTGGGAAAATTTGAATGTCTTCATAAATAGACAGAGCACAGTGGAAGAAGATGGAGGAGGCCTTTACCCAAAAAAGGGTCAACATCTCATAGATATAAGAAAACAACTAGGCTAAGAGTAAACTCTAATAGCATACAAACTGTAAAACCTAACTTTAAGAGATAAAATGAAAGGAAAATAATAATATATTATTATTTTTACCTAATATTTATAAAGTGAAATAATTTGCCTACGCCATCTTTCACCTACTTATGGACAGGGGAAAAAACTTTATACCAAACTCTTCGCAATTCATGAATAGTGATGAAGTGACTCATTGGGATAAATAATAAATCGGAACAAAGGCCGCCCTTGACAAAAATATAAACTTTGGCCCCTTATCGCACAATTAATTTACTAACTAACTTTATTTTGAAAGTCTCAGAACTTTCCAAAACTTTATATAATCTTAAGTTATAGCACCTCTTTATTGAGAACAAAAAAACAGGTCTGTCTATTGTAGATGATTTATATAGCGTCTGTCTGGGTGTCTGCCTGCGACCATGGTAATATCAGTATTATGATCACGAAAGTTTAATAGTACTTCGACATGGGATCCTTTAAAAGTCGGGTCTACTCGTATCTCTACTAAAACCCGGCAGCGAATCAGCATCGTCATTGGTATTACAGGTGCCTATGTCCCGTGACAGTGACTGCTTTCCATCAGGTGGCCGGTTGGCTAAACTGCCATGCAGCTATGGCATAAAGAAACTTATTGAGCGTGGTAGGTATAGCATTGCGTGTGGTAAATATATATTTACAACGATAAGTAATTACAACAGCAGTAGTTTATTTGTGCCAGATTTTCCTGAATCCCGTAAAACAGTAAACAGTAAATTCCCGGTAATTCTAATCTGGCTGCGCTAATATTATAAAATTAATGTGTGCTCTACAAGCGCACTGCATTTTATACAAAGCGCTCGTACGGGTGGAATGCTGAAATATATTAAAATGAAGTGTGTTGTTTTTGTGGTGCTTGCGGTAGTTTTCAGCGCATCTGGTAAGTAGGTACTTTGTGATCACAGTGGGTTGAATGGAGTAGCTACAAATAAAACAAAAAAACTGCCCACGTAATCTCTCCCTGGCTGCACGCAAAAGCTTTGATCTGAGTAGAGCTGTGTTAGAAACATTTAATTTTCTTTCTCCTAGCTTCCCAAACATACAGATTCATTATCTTTGGAGCCGATTCTAATTGAACTTTCGGATCTATTTTTAAACACAAACAAGTTGTTCATCTTCAGTTTTCATTAAATTGAAGATATTCAATTTCAAAGTTTGCTGAAGAAGCTTCACGTTAGCGCTGTGGGTATTGATACTCGTAATTCGAGGAGTTTATTATTAAAGATTTCAATTTCCCTCTCCAATCTTCTTCTTGCTGCCTTTATCCCACTTTATGTGAGGTCGGCACAACATGTTCTCCTCTTCCATTCTCCTCTATCAGCCGTCATCTTTGTATTCACTTCTTTCTTATCCATGTCATCTTTCACGCTGTTCATCCATCTTTTCTATGCCTTCTTTAATACTTATGACTTGCTATTGATGCAAGGACGAGTATATAGAAACCCGTTGTTTTACAAATTTTTACTTTGTTTGGGATCTATTGACCGTCAAACTGTCATTCCTTTCTCATTTCCCCTGGTTTCGTTGGCACTTCTGATTAAACCTTGGATATTTATCCATGAAGTTTTATGAGTGAAATGCAAGAGAAGAACATTCGCTGACCTAAAAACGTTGTATGTGCACTATCGCTTTTTGTGATCATCCGATCCAAATTTCAAGGATCACCCAGATATGGCAGTAGAAAGCATTGCTTATCTTTGATTTTTTCATGTTTACAGCAAAAGATTGCAACGTGATTCCTATGAGCGAGTGGGCGGGCGAGGCTTCTCATCGAGTGGAAGCACTCCCCAACCCTTTGGGTCTGGTGATCATGCAGCACACGGTGACTCCTGAAGGGCACACGGATGATCAGTGCCAGAGACTGGTGCAAGCCATCAGGAAGTACCAGATGAGTGATTTGTCATTCGACGATATTGGGTCATCGTAAGTAAAATAAAATTTTATGAATTTATTCGTTCATGTATTCCTGATTCTGTTTGTTACTTCAAATATTGGCTTTTAAACAGAAACAGTTAACAATCCACAAAATTGTACAATTTTGTTTTCAATTTTACAGTAAATTGCAAACATACGAAGTACTATCTCAGCAAATACGGAATCGGAAACTTCACTGAAAGTCTTACAAACACAGTACGTAAGATTGCTCCGAGCAATATCTTAGTTCTGTAAACAGTACAAAACTTCTGTTTACATACTCGGAACTACTTTTAATGTTGTAGTAATTGAGTCTAGGCGGTTATTCTTCTCTATGCTTGGACGTGTCTCCGACTAGTCTCTTACCGCTGTTCTCAATTTTTGGTCAGTGTGATACAACAGTTTTTCAATCTGAAATTAAACAAATAAATTAACAATTTACAATGGGCGGTCTAATCGACATAACGTTTGGATGGAAAGGTATTTAAGGGATCCCTTCGCTCTTCCGAAACCCTCCAACTTAGAACACCTGTTCACTCCTCCTCTTACTTCAAAAAATCCTTTACGGTGCAGGCTGTTCTACTGTGGAACGCATTGCCTGTTGCTGTCAGACATGCTAAATCGCTATTTATATTCAAATCGATGGTCAAGGAACACTATTTGTCCTGTTGTCGCTAAACTCCTTTCTTTCTTCTTTCCCATGTAATGATAAAATAATATATATATTTTATGTTAGTATGTATGTATATATTATGTGTAGAGTTTATTTATATATATATCACTATGGGTAGGTATACATGTAATGTAGTATGTAGGTATAGTAAGTATGGCTAAAATAGCCTTTGAATAATGTAAGTATTTTATAATTATATTTCTTGGTTTATTTTTCTTATGTATTAGGTATGTAGTTTGTTTTTTGTTTTTTGTTTTTTTTATCCACGCACACATATCACCCCTTGTAAGTAACATTAATCCAATCCATCCACGGTTGTCTGCTAGAGATCGCTGCTTAACGATAAGACCGCCTATTGCTTTTACAAATAGTTGTTAAGTTTTTATGTACCATTGTTTCTTATGTATTTGTGAGCAATAAAGTATTTTCTATCTATCTATTTAATGGTTGGCTTAGTTCTTTAATATTATTATTAGATATTGTTATTAAAAGCCTGCAGTATACAGGACACTATGAAACGGAGTAAAGGAGATGTTTTATATTTCGCCAAGGCTTAGGACAGTTGGTTAAAAAATGCGATAAAAATAATGAACGAAAATGTAAAAATAATACAAACTTCTGTAAGCAAATATGATCAAATAAATTTAAGCACATTCACTGGGCGTACTATACGAGCCCGTCCGGCCTCCACATTATGACGTCGTCGGTCCGCCATGTTTTTGATACTTTTTGTTTTTGTCATGGTTAAAAAAATCTGGTGGGATAAGGCGAAGTAAAATTATAGAATATCGTATAATAATATCGAGTACCGTAGAATAGACAATCGTTGGAGCAAACGAATACTAGAGTGGAGACCGCGTTAAGGTAAGCGTAGTGTAGGACGCCCTCTGGCAAGGTGGGGCGACGATCTGCTGGCAAGCACTGGGGGAAGAGCCGAAGACCGGGCTCAGTGGCACGTCTTGGGAGAGACCTACGTCCAGCAGTGGACTAATATAGGTTGATGATGATGAAAATTATAGGAAATTATCAATTGAAACAGAATACTATATTGAAGATAAGATATGTAACAAATAGTGTACTAAGAACAGGCGCAGGCTTCATATATGGATATAACATCTCCTTTATATTTTATCGATTTTGTAATTTTTCATACGCCTGTCATTCTTTTTGACGTGATAACGTGAGTCCGAGTCCGAGTCCGAGTCCGAGTCCGAGTCCGAGTCCGAGTCCGAGTCCGAGTCCGAGTCCGAGTCCGAGTCCGAGTCCGAGTCCGAGTCCGAGTCCGAGTCCGAGTCCGAGTCCGAGTCCGAGTCCGAGTCCGAGTCCGAGTCCGAGTCCGAGTCCGAGTCCGAGTCCGAGTCCGAGTCCGAGTCCGAGTCCGAGTCCGAGTCCGAGTCCGAGTCCGAGTCCGAGTCCGAGTCCGAGTCCGAGTCCGAGTCCGAGTCCGAGTCCGAGTCCGAGTCCGAGTCCGAGTCCGAGTCCGAGTCCGAGTCCGAGTCCGAGTCCGAGTCCGAGTCCGAGTCCGAGTCCGAGTCCGAGTCCGAGTCCGAGTCCGAGTCCGAGTCCGAGTCCGAGTCCGAGTCCGAGTCCGAGTCCGAGTCCGAGTCCGAGTCCGAGTCCGAGTCCGAGTCCGAGTCCGAGTCCGAGTCCGAGTCCGAGTCCGAGTCCGAGTCCGAGTCCGAGTCCGAGTCCGAGTCCGAGTCCGAGTCCGAGTCCGAGTCCGAGTCCGAGTCCGAGTCCGAGTCCGAGTCCGAGTCCGAGTCCGAGTCCGAGTCCGAGTCCGAGTCCGAGTCCGAGTCCGAGTCCGAGTCCGAGTCCGAGTCCGAGTCCGAGTCCGAGTCCGAGTCCGAGTCCGAGTCCGAGTCCGAGTCCGAGTCCGAGTCCAAGTCCGAGTCCGAGTCCGAGTCCGCGAGTCCGCGAGTCCGCGAGTCCGCGAGTCACGAGTCCGCGAGTCACAAATATTAATTAAAATTCTTTTGAAAAATGCAACCATTCCATCAGTATTTTCTTATGACGTTATCACGTTCAACTATCGTCAGTAAACCGACTTTACAGACAACCGATTTTTTTGTCCAGCTTCCTGGTCTGTGGGACGGGCCGAGTATACGAGGGTGCCGGGTGGACCCTTGTCGGCGCACACACAAAAAACTACAATCACAGGGCTTTCGGAGTTACTTTTATCGGAAATTTCGGATGTAAGAACTAATCTTAGCATTAGACACAAATGCTTTAAGACTAACGCAGCTGGTTCAAATCCCACTCAATTTAAAGCTTTTGAGATATCTTTTAAAATTAAATTATAATCTTGGTTGTAGGCATGAAATTATATTTATTCACGTTTGTTTCTTCACCCTGAAAACCCCTTAATGCTGAATTGATACGAGTTCCTATCATACAGTAACTATAAGAACTACGATAATTTTTATATTCCCTAGCCAGAGTATCGGTGTGCTATATTGTTAATTCATTGAATGGTTTTAATTAGCTTCACCTGTTTTTATTTAGGTCAAAACTTACAAGATGAATTAGAATCTTCCTCCTAGAGCGGGGGTGCTCAAACGGTCGATCGCGAAAGCTTTTCGAGTAGAGTTTCTGGAAATATGCGGATAATAACGTTGTAGCATGCATGATCACTTTGAGATAGCTCGACTGACCAAAAAAAAACAAATCAGTGCCAGACGGAAGCGTCCTCAAAACGCTGGCGGCATTGCCACGCCAAATAGCTGATGACCTATCTACATGGGAGCACTGGTGGTCCAGTGGTAGTGGCCCCGCCTTCCGATCCAAAGGTCGTGGGTTCAAATCCACTCGTGTACCAATGAGTTTTTTTGTCGTAAAATTGATGTGCACTATGCCAGTACTCTCAAAACGGTGAAGGAAAACATCGTGAGGAAACCAACGTGTTGTAGAACCTAAAAAAGTTCAAGCAACACGTGTCAAAGGTCACGCAAAAAGGGCCCACTAGCGGCCTACTTGCGGAAAAAATCTGCCCGCACATCAAGTGCGGATGATAAAACTTGCCAACTTGACCTATCTACATATTAGTTACATATGAGTTTAGTCGATCCCTTGCTTTCAAAATACTATCTGGTCGATCGCTGACACTATAAGCGTGAGCACCCCTGTCCTAGAGCATATGGAGTTGAATGTTAACATTTTCTTTTCAGCGACACTGCCTACACCAGAAGCCATACAAGCGGCGCAAGACCTGCTGGCCTGTGGAGTAACGAACGGTCATCTCAGTGAAGACTACAAGGTCGTGGTACATCGCCAGATCGCCAACACCCAGAGTCCAGGAGACGAACTGCAGAAAGAGATTGAGAAGTGGCCTCAATGGACTAGCCAACCGAATTAAGCCATTCTTATGGAAAATTACACATATAGTAGATAACCTACTATACCACCTAACCTAACTTTTTCGTTTTATCTCCTCAGCAAAGTGAAAGTAAATTTCTTAGAAAAATATAAGCTCAATTATTGAAATTCGATTATAGTCTTGAATGGTCAATAAATCAATTCTTTAGACTGATTACTTGTTTTTATTACTGAAGAAGATCTTTACACTAAGGTAAGTGTATACCTATATCTAAGTATTATTAGGGTGAAAACTATACCCATCTTCAGCTAAAACTTTGTTTATCTTTGTATCACAACAAACAATCGTCTACGCATTATAACGTCATCTTTTTTCTCCCGACTAGTGATGTGTCTCGTCGCCTGGTCTTAGTAGAGATGTTCTATTCCCAAAACCGGCTAAGAGTATAATAGATAAATAACTCTTTATTGATTACAATGACACTTAAGGTAAGTAACATACAGTTTTAGCTTAAAAATAAACAGTCACAGTAATATAATGGGTCGCCTTATCACTAATAGCGATCTCTACCAGGCGACCTTATATATATGTCAGACTGGCCTCTAGCTCAGTTGGTAGTAGCTCTGCCTTCTGCGCCGTAGGTCGTGGGTTCGATCCCCACCGAGAACAAATATTTGTGTGGTTAAACATAAATGTTTGTTCTCTGTCTGGGTGTTATATTGTATTCTAAGTATGTATTTACAAAAAAAAATGTATTCAAGTATTATATCAGCTATCCGGTTCCCATATTACAAGCTCTGCTTAGTTTGGGGCTGGGTAGTGTTGTGTGAATTGTCCACAATATTTATTTATTTATTTTATTTATGTGATAAAAACACACACACACTGTGTGAAATAGTACTATAAGAGCGACCACTCTTGATGCTAAAATAAACTGGATGGTGTCCCAATAGTAAAGTAGAGAAACCGAGGTGTTTTCATGATGCGCAATTTTCCAAAGTGGGTCACATAGAGTAAGAGAAATAGGTCGGTTTATTTACCTTGATACCATGAACAGGTACTATTTGTTATCACTAACACGATTACACAATTCACAAAAAAAGCTCTACATAATATGTAGAGCTATACAAGTATACATACATCAAGTAATATTTCACGTTATGAATAACAAATGTATTTTTAGGGAAAACATTCTGCATTTTTGCCAGAAATAGGAACAGCTTCTATTAATATTCGTATGGTAACCCCTTCCTGGGTTTTCTTGGAACTCAAAAGAACTGTTGGTGTATCATTTCTCAAAGATAAAAAGATCTCAAAGAACATAACATCCAAATTCTGTCTAAACATTTCCATTGTAGTTACAAAGTACTTACTAAGGAAATATGCATCTACTCTGCTGAGGAATATCATAAATATTGAATTATAAATATACGAGTATGTAATAAAGCTTTAATCATTATGAATAACATATAACTACTTACAACCATAATAATTATTCTCTTTCATTTTAACATTTTTGACTTCTATATAATAGGTTCATTAAATTAAATTTATAAAAATTGTGAAAAACTTGAAAGTGTTAGTACCTTTGTCATTTCAAAATACATATTATATAAAAAAATCGATTAATAAAATTAATGACGAAGTCTTGAGTCTTGAACAAGGGAACCTTCTCTTTTTTTGAAGTTAGTTAAAGAGAGATAAGAAAGTAATTTATCATGGAAAACTATACAATAACATTTGTGGCATAAAAACCTAGATGCGCTGTAATGTGATTCGTCTTGTCTAGTGATGAGTGGAAAAATTCAAAATGTGTCAGACAAACACCTTTCTTTTAGACTGATGCCTGATTGAGGTTAGACTTTGCAAACTGTAAGGAAAAAACCACTGATACATACAATAAGGGCTTTTCAAACGGACAGCTTAACATTAGCCATGCTCATAAAAATCTATCGAAAAACAACAGTTCACTTATACATCTGTCTATCCAAACAAACAGAGACAAGGTTAATTTAAACAATGTTTCTAATAGGCTGGGGAATAAAATCCAATCACACAATATGATCCTAATCTATCTTTATAACAGCCTTCAAATAAAAGAGGAGTAGATTTTTTAATTTGTGCTTCGTAATTTATATATTTTTATGTATGTATGTATGTATAAATTTTATCAAAATCGGTTCAGCAGTTTGGCCATGAAATCGGTTTCTCAAGTTTTGAAAATATATGGTATTCATTACCAATTTCAATGGAGGGTAAGGTGTAGTCCAAAACAAATTTAGTTTAATATTATTATTGCCTTTGAAAAATAACTACTTGCACGTATAGACTGTCTGTACTGTTATTACTGTTACTGTTAATTTCACAATTTTCAATTAACCATAGTCTTGCCAGGAATATAATAGCCAATCCACTAGAGATCATTATATTTTTTTATATATTAAATTTGATATAAATTACTTTTTATTCATTAAACTGATTGGTGAAGGTCGTTGTATAGCGGGATCCTATACTATGTTAGAAAGACATCAAAGGGGCTTAAGTTGGTGGCGCTTTAGGTCTGTCAAGCAGGCTTTTGAATCTTATTGTATTAAGGTTTACCTTTTAAAATAGACGTGATCCTTATGATGAATTCAATGGCATCATAAGGATCACTTTGAGGTTAGGTGCCTGTTCCACGCGACCAAGCCTAGAAGAACAGGCAACAAACTATTCATTCGAGCTGTTCGTGTGTTTGGGCTTACTTGAACATAACAGCATCGGGCACCTGACTCGATTAACCTCAAAGCCATTGACGTCATGCGCACAATGACTTTCATGTTATTAACTGAATGATACCTCATAGATCATTCAAAGACACCTCTAGACGTATAGTTTAGCAATTAGTTTTATAGATTATAGACCAGATTAATTCCAAGTTTTTGGTAAGTTATAGCAATATTTGTCTGATTTGATGGATATAGAAAGTTAGGTTTTCGCACATTCACTGGCTTAAATTCACACTGTGAGTTCAAAAAAAAGCCGGGGCAGAGGACATCACTGCAATTTTTATTTTTGTTTGGATCACACAAAAAACGGTAGGAACCAAACCGTAGTTTGTTACCTGTTTTTCTAGGCTTAGTTGGGTGGAACTGGCATCTAGACTCACCTATCTCACTCAATCTTAACTTCTTATCGTGCCAGTGGTTCTTTCAATCCAGTGTGGTGAAAGGATTCAAGGGATACAAATAGCACATCGTCAAATGCACGCTTTTCGTGCATTTGACGATGTGCTATTTGTATCCTTCACCGTTTAAGAGTACACTACTTGCACATAATATATACATTTTTGGTAAGAAAAACTCATTGGTACATGACTGGATTTGAACCCACGACCGCTATCACTAGACCACTTGTACTCAATGATATGTAAAAGCATAGCGAAATAGGCATAAACTTATTTATTAATGTTTGCGGTTGTACGGAAACGCAAATAGAACCCTCAAAATAGAACTACTCTGAACTTCCAGACAGAAATTGAAATAGCTTACAGACGTCGAAGTTTCACAAAACCTTCCGAGAATATTCTACAGCCTTATAGACTGCGAAGTAAAAACTAACGAGAAACTGTGCATTAAACGATGAAAAAGTAAGAAAAAAGCAAAAGCTCTTCCATAAGTTTAAAAAAAATATCTTCTAATCTGCGGCTTATACAGACCTGACAACGGATTAATCCTGGAGCAGTTTCATTAATCTAGGTTTATTCTTCTTCAAATTGAATGTTTTAATACCTCTGTTTTAACTTTTTACGATTAAATAAAGCTTTTAAATTTATACCTAGTTTAAAAGGTATCTTGATCACTCATTCAACTTCAACGGGTGAGATTATAGAATTTCATAACTTAAATCTTTGTCTTATCGTGTCTCTAATTTTTTTAAACCAATGTGGTGAAAGGATTTTAGTTGCGTCTCAGACACTCTTTTAGTGCACTTAACATTGATTTTTATTTTATATTAGCGATGCATTGAGACGTTTGGAAGGATTTGGGAGAGACTTTTACCCCAGGCAGCGCGCTGCCTGGGGTAAAAGTTTCTCCCAAATCACTCTCCTTAGAAAGCGTCGAGATCGTCCCTCCAACGCTTTCTTGGCCGACCCTGGCATTTAAATAATAATATGATTAATTTCTATTTATAATAATATAACTATTCTACCACCTAATATCATGTCAAAGATCAACTGAAAAATAATTTGCCATCACCTTGCTATGTATTTTTTTGCGAACTTGAGTACTTTCAGACACTTGGGCATCCACTAGCCGAAGGTTTGTGCTGACATTTTGAGTTACACCATATAGCATGCACGGCAGCAGCAACTCGGCTGCAAGGGGTTACCAGGTTGCCACGCAATGTAATTCAAAATGATCATAATACGAACTTTTATAGACAAAGGTGCAAGTATAACTTATCAGAATTTACCCAACCCGTACAGCTGCGACGGATATTATTATCAGACCTACAATAGGCACACAAGAAATTACAATATGTATACACGAAAGAGCACAGAACTATTTAAATTTAGCACCTGTTATTTAGAGTCTTGAGCTATAAGTTAGCTTTATGTCAAGGTCGTCTGGAAGAAATCGCCCCGAGCGATAAGACCGCCCATTGCAGGACAATATATTTCTTTAAGTTGTCCGTAATAAAGTTTTTATTATTATTATATATTATTATTATCTTCGATGGTATAGGTACTTCATGCTATTTCATGTTTAAGTAAAGCCAAGATGAGAGTAGTACTCGTAGTAGAGCTCTCTGAGAAGGCCTCGTCCGGGGAAGTACTACCACCATGCCTATTTTTGCCGTCAAGCAGCATCGCTGTGTTTCAGTTTGAAGGGTACGGCGCCGGTGACATCTGATGGACGCAGGGCAGTGCATCGTAGGCCACCTTTCTCACATGCGTGACAAGGCAATATTTCGTTATAGGCGATGGTTACCACTTATCATCAGCTGGGCCATCTGTTGTTCCATCAGCCAAATGCTATGCACCGTGGTATAAACTACGGTAATCTAGGCATATATGTATATATATAGCTATAGCTCTTTCATATTTGAGAAAACTCTAGATGAGAGAACGTGTAACTACGTGTATTTACGTATATATAGAAGGATATTTCCTTCTATATACCTACGTAAATACGTGCACATATACATGTAGTTATAGACTGACATGTTTTTGCGGTAGTCTGCAGACGTAAGTATAGGAATATTACAAACAATTTGGATTCATGCAAAAACTGAACATGCCTCCGTAGGGTTGCTGAAGTTTAAACAATAAGATGTCGCTAAGTGATCACTGAACTAAGTTTAGCATTGTCATGGCACATCTTACGCTAAACGGTTGGTAAACTACACAATACCTACACAAGCAGACGGAAACCCTGACCCTGGTCTAACATGAAAAACGATGTTTCAGAGTGTGAGAGAGTGTTAAATATGAGAGCGATATTTGACAGCGTTTCATTGATCGCGGTCGCCAGCGGCCTAGGTGTGCGCAGGTCTTTACCCAATCAGATGATCTGGGGGTGCAATTTTAGCAACCACGAGCCGGTATGACCGAGCTTTGCTCGGTATTTTTTTCGGTATTTTTATTTACTAATTTTCATGAAAATCTCCGGAACTTTTGTCTCGAGTGTTTACGTAGAAGCTCAGTAGATGGCGTTCTCCATCACACTAACTCGCAAAGAATTTAATACTCTCTACGAAAGCTAACTCGTGATTTTGACTACTCAGCAATAGATGGCGCTAAAATTTGTAATTATTGAAATAACTTCTCTCCTATGTCTTTTCTGAAAATGAATCCTAGCTAGATCGATTTAACGCCCCCGAAACCCGCTGTATACTTAATTTCATAAAAATCGTTGGCTCAGTTTTCGAGATCCTAAAAGGTATAAGATATCACTCAAGCGAATTTGAAAATCGAACGCGGATTCACCGATCACCATTATTTAAATATCGCTGAATCCGCCTTCCATTTTCAAATTTTGCAAACAAAAATTGATAACTCACAGCGGATTTAGCGACCGCCTGAACGAGTTGCGTTTCAGGAATAGTAGAAAAGAGCGTTGAGGTCGTGGCCGCCACGCGCCCCCACGCAATGCATGTAATACATCGCCGATTAAAAAGTAAATAAAAAAATCTAATATGCTTCAACTGCTGGTTTTTATATAACTTACACGTTCCGGAGATATCTTATTACATCCGATATAATGTGAGATCTCGCTTACTGATTCTAATATCGTGATACGAAGGTCGTATAGCAGCGGAACAATTATTAAATTAAAAAGTGTTTGCATTGTGCTCAAAAGGTAAAGGAAACCGTCGTAAAGATAAGTGCGATATAGTCAGCTCTGTACGGTTTTGACGTTTGATTGATGATAAATGAAAAGAACATTTTTAGTACCTTCCATTGGTATAACTTGCATTAAAATTAGAGCTTGTGGCACGGCTAAGTATCACACAAAAGATTGGGGCAAACTAAAGTGGGATCGTTGTATTTACCCCAGTGGGGAAGTTAGATCGTGCAAGCAATAAAATATGTACAACACTTACGAGTAGTATACAAAGTTGATTCAATTTCAATTTTAATTTTAATAGACTTTATAAACAATCTTAACAAAATAAAAAGTACTTCATAATCTATATGAAATCGGTAGTTGTTTTGGTTTCCAGCATAGGCCCCCCCGAACTCTTCCATAATCGGCGATCACGCGCTTTCCTTCTCCAATGTACGCCAGCGGTCTCCTTGAAGTCGTCTTCCCATCTTCGGAAGCCCATCTCTTGCTCTCTTTCCTTCTCCAGGGTGCAATTCTGTAACATCCTTCCCCAACTTTTCTCTTACTGTCCTGATAAGTTGAGAAAAACACATAAATGGTCTACAAAATGTGTGTGTTTATCTAAAAAAATATCTTAGTTCAAGCGGTTGAGTTCAAATCCTCTAACAGAAACCGATAAACGCTATAAATAAATGATAAGTTTAATTGGTATTCGCACGTTTAGTAGTAAACATGCTAATAGTAAAAAGTAGTCACGTTTGTTTTGCACTCATGATGTTAAAATATACGATAGTAAAGTAACATAATAACTTATTTTTTATTTTTATTTATTTTATTTTTTAACACGCGTGTAGGAACACGGAGATGGAAAGCTTCCGAAGTTTTTTTTATGCAACAAGCTGATGGTACAAGCATATAATACAATAGGCATGGTAATAGTACCTACTTCCCCAGATAAGCCCTTAACAAAGAGCTCTTTGTGAAGACCTAGACTCACCTAGCTTTAAGACGTTTCAAAGTGGTTCTTGGAATTGAACTGAATAAATACACTTTTGATTTGAAGGGCTCATCTACAAACTCTTACTACAAAAATCAGTTAATTTTGGTTTTAGTCGCGCTTCTTCTAAATTATAGAGTCGTTTATTTTATAGTTTATTTTATATATTATACAGGATCTATTGATATTCATAACAAATTATTAATTGTTTGTTTTTTGATGTACTTTTTATTCCAGTGTCTCCTTCTGTTTTTATGTTTGGTAATTTTTGCTTTACCGGTGTTTGTGTGTCAAATAAACGTTATTTAAAAAAAGTTATTTATTCCATCTATTCGTGAGAGGACAACTTGTTTGTCACTTGTTATATGGCAGACAATTTGGTGTCGTTTTAACCTCGACTACTGCCTTGAACTTAAACTATAGAGATTTGAATTCCATTTGCTAATTTAACAGTGATTTATGTTAATAACAGCTGTGCCCGGAACTTTGTCCGCGTGGAATAACGTTTTCGTATATCATTTTTAATTTGCGAAGGAAAATATCACATCGAATAAACATCCCCAAAAAATGTCAAGCTTCTAGCTCTATAAATGTCGGTACTTCCCCCCTCCCCTTCCCTCCTTTCTTCAACCCCTTATAATCCTTTTTTTGCATTAAAAAGCCTATGTCCTTTCTCAGGCTGTATATACCTACACTATCTGTGTACCAAATGTACCTAATTCAAGTCGGTGAAAGCGTGACAGACAGACAGAGTAACCAAAGCATTTATAATATTAATAAGAATTTGAAATCTTAGACACTATTAATTTAATATTATAGCTACATATAATGTATCCTTTTTTGTGCACAAACATAATTATGTACTTACCTAGTTGAATACCTAACCTAGTAGGTATTATTCCGTTGAGTTTTTCGCTTTAATGGAACACTATAACTTTCCGCAATAAAAATTACTGATGATTACTTTCTCAAAAACGATGTTTCTAATCCACAGTCGTGAGAGTTATTAAAATTTTCGAACTCAGTATTGACGTCATGGATCCTCAAAACTTTCTATATTATTGTAGTATCTACTTAATAGTTCATTTCATTTCATTTATTCATAAACAATTTGCAAAAATCGTGTTTAAAATCTATATTTATAAAAGAAAGTCGTGTTAGTTACACTATTTATAACTCAAGAACGGCGGAACCGATTTGGCAGATATTAGTGGGGAGCTTAGAACCGGGAGAAGGACATAGGATCCTTTTTATCCCGAAAAAGCAACGGGAACGGGGTGTTACGGGAACGGGCGAGCGAAGCCGCGGGCAGCCACTAGTTACTTATATTATTAGACAACACAACACAAGTTTCAAACTTTGACTTGCTAACTTGTTGTACCTCATAAAAATTACAAAAGTAAGCTTGAAACATTGAAGACCTCCTCATTCAGAAGAACGCAGGACCCTTTATTCTATAAAAAGATGGCTAATGCTTGCTGTGGTTTTTTCCCTTCAGAAAAAAAAAAAATATTTGCTGAAAACATGGTAAGGATGTGCACATGGGTGCTCGCAACCTATATTTTATTGTATTGTTTAGTTTTTCTATGCATTTCATTAAACCTTGACAGAATCTATCTAAGTACCTTTTTTACTACCTACATTGTCATAAAATGTCATACCAAGTTATAATCCAACACGCTTAACATTTTAAAGAGTAAATAAAAGTCCTATCGCCTTATTACCTAATCATCGTTTTATAACGCTGTTATAAAGTTACTACAGGGGAATAATATTGTTTGAACTAACCGGTATAGAAGAGTGGATAGGATACGCCCCCGGTTCGACAGACGTCATTCAAAATATCTTAAGCTAATTTTTTTACATGTTTCTGGTACATTGTTGCTCTCGTTGGTCAAGAAAATCTCGGCGATGGATATCGCTCTCAAATATCGCTGTTATATTTGACAGCGCGTGATCGCCATCGCCATCGCATAGATGTGCACAGGCCTTTAGAGGTTAAAATGTCATTTTTATTAAGATCACGAAAATATGGAAATTCTGAAAAATCGATCTTCCGGGAAATCTACGGAGAAAGTATAATGTTCCTTATTGGACTTCGTAAGCTCATGATGAATGTTTTCGTCTCTCTTCATTAACACGAGGAAGAAAAAGTAGCATTCATTTCGCCTTGATAAAGGCAGATAATTACTAAGGGACTTAGTAAAGCTCACTGACGTCACAGCTCGTCATTACTGGGTTAATCAAGTAAAAGTGAATGAAACGAGGGAATGTTTGTGACTCACTAAGTATTCAATTCATTTTTGTTCGCATTCAAAATCACGTTTATATGCGTATAAACCGCTCGTTAAAATATTTTGATGCTTTTAAAAGCATTGGCATTTTCCACGCGGACATGCTAATGACGACGCAAAATTAAATAAAATTAAAACACACATTCTAAAAAAGTATTGTGCAACCATTTGTTAAATCGTTTTTTCGGTGGCCATCAGTGAAACGCTATTAAATATGACACTTATATTTGACAGCTTTTCACTGATCGCTACCACAGAACGCTTAGATCAGCGCAAGGCTTAAAAAATAGTGCCATACAGTACCTACCTATCGCAAATAGCTTCTACAAAAGTTTAGGATGATTTTTGTTTGTTATTTTTAGGTAAGTACCACTACGAACTTTTATAAAATAACGTTTTATTTATAAAAATTCATAAAATTCATAATTTATAACTATAAGCACAGGCCAAGATAGAGTCAAATTCCAAGCAAACCTACATAGATATTATAATAATCATATACCTCTACTCAGGTTTTTATAATACAGAAATCTCTGTCCAATCTAATATTTTTTGTGATCAAATCATAAATTTGATTAGGTACCTGTAGCAGATTGGTGCTGCTTGCAACTATCAGATTTTGAATCTAATCCAATCACAAAAAGAGAAGCTTGCTAAAGGCCTTGATTTATCTACTGCTTAAATTGGATTGAACTTAAGAATGTTGAACACGCCTTTTTCTTAAAAAACTCCCCGACTCACGGATACAAGTTGTTGATGTTATTAAAAAACTACTAACCACGCAGTATGATACAATAACTACAAAACACGTAGTTGAAATATATACAATAATTAACATGAGATACTCTTTGCACTTAATGCACTGACGACAGACCTTCCTAAGAAGTATCAACTTCAACGCACAAACAGATAAACAAGTCAAAATGTATACGCCTCAACAAACGGCGTTTCAATTAGAAACGATAACAAAAAATCGTGTCTATGACGTCTGTTCATCGTCTCACCATTAGCGGTTTGACCTGAGCACGCGTCATTCGCCGCATTATATCAACTGGTAGAACCGGGTACGAGACATACGCAACTCAGCTCTCGCAGTGAACGGACGTGTGCTTGAGTTTAATCGTGAATTTAATCAAACAAAATGTTTACAAACCCTTTTGAAAGGAAGCATTCGGCGCTGCGGCAAACCCTGGATCGCTTTATGAAAGGAGATGCAAGGCTGAGCTTCAGGAAGAAGCCGCAACTCTCGAAGAACAGTGGGAGCACATCTTCGGTGGCTTCCACCAACTCCTCGACCTCTGGGAGCAGAAAGTTCAACGAGAAGAGATGAACGTGACAGTGTCGTGCGTGGTACCAGTGCAATTCTGTGGAGTTCCATAATGAATTAGGTGTGTGTGCATCCCTATTTATTTTTTCCTACGGCCTATAACAGTTTCGTTTACAAAAACAACGTAGTTGGTGACAAGCCGAGATTAGTTTTCACTATAAATTTTTACTATAATGTTTTGTGTTACCGACAAAAATGAAACATAATCTGGTTACGCTTGTTCAGTCTGGGTAAACATTGATCTGGGTAAACATTTCCCAAATTAGAAAGTAGAAAAAAGGCTCTAAGCACTTATAAAAAACAATTAAATCCGAGGTCAGACCAATTACACATAAAAACCTATGGCATTTTATATTTTTGCTTGACAAATAGCAGTAATATTATGTTACAATACAGCCAATGTACTTATATTATCATCATGTATACCAGTCAATGTTCGGAATAAGGTCACATTGCTATCAATTTAAACAATTTTTTTTGATAAAGCAATCATCTTTGAACGCTACTTGCAACATTAGAGCCTCATGTTTGTCTAAAACTAGAATTGACTATTGAAATGAGATAAGCAAACTAATATCTAAATCTATCCTTCCAAGGATATCTAAGTTTGAACTGATTTGTTAAGTTTGGAATTTCATGGTCTTTTAAAATAATTAGAATTATCACTGAAACTGGTTATAAAACCTAATGATTGTAATCTTATACTAATAAAGTGTTTTTTTGTTAACAGATGATGGACGAATCAACCGGTCTACTGTCGTCACACCTGCGGCTTGGGGGCCAGAAGAGGGATATCGTTGGGAGCTTGAACTCTATATTCAATGCAATAAACTTTATGTTCGCCATTCTATTTGTTTTTTTTTATCCAAGATTTATTGAAACCCTGAGCTCATCTGGCTCTGGTTTTGAGTCTGTGTGAGTGCTCACCAGTGCATATACTGTGTGTGTGACGTTTTGACGTAGGATTTATTTAGTCAACACTCACACAGACTCCAAACCAAAACCAGAGACAGAGCCAGTCAGAGCTCATGATAACAAAATATATTTACTCATTTATAAAATAGGTATATAAAATAGGTCAATCAAATCATCAGCATCCGGCATGAATATTATTATATTAATATATTTAGAAAATAGATTCAAAATGAGATCAAGAATAGTTAATCTATAAGGAAAATTCCGGTAGTTAGCCTCGGTCTTTAAAGACTTTATTTGACCTAGAACTGAGGGTCAATGACCTAAGCAGTCAAGAAACATTATGATACAATACTCTTACTATGTTTTAGGAAAAAAATATGAAAATAGTTTTTTTTTTTAATAATCTGCAAACTGAAAATTGAAATCAGTCGCAATGCTTTATTTTTTTATGCAAATTAGATGGTGAAACAGCATTTGGGCCACCTGATGTTAAGTGGTAACCATCGCCTTTAACAAGTTTCACTGCCCTGCGTCCATCAACTTGAGACAACAGATGTTCAGCCTAACGTGCCAGTAATTTCACCGGCACCCACACCCTTCCAACCGAAAAACAGCAATGCTGCAGAAATTAGGCATGGTGGTAGGACTTCACGGACGAGCCCTTCACAAAGAGCTCTACTACTACTCTTTCAATCTAAAATAGTAAAAAAACAGAAAACAAACTGAATCGTTCACCACACCGTTTCTTATCATTATTCAACACTACACACTACCAATTCCAGTATAAAAATACTGAAAGTTCGTGAGTATGTTCTTCTCTCTCATTTCTGTAACTGCTGAAGGGATTTTAATGAGACTTTGAATACCCATTGTTCGTGACCTGGTACAACATAAGACTAGGCACTTAATGCTATTGACATCGTAAAATAACACCTTAAGTTAAAATAAACACGAAAACCAGTTAGGCAAACTTCTTAGTATGAAAATTGGTTTGGAACAAAATTATTTTTTTTGCTAAACGGTGTGCAATCGCACTGCACATAAAATAGTTGCTTGCAATTTTTCATAAATAAGTTCAGTGATCTTTTATCTTTCAAAAGGTCAAAGTGTGCGAGTGATAAAGGTCATCGACGGCGGTCTGCCCTTAACTGAGTAAGTACCAGTATAAGCGGAGCAGAGGGTGAATGATCGTGCCCATGCTGTGATGAATGTATGTGGCTCTTATCACGGCGGAACAGCTGAACCAATTTGGAACTCGGATAGATTTGGACCTGCTACGCTGCTTTTAATCGGTAAGGTACTGGTATACATAAGACTACTGGGAATAGCTAGTTAAAAATTAGGTAAATAAGCAGTCACGTGTTCCGTGCTCATGTTTGTTATCAAGCAAAAACGTTTTTCCTACTTATCACCCAATTATTGACTGACATCAGGTCACATCACATATTTTTTTATAAGTAATGATTATGTAAAAGTAATAAAAAATGCAATTATAATTAAGTCATGTTATTATAACTATTTTCATGAAATTATGGGATGTTCCTCAATCACTACATATAGTTTCGGTTTATTTTTCGATTTGGACAAAGATTATTCAGATGGCAGTTAGAATTAATTATACTGAATATAAAAAAAAAACATTTTAAGACTTATATACCAGATTTATGTCTAAAACTTAGGTACTATGTATTACAAATTAACTTTAGTATGCCACCTGTTTTACCATTTAAATAAATATCTGTGATGTTAATTATCTGATTTTCAAAGGTAGAAAATTGTATGTACGTGTATATTAAAATATAATAATACATAAATAAGACTTAATTGTGAAAAATTAACATGCCAATGTTATATTACTGTAGCGCAAAGGCTCAATAAATAAATATCAAATACACTATAAAATATTCTTTGTAAGTCTCGAAATCTCTGAATTTCAGAAATTACAGGTCAGAATTTAGCATAAGCATTCATGAGTTGCCAAATAAGAAATAATTTCATAAATTCGTAGCTTCTCATGAACAAATCCGCGGTATTCAAATCGTTGACTGGCTCATAAAAAAACAAAGACAATGGATTATCTAAATTATCATACATTTTAAGTTATTTTAGAGACGCCATCAATGACGTATGCGCAGTGCCATAGATCAGCAATCAGTCTGTTCAACTTATTTTTTGTCCAGTTGGCGTCTGATACAACAATAATGATTGTCTAAATATGCGTGTCGCAAACCTGTAGGTCTACCACAAGCTCTGTCTGGCTCTGTCTCTGGCTCTGGTTTTGAGTCTGTGTGAGTGCTCACCAGCGTTATTATACTGAATGATGGAAAAAGCCACCAAATAAAAATTCAAAACTTCTTTATTTAGTAATATCACAAGGATCACTTTGAAACGTCTTAAAGTTAGGTGAGTCTATACAACGTGTATCAAAATATGTGTACTATCCCGAAGGGGGGTGAATTTCCACCCCCCGGGGAACAACTTTTGTTCAACGACTTTTCGAACTTCGATTGTTATCTCTGAAAAAAACTGCAACGAAGTTTCAACATGAACAGCTGACTTTATGCAAAGTGACAACCCTAAACTCAGCTACAGAGGTAGTAGGTAGTAGTAGTAGACCTACAGAGGTAGTAGATCAAGGGGTCAAGGGGTTACAAGGATAGGGTTGTCAATTTATTTAGGCATTATGAAATTAAATATTTTTGTATGGGAAACTGAAAATAGGAATTTTTAATTATCTCCCCCCCACAACTGATCACCATTGTGGTCTGAAACCCTCCACCTTCGCATAGTACACATATTTAGATACACCTTGTATATAGGTGCCAGTTCCACGCGACCAAACCTAGAAGAACACAGACAACAAACTATACGGCTTGGTTCCGCATAGCCTGGACATCATTATAACATAGTTAATAACATAGTTAAAACCAGTTAATTTATAACCCAATACTGAAATGCAATTCAATGCAAAAATACATTTAAAATTCATTTCCTTAATTTCAAAAACAGGTGCTAAGGAATCGGAATACGGAATGGGAAATACAAAATAAAAATAACAAACCGGACGCAATACATTTTAGTTTAAAATTAAATAAGCTCTTTACGAATACTTTTTGAAATTACATTTTTTACCTATTTGAATTCTTTTTACGGCATAAGTTTTTCGCATAATAATGAATTATTTTACTTCCGTGCTGAAATTGGTCTGTTGGGAGGGTCCTAGGTTCTCAGTTCATAACTTTTACTTATCATCCTGAAGAAGCCCACTGCTGGGCATAAGCGTCCTATACATTTCCAGTGAAACTTTTTTTTCATAACTAGTAACTTGAGAAAAAAAAGTTTTTTTTTGTGAAATAATCCTAGCGCACATCTAAGCGTTCGGCAATTGCGATCAGTAAAACCCTGTCAAATATCACTGTCATATTTGAAAGCATTTTGAAAGCAGAACCATGTACGCAAGGCTTTAGTGTGGTAGTACCCTGACCCTAACAAAAGGTAGGAAAAACGGGGCGTTCTATAGTGAATTCAAATATTTGTCAAATTACTCTGATTACAAAATATGACTGATAACACTGCTAACTGCTATTATTAAATAGGATTAAGACATGTGCCTATTTAAATGCTGGCTGACGTCAGTGAAGTGGAAAAAGCCAAATTAGAGAACCTTTGTTGATAGAATAATAGAAAATTAATGAGAACTGCAATTTATGCTTGGTATTTAAGATAAGAACAGGTTCTTTGTTGAATGTAAACATTATGAAATTGAGGTATCCATTAAAAGCTAAATAGAAAATAATTTATCAAATATATGCGGTGCGACATCAATTTTAATATTACGGTATCATGGTAGGCCATCACTCTTTTTTTTAATCAGGGAGTGGAATGCACGTGCGAGGAACTAGAAGCCTACTGTAGCACTTGTAAATAAGGATCATCATTATTATCATCAGCATGATTTTCACTAAAGTGCGTGCTGTACACTCCCATATACCTATACTTCCCAGCCAGTCTGTAATAGGTACACTTTTAAGAAAATCTTTATGTTAGCACTTTTTAATTTTTTTTTGAGTCTGCCCCCGACCACGGTGGTTGTAACATGGTCGAAACGTAAGGAAATAATAAAGGTAGTCGCGATAAATAAACGTTTCTTCCATATAATCTTTATGCTAGTTAAATTTAGTTTTTGCTTTTATTAGTTTTGTTTTCTCCTCTATTCCCCTCTGTCAGCCATCATATCTGCATTCACTTCTCTTTTAGCCAAGTCATCTTTCACACAGTTCATCCATGTTATTTCAAGTGGTCTGAAATAAAATATACTAGCAGTTGGTAACCGAGCTTCGCTCGGAATTTTTTTCGTTAATTTGTATTTTTAAGAAATCATAAGAGTCATATTATCATCTTTACTGGTTTATTCTTACTGAACCACGCCATCTGCTGGACATGCTTGCAGTTAGTTGCTCAAAATAATAAAAAATAGATGGCAGGAGCAGTCACATATTTAGTTTATGTTTAATTATTGAACTCGGAAAGAAATAATCATTTTCTTAAAATGAATCCTAGCTAGATCAATTTATCGCCTCCGAAAACCCGAGATACTAAATTTCGTGAAAATCGTTGGTGCAGTTTCCGAGATCCTAAATATATATATTATATATACAAGATTTTCTCGTGTAAAGGTATAAGATAACTTTTAGTATTTATGCATGATTTCTTTGCCCTTTGTCAATCGGGTGAGAAGACGTTTTGATGCTTCGTCTTCTGATTCGTGGTCACCATTTGAATCAGATGCTCAAACCTAAGAGGTACAAATACGCTTGCTGTCTCAAACTTGCGTATTTACGACTCTAGAGAACCCTCCTCCTCCTATTGAAATAGTTGTAGCTTACTTTGATACTAGAGTTCTAGGTTTGATAATTAGGTTATGGTAGTTTTTTAAACCGTTGGGGAATAAAGGTTCTCAAATGGCGACCACGAACCGGAAGAGGAAGCGTAGGGCGCCCATTCACCAGAACGACGACATTGCTAAGATCGCAGGAAGTCGGTGGGTGGAAATGACTCAGAATCGTTCTTCCTGAAAATGTGTAGGGGAGGCCCATGTCCAGTGGACTTCTTCAGGTTGATGATTATGATGATGACTATTTTAAATAGTAGGCACGTATAAAGCAGCGTACTATGTAACCAATTGACTTATAGGTTAAATTAACAAATGATGTAAGCATTGTTAAATGTTGAATATTCAATATATTCAATTATATAATATATTCAATTCAATACCACGAGAAATACACAACAGGCGGCGTGCTATTTACTTTAAACATTTGCAAATTTTATTTATTTTACATAAATAGAATAAAATATTATCCTGTGTGTACATAAGCTAAGTTGCGAACTATACGCTGTTTACGATAGATTGCAAATACTAAATAATGTATATCTTATCATTAGACACACAATTGCATTTAGAGACGACATGATTCTAAAGGTGCAGAGTTATTAGTAGTACATTCAAATTCAAACATGTTTTTAATCAATATTATCACAAGGATCACTTTGAAACGTCTTAAAGCCCCTTCCTACCCGTGCGTGATATCGCGCACCAGCCCGCACCAGCTCGCACGACACCCCATGGGAACGGTCTCGTGCGCCGAGGTGCGCGGTAGCACAGGAACCTTTTCTGTGTGCGTTGCCGTGCGTCGTCGTGCGCGGTGCGTGATGATCTGCAGAACCACGCACCGTAGGAAGGCAGCATTAAAGATAAGTGAGTCTAGGTCACTTCCGTTAGAGCTCTTTATGAAGGGCTCGTCCGGGGAAATACTACCACTATGCCTTTTTCTGCCGTCAAGCAGTGTTGCTGTGTTTCGGTGTGATTATTACTGGTCAGTGAGGCTGAACATCTGTATTCCTCAAGTTGATGGACGTAAGGCACGTTCCTGACGTGCGTGACTTACGAGGCAATGCCTTGATACAGGCGATGGTTACCACTAAACATTAAGTGGGCCATATCTTATTTTCTTCAGAATATAATACGTATATATGCTAATGCTTGCTCCATCAAAAGTATTTACTTAGTGCCTCGCTTATGCTTGTGCTCCAACTACAATATTGACCTAGCGTCTCTGATTTCTGACTCCGAGGGGATGAGGCGGCAGGGTTAATTTAGTCTAGAGTCTAGATAAACTCGAGCGGTAGGTAAACCTAGATTTTTTAACGAACAATATATCTTAGATTGATTAAATAAACTTCTAAAACTAGGCAACCTTATCAAATAGCCAAAGTGGATGGATTCTTGGATACCGCAATTTCAAATAAATTTTGTTAAGTTTTTAAACCAATCTAAGCTTAGTTTTTCTGTGTTTTTTAAAGTTTACTGATATTTTTATAAAGCCTAAAATGAATTAAATTTTGGAGAAAACTCTCTTGTAACAGTAAATATTTATTTACAACAGGCACGTTACCTCTTTTGATGAACAAAATTGAGGAAAAATCCATGGAAATAAATAGTATTTAATATGTGCTAAAGATACCTAACTAACTTACGTCCGTAATTACATGTAGGTAAATAAACAAGTGCATTACTGAGAATATCAAATTATACGACCATGATACCAGGGACATGCTTGAGGTCAGAATATACCAAGAAAAGGTTGACATAATACACACTAAGCTAGTCAGGTACTTAATACTAAGTACATCACAACGAAATGAGGGTAAATTGGGGTAAGCCCCACTTCCTCGTACGACTTTTGGCAATGTTTGTCAATCTTTGTTGTTTGAGAATGTCTCCAGTTTATTAAATAAATAAATACATATTCATTTAACTTCATCGGTAGAGTGTAGAGACTTGCGTAGCTCGCACAAACGCACTGACAAAAAAAACTACTAACCTAGCCATAGTTTTTTAGCTGCCTAAAATTGTTTATTAGCAGTAGCCTTCCAGAAAAATGATATCTCATCTAATTGGTTAAATGTGAAAGTGATAGTTTATTTTGACCAATGAGAGATAAAGAATAGAGCATTGCTCTGGGCTTTGGGAAAACCCAAGCAACAGCCTTCAGTGAGAACTGCCGGACGTTGCAAATTATTGATCAAGTGAATAACATGTTGTTTATGTAGGTATGCAAAGAATGGAAACTTTTGATTTATTTATAGCAATGAGAAAAAGACTGACACTTTTAGACAATTATTATTATAGTAGGTACATTACAAACGCTATGTACCTTTGATAAGTTACCTCCTTAGTTGCCGTATTTCGGAAAAAAAGATCATTCCTTATTTTAATTACACGACAATACATTTTAGTTTCCTGATGTTATTATGCTTCAAATATAAGACTGG
Organism: Thera britannica; assembly: GCA_939531255.2. Taxonomy (NCBI): domain Eukaryota; kingdom Metazoa; phylum Arthropoda; class Insecta; order Lepidoptera; family Geometridae; genus Thera; species Thera britannica. Next base: position 24,177,971 of record OW618036.2, read on the forward strand.
AGAATTGAAGAAGTACTTCTTCTTATCGTGTTACTGGTTGTTTCAAACCAAGCGTGGTGAAAGGATTTTAGGTGCGCCTCCTTTCGCCCACTTTACAGATATTTTCGAACTATTTAGGTTCTACGACACGCCGGTTTCCTCACGATGTTTTCCTTCACCGTTTGTGAGCACTGGCATAGTGTAGGTACATCATTTTTTGGGCAGAAAATTCATTGGTACATGACTGGATTTGAACCCACAACCTTAGAATTGCAATTCGGGGCCGCTACCACTAGTCCGCCAGCGCTCGCTACCGAAGAAGCACTAACTGAAGGTCATGTTTAGATTTTCACTTGTATTTTAGCACCATCTACAGCGTAATGTCTTATGGTATCCTTCTCTGGGGGAAAGCAGCTTGATCTACGAACTATGTCAAACAGAAGACTCTTTCAGGTTAATGATGATGATGATAGAAACTGCTAGAGGTGTCTGTGTTAGTGAACTCTTTGTGAACTGAAGCGCGAAAATAATTATTGTTAAGCTCAAAAAAATGACATACCTAATTGGATATTTAACAAGCTGGTTTATATCTTATGATGGTTTGCTAATACTTTTAATTTGCATGTTCAAAACGTAAATAAGCAAAGTCATCGAATTGTAAAAAAATCCATAAGGTCGTTTGATTTCCATACAAATTGATTTTACGATTTATGGGTGATACTCTCATGAACTCTCGTCCCCACTGCAATTGTACACCAAAATGATTGTGATGGTTGGCTATTAAATTGGCGGCATATATTTACGGCAAATAAAACTGCATTTGTTTTTTATTTTTTGATTATTTTTTCGAAACTTCACTAGCATATTCGGTGATAACTTTGTAAGAGAAAACAAATGCATTTTTTTTAAATAAACACGCTTATGCATGTATTGTAGATGATTTATATAGTGTCAGGGGCAACTGGGTTATTATTATGCCTGTTAATCCCTTATAAAACTCATTTTGTACGGAAATCGTAACCTTTTACCGTGAATTGTTACATTGTAACTAAGTATGCAAAGAGCCAATTAGATCTTATACAACGGTCAATAGCTCTTGAGATGAAACTACTTGCAATTCTATTTTCACCTCTATTGTAAGAAGTTTAGGTTCAAAATGTTTTTACCGTTGAGTGTACAGTACATGGTAGCGCAACCATTTTGTAATGCAAACGCGGACGCAGCCATAGATTCTGTCAATAAATCTTACTACATTATTTCATAATACATAGTTCACATTTACAGTGATTTTATACATCATTGACTGGCTTCTTAGCTCAGTTGGTTGTAGCTCTGCATTCTGCGCTGTAGGTCGTGGGTTCAATCCCCACCGAGAACAAATATTTGTGTGGTGAACACAAAAATTAATACTATTAATATATTTATGTGATGTTTGTTGCAGTATGTAGGTACTATAACACCCTGACAACCTGAACCTCGCCTCGATGGACAGTAACCTCGCCTCGATGGACAGTAACCTCGCCTCGATGGACAGTAACCTCGCCTCGATGGACAGTAACCTCGCCTCGATGGACAGTAACCTCGCCTCGATGGACAGTTATTGCTGGTTCGTAATAGCTGTCCATGGAGCCAGTCCCAAGCCTGGATAAAGAGCGAGGGCACAAGGGGGATGTGGAGTTTAGTGAGCAAATGTCTACTCGCATGGGCCTGCTAAGACCCACATCCCTCGGGCGGGGGGGAAGGTGACCCAGCACCTTGGGGGAGGGGGGAGGAGGTGAGGAGCTCCTGAGCAACTCACCATTCCTTTTCCCAAACCTGAAAGATGGGGGGATGCCGCTTGGGCAACGGCTTCCACTAGGCTTTAGCTTCAGCCCCGCTAACCTCTTCTGTTCCACAGAAACCAAAACAAACAATGACGGACATTAAATACGAAAGCGAGATGCCATGCGACCCGGCTAGCACCCGGCGCTCTCCGGTACCCGGGCCGGAGAGTGAGAAATTGGTCACCGAAGGCGGTGGCGGGGTGGGTCCCCAGGCCCCGCCTCCCGCAACTGCTACTGGGACCAAAAGTGAGGGCGCCGAGAACCCCTCTACGGCTTCCTCAGCGCAACACCCCCCCTCTGGACCAGTGCAGAAGAGGAGGCCAAACAGGAAGAAGAGGAGGAGGAGCGCGGCGAATAAGGCGGCAGCAGCGGCGAGCACCAGCGGCGCTATGTCGGAAACAGATAGGGAGCGCGGTGCCCCGGCACCTTCTGTGCCGAGAGGTACAGCGACGGGTAAGGTCCCCCTAAGTGACGCAGGGCGCAGGAACGCCCAGCGGCTGGAGCGTCGGAGACTCGATGCCGCTCTGGTAAACGAGCTTCGGCGGAACCAATTGGAGGGCGCCTTATACCCACCCAACGTGTCGGCCATCGCGCCTTCCGTTGGGGTGGTTATGGGGCGTCCACCACATCCCGACATGGGAGTCCGACCTCCTATGACGGTACAAAGGCCTGGTTCCGTGAACCCGACCCATGTTATGGGACGCAACATGGGACCGGTCGGAGTGCCGCCGCGGTCTGAGGGCACTCCCGCGTCGACCCCCGAAAAGGCTGCCAAGCAGCCAAACCCCCCAAGACAAGGGGCGCTCGCAGAAGGGAAAGGGAAGATGCATATTGTCCCAAACCCACAGACCTTTTCTGAACCCAAACCTGTGAAAGGCAAGGGCGTAGGAAAGGGCCGTAGTGGTGGAGGACCCGGCATCGAACCTCCCTCCAACCCGACCGCCCCTTGCGCAGAGGCGAGTGGCAGCAGCCGGAGCACCAAGCGGCAGAGGAGCTCGGACCTGGTGTCACCTTCGTCGGCAGTAGCTGACAAGAGGGTGCGCCTGGAACGCGGCACCTCCGCAGCGGAGGCTGCAACGGCTGGGGCCCAGCCAGAAAGGAGCAGTGGTCGAGAGGGAGACATGTCGTACGCAGAGGCCACAGTATCCCACCTAAGGGCGGTGATACTGGACAAATCTGGAGTGCACATGAACGACCTCCAGACCGCCATGCTCCGAGGAAGGCTAGAGCAGCAAACGATGGCGTATTACACCGAGCACCGCCAGAGATGGACGTGTGCATGGCCAAGCTTCTTCACGATGCCCAGGCCAGCACACGGGGGACTGCGGGTCGAGCCCAAGGACGACTTTTCGCTCTCCTGGCTGGTTTCGACCGCGCAGGAACTACCCGGTCTCTGGCCGGGCTCGGGGGGATACAAAGTCGTTGCGGAGAGGGATCTGCCCCGATACTATAAAGGGGTGGTGATGGTCCCTGATTTTGAGGGCGAAGGAGAACTTATACGGGACTTCTTGGCCTTCTTCAACAGGGATCTCAACATCCGCACCTGGCCGATCTTCGCCCACCGGATCCGGAAAGACGAAGCCATTACGAACAACGTAATGGTGTTTGGCGTTCCGGTGGACGAGGTCGAGATACTGGAAAAAGCCAGGTGTCGCCTCAATTACAAAATGGCCTCAGTATACGTGCTGCTGAGAAAGCCAAAGGCAGGGGACGTCAAAACCCCGATCGTGGCGCCGGCCCCAGACGCACCCTGCTCAAGCAGTGGTGAGTCGGGGGGGGGCACCACGACGGTCGATCCCGATCAAGAGATAGAGTTAGGAGAGGGGGAGCTCTCGCAGGAGGAGATAGACTTGCTGCTGGGCGACGGAGGAGGGGAGATTGCGGGGGGCATTTTAGGCCTCAGCATCCTCTCTCCTGCGACGCCCATGGACGCAGTGGAGTCTGCCTCGTCTGGTGAGAACTCCCTCTCCGGCCATCCACAATAGGATAGTCAGAAATGACTACCCTACATCCCCCAAATCCCCCCCCTCCATTTCTAGCAGTAACAGAGCTCTCTGATACGGTAACCAGGGCAGGACAACAAACCTCTAAACCCCCAACCCCATTAGGGAATTGCGGGGAACAAATCGTTAGGTCAGACATAAAAGCAGTCAACCAGCTTAAGATAGTTCAGGCCAACATCCAACATAGCGTCACTGGGTTCGCTGCACTAAGAAGAACCCTGGAAGAGCAACCAAACACAATAGCACTGGTCCAGGAACCCTACATGGTCCGAGGCAAGGTAAGCTTTAATGCCCTCCGCGGCAATGTTTTTACTCCACCACTGCAGAATAAAACACGTACACTTGTCTACGTTCCGAGTACGGTCAAAGCATCTTTGCTATCACACCTGTGCACGGACGACCTTACTGTTGTGAAAATAGAAACTGGCTTAGGAGGTAATCTAAACTCTTTGATTCTAGCATCTGTATACATGGATGGCGGGGCGCAAGCACCACCACCAGAACTCGAAAACCTACTGATCTACTGCAGACGACTCAAATCAGAATGTATTATAGGCTGTGACGCCAACGCACACAGCACAGTATGGGGATGCCAGGACACGAACGAAAGGGGGAGGGACCTCCTGGACTTCATTCTAAGGCATAACCTAAACATTCTGAACAGAGGGTCGGAACCAACTTTTGTGACGTCATGGGCCAGGACGATAGTAGACGTCACACTAGCCACAGATACTATTGCAGAACTAATAAATGACTGGCATGTCGCCACGCATGAGGCATCGTGTGCGGATCATAGGAGAATCAGGTTCAGCCTGAAGATAGGCGAGATGGTTCCGCGCAGATACCGAAACCCGAAGAAAACGGACTCAGGTCTCTATGTGGAGTCAATGGACGCAGCCCTGGGGGGGCTGCGGAAAACTGAACCCACGGAGACACTAACCCCAGCAGAAATAGAGACAAGGCTCGAATCACTGGTTAACAGCATGACAACCAGCTATGAAAAGGCTTGCCCTCTAATCACGGAAAGCAACAAGATAATTCACCGCAAAGACAGATGGTGGAACAAAACCCTCGGCAAACTGAGAAAGAAGGTTCGTCACCACTTTAACAGGGCCATGAATACAAATAGTGAAGAAGACTGGGCAGACTACAGAGTAGTAAGACAGGAACTTAAGCATGAGATAAAACTAAGCCGCAATAACTCTTGGAGGAAATACAGCAGCTCAATTGCATCCCAGAGTGAAACGGCCCGTCTGAGTAAAATACTTTCGAGTGACACCAAGATAAAACTGGGCACTCTCAAGAAGCCAGACGGTTCGTACACGACAACAGACAAAGAACAGTTTGAGCTTCTGCTACAAACGCACTTCCCAGACTGCAATCTAGACGGGAATGCAAGCTGGGAAGCAGATCATGAGGGCCACAACCCGAATAAGGAAGACTGGGAACTAGCCGACGCCATTGTCACAGAAGAGGCACTGTCGTGGGCCATTAGAACCTTTGAACCGTTTAAAGCAGCCGGCACGGATGGAATCTTCCCGGCGCTTCTACAATGGAATCTCACTAGAATCGAGGCAACACTCGCCGCTATTTTTAGAGGATGCATTGCCTGGAAATATATCCCTCACACTTGGAGGGAAGTCAGAGTAGTCTTTCTGCCGAAGCCAGGCAAGTCGGACTACACCCAGCCCAAATCGTTCCGGCCTATAAGTCTAAGCTCTTTTCTACTGAAGACCTTGGAAAGGCTCTGCGACAGACACATACGTAGCGGACCACTGCTCAAGAATCCCATAAATAATAATCAACATGCCTATCAGTCGGGCAAATCGACGGAAACAGCCCTTCACAATGTAGTGCACAAAATCGAGAGCGCGCTAGACTGCAAGCAATCGTGTCTGATAGCATTCATTGACATCGAAGGTGCCTTTGACAAAACAACATTCCCGAGCATCGAGAAGGGCTTGAGGAATCAAGGTGTGGAAGAAAACCTAAATGAGTGGATTAACAAAATGCTATCAAACAGAGCAGCCCTCATAGAACACTCGGAAGTCACAAGATGCCTTGTAACTAAAGGCTGCCCGCAAGGAGGAGTACTGTCTCCTCTGCTGTGGGTACTTGTAGCCAATGAGTTACTTGACTCCCTCAATAAGGACGGGCTGCAAACCATAGGCTATGCCGATGATCTCGCAATCATGATTTCGGGATTGTTTGAATCGACCCTATGCGAGAAAATGCAGAAAGCACTCCGTATCGTGGAGGCTTGGTGCCACACGCACAGCCTAACAGTAAACCCCAGCAAGACAGAACTGGTGCTATTCACTCGCAAGCTGAAGCTACCAAATCTAAATTTACCTTCTCTTTTTGGAACCAAATTGGCTCTCAGCAAAGAGGTAAAATATCTCGGAATATGGCTAGACAGCAAGCTCCTATGGGGCAAACAACTAGAACATGTAACGACAAAAGCCACAAACGTACTATGGCAGTGCAGACGCGCCGTTGGCAAGGATTGGGGGCTAAAACCCAAGCTTTGTCTCTGGATGTACACGGTCATGGTGCGGCCAGTGCTAACCTACGGTGCAGTGGTATGGTGGCCCAGAACAAACCTAGTCACCACAATCAGCAAGTTGCAGCAGGTACAAAGGCTCGCCTGCGCCCTGATTAGCGGTTGCGCAAAATCCACACCGTCTGCGGGACTGGATATGATACTAGGGCTAACGCCCCTCCATCTCCACATACAACAGGAGGCGATGGCAGCAGCGTTAAGGATAAGATCCACGAACCAGTGGAAAAGCAGTGGTAAACCAACAAACCACTCAAGAATTCTGGACAAGGCCATACAAGCCATCCCGGAGGCCGTAAAGGGAACCGACAGAATAGCCACGACATACCTAACGGACAAAAAGTACCAAATAGAAAGCCAAAGAGGAACGGTAGATCCTATCTCGACCTCCAACATCTATCACGTTTATACCGATGGCTCCAAACAGAAAGCAGGAGCGGGCTGCGGCTTCTACTGCCCCGAAATGGGGCTATCACGCGCGCAACCCCTCAGCAACACAACAACTGCTTTCCAGGCAGAAACTCTCGGGCTTCTCCTGGCAGCAGCAGAGATGCTTACAATTTTAGAGTCTAAGACGAACGCGGATATAGCAATCGAACGGACAATATTAATCTTTACAACAGACAGCGCAGCACTCATCAACGCACTGGGCAGATCCGATACAAGATCAGAATCAGTCGCAAAATGCCACACTGCGCTACAAGAACTAGCTAAAATGCATACTGTCAAAATAAAATGGACAAAAAGTCATGGCTCGTGTGCAGGAAACAATGAAGCCGACTCCCTAGCAAAAGAGGGTGCGAAGCAGACACCTACCACAGACGACCTAGGCCTCTGCAAGCCCCCATCGGCAGAAATAAGGAATAGACTGAAGATGTACTCCCACAAGGAACATCAAAAGCAATGGGAGCGCAGATCAGACTGCAAACACACAAAAACGATGCTGCCAGCGATGGATAAGCACATCACAACAAACCTACTCAAGATGAAAAGAGAGGACTTAAAACTAATGGTAGGAATCATCACGGGCCATTGCGACCTAAACTACCACCTTATGAAAACTGGAGCTACAGACAGCGACCTGTGTCGGGGCTGCCTACAGGACAAGGAAACTGTGGAGCATGTGGTACTGCACTGCTCCGCAACAGAAGAGGCGAGGTCCAAGACAGGGCTCAGGGAACTCATTGAGTCGTGTCCCTCCACATCCACATCCGTGTCACCATCAGGTTTACTGGAGCACTGCTGCCACCAACCCAAAGTCCTTCTCCGTTATTTTAAGGAGTTGGGCTGGCTGGGGTGAGGTTTGGCAGGGGGATAATGCACAATACACCCCATCGCGGGACGTCAGTGCAGATCGTATTCCCCCAAATCAAATTAGAATTAGAATTAGACACCCTGACAGAGAGCAAACATCACAATATAACCTTTACCATTTTCCAGGAAAAAAATATGTAAGATTAATAATATCAGCTATTTGGTTCCTATAGTACAAGCTCTGCTTTATTTAGGGCTAGACATTGTGTTGATTGTCCACAATATTTTTTTAAATACTCTGCGGTGTAGAGTGGCCAGTTATCAAGCGATGCGGGCTCGACCCTTGGGACTTACTCGTAGTTAGCATATTTTTTTGGGTTCGCTCTCAGTTTCATAAGCTTTCAAAACCTTTTAGGTGCGTAGTCAGGCAACCCAGCATTATCTAAATAATAATATACCCACATTTTTAGCAGAACATATGTATATAGTCAGTATTATGTGCTGCTTCAACAATGATATTCTTAGATCTTTCAACTTTTGGCGCATGTTACTTGAACCTATTTTTTCAGAGTTAGATTTTATTGAAACTCCCAGAGGAATGAAAACGATACAAGCAAAAGGTTTTAATTATCACTCGCTCGTTTATTTTATATTATAAACTTCAGCAATTAAAACCATGAGGTCGTAGACAGGTTGCTATGCTATGCTTTCTACATAAAAGTACCTTCGCGTAAAGCCAAATACAGGGGCACAGAAGCGGCAGCAATATTGAACTTGACCTCTGATATTTTGCAACGCTCCCCTCCTGCTAGGTTGCAGCAATATGGACAGCAAGATACTTCGGCAATACGCGTGGTGGTGTACGCACGCAAAATGTATCCAAACCCGTTCGAGAGAAAGCACTCGACGATTCGTCAAGTGTTGGACCGTTTGTTCAAAGATAAGGGCATCAAGAAAGGGCTGACGAGAAAGGACAGCAATAGTTCCACATGCTCGTCCGGATCAACGGAGAGTCGCAAGTTTTACGGATACAAGAGTTGAAGAGTGATTGTGATAAACTGTGCAAATGATAGTGTGCGGTCTGCTAGTCATAGCTTTTTCACGTGTGAACCTGGTGAGATTATTTTTTAATTGCAACAACGTGATATTCTGCAGAACACTGTCCACTAACGCATCGCACACGAACTTCGCAGACTAACGCTCAGTCACTATCGTCAAAGAATATTAAAGTAGCGTGGTAGCGTCTAGATTTTCACACACGCAGCAAAATATTTTCTATCGTCAATTTTGCGATCGACGAAACTGTTACGCTTCGGTTGATAGCAGACCTTGGCGATGATACTTAGAACTTTCTGTACAATCGCGTAAAAATGATATAAGATTTATTTTTAATTATTCCAACGTGCTATTCCGCAGGATACTGTCCACTATTGCATCGCTCGCGCTTTTTTTAATAAAGCAAGAAGATAGCGAGTAGTGTTTATATTTCTTGAGTAACTCAAATAATCTTACAGCATAAGATTTTAACAAAACGGCTATGTTTTGCGCTTAATTAAAAAACACAGGGGCTAAATTGAATTTGAACCTACACCTGTAAGTAACTAACAACGGAAAGAGGGATCACTATCACTGATGCCCTATTCTAATAACCTTTAATCTAATATCTTTTGAGATACCAATCTTAATTACATTGTGAGCTCGTGCGAAAACGATGCGTCTTTAGGGATTTTCACATAATCTCGTAATAACATCAATTTCTCAGGGAAATATTCAATTACTAGCGTTAATATACACTAGCGTTTCATTCTAGGTTTTATTAATTGGCTTAATTTCTGAAATCAAACAACTGAGCACTATTTTCTCCTTCTTAATTAATGGCATCTGTCCATTCGGTCAATTTTGTTAATGTCAAGTGATAGGTATATTACATAAATAAATAGTTATTAGTTAAATAGGAATTATCTTTGTTCATTGTCTTTGGCTTACGTTTTTAATAATCGTTTACAGGCAGTAGATATGGAACAAGGCCGATTTTTAAATGCAATTAAAAACATAAATAAATATAAATATTGTAGACAACCCACACAACACTATCTAGCTCCAAATTAAGCAAAGCTTGTGAACCAGATAGCTGATATGATACACATATAATTTTTTTTGTAAATTCATACGTAGAATACAATATAACACCCAGACAGAGAACAAACATCTGCATTCACCACACAAATATTTGTTCTCGGTGGGGACTGAACCCACGACCTACGGTGCAGAGCAGAGCTACTACCAACTGAGCTGAGAGGCCAGTCGAAAACTTCCAGACTAGAACAAAATTCAATCTTATTTTTCAGAAGTGGTTATTTTCGAAATACTTTTCTTGTTTATTGCCTGTCTTCTATTACAACCAATTTGTTGACCATTAATAAGTGGTAATCATAAACTCAAATTCCCTCTATATTTCATATTTTTTGCGCGCTCAAGGTCGATTTTAATACACAGAGTTCTCTTACACATTTATCACTAAATTACACCACAGACTTACTTAAACAAGTAGTTGTCAAATACATCGTGGTTTATGATGTCTTACTTAACACGTGTGACACTATAGGTACCTACTACTTAAGTGACCAAATGGTGAGCAGGTGGTCTAATGGTGAAAGAAAATATAGTGAGGAACCCTGTCAGCTCCACACGTATTGACCATGTCATTCTTGTGTATGAGTTAGGCTGACTGTAGTGAGTTTAGTCTAAGTGCTAGGCAAACTTACTCCATCTAAAACCCGGCCCCAGGCACTAAAGTCCTGTAAACAGAGACAAGAATAAAAAGTTCCTAGCGCTATGCATAAGGAAGTTGGAGCAAAGAGGTTGCCCTCAAAAGAAATACTTGCAGAAAAATGCATACATTACGCTGACAAGAGCCTTGCTCCTAAATTAGAAAAGAAGAAGAGAGCGCTCTATAAATTATAAGTATACAAATAGATGCATTGGCTTGTTTACTATTTTTCGTCTCTATTACTGCATTATACTCTATTTACATTAGATTCACGAGTTCAGGTACGCAAGAGTGCCATTTTGGATGAAAAAAATCAAGCGTTATATGAATGAAAAACATGAAACAGCTTTGCAACATTGATCCCCAGGCTCAGGCAGGCTCAGGCAAGGATAGTCTTCTCTCAGATTTCTTAGTACCAAGTCCCAACTTCAAAGATTATTTAAGGATGCCTAAGGGGAGTAGCTTGAAGCGTTTCAAAGTGATCCTTGTGGTTTTATTGAATAAGATATTTTTGACTTTAAATACCTAAATAATATTTCACTTGGCATGGCATCTAAGCGAGAATATAACTTATACCTAGCGATGTTTTCTTTCACCGATTGAGAGCATTGGCATGCGCGCGCTTTTAAGGCTATTACTATCATCCCATTGTTGGGAAAGGCCGCCCAATCCTGATACCCTCCACAATCTTGTGTCACCAGCCGCCAGTCCAAATTATATATTATATCCCTGTACGTAAGCACCCGTAAGGCTATTTTATAAATAATGTACTACAAATATTTTTCACAGTATTATTGTTTCAATCAAGAAAATCTGTTTAATATCCATCGAAATGAGCACAGTCATGTTGCTTACCTAAATAAAATCATGTTGGTTTTATAGCAAATTAAGCATTTTTTGCATCGTAAAACTCCCTATTGGCGTCAGTAACATTTAAATAAGCTTGAATATGACACAAGTATTTTTTCCTACAAAACAAGCAGTCATTGCTGTCAAATCTTGTCTATTTTTAAAGTGACGTTTGACAGCAGCAATTGCCTATATTTTATGCTTGCCGCAGAAATACGTACAAAGCTACTGTTACTAAGGCGTATTGATGATTCAAGAAGTTGATAGTACAAATTTTTAATAGCCTTTTGTTCTTGATTACATTACAGTATTTAAAGATACTAAATAAATAATATAGATGGACGTTCATGCAGCACGATGGTTTCTAGAGTTAAGACAAAATGGCGGTGCTCGCCATTTGCTCGTTGTCTTAGAGGAAGGAGGGACATGCTCCCACACTCTGAAGTACGCAGCAGGTGTAGAGTGAAGCAGGTGTGAGCGTTAAACTTACAATATTTGAATGCATCCTAAAAAAATATTGTTAAAAAGAAGAACACGATGCTAGTTTGAAGTAGATATACCAATCGACCTTGCAATACAACTGATTGGAAATATCTATAGGGCTCTTACATAACTATTAAAGACAGACGATGGCTGCCGACCTTCGGAAGTTACAGTTAGCTACTTATCTACATCCGCGTTGGACCGCTTATTTGGTTCACATGTTTAACTAATACAATACAGAATAAAATAATAAATGTATTAATTTTGTGGACAATCCATACAACACTATGTAGCCCCAAATTAAGCAAAGCTTGTACTATGGGAACCAAATAGCTAATATATATAATACTATCATATTTTTTTGTAAATACAGACAGACACTCTCAATCGCTCTCAATCATAGATTTTTTGACAGTTATTCATTGAAAAGTGTCAAAAATCTATGCTTGAGGCTCGACTAAGACTCAAGCACTGTGTCTGAATACGGGCCTCAGAAAATATTTAAACAAAAAACAAACAACTGTGTTCAACACACAAATATTTGTTCTCCGTGGAGATCGAAACCACAACCTACGGCGCTGGTGGCTAGAGCTACGTACTACTAACTAACTGAACTGAGGGGCCAGTCAAATAAACACCTTCCACATTTGCATTTAAGGTACCTGTTGTTATCAATTATTTATTTAAATACTCCTCTAGGCTCGCGGTATTATAATAAATGTGACAGCAGCGATTCAATTTTTTCTAACATTTTACTTGAGTTATTGGCGGTTAGCAATTTGCAAGGGTTGTAAGCGCATTCAATACTTCCAAACGAATTAGCCACAATAGACCTTTAGATTACGCACACTTCGACAATTAAGACTACGCGTGAACCGCGAAGCAAAGTCAGTGTGAAGTTAGTCGTGGTCGAAGTTTATAAATTTTTGGTCGTATTACAAAAATAGTTAGCCACTGCTGTAGTTTGGTTTCCCGCGTGATCGCCGAGATCCGTAGGCCGTACTCTACAACCGCTACGCGCGGGAGTCAGCCCTCTACGCAGCGTAGCACTATCAGGAAGACAATTGTAATAAAATAGATAAAGATTTTTTGTCGGGAAATTCAAATCTTTCTAATTAAATCATAGACACGATTCCAGACTCCAATTATTATTATATATACTATAATTTATTTCAAGATATAAATATCCATCAGCGACCTTTGGTGTTAGTTTTTTTTTCTGTTACTATTCAGTGTTTTAAAAGACCTTTAAAAGAGTTCCATAATATAAGCAATTTTTAGAACATGTTCGTGCAAGAATATTTGGAACACAGACCCTAAAGAATATGTAATTAAACTGTGAAATATAATAATATTATTAAAAACAAATACAATCGGTCTAGGTACCTTAATTAAATTTATTGGGGTCTAATATAATAAGTAGGTACTTACGCACAACTTTTTTGCTCGTGCAAAATCCTTTTGAAAAGTTATATTATATTTCAATATACCTACACAGTTGATTTATCTATCTCAGATCTGAAACCTAAGTGGACCAAAAGGTTGCCTGTATAATAAGATAACTACCACCAAATTTTAATTAAAGGTTTATTTATTTCTGTAGTTAGTTCTGTTTTGTATTTCTATTAGAACCTCAGGTCAAACACCGGTTGACATTCAGTACCTCTTGCTTGAATACAATAGAAATAACATTGAACTTAGACCTTACCCACACATCAGGTTTATGTAACCGCAAGGGCCCAATCACACAGCACCAAACATCGCCCTGTATATTTAACAATAGGCTACACATCAATCTACACAACTTACAACTACGTTACATAACATACATGGCTTGGGGTAAACAAAATAACAACATAATCGCACCATCTCGCGTCGGACAACTTCAAGCAGTTTAAAGTCCAAACTGTTTACTCTAATGAGTATCAGTGTGTTTACATCATATAATTATTATTTACGTTACATTGTAAGAAATGATTGTAGTGGTGAAATTTTAATTACCTTGGTGATGTCGTAGTATGGGTACATTCGACTGCACTAACATTGTATATCAAACAGATATAGATAGATAGAAATATGGATAGAAAGATAGAAATGCTGAAAGCGATCTCTTCCAGGAAACCTTAGCAATCTAAATAGAGTAATCAGACTCTAAAAAAATCGTATCGGATCATGAAATCAGTTGATAAGTTCACTTATTTTTGAGTTTTTTCCCACGTGTCTATCACATTTGCTTGAAATTTTCGAATCTTTTAGTTTTGTAGTAGTAGAGCTCTTTGTGAAGGGCTCATCCGGGGTACTATACTACCTCCATGTTTTTTTCTACCGTGAAGCAGCATAGCTGTGTTTCGGTTTGAAGGGTGTGGGTGCCGGTGAAATTACTGGCACGTGCGGCTGAACATCTGTATGCCTCAAGTTCATGGACGCCTGGCGTAGAAACGGCGGTAGAAAAATGCATGGTATGGTAGTAACCTCCATGCTTTTTTCTACCGTGAAGCAGCATAACTGTGTTTCGGTAGGAAGGGTGTGGGTGCCGGTGAAATTACTGGCACGTGCGGCTGAACATCTGTATGCCTCAAGTTCATGGACGCCTGACGTGCGTGACAATGCTTTGGTTGTAGGCAATGGTAACCACTTTACACCAGATGGGTCATATGCTTGTTCCATCAACTAGTTTATTTAATACATTCTAGTAGAGCTGACTGTGACTACTAATTGGAGTTAATTCTAAGAAGCTCGTGGATTGTTCTGCAAGCCATTTGGTTATGCAAGATTCTGAGTATAATTATTATCCATGCGGGTATGCGGTGGTTACAAACAATACTCGGGGATTTGTAGTTGATGATGGCCATCATCATCAACTACATCCTGATTTAATTGACTACTGCGTGTAGTCATCATCATTATCTTAAACCTATATCAGTCCACTGCTGGACGTAGGTCTTTCCAAAGACGCGCCAATGAGCCCAGTCTTCGGCTCGGGTAACGCCTTTGATTTTATTGTAAAAAATATTTTGTTTTATGTTCTAACCTATCCTAACCAATCCTAGTCGGATCCGCCCTATAAAGGCTCAAGGACAAGTATTAGTACATAGTGCCAGAACAAAAGAGCATAAATCCATGTTTGAATAGGCCTGACGACTAATTTTCAAAATCTCTTCTATCATATTCAGAAGTATCTATTATGTCTAAAACATATCATATTTCTGTAGAAAATTAAGGTTTTTGTGCAATAAAAGTACATTTAAATTTAAATTTTCAAATTCACACCAAAACGCTCTCTGGTGTCATGGCGTCTGTTATTACGTCACGGTTATAGTATATCAACAGTAAACATTGGTGCTTTTGTACTAAATCGGAATGACGTTTACGAAAACGTGACGTAATTCGCTCTGACCGGTGTTTGAGCCATCATGGCGGATTGTTGTATTTTGTAGATTTATTTTAACAAATAAATTATTAATCTCGACATTAATAAGAGAATAAATACATATATCAAAATCTTTGAATCTATTTTCATTAGATCAGATAAATATTTTGGCGATACTTGATTACTGTCTTCATGCCTATTGCTACATTGTACATGTGGCTTAACTGGCATCGTAATAACGAGGTGTACAATATCATTATGTGCATTATAGCCTCCCTTCGGCTCTTCTCCTCCAGTGCTTGCTACATTTCGCAGATCGTCGCCCCCTCTTGCCGGAGGGCGTCCTACTACGCAAGGAACAGCATATTGTCATATTCTAGGGCCATCATTTATCGGCCACTATCTATCCATTGACTTACTCATTTTACAAAGCGAAGGTCCTATTCGCTATCTTATGTTTATTGCGACAACATTCAGTCTATTTGCAGTACTAAACCACCATGCCTATTTCTGCCGTGAAGCAGCATTGCTGTGACTATAGTATTGTAGCCCTAAATGTGTTTATTCTTTCAAACAATAGAACAATGCCTATTATCTAAAATTCAATTTTTTGTTTCTCTTTTCTGATTTCTTGTTTTTTTGTCTACGTCAAACTGCTTATTCAGTTTGAACTTATTTGAACCTAAAACAAGTTATTTTAATCATAAAAAATCTGCGGTGGTTGCTTAAAGTTGTGTTTTTAATGGGAATAAAATTATATTTATAATTTATCTAATATATTGTCTTATGTCGACTCACAAACAGTATCATATTAATGCATGCGCGAATGTAGGTATTTTAATCACGCCAGAAATTCCGGTATCCCAAATTGGAAAAACTGAAACAAAAACTAGAATAAAGTAAAGATAAACCTTGAAAATATTGTAAGCGGGTAAAAAAGGTTTCCGTTGTTTACAAACTGGTGAGTTGCATCGCATGCCCAGAACTGGTCTGAGGCGTGCAACCACGCGTGCCGTCAGCTGGCGAAACCACTCTAAATGAAGTAACCAAATGCGCTGCTTAGGGCTATGAGAAATGTACTGAGATTTAAAAAATCGCTCTTTTGAAGTAGCCAAATGCGCTGCTTATGGCTATGAGGAACATTCTTTTTTAAAGGTAGGTAATTTTCTTAAAGCATAGAACCTCGGAGATGTATATTTATAAAAATTTTAATACAAAAAAAAATAATTGGAAATTCTTTTATTTGCAGTGCATCGTATGGCAAAGCTCTTGACGTGCATGACTTACGAGGCAATGTTTTGTTATAGGCGATGGTGGGCCATAAGCTTGTTTCATCAGCAATTTATATTAAAAAAACAGTTATTTTTGAATAATATAAATGTAAAAAACAGTTATTTTTTAATACCTAATTAAATTTTTCATCTTATCTCGTCCTTTCCGTCAAAGAACCCATGGAGCATCATGGCATCTAAGTTAATTATTTTGTGCTTAGTGCTTAGACTCTAGAATCTAGATTATGAACATTTTACAGGCAATTTGTCATAGGTATTCAAAGGTCTATTAAGTACGTACTTTAATACACGGTTGCGCTCTCTAGTAAGACAATGGCTCGTTAAAGGGTCTTTATTACATATTAAATTATGCCTAGAGTTTTTGTATACCTATAGTGTCTCCTTGTATTATCGTTTAAAGAGCCAATTTATTACATGCTAAAAAAACCAGCCATGTGAGAGATATAGATTATTAGAATTATTCTTCTTCTTATTATCGTGTCACTCTTTGTAGTATTTGTGTGGTGAAAAGATATATGCACGTGCCCTTGACATAATATATGTTTTCGAACTTTTTGGTTCGAAAACATAATAGAATGTGGGCTATGTCTGTAAAAATATGTTAGCATAAAATATTTATTTTACTCTATTTACTTACATAGACAATTAAAACAAATACCTAAACAAGTATTTACAAAATTAACACGCTGCGGTATCTGCAGACCGCTGCAAACTATTTTTATCATCTAATATTTAAATTATAGATTCGTTGTAAAGTAAAAGAAAATTACAATCTTCACAAGTATAATTATGCAAATTGTAGTAAGTACACGCAAATAGTTGAGCTATCTACAAACCGTGGTGACCAATCTAGAGATAGCTCAACTGATCCAAATTAGTACAAATCGGAAACTTCCCCATGAAAATAAACATTTTTGACGTTTGACTAATTAATTTTACTAGTCCGTAAAGGCTGTAGATAATCGTGTTGAATGAATCAAAGTAGTAGGTAGATAGTTTTTTGTCGATTTATTTGAAGTGCAAGGGTACAAAAATAGGAAGTTATTTTGCGAACTTGTAGCCTCGATTTTGTACGAGCAAGGTCAGTAGGGTCAAATATTACGAGTATATTGCCTGACCATGATTGCTTTTTTGAATCACTTTTTTTAACAAAACAAGAGGAACGTTCCGCTTCCGACTGGCGCTTATTTCGATCATGACATGTGAGCTATAGCCGACAACCGTTGGAGAATAAAGGTTCTCGAATGGCGACCACGAACGGGAAGACGAAGCGTAGGGCGGGCGCCCTACGCTTCGTCTTCCCGTCGAATGACCAGGTGGACCGACGACATTGTTAAGATCGCGGGAAGTCGATGGAAAAGGCTCAGAATCCTGGAAATGTGTAGGGGAGGCCTATGTCCAGCAGTGGACTTTTCAAGCTGATGATGATGATGATGATATGAGCTATCCATAGATCGTTTGCAACGGCCTCCTTCTCATCGTGTCACTGGTTTTTTCGAACCAAGTGTGGTGAAAGGATTTTAAGTGCGCCTCGAAAAGGCTCTTTTTGTGCACTTGACACAATATGTATTAGAACTTTTAGGTTATACGACATGCTGGTTTCCTCACGATGTTTTCCTTCGCCATTTAAGAGTACCTACTGGCATGGTGCACATCAATTTTTGCACAGGGAAACTCAGTTTCAGTTTCAGTTTTTATTTATCTTTCCACATACACCATGTTCTTAGATACGTCATGCAAATTATTATTTTTTTTTTTTTTAAACATGCTAAAAAAAACATCCTTAGAATACAATTGCATAGGTATACATACCTAAATTGGTAGGTACACGGTTGGATTTGAACCCACGACCACCAGCCACCAGTGCCATTAGGTGCGACGGTCTGCACTCTGCACTGTAGATAGCTCACCTGTTTCAGTGCATTTTGTACAATTAGCCAACATTTTTCTTTGTGCCTACGAGTGTCTACTTTCCTAACTAAGTACTATTTTTTTTTTCAGGTACGTGAGAGAGCGTCTTGGACCGCAAAATTAGCACGTTAATGAAATAAGGACAACG
Source organism: Thera britannica (assembly GCA_939531255.2). NCBI lineage: Eukaryota > Metazoa > Arthropoda > Insecta > Lepidoptera > Geometridae > Thera > Thera britannica. Next base: position 24,196,413 of record OW618036.2, read on the forward strand.
ACCATGTGTCCCAGGCACGGTAGGTATACATCGGAAGAGGATATCTACCATGCCTGTGGATTACGATAATTATATAGATTAATAAATAATAATTATACTGAACTAACCTGTCTTATTATCCTGCCACGGATATGAATTAGTAAGATTGCAAGGATTCTTGTAAAAACGCTATTGTCCATTGATATAATGATTAATAGGGAATTTGCTGTGTAATAATTAATGGTTACAATGATGTAGGAATTATAACTTGCTGATTTGTTTATAACGTTGTAATGATGCTTAATAGCAGAGGTGGACACGTAAGTAGGTATAGATTAACCAGTCTAAAAATGCACGCCCCTCCACTACGTTTTCTTGAAGTTGGCTCACAGCAAAGTACTTCAAAATGATCTTTGTGATGTAGGTATTATAGAACAATTTACTTTGACTGAGTGAAGTAGTGGGACGTGCAGTTTAAGATTGGACGATCTCTAAAATAACTTGGCCCGGTTTCACGGAGGTATAATCGCGCGATCTAGGTTTTCTTGTTTATGTGGCCTATATTTAATTGTCTATATATTGTAAGCTTGGGCCAATAAAATGCTTTCTTTCTTTCTTACAAATATTTGGCAATGTTTAGCTCAAAAAGTGAAAGCAAAAATAGAATAGAAAAAAGCAGCCAAGTGCGAGTCGGACTCGCCCATGAAGGGTTCCGTAGCATCAAGTAACATAATATAAAGGTTCTTGTAGTTCGTCGAAAGGTAAATTGCGGTTTACGATTTATGACGTATAAAAAAAAAACTACTGACTACATCTCGTTCAAACCAAATATCGTTGAAAGTTTGCATAGATGTACGACATATATTTTATTTAGTTTTATCATTCTCTTATTTTAGAAATTAGAGGGGGGGGGACCAGCTTTTTTCCACTTTGGAAGTGTCTCTCGCGTAAACTATTCAGTTTTGAAAAAAACTATATTAGAAACCTCATCATCATTTTTGAAGACCTATTCATAAATACCCCACATGTATGGGTTCGATGAAAAAAATTTATTTGATTTTCATTTTCAAGTATGGGGACCCCCAAAAGTTACATTTCCTATTTTTGTGTAAAAATCTTAATGCGGTTCACAGAACACATCTACTTGCCAAGTTTCATCAGTCTAGCTCTTACGGTTTCGGAGAAAAATGGCTGTGACATACGGACGGACAGACAGACAGACATGACGAATCTATAAGGGTTCCGTTTTTGCCATTTGGCTACGGAACCCTAAAAAAGATATAGATTATTTATTCGACGCAAAGGTAAAGACTATTACTTTATCTTACATGCTGGAGACTATGTTCACTATTTATTTTACTTATTGTGTTTGCTGTACCTGTACCTTTGCGTTGAATAAATCTCTATATCTTCTATTCTATTCTATTTTAGTACCTACACTGAGGTAACACATGAATTAAACAACTGTCAAATATTATTTGGGTGATTAAAATTGGTAAAATTAGGCCTTATTGTAAGTATACTTAGAGTCTAATACTCATTGACGATAAACAAGAAAAAAATGCCAGTACCTACTTGCATCGCTATTTAATTAGTATATTAGTAGGTATATTTAAGTAGCCTTAAAATATTTTTGCCTGACGAAAAAGCAGTGCTTCTCCGTAAATACAGCAGCATTTCTTACACTAGGTACTGTACCTAGATATAGATAGGTAGCCTAACTTGTATGCACATCGCACATTATTTATTAAATAATCTTTTGTAAATAAGAATTTATTATGTTTTGCCATTTGAAGCTTTAATTATACCAATTTCTAAATGCATTAGACAATATTTTTTAATTATTTTTATCCATAATGTACACAATTTTTATTTTATTTTAATAAAGTTTTAAAAATACCCATACCCATCTGTTTTATTTCATAAATTATTGGTAAGTACAAAGATAATAGCTACCTAAGCACATATTTTCACCACTTATAGTAAAACAGCTGAAAAATACTTATCCTTGGACTAAGAAAACGTTAGGTACTTAACCTACCTACCTAAGCAGATCTGTGTCATCTTTCTAACCGCATTGTGATTAGTGGGCAATTCCTAACATGCAACTCACAGAATACACAAGGTTTCTGTGTTCTGTGATGCACCCTCATTCCGTGAATCACAGGTTGACAAGGCAGTCGGAAATTCCCTGTCTTCTGAGCTTATTATGACGTCAATTGTACTGTCTATCCAAGAAGTTTTCCAAGGCTTTTATTTTCTTCGAATCCAGCGTTTTCTTACTCAGTATTTGTTCCTAGCTAGCAGAATATTATGAGTGTTTTATGACGTCAATGGTATAATTCACTACTCTGACCACAGAGTATAACATACTTACTTTTTCATTATTATTTGTACTTATTAAAATACATTTGGAAAACTTTAAGTTAAACGCGTACAAAGGCAAGCTTAACCCTAAAAAGAGTTCTCTTACAGCAAACCTTGAGCATAGATAAATATGAAATTAGAGGTAAGTACGTGCACAAGAAGGAGATAAGATTTTTTTCTTTATTCTTTGACTCTGACCATCCATGAAGTTTCCAATGCCAATTTTCATCGAAACCAGCGTTTTCTTGCCATTATTTTGTTGCGATAAAAACTTCCGAAGAATATTCTGCTGGCTTGTTCTAGCAAAATATTCTCGAGAGAAGTGAACGGTAACCGGTTTGCAGTCGCATTGCAATACAGCGTATTGCGATCGTTTGTGGTAAACTCAGACTTGACCGTTTATCTGGGGTCAGTCACCTGTTTCCGAACGTACTCTACCTATACTTATAGGTAATGGCTGACTGCAGAGATAAATAATATATTATTTATATGTATACGAACTCGTAAATATTTTTTATTTATTTCTCAAGTAGTACCTACTACGAACCTGCATCTTCGTTCCTGTTCCTGCATCTGCGTTTCTATAGCATATTATAAGAAGAAAAATACTCTGTAAAGCGCTGAAAACTCATAAAGCCAATTTAAGACGCTGAAAACCGTGAAAGAACTTCTCGCTGACGCACCCTTTTGAAAGGTATAAAAATACTGATCCGATTGCTAAACTGTCTGCTATCGGAAGATAGTAGTAGCTCGCGATTTTCGGTAAATAAGTTCAAAGTGTATTTATATCTTTCAAAAAAGGGTCAATGTGAGTGAGAAGTACATCGAGGGGTGCCTTGTTACGGTGGTTTCTCAGAGTATAAAATCATTGTTTAAAGTACTTAATGACAAACGGTGGCAGGGCTAACTTTTAGCTATGTCTCAAACCTAAATAACTTTTGTAGGGGGGTTTAGCTCTAGTGGGCTCGCTTAGCTCAGATTGTGGATGGTTTAGAGACCAGCCGTAATCATTGAGTGACCCTGAAACTAATAGCTTTTATAAAACTGCATCTACTCATCACGTGGAACTTTAAACATCATGTGGAAGCTGACTGACTTGGACCAGAGATAACAGGTTTCAATTTCTAGTCAATAATTAGAGGCGGTTTTACCAGCACAGAGTTACAAGCATGCTATCCGATAAAAATACATCAGTCTCTGTAGAATCAAATACTTACAGAGACAGATTTTCTTTTTATCTCATAGATAGTATTTCTCTCAAGGCACTATTTTTAACCGCATTTGCATAAAAGTTGCAAGTACCTACTTACTTAAAAAACTAAATTTGTTTTTGACAAGCTTAAAGAAGAGATGGGTAATATTTTTATCTGACGAATACTTACATTTATTTGTAGATTGATAAATTAGCCCTTGTAGCGCGCCATCCTTTAAGTCAACCAGTTAGCCAAGATGTGGGTGAACTACGCGACCGCAGCGCCTCAACGGCAAGGGTCGTAAACATATTGAATCCTCGCGCCCCCTGTCGGGACGCGAGGAGAACTAGACGGCCGGCGCGATACCGCGAATAATATCTGTCCGCGCTTAGCATTTACGTTTTTATTGTATTTTAATTGTATTTCTTGCTGTAACCGTGTTAATTCTTGTCTAATTATACATATGAACAAACAGTGAGCGTTTTGCAGTGTTCCAAACCCCCAAGAACCCAATCAGCCAGCCGGGCATCGTTAAACTGGCTGCCCAAGCGAGGGCCTGCAAACGTGAACGTGTGAACTTATCAGTGTTGTCTAGTGAATTTCCCGGTCAATAAAATACATATCGACAATGCCACGTACGCGCCGACAATCGCGTCGACAATCCGATTTCGAAGACGCGATCGAAACGGATTCCGCGCCCGCGTCACCGACGCCGGCGCCAACGACGACGCCGTCTCACATCACGCCACCAGCAAGCGTCGACATGAACGCTATGGCGTCCATCATGGCGACTCTTCAGCAGACTCAAGCCACAGCATTTGAACGCCTTCTCGACCGAGTTCTCACTCGTCACGAGTCGTCACCACCGACGCCAGCGGCGGCGTTTTCGCCCGCCATGGCGTACGCGCCCGCTCACCACGGAACCTTCGCGCTATGCACCGCACGGTTCAGCGGAGCGCCCGGCGGCGACTCGCTCGATGGATTCATTGATGCTGTGGAGGCCTACAAAGAATGCGCCTGCGTAGGAGACGACAACGCCCTACGAGGGTTGTCCATGCTGGTGACAGGAAATGCAGCGATATGGTGGCAGGGCGTCAAGCATACCATCAGCTCCTGGAACGAAGCCGTGACGTCACTGCGAAGCGCCTTCGGTGACAGTCGACCGCCTCATCGCATTTACATGGAGCTGTTCAGCATGTCTCAGGGACCCTCAGAAAAAACCGAGCTGTTTGTTGCTAAGGTCCGAGCCTTACTGGCCCGCCTTCCACATGGCGACGTCAGTGAAAAAGTTCAGTTGGATATGCTTTATGGCCTTTTACACCGTCGAGTACGGGAGCGCCTGCGCCGAGATGAAATAACTTCATTCGACACTTTGTTACGCAAGGCAAGACATGTCGAGGACGCTACCGACGAGAACGTCAACGGATTACAGAACCGACGCCAAGCGTCGGTCCAGCCATCATCATCTACCGCAGTTGAAACTCCTGCCCGTAGATCAACGCTGACGCAACCGCAACGGTACGCGCCGACGACGCCGCGTGAGACTCGCGGACTTCCTACGTCGAGCGCCAGCCCGCACGTCCCGCAGAACCCGCATAGCAACAGAGACGTCGCTGCGCCGCGTAGTTACGCCGGCAGCGCTCCCGCGCGTCTCTCTCCGCGCGATGTTACCGCTCCGCGATCTGTGGCCGCCGACGGCAATACTACGTCATCAAATAAATATCGGTTTTGTGTATATTGTAAAAAGTACGGTCATCAACGTGACGAGTGCCTTAAACTAAAAGGAAAACCAGACAGTAGTGATACGCAAACTGTAGTATCTTGCTACGGATGCAACGAAAAAGGTGTAACCAGGTCTCAGTGTACGAAGTGCAACGCCGACTACTACGCCGCTGACGTCGCGTGGTCCACCCCTACATCCGAGCTTTCGACCGGTAAGGTCGAAAATCAAGTAAGTACGACTAAATGTACTGAGCGCATCAAATCTATACCTACAACTTCCCTTTCGAGTATAGTTCCCGAGTTATGTTCCGAGTTTTATGTTTGTAAACACAAACAAATAGATATGCGAGAGTATTTCCCTACGCACTTTAAAGCGGCATTACCAATGTTGTTTTGCAATGCAAACACGGTAAGCGTAGTCGAATACTTTCCCACGGATTTTGCAGCAATTCTCCCTCTGCACCCTTTTGGCCCCGAAAATGACATGTCTAGGTCAAAGTTAGGTAGGTCTAGTGCTTGCGATATACCTAAGCGTTGTTTTGATCGTGCGGACTTACCTTCTAAACGTAAACAAACCGAAATACCTACGGACAAAACTAGGGTGACCACATCAACAAAAAGTAGGGTGACCATGGAAAATGTAAAACATTTTTCCACAGTTCAATCTGATGGGAAAAATAATTCCCTGAGTGACTCTTTTGAGCACCAGGCTAGGTTAAGGCCTATTTTAAGCGTCCAAATTTTAGGTATAAGGGGGAAGGCAATGTTGGACTCAGGTGCTAAAAGCAGTATCGCTGGTGCGTTGCTTTATGAGCTGTTGTTAAAGCATAACCACCCGTGCGTGGAGACCACTCGACGGGTGAGACTTGCAGACGGTTCCGCGCGCACGCGGCAAGTACTATTAACTACCTTGGAGGTAAGAATCACCCCAGAAAGGTCAGTAACTTTAGAGTTTACGATATTTCCTGATGCTCAAAATAATGAGACTTTGTTTGGAATGGATTTCTTGGTGGCCGCGGGTATAGTGATCGATTTTCATACTTCAATCTGGTACTTTTCGGGTGACCATGTCATGTACCCGATTGAATATGAAAATCCTACCAAGCCAATCGCGTCCATTGCTGCCGCTGAGTTCTTGCGTGATGATGAAGGCCTCATGCTGAACGACGATGACAGGCAGCAGCTGTCCGATCTGTTGCAGCATTATAGCGAAATTTTTGAAATGCAGGGGGAGCCTACATCTTTCGCAGAACATCACATAGACACAGGTGATCATCATCCAATATCGGTTCCTCCATATAGGCTGAATCCTGCCAAAAGAGTGCTCATGAAGGTGGAACTCGATCAGATGCTGGAGGATGGCATCATTGAAGAGTGCGAGTCTGCTTGGACCTCTCCTGCAGTGCTCGTTCCAAAGAAGGATGGAAAGGTAAGGTTTTGCGTAGATTACCGCAGACTCAATGCGGTAACCAAAACTGATGCTTACCCCATGCCGCACATTGATGACTTGGTTCAATCGACTAAGCGTAACTGCTTCATGTCCACCTTAGACCTGCGAAGCGGTTTCTGGCAGGTGACCGTCCGAGAGTGTGACAAAGATAAGACAGCCTTTCAAACGCCATTTGGTACGTATCGCTTTTGTCGGATGCCTTTCGGATTGAAAAATGCTCCTTCCACCTTTCAGCGGCTGATCGACAAGCTTCGTTCATCTCTGAACCGCGATTTCTGTCAAATCGAGGGCGACAACGTAACGCTTCTAGCATATCAGGATGACCTTCTGCTCATAACAGAGACTTACTCAGGTCATCTGGTTGCCCTAAGCGCCGTCATTGAAAAGCTGCGTACTTTCAATTTACGAGCAAACCGTGAGAAGTGCGTTTTCTGCCGTAGAAAGGTAAAGTACCTAGGCCACGTCATTACTCCGGACGGCGTATCTCCTGATTACGACAAGGTACAGGCTGTGGTGGAGATGAACGCACCTCTTAATCTGAAACATTTAAGAACTTTTCTACAAACGTGTTCGTGGTTCCGCAAGTTCGTGCCTAATTTTTCTGCCATAGCTGAACCACTCACTCGATTGACAAGAAAGAATCAGCCTTGGGTGTGGGAGGCCGAGCAGGCCGACGCTTTTGCTGTCCTAAAGAAGCGTCTCACTTCCGCTCCCATTCTGATACAGGCTGATTATTCACAACCGTTCATTCTCAGAACGGATGCTAGTGCCTACGCTCTCGGTGCGGTGCTTCTTCAGGGCGATGACGTTCAGGAACGTCCCATTGAATACGCCAGCCGCTTACTTACGTCCGCTGAGAAGAACTATAGCACAACGGAGCGAGAGGCTCTAGCCGTCGTCTGGGCTGTTGAGCGCTTCCGAGGGTATATTGACGGACATCAGGTGATTGTAGGAAGTGACCACCAACCATTGAAATGGCTACTTACTTTGAAGTCACCTTCAGGTAAGTTGGTTCGTTGGGCACTCAAGTTACAAGCCTTTAACATTACCTACCAGTACACTCCTGGCAAAGTCAACGTGGTGGCGGACACTCTGAGCCGTCCGCCGTGTAGTGAAGAAGATGCGACTGAGTGTGGTATGTGTTCCGTCGTCTTAAACTTGCCTTCCACCAGTCCAGTTGACCTTCGTGCTGCTCAACTCAAGGATCCTGATCTTCAAAAGATCATCCAAGACCTGGAAAGTTCCGACGAACTCACCCTTAGCAGATGGGTTGAAAGAGGGTACGTTTTGTTTCAAGGAGTTCTCTACCGCTATGATCCAGATTTGGATTCCGAAGAGGCTCAGTTGGTGGTTCCGAGCTCTATGAGGAATGAGATCCTGAAGGAGTTACATGATTCTCCCACCGCTGGTCACCAAGGCGTAGACAGAACCCTACAACGACTTCGGGAACGGTATTATTTTCCAGGCATGCGTAGGTTTGTAACCGACTATCTAAAGGCGTGCGTCGAATGCCTCCGTTACAAACCATCTAATCAAAAGCCTGCTGGGTTGTTACAAACCCCCGTGCTTCAACAGCGAGGAGAAGTTTTAGCGATCGATTTGTTTGGTCCGCTACCAGCAGGAAACCAAGGGGAGCGTTGGGTGCTCTTAATTGAAGACGTAGCTACAAGATGGGTAGAGTTGTTTCCACTTGTTGAGGCTACCGCCGAGGCTTGCTCTCGAATTCTTCTCGAGGAGTACTTTCTCAGATACGGGTTACCGCGTAGGGTTATATCCGATAACGGCACGCAGTTTGTGTCCGCTGTCATGCAGCAGTGCATGCATTTGATGGGTGTGAAGCAGGAACTTATACCACTGTATCACCCAGAAGCAAACCCAGCTGAGCGCAAAAATAGAGACCTTAAGGTACAGCTCTCCATATTGGTGAAGAATACTCACACCAATTGGCCTAAACACTTGGCGAACGTCAGGTTCGCTATGAACAGCGCCGTGTGTTCAACCACTGGTAAGACACCTGCATATTTAACTTTCGCACGGGAGCTGCGAACTCCGTTCGATGTCCATCACGATCTGCGTAGTATTCTTGATAAAGAGAATTTCGTTCCTCAAGTGACACCCTACTTGAGAACCTTCATCTCGTCTCTCTCAGACGTTAGGGACCGTGTGGAAAAGGCTCAGGATATCCGTAAGGAGGTAGCAGACGCTTCCCGTCAAAAGGAACCTAAGTACAACGTAGGTGATTTGGTGTTGGTCAGGACGCACGATCTTAGTAATGCATCTAAAGGTATCACACGAAAGTTTATGCCTAGGCGTGATGGTCCCTACAGTATTAAGGAAATTTCTAGCCCTACCACTTTCGTTTTAGCTGACCTCTCAGACGCCATCATAGGGAAGTACCATAGCTCGGACCTAACCCCCTTTTCAGCTCCCTTGAGTTCCACTGTCCCAGTAAGGCCTAAAAGACGCAGAGGGAGACCACGCTGTCGTGTTTTAAGTCCCAAGTCGGACTCGGGACGCGTTCCCAACTTGGAAGGGGAGTATGTAGCGCGCCATCCTTTAAGTCAACCAGTTAGCCAAGATGTGGGTGAACTACGCGACCGCAGCGCCTCAACGGCAAGGGTCGTAAACATATTGAATCCTCGCGCCCCCTGTCGGGACGCGAGGAGAACTAGACGGCCGGCGCGATACCGCGAATAATATCTGTCCGCGCTTAGCATTTACGTTTTTATTGTATTTTAATTGTATTTCTTGCTGTAACCGTGTTAATTCTTGTCTAATTATACATATGAACAAACAGTGAGCGTTTTGCAGTGTTCCAAACCCCCAAGAACCCAATCAGCCAGCCGGGCATCGTTAAACCCTGAGTTTTATACATAAAATATTAAGCAAGGTAGAGATCGCTTTTAACAATAATGCCGGTATGGTCTCTGTTATTTATTATTAAATGTACCTAATCTGATAATGTAATATAGTTATGTAAATAAGTAGGTTTATTAAGATTTACTATCTATGAATGAACTACGAAACAGTCAGCATCAAAAGCAGATTAGCAATTTCAGTTGTTAAACTCATCTTCCCTTCAACTTTGGTTTGCAAATAAAGTTGCGGCTCATAGCGGATCTTCTAAATTAAGTTGAAACCTTATATCCAGAGGGCGCGCTTAAAAAATATTCAAACTTTACAAACCAGAAATGCCAATCTGCTTTTGACGCTGACTGTACCAACTTATCGCTCTGAATTTTTCATTCATAAACTCTCGCCTTGAACGAACTCCCATTCAACAAATTGAAGACGCCCTGGCCCTAATCGAACAAAATTGTACTACGGTTTATGTAGGTAGGTAGGTGCGTAGATACCTAATATATGGTTGGTACCTATATATAAAGGATGTTATTTGTTATATCAATTAGTAGAATTATTAAATACGATTGAACTGGTTGCGTCCAGTACAACCCGGTGGCATTGATTGTATATTATCGTTTACATTACACGCACGTGCATCCGTTGCATGCAAACCTCATGCAAACTCTTACTTATTCTACCTTGGTATGTAACCTCTTTACTAGTTTAACTTCCCCTAGCTTAAACTAGTAAAGAGGTTACATACTTCTATTTATACTACCTATTAGCTTCTACCTAGCCGTAACCTATATTTTTTAATGCAACTTATAAAGCTATGAAAGAAATGTGTATTTTTTTATATTATGTATATGTAAGTATGTGGAACAAGCAATACTATGTATGAATGAATCAGGTATTTTATGTTTGAAGTTGTGGGAAAACTTGTTTTGGTACCTACCTAAGTCCTACATATTTTAAGACATTTGAAAATGTGAAGAACAATCTGTGCAGGAAGACGAAACTTATGACCGAAGGACCGATTTTCATGGATGGAGAGGGCTCTGAAGTCTGAATCGTTTTTCCTGGAAATGTGTAGGAGAGACTTGTGCCCAGCAGTGGACTTCTGCTGATGAAGACCTTTGGGAAAGGACTAATGATCTGCGGAAGTGATTTCTATTAGCTCAGATCAGATACACCATAAGCTTACCTATTTGTAAACACCAAGTAGGTACTTAAGTCATGTCAGCAACGTTAAACATGGCCTAATTATACCTGCCAGTTTCGAAATAGTGACTAATTTAACTTTGAGGCAGGAAATGTGAGGAAATATATCCGGTTTTCCGGCTTGTTCGTGTAGATAAAACACGAAAATAAAATATGGTAGGTACCTACCTAACCGACAAATATCAGTTTATTTAGTTAATGTAATAAATAAAACATGATAGGTTACTCCTGTTACTCATACCATAGACTAAGGAAAACATACGTAGGTAAATACTTATGGGAAGCAAAGATTTTATCATGCTTGAAAAAGGAAGTTATTTAACATTAACGTAAACTACCTGTAGGTTAGATCGCTTACGTCAAACTTTGTTTGTTCGGGTCATTTACTTGTGAATTGCTTATTTGTTTTGTGATTATGAATAAGCTAAGAATATTCCATGATTTATTGAGGGAAAATCCACTTTGCCAAGGTAAGTAAATACTTACTGACTGGTTTATTTTTAGACCGTGATATATCCATTCGAGGGATGGTTCCTTTATGGTTCTACGTTGTTGCCACCACAAAGATACGTAAAAAAAACTTATTGCTCTAAAGATTATGGAATATTTATTTTGGTTTGCTAATTATCGTGAAGATTTTTTCTAAATCATCCTAGAAGATTAGCAAGGTTCTTCAAAAGCCGCAAACAAGCAAAGCAAGGAGTTACCTACCTACTTCCTGTTTTCTGCCGGAATAAGCCGAACGGATAGAGCTGGCAGACTGGCTTGTTTACGAATCTAACCTCAAGGCCGTCAATGTGCTTAGTTGCTTACTCATAGACGTAAAGCCTTATCACACCCCGGACACTCTACCAAATCCCATCCAAAACCGCATTCCAACAGGTACATAAATAAGTAATTATTATACCTACAGACAACAAAGTTGTTTTAACACGCGCTTGGCGCGTCCTTTACCTAAAATCAGGCTACTAACTAATGGGCTAACGGTTAGCCCATTAGTTGGTAGCCTGATTTTATTGGTGATTGAATAGGGATTGATTGAATGGGGGTCCAGGTGGACCCTCAGGGGCCCACGGGAGACTTGTCGGGGGTCTACGATGGCGTAACAAAAAAATAGGGGTCTACAATTCGTATGCGGGGGTCAACCAAATTTTTTCTGCTTTCGATAGTGAAGAACTAAAATATTGACTTGACTTCGCCTATCAATGTATGTACGCAGTTATCATTTTCAGAAGCGTAGCAACTGTTACTTGTTGTTTTTTTCAAAAACTGTTAATTTGTGACTGTAACACAGTCGCAACGCTAATGTCTCTAATTAGATCTAATCTCCATATTTTAGTCGACTGGGAGTACCTAGAGTAAAAATGTGGGTGCAAGGCGGGGGGGGTCCACCAGAATAGCAAAGTTTTGAAAGTGGTCTATGAGAAAATTTATGTTTTGTAGCCTTAGATAGGCATTATAAATAATTATGTGCTCTTCATCATAAGGACCACTAGGAGCTAGAACCGTGCTCTGTGAAGAACATAATCCTTCCATCAGTGCAGATGCCACTAGCGGTCACTCACCCAACGGGTGACCTCGCAGAAAGTGACATAATTGATTGGTTAGGTCCATAGAAATATTATTGAAAAACCAAGCAAACTAGATAGGTAGGTAAACCGACGTCACGAGCGTTTGAGCCGGGGAAGAGGGATAAAAGTTTGAGCACTCGTAAAACTTTAGATTTTTTTGAGCAATCATTCATATGGATACCTAGGTATAGTATACCACCAATCTGCAAACCTCTAGTAATTAACTCCTTGCTGATGGGCTTTGCAACCTCTTTGGTTTGGTGAAAGTTTTCTTTCGAGGAACATTCTTTTCATTCTTTTTGAATCTTGGCGCGCTTTTTCCTGACTTTCTCCTTCTTCTTAATTAATGGCATCTGTCCATTGGGAGTCATCATTCCATGAGATGACACTGACAGTTTTGTGACTATGACATGCCAACTTCAAGGCAGTCAAGTCATTCGCGCAGTCAAGTCTGACGTACGGTCAAAACAAAAAGTCTAGATGTCAAAAACATGTGTTTGTTGGCGAACGGCATGCATGTTATTTTTTAATGAATTTGTATATTGTGTGAATGAAAAACTAGTAAAATGTTAAAATCAAAAAAGTTAGACGAGCCTCTACCAGGCTTTGAAGCCACTGAAGATGGTGACGTTCAAAACGAAGAGTCTAAAGCTGAAAAGAAGAAAAAGAAAGGATCTGGTGGTTTCCAGACCATGGGATTGTGTTTTCCTGTGTTCAAGGGTATTACTAAACGTGGCTATAAACAGCCAACACCTATACAAAGAAAGGTAATCATATAGTATAGTTTTATGAGTTATTCGCATATTTTTTGTAACCTCAAAATCTGTATTTACAAACTTTTTGAATTTCTTTTTCAGACTATCCCACTGGCACTTCAAGGCAAAGATGTGGTAGCCATGGCAAGAACTGGTTCTGGTAAAACAGCATGTTTTATACTGCCAATATTGGAGAAACTGTTGTCTCCGAACAGCAAACCATTACCCGGCAAAAATTTCAGAGCTCTTATACTCTCACCTACAAGGGAGTTGGCTTTGCAGGTATGCTCAATTCTGCAAGTTCACCACCCAGCACTATCATAACTTAACGCTATGGTGTGTGTTGGTAAGGTGTTGCAATGGTATTGTAAACACAAAAATACATTGTATTTTATTCACAAAAGCTCCTTTTCTCTAAAAAGCACAAAATCTTTTAAGCATTACTTTTTTCTTTTTCGTTCATTGATTCAGACTTTAGAAACGAGCATGCAACCCTGCTGTATTAATATTTAAATATCAAACTAAACTAAAAGAAATAAACTGTTAGAAATTAGTTTACCAAAAAACCTTGCAGTGGAATTACAATTTGCAGTTTGAATTTGGTTATTTCAGACACTGCGGTTTGCCCGAGAGTTAGGCAAGTTCACTGGGTTAACGGCTGCAGCTATCCTTGGGGGCGAGTCCATTGAACAGCAATTCAGTGTGATGTCTGGCACTGCACCAGACATAGTGGTAGCCACACCGGGACGGTTCTTACACATTTGTATTGAAATGAACTTGAAACTTGATAACATAAGTAAGTTAATGTCCTAGAAAAAAAAGTTCTCTTTATAGCATAACTTGGCCAGCCTTAAGTCACCCATTTCTTTTTCAGATATTTGATTCTTAAATTTCTATGTTTCAGTCTAATGGCTAACTTCAGCTGACCAAGTTATGTTATCTAGTGTGTACTGTAAATAGGTGTAATAAGGAATACCTCCACATTTGAACATCTATTGCTTATACATACATAGAATCACGCCACATTCCCATGACGGTAGGCAGAGATCATGGATTTTCACTTGCTTCGATCTTGACATACCTTTTTCACTTAATTCACTCTCATAACAATCATCATACATGCTCATTGGTTTAGTTAGGGTATATACATGCTCCAAGTCTTCCCTTTCCCTCTACTATAACTACTATATAAACCATATTTACCAAGTTGAACTCAAAACTAGAATCTCTGAATCTTAGAACAAATAGGCATTAACTAAGGCCAATCAAACCTTTTCAGAGGTCATTGTTTTCGACGAGGCAGACCGTCTCTTCGAGCTGGGTTTCGGCGAACAACTACAAGAGATAGTCGCCCGTTTGCCCTCTGGTCGGCAAACCCTACTCTTCTCTGCTACCTTGCCAAAGATGCTGGTTGAATTCGCCCGTGCTGGTCTCTCTGATCCTATGCTCATCAGATTGGATGTTGACTGGAAATTGCCCGAGACTCTGTGGCTTGGATGGATCGCTGTTAGAGCTGAGCTGAAGACAGCTGGGTTACTGTTGCTGCTGGACAAAGTGCTGACCCCACAGACTCCTCAAGCTGTTGTTTTTGCAGCTACGAAGCACCATGTGGAGTATTTGCATTTGGTAAGCTTGTTTTCTTAGATACCCTCAAACCGAGTTATTATGGTTTTTACTGGGACGCAAGGCAGTGCAGTAAGGCACATTCCTGATGTGCGTGATCTACGAGGAAATGCTTTGTTATAGGCGATGGCTACCACTTAATATCAGGAGTGGAAAAAAAGTACACAATAAGTGGTTAGTGGACTGTGGACTTGAACTCAAAAAATGTGTTTGAATAAAATATTCACAAACAGCTTGGGTGAATATTTTTATGTAAGCACCACACCAGTGCTCCTAAAACCATCCTTATTGGACAATTGAACTAAGTGATAAGTACACAAGGATACGCATCAGACTATACACAGCTAGCTCTTATGTCCTTGCTGTAAGCGTCATTTTTCTTTGTTTTTAGGTAACTTGAGCTGTATCCTACTGTACAACTTTCAGATTCTCGAGAAAGCTGGTATAACCTCAGCTTACGCTTACTCCGGGCTCGACGCGTCAGCTCGTAAGATTGCCATGGGCCGATTCGCCAACAAGAAATGCAGTGTGCTGATAGTCACAGACGTCGCCGCTAGAGGACTGGATCTGCCATCACTGGACACCGTTATCAACTACAACTTCCCGGCTAAACCTAAGCTATTTGTGCATCGAGTTGGTGAGAAACACTTACTACTTTTAGCTACACATAATCATGCTCTTTCAGTATAAGAAAGTACGACTTTTTTTGTCGTTTTGTTCAAGAGTTTGAAGATGAGGCGATTAATTTTATTTTCTCCCTAGCATTTTTAAGGCGGGATTAGCACTTTTAAGGCCTGCTGCGCACATCTAGGCGATGGCGATCAGCTAAAACGCTGTAAAATATGGCTGTCATATTTGACAGCGTTTCAGCTGATCGCCATCGTCTAGATGTGCGCAGTTATAAGCCTAGAACTACAACATAAACTAAAGATATGAGCACAAAGGGTGTAATTCTATAAAAGATATAAAATTAAACAGACTTTTACACTTTAGATTAGAGTAACACAATCCAACAAATTAAAATATTTTCATTTTGTGTTCGACACTCTAAAGTAGAGATGGAAACATTTTTATGGAAACATGTATCAAGTGCATGAAAGAAGCCTCTTTGAGGCACACTTCAAATCCCTTCTTCCAGCACACTGGTCGAAAGGGCTGTCATGACAAGAGAGATTTTTCTAAAAGTATTTATAGGTACCTAGCTAAAAATGTTCTATTGGCATCTCTTACCAACTTATGACAAAATAAAAATCGAATATTTAGCAATATTGTAGTTTCCTTTTTGCCAGAGGTTGGGTGCCAGCTGCTGCGACACAGTTTTTACTTTTGTAGTTTTCAGTGTTTACCTTAATAATTTATTCAACTGTTCAAGTTCACTAATTCTAATTGATTTGGGGGAATAAGATCTGCACTGACGTCCCGCGATGGGGTGTATTCAAAAGTTCACTAATAAATAAATAAATTGAAAATTTGAAATATTATGGTATTCTATCATGGGGTGGCAATTAATTAATCAATACTCTTGCTCCCAGGTCGTAGTGCGAGAGCGGGAAGGGCAGGTCGCGCCTTCTCCCTCATCGCAGCCGAAGACGTAGCGCATCTACTAGACCTGCAGTTGTTCCTGAACGCAGAGTTATTGAGCCCGCGTGACGTCACGGGTGTGTGCCCAAGCGGCGTGTGGGGTGCGCTCCCGACGGCGCCGCTCGAGCTGAGGCATCAGGATGTGGTCACGTGGGAGAAGAACCACTCTGAAATTGTGAGTCCAGGGGCTAAGCAAAGTTGTTTTTCTACTATCGTCAACACTAGGAAAAACTCTAAAAATGTATGAAAATCAAAAGCAATTCACTGGTATAGAACCGAGCCGTAGTTTGTTGCCTGTTCTTCTAGGCTTGGTCGCGTGGAACTGGCACCTAGACTCACCTAGCTTTAAGACGTTTCAAAGTGATTTTTGAAATTGAACTGAATAAAGATAATTTTGATTTCGATTTTTGTTATATCCAGGAAGACGCAGCCAGAGTATGCGGTCGCGGCTGGCAGCAGTACGTGAAGTGGCGTGAGCCCGCGTCGGCAGAAGCGAACCGGCGCGCCAAGAGCACCGCTACGCCGGACGAGACGCATCCCTTCCTTGCTGACGCGGCCACCGAGGCGGCTAATGAACTCGCGAGGCAGATCAAGAATTATACTCCTAGAGGGGTAAGCAACGATACGGACGGCGAATCTTTGGCAGGTCTGAAGGTAGCCGTTTGGTGAATTTCACCAAACCCCACCATCTCCCTTCCACTATAGGACTAGCAGACGCATGGCTCAGTACCATCCATACCTGGTTAGCATACCACCCATTCGCACTAAGCGTTTTGGCTCCACCTTCATTATGCGAACCTCAAGGGAATGGAACTCATTGCCGTCGGCAGTTTTTCCTGACAACTACAATCTGGGCCTCTTTAAGGCAAGAATGAATAGGTGTCTTCTAGACTATCCTGCTTTATCGTCGGCTACATCGTCGCTTACCATCAGGTGAGATTGTAGCCAAAGGATGGTCTATTTAATGTAAAAAAAAAAAACCGTCAAACATTGGCTATTTTCCCAACGCACTTCAACCCTCTTAAGTTATGTTCGCTGTGTGTCTATTATCTATCTATCTGTATATCTATGTGAAAGGGCGGGGATTAGTACTAACACCATGCCTATTTCTGCCGTGGAAGTGTAACACTTGTGTGCTTCGAGTTGATGGACGCAGGGCAGTGAATCATAGGGCACGTTCTCAACGTGCGTGACCTACAAGGTAAAGCTTCGTTATCGGTACCTCTCAACATTAGGTGGGCCATCTGCTTGTTCCATCTGCAAGTTTTGTAAAAATATTTTAGTTGTTAAAATAATTGATTTCGATGTTTAGTGACTCATCATTATATTTTTGTTTTCAGACAATATTAGAATTATCAGCCAAACAAGATTCACCGATGTACCTTGCAATGAAGGCCAAAAAACTGAAACACGGTAAAACTGTCCAGAAAGTACGAGATAACAAAAAGCTACAGGTAAAATCTCACTTCTACATTAAAAAAGAATTTAAACATCATGCTATTTTTACCCGACTACGGCGAAGCAAAAAGGAGGTTATTGAGATATTAATTGTTTTCTGTTTGCAGGCCGAAGGGATAGTAGTAGACAACACAAATGACAAATTCAGTAAATCGTCTCTGGACGGCCATGCTAGGAAGAAAGAAGTAGTTCGAGATGAGAACTACATATCACACTACGCTACTGATCAGCACACTGAGTTGGGGTAATTCAATACATTTTTTAATTTCATTTATTATGCAGTTTTAACGAAAAAGTCGACCTAACTACGCGCACCAATAAACAAAATGGCGTTGCCAATCCTTACTTCACACTTGTATGTTTATTATCAAACTAAAGTGACTAAACTCAACATCAAAAAACAATTAATTAAATCTCAATTAATTTAATAATTAATTTAATGTTGATGCTGTTGGTAAATGAATGCGTATATCTAACAGATAATGTGTTGGCCTACCTATACATTATCTGTTAGGAAGAGCGGTATTGAGCGGTCTGCCTATCCTGTAAACCTTTAAGAAGGAGTCAGTGTGATACTTACGATATCATTAAATAAAACAATTCTGGCGATTATTCCAGTATGGCGGTTAACTTCAATGCAAGCGCATCGTCAGCCCAGTTCGACATGAACGCAGATAGTGGCGACGTGAGCAGACAACAGCATTCCATGCTCAAGTGGGACCGGAAACGGAAGAAGATGGTGCATTTTGACCCGGTATGGAACACAATCAACTTTAAGCGAGTATTCATCGGCCTGAAGAATATTCAGTATATTTATTGCCTTATAAAGACGCGGACCCACAGCTGCGCACGGCACGGGCTATTTGTAAGAAAATGTATGTGGTGTTTCCACTGCAACCCACGGAGAGATTACGCATGAATTGACGTCATTGACACACGCGTGGCTTGCTCGAATAGACGATAACATAGCTCAACGCTGTCGACGTTGGTCTACGCTTCCACTGGAATACACGAATATGAATATGACGGAGTGCGTAGCCTCTCCATGCGCCGTGCCACGCTATACAGTCTTCGTGTACTCCAGTGGAAACGTAGGCCCACGTTGGCAAACAAATTAATATACGCAGTATAACTGCGCCGCGTGGCCGTGCACAGCGTGCACCGCGGTTGGTACGCGCCTTTATGCCAGTAAATATAACAATGTCAGATCTTAGGACCAGTTTTGAATCGTTGCATATTTTTTCCAGGATGGCGGCCGAAAGATGATTCGTACGGAAAGCGGAGGGCGAGTGCCAGCCTCGTACCGCAGCGGCAAGTACGAGGAGTGGAGGAAAAAGAACCAGCCTGACACCGGCTCCGATGACGAGGCACATGATAGTAATAGGAAGAAACCTAGTTAGTACACACCTAATCTAATATTGTTTTTTTTTGTGTATAATATAACCTCAAAACCGCCTGCCAGTAGTGAATAGGTACTGCAAATGAAATGTAGAGGCCTATTATGCCCAGCAGTGAACTTATAAGGCAGATTATGTTGTTGAATTTTCACTCTGCGTTTTCCTCTGATCTGGAAAACCAGAGGGAACTTCCTGTAGTTTTTGAACTTAACAAAAATTTAGAACAAAATTTGAAAAACATTTTTTTTATTTAAAAACTGCGGGTAGTCCGAAATCCAAGTCAATGACGTTACAACCAAGCCTCTAGTGGGGTCAGACTAACGTTTGCGACTAGGTATTTCTATCGTAGCGCATTAGTCTACCATCATTACCACGTACTTAGCTAATTTATCTATGTTATGTTAATATAATGCCTATTATTGTACATCCGAAACGAATAAACTGTTGTTTCCCTATTTTATTTTTATTTTTAAGCCCTTTTGTACACAGTTGGACAATAAATGATTCTGATTCTAATTTATCATCCTCAGCATCAGAATTCCGTCCACACTGGGTGAAGCACAACGAGCGAGTTGCCAAGAAAGCGGCAGATTCAAAGTCCAACGAATTCAGAGAAAAGGGACAGATTGTGAAGGAACGAATTCGCAAAGAGAAGGTCAAGATGAAACTCAAGCACAAGATGTCCAAGAAGAAGGGGAGCAAAGGAGGAAGCAAAGGGAGTGGTAGAGGAGGCAGGGGAGGGGGCGGGAGAGGGGGTAGGGGGGGTGGCAGAGGCGGCGGTGGGGGGAGGGGACGGAAGTGAATTTAATAAAACTTTTCAGAGAAATGCGAGTTTTGAGTCTCGGTTTTTGCGTTCCCGATTCTGCTCTTATACTTGTGAAATTGCTTCGAGTCGTATAATTTCTCATTGTGGATACATGTAAAAGAATTCACTTTTTTTTTCTTAACACATTAAGATGTAACAAGCGTATATGGCTCACTGCCTAAAGCATATGCTTCATGGTCACGTCAGGAACGTGCCCTACGATGCACTGCCCCGCGTCTATCAAGGCATCTCTGAGGCAGATGTTCAGCTTCAGCCCTTCAAACCGAAACACAGGGATGCTGCTTCACGGCAGGAATACGCATAGTGGTAGTACTTCCCAGGACGAGCCACACGCAAAGAGCTCTACTACATACTACTACTACTCGACATAAAATTGACATTTGTCTCGTTTTTTCAACGAGATAAGCTGAGGCGCACTTGAAATCCTTTGATCACACTGGTTTGAAAGAATCAGTGACGCGACAAGAAGAAGAATCAACGAGAATTTTGTACAATTTGTATGAATTGTACAAAATTCTCGTTGATTCTTCTTCTTCTTCTAGGCGACTGATCGAGGCGACGCGTGACCCAAGAGCTGGTGGGTATCTGGCGCAGCGCATAAGCATTGCCATTCAGCGTGGCAATGCCGCCAGCGTCTTGGGGACGCTTCCGTCTGGCACTGATTTGGATCAGTTGAGCTATCTCTAGATCGTTTGTAACGATCTCCAGATAGCTCAACTGTTTCTTGTGTATTTTGTACATTTTGTAAATATTTGTTTATTTGTATGAATTAGTTGTTAAGCACAAAATTAAACACAAAAATAAAAATCCTGATTATGTATATTTAAAAAATTAAGATAAACATTATACCTACTTACATTTTATATGTACATGTTGATAAATAAAACAAATTTTGATAAATTTCGGACTTTGGATATAATGCAATAATATTTTGGGGATAATTTTATAATAGGCAAAAACATTTATTTACATATTTTAATTTAATATTAAATACAATGAGAATACCTTCAAGAATAAATATATTTAAAGGTACTTACTTTCAGATAGTAACTATCTATCTAATGTCCTGTATACACTCACAAACAGTCACACATGAATACAATATGGATAAAATCGAACCTAACAAGATACAAATGTTTACAACTAAATAAATCTGATAATTTATGATTCTGTTGCAATCAATAAACACACCCACATTTGACTCCACTAAAACTATATCCATCCTTGTTGTTTCCGTTTATAGAAAAGGACGGAAATATTTTTAGTGCAGTCAAATTTGATTAGTGTCAGAAGATGAAAAGGACAAAATTGGCACCAATTTCAAAAGCTAAATTTTAAAATTGAAAGAGAAACGATCAAAGCAGTTTTCTTTATAAAAATACTTTGAAATCTAGATCAAATACAGAAAGCAGATAATCTCCGCCTTCGTTCTTCCTTGCTATCGAAAAGCGTGGCATTCTTTATATTTTGAGAACAATGATGGTACAGACAAACCTGATGGTGAGCGGTTACCTTTGCTTATTACATTAAAATACCATAACTTTACCTCAGCGAATATTCAAAATAGACTTGAATAGTGGTTGGAAAGGTGGTATTTTTTTTGATGGGTTTTGTTTCAGTTATATGATTGAAAAGAAAAACAATGCACATGGTCTTGTCTTCGTCAAGGTACGGCCACATCTAGGCGAGAAGTAACCGGCGATCACTCGGATCCATTCCCTGTGGCTTATTATTTTAATCAGTATCATTTTATTAATGAACCGAAAATGCGTTTTTTTGCATTAGTACCGGTGAAAAGCCAGCACGCGAGAGTTATCCGTTTTCTACGTAAACAAACTAGCAGAGAAACACCTTGTAAGCTTTCACAATAAATATGGTATATCGAAAATATAAGCTTGGAGTTCTTCGAGAAGTTTATTGCTTAATTTGGCAACATTCTTACTCTGATAGCGAACACTAAATACTATATACATAACAACATTCAATACAGTGCTTACAAATCAACTTAATTTAAATATCTGTAAATTCATTCAATTTGTAGACACTGTATTTAGGCAACAATCATTTTTAACTATTTAGTTTTCACACAATTATGAATAATCTTTAAAATCTATCTGGTTTTCCATCAAACTTAGATTTTGTTAAAAATATTGACACACAATTTTTTATAAAAGGCCAAATTCTAAGACAAAAATTTGAAACAGTAACATTCCAACATTTGGTCTTTATTACTATTTATTTTAATATATTTCTCACGTCTTTATTCCTTCGTAGTTATTAAGATACCATTCACATACATTAACACACAACTAATTTCAATATACACGTAAACTTAAATTTAATCAGATAATAACCTAATCTAAACCACTTCATGCCTGGACAATCAGTCTTCTCATTGCGAAAATTATCATAAACATTTCATTTACCTATTTATTTACAATCCTATGCAGATTTTGTACAAGAAAATCGCTAATATGAAACAAAGCATTATTGGGATAAATCTCATACTCAAAATCTGAAATCAAACAGCACTTTATAAGCATAGATTTATTTGAGTCAACTTTAGTAAAGACAGATCTATGCGTGGTCTAAATTTATGCTTGATTTTAGTTTTAGAGTTTAGACCTAAGAGTAAGCTAAAATGGACGGGTCAAAATATTTTATTTCTGTAAATATTTAAATGAAATTGAGCAAATAATAATCTTTTAAATTATTTTTCAAAGGTACAGTGTCAGCGGGTTATGGCACTAAATTTTATATTAAAAAGCCTAATTAATTATAGAACCACATGCGATTTTATTCTATTTTCTCGCAAAGACTCTCCACATACAAACTTGAAAAATCTATAAACAATAATCTAACATACAATGAGTACGTAACTTTTTATAACAGTCATTTGAATTTGATCCATCTAAAGACTGGATTATCAACATTATCTTGGTAATTTGTTAATCAAATGAAACTATGATCCTTTACACGCTTACAATAATTATACACGCAGAGCGAAAACTCGCCGAATCCGATGTAGCGCATAGATACATAGGTAATATAGTTAGATCAAATTAAAAGAGAAGAAAAATCAACATAAGAGAAAGATAGACTACTAGTATAGTTTGATCAAATTAAAAGGGAAGAAAAATCGACATAAGAGGACTACGTTAGTAAAGTAACGTAACGTAAGTAAAGTGCGGTCAAAATGACTCAAATAAAAATAACACCAAAATCATTAGTGCAAAGAAAAACCGGCTTCTAATACGACAGTCGTTGTCCTTTATCTCACTCAATCAATTCTGTATCAAGCCCTTTTATAGTAATATTTCTAACTAGTCTCTCCTTTCCCATACACTTTTCAGACTAAAATAGCCTATACCGACATTGTTTAGTCGAAATAACCAACCACACCAATCTTCAGGCTTGAACACACTAATATAGTTCTTATTCTATAAGATGCCGTTATTGCACAGTACTCATGAGACACACCAATACATAATGTAGGTCACTTATTACCGTTGATATGCCACTAGAGACTTGCCACATATCACACTTGGCTAATGTTTCAAGGCCAGATTTTATACACTTTTAATTTTGGAAGATTTAATCAAATCTTCTTTTCTAAAATTTAAGAGCTTAGCTCTTGTCGTGGGTTTGATGCAGTTTTCTCAAATTAAGTCTTTCGAATGCGGCCTCCTTGACTTTCATACAACATGACATCGACCTTTCTTTTAACAAAATACGTAATTTAAAATAAGGTATTCTTTTGTTGGGTACCGTAGCTTCTTTATCTCCATTCTTTGACTTGAAACGCGGCTTTCTAACCCTTCTTTCACAGCATCTTCACGCAATTATAGCCCTTGTTTACAGGATACCATTGGTGTAGTATTGGTAGTTATCGTAGAGTCGCGTAGAGAGAGAATTGAGTGCATCTCTCACGAGTCGATCGACTAATCCTTGCAGTTGCGGCTCAGTCTTTCCGGCGTGGAAGCGAGCGCGGAATGATGAGACGGCAGTACTACTTCTTAGGCACGCTAGCTGCCCACCTGCAAGAGATTGACTATTTTATCTCAAGTTCATTTTACAAAAATTGAAATTCCTGGATCAAATTAAACCTCAGAACATGGGAACTTGGCTTAGATTCCTACCAAATATGGCTAAGAACCCTTTCAGAATTACCAGCTTTTTAGCAAACCCCACAAAAATCTCAGCATTCGTTTCAGAGCTACAAAGCCACATACAAAAACACACCCCTTTTCGGTCAGGTTATAAAAGGATTCAATACATAGGCCAAGCCGTAAGTTTATTTCGTGTTCATCTAGGCTTCATCATGTAAAAACTGGCTTGGTGAACTTTACAGTTTTTTTTATTTTTATTTTTACTGTCGTTAAATCCTTCCCAATTTTTTTTCCAATAGAACGAATGCCTGTGGCGTTGGACTATGGTAAATTTCAGTTTATTTATTATTAAAAACAAAGAAAAGTCGTAATCGAATATTATTAACTAAAAAATACAATACTAAATATTACGTGGTACCTAGCTTGGTAGTAAAACAACTCACCCATTCTCATAAGTTCAACAACGTGTATGATCTGATCGCAGTGCTTCCTGGCGGCGATGAGTCCTCTCAGGATGAGGATCTTGAAGTACTGGAACATATCTGAGTTCTCGCCGTCCATTACCTCCACGAATTCTTGAGTCAACTGTAAGAGAAGCGAGGGATTTAAATAAAAATTACTAATATTAGAACTCGGAGCCAGTAACTACTCGTAAGCCTGTATGGACAGAGAAGCCTGGCAGACTCGGGTGTCGGATGCCAAGATCCACTTTGGGTCGTTGCGCCACAGCAGTAAGAAAAGTAAGCGAATAATATTAATATTATAAATCAAAGTTTTACGATGTTTGTGGCTCATGTTTTGTAGTAGTAGAGCTCTGTGTGTAGCTCGTAAAGGGAAGTACTACCACCATGCCTATTTCTGCCGTGAAGCAGCATCGCTGTGTTTCGGTTTGAAGGGTGTGGGTGCCGGTGAAATTACTGGCACGTGAGGCTGAACATCTGTATGCCTAAGTTGATAGGCGCAGGACGGTGCATCGTAGGGCACGTTTCTGCCGTGCGTCACTTAACATAGGCGACGGTTACCACTTAGGCGGGCCATATGGAACAAGCCATCAACTAATTGTATAAAAAAAACATGAATGGGCCTAGTAGAGAAAGTGCCTTACATATTCAGTAATTACCGCCAACACGCGAGCAAAGCCCCGAGCGACAGCTAGTAACAAATAAACTAAGCCTAGGCATGCGACGTAGGTAACGTAGGCATCTAATCATTAACACGCATTGCGTAACATGCTGAATCTAGGTCATAATGTTTAGCGTAGATTTACCTTGAACGGCGAACTCTCAAATCCTAAATTCTTGGGCGATATCGAGAAGATAAATCCAAAATCGATGTGGATGATGTGACCTGCGCTGTCCAGTAAAATGTTTCCATTATGCCTGGAAAAGAAACACGCATTATAACTAAATAAATACTGTACACAATCCACACAACACTATTTAGCCCCAAATTAAGCAAAGCTTGTACTATGGGGACCAGACCGCTGTTATAATACAAATACATTTTCTTGTAAATATGTAGATACTTAAGATACAATATAACACCCTGACAGAGAACAAACATCTACGATCACCACACAAATATTTGTTCTCGGTACGGATCGAACCCACGACCTACAGCACAGAAGGCAGAGCTACTACCAACTGAGCTGAGAGGACTGTCAAACCAGTGCACTGTAGTGTGGTGAACTGTGGTGAAAGAACTTTAAGTGCGCCTCAAAGAGGCTTCTTCACGCACTTGACACATGTTTTCGAATTCCAAAATTACATATTCCCAACACGTAATGTATAATTAGCGAGAGAAAATCATGCGCTTGTGACGTAGCTTGTTTGGTCCGTCGTAACCAATCGACTACTTAGCAACGGTGAATGTGCATTTTCTGTTTTAAAAAGAAATAATTAGCCGTGGAATTGAGTACAGCCATTCTACTACTTCGAATAAAACGACAATTGAAGGACATTGGCATGAATAGAATAGTTTTTTTTTATTTGTGATACAAACTCGTAGTTAACAATTAAACTAAAATGAAGCTGGGGATTTTAATTAGGACGCTTCTTCTTCTTATCGTATCATTGGTTCTTTTGAACCAAGTGTGGCGAAATAATTTTAAGTGCGCCTCAAAGAGGCTCCTTTCGTGCACTTGACATATATTTTCGAGCTTTTTAGAACTACGACAGGCTGGTTTCCTTACGATGTTTCCCTTCAACATTTGAGAGTACTGGCATAGTGCACACACATTTTTCGACAGAAAAACTCATTGATTCACCACTGTATTTGAACCCATATACATATTTGTATGGAGCGTCCATTTATAACAGATTTCTACTTCCTACGATCCTGCACACCACTTTCGCTTCATTCACTCTCATAACATTCTTCATACATACTCGTCGGTTTAGGGTACTCCTAACCTGGCCTTTCTCTAAAACGTCTGCGATCTGATCGAGATACATGCGCCTCGGTCTGCCCCTTCCAGCAGTTCCATTCACACTCGCCTGAAAGTGGAAATCCGTGATCTCTGCCTACCCCCATGGGAATGAGGCGTGATTTTATGTATGTTCATTTACAATATTGTAAATGGTTGGTTCAGTCACAGTTTAACTAATGGCCACGGCACGGGTCCTCACCTGTCCTTCAGCTGCAGTAGATAGCTGGTGAGTGCGTAGGCGGCGGCGCTTTCCACGAAGTTGTTCTGCGCGCGCAGGAAGCCCTCGCTGGTGGCGGGCCCGTGTTCCAGCTCCAGCCAGGCGCGGAGCGTCGCGCCTGACTGCTTCTTTATTTGGTGCAATGACACCGAATTTAACACCTGGGGATTTCAATTTAAATGTTATGACGTGGTAAAGCACAGTTCAGTAATACAGATTGACAGGGATGTAAAGAGCAGAATAAATGTAAGAAGGATGAAATGGCGACCGGTCACAGGAAAAACGTGCAATCCGCGAATGTCCCTTAAACTAAAAAGGAAGCTTTACAAGACCTGTCGTTATGTATGGGTCTGAATGTTGGGCC
Organism: Thera britannica; assembly: GCA_939531255.2. Lineage (NCBI taxonomy): Eukaryota > Metazoa > Arthropoda > Insecta > Lepidoptera > Geometridae > Thera > Thera britannica. The sequence continues at coordinate 24,223,518 of OW618036.2, forward strand.
ACCAAAGGGACCGATGAAAAAAGAGTGCAAGCAGCGGAAATGCGAATGTTGTAATGGATGTGTAAGATGGAGAATGGATAAGATAGGAATGAGTATATTTGAGGCAGTTTGAAAGTGGCGCCAGTGACTGAAAAGATAAAGAGCAACCTATAGATCGATTTATCCATCACATCAAAACATATCCATCTCTATCTAGGCTTGTTAACAAAGACTGTCATGGTTTATTCGTATAGCTTTATTCCAAAAAATAAGGCCTTAACTTTGAAACTTACCGGCTGTATAAGTCCAGACTCCCGATCTAAGCATAGAATCTCATACGGATGCAGTTTCAACGGCACCCGCTCTTGGCTCCACGCTGATTGTAACCTCCTCAGCAGTTGTGCAGCCAACATCTCCTGTCGCAGGTCATCGCCAACCTTCACAATGCAGCCAAGCAGCCGCCATCCGGTCAACGAGCCGTAGGGAGATGATGATCGCATTCGTGCTAGCTTGTTCTCCCAGGATTCCTGGAAAGTGGGATTCGTTTTAGGGTACGAGGTGAGGGTTTGAGTAGAAAATCTGGGATAATACATTCTAAATTTAATAATTACTGTCTGTTCATAGCGTTGGGTAAAAGTCCATGAGTTGGACCAACAAGGGGTTCTTTTATTTTCATTGATGTTCCTATTGGCACGCAAACAGAACTTTGGTCTTGACAAGGTGATAAGTTAGATACCTATTCAGGCCTTGAAGATATTCAGATTGCAGTGAGCACTTTGTGCAGTAGTTTACTTAGTGACTACTGACATCGTCATAAGACTTACTTTGAGTGCAGTATAGCTTACTTGGAGTGCAGTGTAGCTTACTTTGAGTGCAGTGTAGCTTACTTTGAGTGAATACTGACATCGTCACAAGACTTACTTTGAATACAGTATAGCTTACTTTGAGTGCAGTGTAGCTTACTTTGAGTGCAGTGCAGCTTACTTAGAGTGACCACTAACATCGTCACAAGGCTTAGGTACTTTGAGTGCATTATAGCTTACTTTGAGTGCAGTATAGCTTACTTCAAGTGCAGTGTAGCTTACTTAGAGTGACCACTAACATCGTCACAAGACTTACTTTGAGTGCAGTATAGCTTATTTCAAGTGCAGTGTAGCTTACTTAAAGTGACCACTAACATCGTCACAAGACTTACTTTGAGTGCAGTATAGCTTACTTCAAGTGCAGTGTAGCTTACTTAGAGTGACCACTAACATCGTCACAAGACTTACTTTGAGTGCAGTATAGCTTACTTCAAGTGCAGTGTAGCTTACTTAGAGTGACCACTAACATCGTCACAAGACTTACTTTGAGTGCAGTAGCGGAGGGGTCGTGCGGGTCGTGCTTGAAGGCGTTGGGCGGCGGCGCTTGCGTGGCGTGCTCCAGCCGGCGACGCACTTCACCCGCGCCCACCGCCACCGTCTCACGGGACCCGCATGAGGATAATGACTGTGCTGATACACACGATATCGCTGACATTGCTGACACCTGGGAAACGAGAGAACGTTTTTGGGGTTCAAACTTAGAAGCCAAGTGGAGCTGTTTTAAAGATTTCCGGAACTTTGACATCTCTATAGGACCCACAAAGATGATGCGATACCGAAAAAAATGCATATCTGAAGGGCAAGTCCCAGTGCATTTACAACATTTCGTCTACCAAATGTTGTTTTCGTTTCGTCTATTTGTCTCTCTCTATTGTACGGAGAAAAGACGAGACAGCAGAAATACGTTACGTAGAAACGTTCAAAACGAGCTGTTGTCTCATCAACTTACCATACAAGAGAGATCTCACACGAAAACAACATTTGGTAGACGAAATGTGGTAGAAAAACTGCGACTTCGGGTACTGTAGCGAAATTGTTTCATTTTGACAAGCTGTATTGATTCAAAGGTGGTTGGGTCTGGGTCGTCTCGACTAACAGCTCTAACAGCTTTATCTGCCTTCTAGCTGCTCGTGAGTCGAGCCAGCCTGTAGACCCAAACCATCCTAACAAAAATATCCTAACCACATTTACCTGCGACAAAGCATCAAGCGCAGGCGCCCGCTGCGGATATTGCGTGCTCAGCTCCTCATCATCATGGCTCCAGCAGTCCCCCGCGTCCGCGTCATCCAGCGCCGTGTAAAGAGACAAGGCTGGCCATTCTGGGACCAAGTTCTCTTCACTCTTCGTGTGACGGATGGGGGGAGAGTGAGGCGCGGGCGGCGCGGGGGGTAATAGACGTGGGGGGAGTGGCTCGTGCCCTTCTGTTTCTAGTACTTCGACGTACATTATGTAGGGGGCCTGTGGGTGGAGAAATTAAATAATGAGACGTGGTAAGGCGAAATCACTTAAACTTTTGGAAGAAAATTCACTACTATTATTATTTAGTTTTGTGAAAGACCATACAAAATTCCTACTGTTTAGGAACCAAGCCGTAGTTTGTTGCCTGTTCTTCTAGGCTTGGTCGCGTGGAACTGGCACCTAGACTCGCTTAGATTTAAGACGTTTCAAAGGTGATTGTTACCATTGAATAAATACACATTTGACTTTGACATTGAATTCTCAAATTCATGAAGTATTTGAGAAAATTCAATGTACCAGGTATTTTATTGCCCCCTGCGCCGGCTATTAGATCTTTAACCATAAAAAATACTGAGACAGTTTCTAAAGGCTTTTTCTATGGAATTACGTATTATGTGATAAATCTTCTTTCGACAGTAAGATGATTAAGCCTTATCTTCAAAAGAAAGGGACTAATCTCATTGAAATCGTTGTCTACGATAAGAGGGACTGGACATTATATTTTTAGATATGTTTTAAAATAGTTATAAATATCACTGGTGCTAACAGATTGCCCACCTTATACTAAGTGGTAACCATCACCCATGACAAAGCATTGCCGCATGTCACGCAAGTTAGGAACGTGCCCTACGATGGACTGCGTTGCGTCTATCAACTTGAGACATTGCCTCATGTGCCTTTGGTTTCACAAGAACATCCAAATACAGCTGTAGGCAATAAGTATTGCACATCGGTTTTTCTGCTTTCGTAGAGCGCTATCTCTTTCTGACGCACACTACGCTCTATGAAACCGAAATTAGCCAATGTGCAATATTTGTTGCCTGCTATGTATAGATAGTGCAATTCACGAAGACGCGCCCCTCGCGGGGTGCGGGGAGTTTGCTCCGAGCGGCAGTCGCGAACCGTAGTCTATTCATTGTAGTGTGCGTGTGCACTCATAGGTAATTAGTGTGTACCGATAACACTCAAACATTGACGGAAGCTTGCACACATATACTATAGACGGTTAGGAGGAATAGTGGAGCGCGCCTTCGTGGATTGCACTATCTACATATACTAATGCTCATATTCGATTCTTGCAAGTTTATTTTTGTTATGTAGACCAAATAGTTTGCGTCAAGAAAAGTGTATGAGTCATGAACTTTAAGTACCTTATGTAATGAAATTAAATTTTATTATATCGTTCACTTCCTACTTAGTGTATTTTTATCACAAGGAATTTCAATAACAAGTATTTTTAAAAGGCCACTTAAAAGGTTTTAACTTATCTACAAGTAAAAGTCATATTCTCTGGTTGTTCAACACTTAAAACATTACTAATTTAGCATTCAACACAATATATGATGACCAGAAATCGTTCTTCATGGAAATGTATGGAGAAGACTTATGTCCAGCAATAGCTTTCTTCTCTCTTCTTCCTGCCCTTATCCTACTTTATGTGGGGTCGGGTGTTCTCCTCTTCCATTCTCTTTTATCAGCCGTTATCTTTGTATTCACTTTTTTCAGTAATAACCTTCTGATTGATGAAAAATTTTCATCTCCTAACACAAAATAGAAACCAATACTCCGTACCAAAACAAAGCAGTGACTGTACATGACAAACAAATCAGCAGACTATATGTTTACATTGGCATATTACATACCGGAGCACATTTTATCATTTTTAGGGTTCCGTTCAAATCAAATCAAAACTGTTTTTATCCAGCTCAATTCCAAGCATCACTTTGAAACATCTTAAAGCTAGGTGAGTCTAGGTGCCAGTTCCACGCGACACCAAGCCTAGAAGAACAGGCACAAACTACGGCTCGGTTCATGAACGGTATCGGTGATAGTTAGACAGTTGTCATTTTTGCAGATGAAGTATTTTGGTTGGCGCTACAACAACGAAAACTAAAAAAGAGAATAAAATAAATATTTAAGGGGGCTCCTAAAAAAACCCATGTTGTTTTTTTCGCCGTTTTTATATGTAGATAATGGACGGAACCCTTCGTGCGCGAGTCCGACACACTTTGCCGGTTTTTCTACTCAGATAAGAGCGGCGGCACTGGGCGATCGTCGGTACACACGAACTGACTTTATGAATCACCTAATATAAATAACAAATATATGTAGTACCAAAGACTGGCACTAAGGTTCGTGATACGAGTATAAAATCTCGTTGAAAGATTATTCGTCTATTATCTGAGTACTAGGACGGCGGGTCTCAGGGGGTTCGAAGTTTTCTTTCGGCGAATCTTCCGTTAGCCATTGGACATTTTTGCACGAACTAGTAGTAGTAGATCTCTTTGTGAAGGGCTCATCCGGGGACGTACTATCACCATGTCAATTTCTGCCGTGAAGCAGAATTACTGTACTGAATTACTGCCGAAATTACTGGCACTGAGGCTGAACATTGGGTAGTGCACATAATTATAAGATGAAGGCATAAGCACTAAACGAATTACGAAGTCGTATAAAAAACAATCTATCTAAGTACATGGTGAATCAATGTGTGAACTAGCAAGCAGTTTAACCTACTTTAAATCACCATCGATTAAATATAAAGGCTGCTAAGGTCGGCTTATTGTTCTCGACAATTCAATCTTGATAATGTTTTTACGATTTTAACTGAACGCCATGCGAAGGTCACTTGTCTAAGCTTGATTGCATGATAGAAAAGATATCTAGTTTTTGTTTCAATACAATTTATTAATAAAATTAAATGTTATCGTTTCCGCACAGCTTTGAAATGAGTTTGGTATATATTTTGAAAAATAACTTGAAAAAAAATTCTTGAATGGCGACCACGATCCGGAAGACGAAAAGTATGGCGCCCACCCACCAGATGGACCGACGACATTGTTAAGATCGCGGGAAGTCGGTCGAAGGAAAGAGCTCAGAATTGTTCTTCCTGGAAATGTGTGACTTCTTCAGGCTGATGATGATGACTTAAAAACACTAGTTCAATAGTACGCTGACCACAGGTCTGTCCGTATTAGATTGGGGCTATATGGTGTTGTGTTTATTGGCCACATTGTTATTGCACGTCAAGAATTCAAGATTGAGAATCATTTTTCCACGGCAAAGTATTAGCCCTACTACTAACCATTATGCTAGGTTCTACTCAAAAGTCTAACATCGTAGTCTAGGTAGGTAATGCATGATTCAACCGTACCCACTTGCCTTGCTATTTAGCTCCATTGTAGACTGCCTTTGGCACACAGGCCAGTGAAAGGTTTTGTAATGAGTGCAGTGTAGGGCACTCATTAGCTTTGAGTCGCAGAAACAAGGTGATTTTGAAAATATAACGCAAAAAATGCAACAACTCTGTGTAAAGATAGAAGAAAACAAGATGATTCTTCAAGGTGACTTTGCTTTTGGATTCACGGGTCACAGAGCAGCTGTTCGTTGGAATTACCTTCAGTAATAGATTTTTCCTTACAGTTTAAGCATAAAAGATTCTCATAAATATGTATAAAAAATTGCGAAATATGCTTTTGGCTGACAAATTCTGAATCCGATATCCGAAATCTGATATCAATAAGAACCTTCTTCTTCCTGCCCTTATCCCACTTTATGTGGGGTCGGCACAACATGTCTTCCTCCTCCATTCCCCTGTTTCAGCAGTCATCTCTGCATTCACTCATCTCTTTTCCATGTCATCTTGCACACTCTCTATCCCTAAGAACGAGAGCACGAAAAACCTTCCCTAGCCGTATTAGTAAAACAATTAAAAAACGTTCGAAGTTCGAATGTCAATGCGACTGGCAATGCGCACTATCAAAACAAGGTAGATACTAGATACACAAGGTGAAACATTCGCTTCAACATTTGGTAAAGTACACTCACCTTATCCTTGCTATTTAAAACGGCAGCGGCGTGCGGTGGTATCCGCAACACGTAATGCGCCCTCTGGTGTAGCGGTAGCCAGACTCTCGCGGGCAGGTTGAGGTCCAAGGCAGCCAGCTCAGCCCTCAACCGACCGTTCCGCCGTTCCTTATCGGCAACGCTGGCCAGCCGTCGGCCGATGTTCGTGAGCGATGTGAGGAACTGGAACGTAATGACGGAAATATAATTTCTGGCTTGTATAGATATCGTCACGTAAAAAGAACGCTGGAAGAAAGTGGAGGAGGTTAGTTAAACACACCCCCTTTCAACGTTCATTTTACGTGAAGTGAACTGTCTGTACAGCGCACTGCGAAAGTTCTCTTGTAAATTAGGAGCCTGTTCATCAGAACGCTGGGAGAATAGCGCTAAAGTGTCTCTTAAAAGATAAAATAGAGGCATTAGTGAAAGTTAATCAGAGACGCTGTATCAATCATCTTATGCAAAGGTTTATGAATGAAACGTGTGCGAAACGCGCGCATAAAATATGAGTACAAATACATCGAAATGGAAACCGAGAGAGAAAGAAGCAGCAATGTTGCCAATGTGATGATGACACTGGTAAAGTGTGGTGAATCGGTACTAGCTACGTTTACGTAGAATATATAGTTAGATATTTTTAGGCAGTCAGTTATTGCAAATGCTTTTAACGAACGCTGATGAATATGACTTGGTCAATTGAAAATGATAACCTGCCTAATACATCATAATTATTTTGGTTGGTAGATCCGTCATTCTGATAATGTCTATCGCTACAAAAGAATAAAAAACTTGAGAAACAGATTTCATGGCCTAACTGCTGAATTTATTGTGATGAAATTTCTACGGCACCAATCTAAAGTATTATAGATTTTACCTTTCAGATATATATTTTTTTTTTCATATCGGCTTACAAATAACGAATTTATGCGATAATGAATATTTTTTAAATTCACAACCGAATTGAGAACCTCCTCCTTTTTCATTTGAAGTCGGTTAAATAGCTTAGTTTTAAAACATAAGGCATGTAACCTAGGTCTATATATTTACTAAACATCAGACATTGCCGAGGCTAGATCTAGCTTTGCAGCATTACGAAAGTAATTTATCATCATCTCAAATTTTCTTCGTAAACGAAAACCTCATCTTATTTACCAATTTACCAAGTAAATTGCAAACCACAACTAATGGGGACAATTTGTAGCAGTTTGCCATCAAATGACGTGCTCAGAAAGCTAGCATGGATAACTGGAGACGATTATCATTAGAGCAATGAAAGAAATCTGGGCTACAGATTGCTTTTACGACCTAACTGTACTTCAGTTCCACGGAATGATATTTTTCTACTATGCTTGGAAAAAAGCAACTTATTATATAATTTCCTTCCTTGAGAAGGGGTAAGGATGTCAGTGGCAAGTTATGCAATGCAACTGGATTTGACATAACGTCTGTTCATAAAAAGTAAGGCAAGAATAAAGCTGAATCTGTCCTACAAGTACCTAATATCGTATTCATAGCCTTATGCGTTTAAATTAAAGTCTCGATAACAAACGTAGAAGATCACACACATAATACAGCTTTCTTTGTTCTGTGGGAACAAGTTTTGAAGACGGAATTCCACACGAAAATAGAGCCATGTACGTCTTTGCTTAGTTTCATTAGTTTGGAGATTCTGACTACGAATACACAAATACTAGGTAAAAAAGTCAGCTCTGATAACGAAGGCTGCCCGAGGAAAACGTGATGGATTGCAAAAAAGAACCCCTTGCTTGACGCGGCAGGAAAGCGGCATTTAAGTTGGAAGAAGAGCATAGAGGTATAGGAATTTGTGAAAAAGTTTGCCCAGGGAAGTACTACTAGAACCAGAATCATTCTTATGGCTTCCGAGCAATGGTTCTCGCATTATTGTGTTCTTGTCTTAGCTGTATTCCAATGTAATTGTAGACATAATGAGTACTTTTACAACACAGAATGATAAACTCCATGCAATAAGACACGTATTTAGTGGCGGAAGAGGAGGAAAACGTATACACGGAATAGTAGCATTAGTAACAATTATTTTGTCATGAAATATGAACATATTTATAAGCAAGAAGTATGGTAAATAGGTCATATATACAAAAGTGGCTCACATACTTCGTCGGAGACTGACATACAAAAATTCACACAAAAGTAAAATGAAAAGATATCGGTATGTCAGAGTAATAATAATCAATTCAAAAATAATAATTCATAGAAGATATAAAATTATATATATGAAATCTTTGACGCTATAAAATATTTTTCCCAAAAGCCATAAGTTATCTTTACCCGCTACTCTTTAGAAAATGTGATCATTCTGTTCGTGCAGGATATTCTTGAGTCTGGAAGAGATTGCCAAAAAAATGTCTTGATCTCAGCAAGTTGGTTATAGTACTCATGAGTAATCGATTAGTCACTCGATTGTTTTGGCATTGCGTTTGCAACTGTGTTGAAACAAAATGTTAAAACAACAGAAGTTTTTTTTTAATTCTATTCATTATTTAAATAAACCTATGTTGGTACTCAGTTTGAAGAATTCCATTCATTAACCTAATCTAAGAGTCAAACAAATTATGACTATAAACTTATGAAGACAAAATGTCGTAAGTTACTAATAACGTAATTCAAAAATATTGTCCTTCGAATCCCATTAGTCATTACTTTAAATTAGTTTATTATTCTCGACACCAACAACTAACATTATTTATATTTAAAGTAGGTAAACCACAATTATTATTGTAGTAAAGTAGAAGTAGAGCTTTTTATGAAGGGCTCGCCCAGGGAAGTACACCATGCCTATTTCTGCCGTGAAGCAGCATTGCTTTGTTTCGGTTTTTGAAGGGTGTGGGTGCCGGTGAAATTACTAGCATGTGAGGCTGAACATCTATATGCCTCAAGTTGATATGGATGCAGGGCAGTGCATCGTAGGGCACATTGTGATCAACGAAGCAAACACAACACACACACAACACAACACATTAATTAAATTAAATACTTATTAAATACTTAGGTACTAAATGTTCCGTCTCCAAACAACATTAAACATTATTAGCATTAAGGTGCTGATAAACTTGAGCATTCACTTGTAATGATCATTTGTGCGAATTACATTTTAGCGAGCATTCTATCGTTCTATGAAAATGTTTATAGCAATGTTTGGCTCTATGCTTGGCTCGGCTCGTTGTTCAGTTCGAGAAATATAAAAACGGATGCCCTATTTTCTATTACAAGTGAATGCTCAAATCTATCAGCACCTTTAGAGGAACGGCCTAAAACTTCACCCAGGGTTGACTTTTTACGAATTAACAGCTACCGGTATGACTCATCGGGGAAGCCAGGGCGAGGGCGCCGGGCAGACTGCTTTATTAGCACGCTATATTATTAAGCTACCCTTACTAGACCAATCGAATCAATCCATACTTTCATAAATGCACAAGTGTGTCGGTCTGTCAGTCTGTTTGTGAAGCTTTCACAGCTAAACCAGTGATTATCATCATCCTGTAGAAGTTGACTGCTGGATATATCCAGCATATATTCCTTTCCTGGATATATTCTGTTCACGGGTTCCGTTCACGTGAACTGATTGAATTAAAATTTGCCTTAAAACCTTACAGTTTGGCCAAATTTGAATTTAGATTGATTTCACTGTGAGCTTTTAGAAATAAGTGATGGCTTTGATGATAGCATCGTATTTTACAGCCTTATTATTGAAGACAGAAGTTGTTGGCGCATGGAATAAAAGTACCCACAAAAAACAAGTTTCTCGAAAATAAAAATTAAGGAACGAATGGTAACAAGAACAAGTAACATTCAAATAGTATATTATGTAACTAGTGAATAAAAGACGGATTTAAATCGAGGGTCATAGATGAATCACGAGCAAGTGAAGGGTTCTAACGAATGAATCACGACCGTAGGGAGTGATTCATAATGATTGAATCACGAGCGTAGCGAGTGATTCAAGTGTTAGAACCCTAAACGACGCGAGTAATTCATGGCCCTCGATACAAATCCGTTTTATTCAAGAGTTGCATACTATACTTTATACCATGACTTCGAGAAAAAGAAAGATTTAAGCGAAAAACGTGCGTCCTGCCCATCCACCAGATGAACCAACGACATTGTTAAGAACGAGGGAAGTCGGTGGATGGAAAGGGATCGTTCTTCCTGGAAACGTGTAGGGGAGGCCTATGTCCAGCAGGGGACTTCTTCAGGCTGATGATGATGATGAAGCGAAAAAGAATTAAAAACTTTGTTTGTTCTATTCTAATGTGACATAAAACCAATAACTTTTGATTTTGGTTTTATTTGAAAACAAGGAAACTAACTTAAGGTTAAATTAATGCAAGTTTTCTATTATATTGGCCGACCTTTCTTTCATAAACTAAACAACTCAATTGAACAACAAAACTCACAACTTTTTCATCTCTAGAATGCATTTTCAATCGATTTATTATTACCAAACTTTGTGTTGCATAACTTACGTGCACTGTATTCAAAATAGCTGCAATTTATTGATATTTATGACAATGACAACAAAGAACACAAAACAGTATTTAACCAAGGAGGTTAGCATTGCTTAAACTCCTTGTTAAACATTTCGACCAATCAAGTTAGAGTATTTTTGGCGCAAGGAGTTTGTATCATGGTTGTATAGTATTAATATGTAGGTCGACCCTATTGGTGTGTTCCAAATTCAAACACCAAAATCGTGATTAAAAGAGCTTTTTATTCACGATTTCCCGTGAATAAAATAAGCTTTTTAGAGGGGGTATGGTATAAAGAAAATTAGAGCTAATTATAAACTCATTGCAAAACTCCAAGCGTACTTTTGATTCTTAGAAAGTATTGTTGAACGTGTTAGACTTCTATTCAGTAGAGTCTGTTTACATAACAGTGTTGAAACACACGACCACCTTCTACAATCTACAAATAAGAAATACTATCTTATCAAAGCTAGTGATTATGAAGATGATAACATCTCTAGTAAATATTCATTTTAATCTAGGATCATTTGGAATCAACGTTTCATAAATTATGCAAATAATTTATGAAACCTCTTTGCTACGTAACCTGTTTACGAAATTTACCTAAGCTCATGAATAATCTAGTCCAATAAATCGTATACACCATTCATTACCTTACCTATACCTACATAATCAATCGTAGCTGATAGAGTCGAGGTATCCGGCAAGAATCACGAGATTCGAGAAACAATTAGATAATTAAAAATTTAACTGCGTATTATTAAACATTATTGGCTGAGCAGTGAACACTTTGTTAAAGAATATGGTCGGTTCAACATACCTGTATCTGCGGCGCCAATCTTGGTGCTCCGCATGAACACTGCTCCCCACATAGACATCCATTGTCAAAGGCACGTCCTGATGCCAAATCTCCTAAATGTCTCCCCGTAGGAGTCGCCAGCCGCAACGCTGAAGCGTCTGACTGAGATCTATGGTGCCCTCTCCTCGCCGCTGGCCTTATCTCTTCAGCCAGTATCGAATCCCGAAATTTCATGGCTTTCGACCTCTTCGTCTCACCCCCGAAAGCGGTCAGCAACCACGCTATCCGCAATGAAAATTCTGCACTCTGTTTACACCTGTGCACCAAGTAAGGCCTTAGCACGTCCGCCACATCGCCCATTTCTATGTACATGGTAGCCAACTGTGGAAGGTAAAAATCCACGTCTTCGAACGGAAATGAAAACAGCTTGTTGGCAAGGTAGGTTTGCACACCAGCCTCTTTAGAGTTGAAAAGATATGAGATCGCCATGCTCATATCAAAAAGTTTGCTCTCGAATAATCTTAAAAGAAAATCTTTGTTTTTGGAAGATTCAGCGGCGGATAGTTCGGTTTTGATCGGGTCTGCTTCTAAAGCAGTATCGGGGGGATCCGGCGGTTTGTCTGTGTCTTCTGGGTTGCCGGAGTCTAGGCTTTCCCGGGATCGTGCGGCGGCCGGTTGCGGGGGTCGTTCTTCGTCATTGCCATCGGGAGGTGTGTGGATGCCGGAGTCATCCGAGCCCGTGGGCACTTCCGGAGGTAGCGCCAGCCTCGGCGCAGGAGCCTCGATGGGCAACCGAAGCGGCACGCCCTCCGGCGACGTCGGGGTCATGTCCTCCGGTATCCGCTGGAGGACGGAGTCCAGAGACCGATTTCTCTGGTGGCCGCATCCCGCAGGCGGCCCGCTTGCACCGGTCACATGTCTGAGGACAAGCAAACATCACAAAATAAACCACTGCACATTTCCTCGAGGAAAACACGATGCGGTAAATCCTAGAGGCAGAGCAAAACAACGTACTTGTAGAACGGGTCTTCATAGTGCTGTATACCGACAACGATTATTTTCCTAACAACCATCTGGTCTATTAATTTTCGCACAGAATCTTAATCACAGAGTAGAGCACTCAATAAACAAAATCATTAGCTTCACAGTCCTCACACAAACATGGTCGTCGCGATCAAACACTGATGTTGATGTATAGTTAAAACAATATCAGCTGCCCTGCGATATGGCATAACGTAAATAAAGCGGAACGTTGCTCGATTGCAACGTACGTCCGACCCCGAGAGCGGTGTATAGCAAACTGTTTTACGCAAACGCAACGAAACGAATGTACGCGCGCTCCGCATACCATTCGAATAAGGATCACCTCGATTACGCAGCCGAAACAACCAAATTACTACAAAACAGTAAACAAAGATCTTACACTGGGCAAACTAAAGATTTCGTCGAACGAGTTTACAAATTTATGTTTTTAGAAGACGTGATGACACGCCAGTCTCGGACGTATTTGCAAGTTAGGTATTGGCTCTTTGTTACTCACCTGTCCAAATAGACGTACTTTACTTACACATATTGCAATATTTTCATTGTGAAGTGGTTACGTAAAATACTGTTCGCTATATCCAGCCAAGTTTAAAGCCTAGTTTTGAGCATACTTATGTTTTGTTGATAAAAATAATTTAGCACATATTAGTAATTACTTTTACTGCAGGTAGGTAAATTATCCATTATGTTCTAGTTCATGAATGATGAAATTGTGTTAAGACAGGCTTTGGCTTCGTATTTGTATTCAAACGACGATCACAAAAGCAGTTCCTTATAGGACAGAGTGTCGCATTAGCAGCTGTCGCTAGAATTACAATGATGGTTTTAACTGTTACTATCGCCAACATTCATAAAATATTTGCTTCCATGGCACAAGTTTTTTACATTCCACAGCTCGAACTTAAACATGACATAACATCAAGTCGTATAGATAAACAGGAGAAAGCGGCCAATGACCCCGATAGTTTTATCACCACTTACACCATAAAGGCACTGATTTGAGAATAACCATATGGCAGTAAGTAGCTGTAACCCGAAAGTACTCACATAATGCAGCCGCATATTCACTCCATCAAGAAAGTAGAGGAAGTGGAAGTGCGGGGCACTCAATGGGCAGCATTAAACATTCCATGTGAGAGCGTGAGTGACGAGCGTATTATCGTTGTTTATTTTTGGAGTGTTATCGGGACGGGAGAGAACATTATGGTGTGCGCACACATGTAGAGCGAACACACTCGGCACTCGGGCTGAAAGAGTGGAATCGGATGCCGCATATTCTACTGACATAATTGGAGCACGTGTCGATTGCCGGAAACCGCTATTAAGCTCAGTCATTCATCGACAGAGGAATGATAATGGCCGTGATTTGTAATAGGCTGATAATTAGATTTATATAACATAAGTAAACAAAGCTCTAAGCAGTCGTTTAATCAACTTCCTATATAGGAATTATACGAAACGTCGCGTTTTGTATAATTCTTTTATTTATAGTATTTGATGAATACAAATACGTAGCTGCTGGTAAAATTGCTTGTCTTATGTAGATTCTGTGTGTTTACACTTTCTAAACCTCATGTTTACTAAAGTCGTAAAGATAGTTAAAATTATTTTTATTATCAATTACCGACCACGGGTCCATTATACATGGAAAGGTGCCAAAATTGTATGTTTACCACCCATAACGCTACAGCATTACCACCAGCAGTTTAACAACTTCAAAATTGTTTTCAGAACGTTTCATACAGTTTATATTGATCTCGTTAAAATCTCACTTCTTTCCAAAATTGCATACAAAATTCAACCAATTTTTATGTCATCTATATTTTTGTTTATTCAATTATTACGTTGTTGCTACGTTTGTTATTACGTTGCGACAAAATCAAAAATCGTATTTTAGCACTTCTTCATCTTGCGTTTTGCAGCTTCACCTACAGGACAAAACTTGGATAGAATCCATCTTTTTCTCATCTTTCCGTGGCAGCTAATAGAATTCACTATATATATGTCAACATAAGTAGCTAGAAATCACGTCTACATGACCTAGCTACAGCTAGAAATCACGCGAACAATAAATGTCTTTTCAGATACAGAAGCAAAATAATTGAGCCCAATATGGTGCGAGTAGAATAACACAAATCAATTGACACTTTGACCGATGACGTTGAAGCAGCAGATGTATTAAAAATATTGTCACAATTGCCACTTGAAGACAACGGTTTCAATATTGCTTTCAATTAGTTGTTTATTTAAAACTAGGTATCATATCAATTAACAAACGTAAGAAATAATACTTCTATTGGACTGCCACCTTGTAGACATCGTATTTATACCAAGTGCAATAGAGTGACTTGAAACTAAAACTTTTAATATCTGCACTCACTCATACAAAACTAAGTCTGTTTTAGGGGTATGCGGAGATCATTTTCACTTGTTACGATATACCTCTTTTGCTTCTTTTATATTCATAACATTCTACATTCTCATCAGTTTAGGCCTTTAGGGCCCGAAGTCTTTCTGTTTATATAAACACAGAATCTAAAAATAAATGAGCGCAGTATCAGATTCAGATTATATACGAGTAACAGGTAACTGTTACCGGATACGAAAACCGAGAATAGTGAAGGTTGCTATCATGCAGCTGTGTGACGTCACTCATTAACAATGGTGGATTGATTCGATGTGGCACGACACTGTGTTGTGTACCTACGGACATCGGAGAAAGCTAATCACGAGGCTTGCAACAGATCGCAATCAATCGATCATTCAGCTTGCATTTACCATTGGCGCCCGAACAGGGAATAAGGTTTCCTAACGAATCATCCAAGATCTGAAACTGAATGAATCATAAAATTTGATTAATGATATACAACATTCTGCAAAAGTGTTGTTGTAAGCGTAGATATATCTTGTAACACATGTTAGAACCATTAACAAATAGGTAATTGCTATGATATTCAAGAACCGAGGGAACGTATTTCGTGCTCGTGGAGTTTACAAAATCGTGTGTAGTAGCGAAAGTGAACGCCTCTTTCGGCCTTGCCTTTTTGTCTGTAAATCTATCCATGTGCAGGCCAACAAAAACTCCTCTATTCAGTGAAGCAGATTCCAAGCCCCACAAAAACTTCGCGGGAGAATTCAACGGTCTTGTTTGTAAACTTTATTTCTATTATTATCCCGTTCCGTTATTTTCTTCATTGTGTTTTCTTAATGGGGGCTAACTCTCCCGTAGGGAATACCATTCCTAAGTCATTTGCGAAGATTTGGGTAGAGATAAAAAATGCTGTATTGAACTTTTGTTATTTAGGAATGTTTCTTTTAGAAACATGTCTAGAACAAAAAGAATATTTGCATTCAAAGTAGATTGACTATTCTACTTCGAATATTTTTCGATGGAAACAATAAGTTTTTAGTATAGAGGAGCATAATGTAAGAATTTTAAGTTGCATCAGATACAAGTATGTAACTGAAACTAAATTTTATATTTATAAAATCAATATTGGAATCTAAATATATAAAACTCTTTCGTTACTGACTGACTGACTGACTGACTGACTGACAATCAACGCACAGCCTAAACCGTTAGTCCTAGAAGCATGAAACTTGGAGGGTATGTTCCTGTTATAACGTAGAGGTGCACTAAGAAAGGAAATTGGAAAATTCTTTCCCAAAAAGGAGAAAAAGGGGAAAAATGGTTTAAAGAAAAATCAACGCACAGCCTAAACCATTAGTCCTAGAAACATGAAACTTGGAGGGTATATTTCTCTTATAACGTAGAAGTGCCCTAAGAAAGGAAATTGGAAAATTCTTTCCCAAAGAGGAGAAAAAGGGGAAAAATGGTTTAAAGAAAAATCAACGCACAGCCTAAACCATTAGTCCTAGAAGCATGAAACTTGGAAGATGTGTTGGTCTTATAAAGCAAAGGTGCACTATGAAAGAAAATAGGAAAATTCTTTCCCCAAAAGAAAAAAAAGAGGGAAGAAAATTAAAAAAAAAATCACAAAAAATTGTTTTACAAAATACGCAAAAAAACAGTGAAAAAAATTCTGCTGCCGCAGCATCTGTCACCAAATTTGAATACACACAAAAGTTAACATAAAACCCACCGTAACCACTAAGACAAAATCGCGGAAAACACCTATCATACCGAAACACCGCTTCATAAAACGGCTAAGGTACATGCTCAAAACTATGGTAACCAGCTGGTCATGTCAAATTAAAAAAATCTGATTCGATTATACACCAACATGCCTACGAAACCCCAAATTAGCCACTAATATAACATAAAATCACCAAAAATAGCTTTACAAAATACGCAAAAAAAAACTTAAAAAAATTTCAGCTACCGCAGCATTTGTCACCAGGTTTTAATACACACAAATGTTAACAAAAAAACCGATGATAACCACCAAGACAAATTTGCGGGAATCATCTATCATACTTAAACTAAACACCGCTGAAAAAAATCGGCTACAACAGCACTCGCCTTCAAATTCAAATACACTCTAAAATACAAGCTCAAAACAATGGTAACTTGCATTATATCATGTCAAACTAAAAAAAAACAGATTCGATTATACACCAACGAATACGATAGCCCAAATTAGCCACTAAAACAAAATCACGAAAAAGAGCTTTACAAAATACGCAAAACAAAAACATTAAAAAAATTTCAGCTACCGCAGCATCTGTCACCAGGTTTTAATACACACAAATGTTTACAAAAAAACCAATGATAACACCAAGACAAAATCGTGGGAATCATCTATCATACTTAAACTAAACGCTGCTGAAAAAAATCGGCTACAACAGCACTCGCCTCAAAATTCAAATACACTCTAAAGTACAAGCTCAAAACTATAGTAACCAGCAGTTGGTAATGTCAAATTAAAAAAAATCCGATACCATTATACACCAACACGCAAAGGAAACCCCAAATTAGCCACTAATCTAAATATATAAAACTCTTTCGTTACTGACTGACTGACTGACTGACTGACTGACAATCAACGCACAGCCTAAACCGTTAGTCCTAGAAGCATGAAACTTGGAGGGTATGTTCCTGTTATAACGTAGAGGTGCACTAAGAAAGGAAATTGGAAAATTCTTTCCCAAAAAGGAGAAAAAGGGGAAAAATGGTTTAAAGAAAAATCAACGCACAGCCTAAACCATTAGTCCTAGAAACATGAAACTTGGAGGGTATATTTCTCTTATAACGTAGAAGTGCCCTAAGAAAGGAAATTGGAAAATTCTTTCCCAAAGAGGAGAAAAAGGGGAAAAATGGTTTAAAGAAAAATCAACGCACAGCCTAAACCATTAGTCCTAGAAGCATGAAACTTGGAAGATGTGTTGGTCTTATAAAGCAAAGGTGCACTATGAAAGAAAATAGGAAAATTCTTTCCCCAAAAGAAAAAAAAGAGGGAAGAAAATTAAAAAAAAAATCACAAAAAATTGTTTTACAAAATACGCAAAAAAACAGTGAAAAAAATTCTGCTGCTGCTGCTGGTTTTAATACACACAAATGTTTACAAAAAAACCGATGATAACCACCAAGACAAAATTGCGGGAATCATCTATCATACTTAAACTAAACACCGCTGAAAAAATTCGGCTACAACAGCACTCGCCTTCAAATTCAAATACACTCAAAACTCAATACTCAAAACAATGGTAACTTGCATTATATCATGTCAAACTAAAAAAAACCAGATTCGATTATACACCAACGAATACGATAGCCCAAATTAGCCACTAAAACAAAATCACGAAAAAGAGCTTTACAAAATACGCAAAAAAAAACATTAAAAAATTTTCATAAAATAGCGGGAAACATCCATCATACTTAAACAAAACACTGTTGAAAAAAATCGGCTCCAACAGCACTCACCTTAAAATTCAAATACACTCTAAAGTACAAGCTCAAATCTATGGTAACTAGCAGTTGGTCATATCAAACTAAAAAAAACTAACTCAAATATCCACGCGGACGAAGTCGCGGGTATCAGCTAGTGCTAAGTATTACTTTTTAAACTTTCGCGATCATAAGACATATTTATACTTTACACGGGTAAATAAATAAAATAAGGTAATATACGCGATAAATACCCGTGTAAAGTATAAATAGTGCTAAGTATGTTAACATAATAACTAGTATGAATATCGTTGATATCATCACAACAAAACCTCATCAGCAGTGTTTATAATCTAATATCTTTTAAACGTACACCACTAATTAACATTTTAATGATGATAATTAATTACCCAGTAAAATTTTCAAACAGGATGGAAGACATAAAATTATACAAACCCAAATTTTACAAAGCTTGACTTAAGAGTGCTCTGGCAATTTTATCTGTAGCAAGATTCTAAGATTTCTTAAGATTCTCAGATTAATTATTTTAATAGATCCATTTCATAAAATACCCAAACTACGAAACATTAGCATCTGTTAGTGTTTCCTTCTCAGATTAATTACACATTCAGCCCAGTTTCATAATGTCGCGTTACATTACACAAATTAATATGCTGAGTGGAAGCCATAAACCAATTACAAAAGAACATTAGGTAACATGTATTCTCAAAGGCATCTGGATGGTTGATGTTACGCAAGGTGTTTTCAACAACGATGGCTTTATTGGTTATTAATGTATAGGAAATGAGATTTTTACATAATGAATTAGAGTGGAAATTAAATTTCATGGTTGCGAAATCAAATTCGCCAATCTCTTTTATGCTGCCATTACTTGGAAGTCGTAACTCTTCAACAAACGCTTGTTTCATTGTGGATCTTTGGTTTACCCTCATAACTATAGAATAACGTGTCGGTCCATAGATTTTAGCTCCATATTCATTTAGCAAGACTTTCGAACTCTACTTTTAGTGGCCGAGAGTCTACTTTTAGTACTATTCGTTTCTTGAATGACTTGTACTTATAACACTTTTTCCATTACCCGTAAGTTATTAATGAACAAAGCAATTTATTTTCCACATTCTTACTTTTACGTGGCGTCGCTATCTTCATGTCCCCATTAAACTCAACAATAATCACGTGCCCTAACCTTATGTGTACTTACGTTCTTGTAATACAATCAACTTTAGTTTAGACGATAATACAATCAACTTTAGTAAAAACTATAGTAGCATGGTGCGTTCGATCACGTGCAGAGTTAACATAATCCAATAAACACCAGGCACATCCATGACATCCAACCTATTTAAGTATGTCCCTGGTTGAGTATGGCTTCAGAGACACTAGTTTTACGCGATAATGGCGGAAAGGTATTTCAATTCTTGCGGTTGAAGGCAAACAGTCAATCAAGTTAAAATTGTTCCACGCCCAAGACCCTTCATGGTATCATTCAATTTCGAATTCTATTCCGCTTTATCCAGTTAAGTAGCGTTTGATTCGCATGCTGTAATACAATTAAAGGCTACAATTAATTTATTGGATGTGATTAATTATTTTCAAAGATTTACTTTGTCAAAAAAATCCAAACATATGGCATGCGCAAAGGAGCCCCCTTCATTAATTCTAGAATTCATATTCAAGCGAGCTCTATGACCTCAGACGCTTTGCTATTGGGCACAAAAACTTGTTCTGTGTCACACACCCACATGGTTTTGGAGCTAGTTTAGAGTCACAGAACTAAAAATATAATAAAATCTTGTCGGCCTCCGTCAATTTTGAAAGATTTATGATCCTGTGAACTGATATACTGTCAATAAATTAATACATTATGACTATAGTTTTGCCTTCATTTTTAATTACTTAGATGAATTTATAGCCCAAGTGCCCTTGTTATCATTCTATAATGATAACAAGGGCAAGGACCAACTTCACAAAACGCAGAACTCTCCATCTTTGACTAAATTTGCTAATTTAATTAAATGATTGCAGAGTAGCATGTCACCTCAAGGACTAATTTCGCCAGGCGCAAGTATTGGAGTGTAAAATACGAGCCAGTAAACACAGCCCAACCCCGATGGTCCGGCTATAAATACTAAACGCGCGAGAACTAATTCAAATTGTAAAATATTTACGAAGCAGGGAATTAAGATTGCTTGTTCAATCTCATCTTTCATACGGCTTGTTACTATTTGTAGCTTGATGTAGTGTTTTTGCACGAATGGGATGCTTTATGAAAGAGTTTTGCAAGCTTTTGGTAAGAAGACGTAATTCACATATTCACTATTCTCAACTCTCGAGTATTTTGCCAATAGTGTCTCCAATATACGCACTATATTGTATCGTGGTACGGTGCCGTTTCGTGATATCATTTTTAACTTAGTTACTTTAGTTCTTACTACCTTATGTATGCTTTTCTGCACGCAGAACCAAAGTTGAGATCAATCGGGTTTGGCTTGATTTGCTTTAGACTTACATAGACATCATAGTTTGTCGGGTACAGCTGTAAATGTGCAAACGCCGATTGGTCGCCGGTGGACCTTCAAACCATCTGCCGCATCGATTTCGTGTTCAGATAAGAGGACAGCTGCAGAGAAACGTGCACAAAACAAACCTTTTATTTAATCAAACGCATAAGAGACAAAAAAATCGCAGCCAACCGAGGTTTCTTTATCACCTGCCACTTTATTTCCGTCACTATACCATCGTTAGGAATAAAGGTTCTTTCAACAGTATAATGTTCGTGTTTTTGGGACAGATGTGGGTTAGTTGCTCTCCGTTAGCAGCGAATGCTCACGTGTCAGTAGGCCAAGACAGTTACTAACAGGTCCACAAACAAGATGCGGCGATAACCCTAAAGGTTATCTCACGAATTCCAGTATATTTTTAACCAATATATCTACAGGAGACGAATAATGCTTAAATGATGTCAACTATGATCTGTCTTCTATAACAATACACAGAGTAGCTTATTTTGAATCATGACTCACCAGTCTACAATCTCTACATTAACTTCTTATACAATATTGCCGAAAGCTGATAAAGCACCGGAAAAGATAAGAACTCATGGTCTTATTACAGACAAGTTCGTAAGAAAAGAGGTAAGAGAATGATCTAAGTTGAGTTTCCATTCAATGTTCAGTCTCTAAACTATCCAATAAACACACAAGAAAAGAAACAGCCAGAACCAACCCAACAGCATAGTACCTGTGAGTGTGAACCCAAAGTTTAGAGGAAAAGGTCTAACTAAATAAAGCAATAAAACCTAAGGCATTGTTTTAGACGGACGAAACACAGCGTCCCGCTTGAATAAACCATTGCGTTTCAATGAATAACCACAATGTATCAGAAACGAGCCAGTTTGATGCGCGAGGTAAGCACGGAATGCGATTGTGTAGCGAATGTGTTTGTTACAATACTTGCAATGCTATTAAACACGTGTACCAAGTTATCCACGTATACCAATTGCAGATAACACAATTTGTTAGCCAACCTTAGAGGCAAAGCAGATTTTACCATGTTTTAGCAATCCACATCAAATTTTGTGTGCAACACTGCAAATAAATTCAAAATTGAACGGTCACTTAATTAGGCAACTAGAAGCTTATTCGGAAAATACAAGCAATTATGTATGGAAAAACCCGGCTAATTAAAGTAAATAATGTAACCAGCCCAAGGGTATCTTGAGTTAAACTCTACAACTCGCTGTCTAAAAAACTGTAGTTACATTAGACTTGGAGGTAAATACAAAGTTTCATTTCACACGATATTTGCGTAAAAACAAGATGCAAAGACGCAAACGGAACGTCTCGAGACCACTCTGCCGTAAAATGTATGTAACTAAAATTAATGTGTTTTCAACTGTGACAAGATCCAAGAACTTCCCCATCAACTCATAATACCTATTATCTCTACATTTGTTTATTGCTTATAGAAGCAATACTTGCATGTATAAAATACTGTTATTTATAATTTTTCAACGACATCCAATTTGGTACTTACAGAGGATATTCGGCCCAAGGTGATCTAAAATTCTATCAACTTGGATTAGGGTTGTTCTAGCATTACCATCTCGGGGACAACATGGAACGTTTACAATAAGTTATAATATGTTCTATTAACTTTTATTGGTAAAGGTCGAAACTGCGGGTCGTTTTTGTCAATCCGACTCACTTATTAATTTTGATACGGGCCTTTTTAAATTTGGTACAACGGTTTAGTTTATATCCATAGCTCGGAGATATATTAAATATTGTGGACAAATCACACATAATAGATAGCATTAAGACGAAAGTGATACTTGTGATACAACTGAATAAAGTTTTTTTTTATTTGAATATACTGCTGTTATGTAAGGTTTAAGTAATTGGAAAGCCTTTTTTTAGACTAACTGTAGATGATCTCATGACCTGTTCAGTTAATGCCGTGGATGATGTAGCTAGCCACACATTGATCAAAGTGGCTATAAAATTTGGATTGTAATAGCGTAATCGTGTGCATCTAAAATTCCTATATTAAGTATGATTGAGTTATCAATTATACATGGAGTAGATTACGTGTAATCATATATTGTACATCTAGGTAATTCAGAAAACGTTGCGTGTTCCATGAAGCATTTATTTTGTGCACAGCAAAATAATATTTCCATGAAGAAAGAAACTGATCAGATTCCAAAAATTATTTTGATTTGCTGTAACCTGTCATCACTTTCCTCGGAACAATAAGCAGTTTCCTACACACTCAAAAACGCATGCTTCCTTCCACAGCATAAAGGGCAATTATATCACTTCCCCCACATACAATGGAATGTAAAAACCAGCTGCCATGACTGTGAAACTGCAATTAAAATAGGCTAGAAGTGACATACACAGTAATAAACACAGAAGCAAAGGCCTCTCAATGCAGAGGTGACCACCCTGCTACCAGAACCTACATTCGTTTTGATGATACTACAGCTGAAAACAATTTGATGCTAGGTACTCCTACAAACGACAAATCATGCACATTATGTTCCATCACATCGTTGGTAATATATTGCGACCCGATTAGATTCAACGTAGTGAAGTAATACACGTTGTCAACACTCTAGATTTGCCAATATCATGCTGGAAATAAAAACAAGACTTATCATGCTTCTCATTCTCAAAGGCGGAACAAAACGATGATGAAAATTGGAAAATTGGATAAAACATCTAGTTTAGAACGAGAATGAAGGATGTAAGTTTCAACATAGTTGTTTACAGAGTTTCAGTTTAATTGAATTACAGAAAGCATCAGCTAGCTCCCATTAGTGTAATTTATAATGTACCAGTCCCTTCAGAGAAACCACTCATACCCGAATGGATTATGAATGGAGGATTGACCTCGAGAAAACCACTGACCTTTTTCAAGACTAAGAAAAAATATATTTTGTTCCTACATTAAAAGCTTTGAGAGAGCCGAATCGTTAATAAAACAACACAGACTTTCTTCCCAAAGTATCTTGAAAAGGCTACTTTTAAAATGAGGTCTTTTCTGCTAGATTTGCAGTGAACGACAACGACCTTGTAAGTGAATTGCCACTTCCGAAACCACGAGGTCGCCTCATTATCCATGTACTCAACTAAATCGGCTGCTATTCCGCTAAACAGTTTGGTTACACTTCATTAGATGTGATCATAAAAGGAATCTTTTTCGAGGCTGAGCCACTTCATATTTTAGGCAAATTCGTTTTTCTCAGTATCTAATCTACCAGTGTATTGTTATTTAAATACTATTTCAAGAAAGATTTTAGCTGTGTCAATGATCATAATTTTAGCCGGGTTTTCAATTGACTGTGACATCGCCTCTATCAAATTGGTGTTCAGTATCTAAGCAAGATAACTTGCACCCACCATGACCTTTGTCAAGCGATGAAATCACCACCGACTTGAGAGATTCTCGAGGGGATCATTGCATTTCTGTAGGCGACACGGTCATTACGCCTTTGGACCCTCTCATCGTGGGTGAGGGCCCCTGATTGATGATTTCCGTCCATTGTGTCATTCCCTTTGCTCCCAGACTGGCCAGGCTAGCCACTCAAGCCTCGTTTACGTCCGTAATGTTATCGACATTGTCTGCCTGTCATTCAAATGATGATGACGCAAGAGAACTCTAGGTTCTCTAAAAATAGCCAATGTTCTATTTTTGTATTTTGTTTACGTGGTTCGTTTACTAAGTTATTGGATTTGAATAAAAGCTTAAAACCTTTAGCATTCTTTTAGGATTTAGTTTCTTCTGTTCTTTAGTCTAGTGCTTTGGAATTTTGTTAGAGATCTAGCTTGATTGGACTTACTAAATTATTTCGTGTCAAACTGTGACTAAACTGAGTCTCATGTCTCGATTTTCCGGAATGGAACATCAGTGAGTAAACATGTAAAGCAGAAGTAAGCCTACCCTTGTAAAGGCGTGTTGGGGTGCGGCCAAGCATTAAAATAGTCCATATTTAGGGTAAACCACCTATTTGAGGGTTACTGGGACGTCCTCGTTTCTCGGGTCAACGTACATAAGTTCGGATATTCATAAAGAGTGATTATCCTTCAGTAAATTAAGATGTGTGTGTAGTGTACTTTAAATAAGGGTCAAGCATATTACCTTGACGATGGAATACCAACTACTGCAAATGTGGCGTACGGTACCATGCCTTGAGAGAAAAGTTGTGAAGCTATTACTTTTATTTTCGTGGCGATCAGCCGAAAGTGCGCACACAACGCGTGGTTTGGAGACACATACAATTAGGTAGATGTTTTTATAGGTCTTGGACAAGTATTCATAATAAAAATTTAAAATCCTGCCTTTAGAAATAAAATTTAATCATCGTTTAGGCGCTGATTGCGATGCTTATAACGAGAGCTTCTCAGTATCTGAGTAATCACAGCCAAGTAAAAAGTCTGTAATCCAAAATGGAAATGAGCACACTTATGATATGAATCAGCAGCGCTCGTGCTAATAAATAAACGAATGAATGGCGGCGCCAATAACTCCAATCAAAAAGCTTGGTCACAAACAGCTGTATGAATAACCAATTTTTCCGAAGCTCTCGTTTTAGCTTATCTTTAGCCATAAGTAACGTTCTGTGCGGTCACCGTTCAGATGGGTAACCCCTAGTAGTGTACATCTGATCGCTTCCGTGTTGTGGAGTACACGTTCTTCGTGTTACTACTAGGCTAGTTCTTTCGAATCAGTGAAAGGATTTTAAGTGCACCTGATTCTTTCGTGCACTTACTGCATGCGAAAGTGTCGGCACCTTCGTCACCAGCCAGAGTTGGCCGCTAACTAAAACGACTTTACTTTGACTGGCAAAGCACAACAAGCCTAGACAGGTAGTTGCTACTCGTGACAGTCATCAACGACAAAAAAATAATATTTCTCAGCACATGAGGTAACTTCCTGGTTTTTATTAGATCCCGTACACAGAAGTCACAAATTGCTCATGCGAACGTATGTAATCTCTTTATCCATCATATTTGCAGGATCGCAATCACAGACATGACGGCCTTATGCTGTGCTATGTTGTAGGCAGTTGTAGGCGTATGTGCGACCTCGATACAAATCCGTGGGAAGCCATCTGCGCTACATAACGCAGGCAAGTAGGCATGGAAATCTAGCTAGCTTTACACTATCATTTGTGATGGGGAATACCTCAATTTTAGACCCACCTAGTTTATCTATCTCAACCTCGCCAAGTTGAATTGAAATGAACACTGTAGCTTTATGAATGTATATATTATTTTATGAATACGACAGAACCAAGACGTGTAACGCTACCTGTTCTTTTGCTTTATGATGATCATCATTAGCCTCTGCTGGACATAGGCCTTCTCCTTTAAATTCTAAGACTTAGTTACGCGAATCTGACACTGTTGCGAGCCCAAGTTTCATCAGGTTCCATGGATTTCGCTGAGTGATCTTCGTTATTTATTTCATTGAATCCGTTTGACTTTGACCTGTCCTTCCTGATCTGGGTCCTTTTTAATTAAATCTCTTCATAACAGGGCCGTTTCTACTCGTCTGTCCGTTATCGTGATATTACATAAGCAAGCAGCAGTGCCAGCTGTTATTATACCAATAAACACTTGAGATGGGAGTAATAGAGAACGTAATTAAACGCTACGTAGCTTGGAGAAAATGTATCAGATACCCGATGGATTAGAAACTGTGAGAGTTTATAACTGTATGCTATGTTTCATCCTGTCAACAACGTTGCTGTTCCGAACATTTATTAGTGCGCTGGAGACTTATAGGGGCACTGGCGAAATTGATATTGCTCACGATATGTTTCACGCTTTAAATATTTAAAATTAATTTCTCATCAACCTTTTGCAATCTACTGCTGGACATAGGTATCTCCCATGGCACGCCACTGAACCCGGTCTTTGGCTCTTTGGCTACCATCTAGTCCCCGGTAGCGGGTAGCACCCGCCACCAAAAGAAGCGCAAATCTTCGCTCCATCTTGTAGTAGAAATCATTATTTACCGGCCCGCTTTCAACGGCACTAAAGCGATGATGATCATTCTATCCTGGACAATATTTTTCACAAAGAACTCTGCTAGGAAAACTTACTTTATTTTCTGATACATTTGTTTATAGCAGCTCATTTTTCGTCCCTACTAAATTTCCGCAGAAAATAAATTTATAGCATTTGTTTATAGCAGCTCATTCTTCGTCCCTATCAATATTCCGGCTTTGATTTCAATTTACCTAATACCAAAGCAAATATTCTAGCCTAAAGGGCCGGTTATTCGTATCTGACGGCTTATCATTATGCAAACATCTTTTTGACCGATATCAATTATTCAAACACATTACTTTTTAGGGATCCGAAGGCCGACAAGGCAACCTTTAATCCCAGTTTTTTTTATGGTCAATAAGCATTTTGAGAGCCCCACTAACTAGACAGAGATACCTACAGCGACCCACATTTAAATCACAAAAATAGTGTTCATAAATCAAAACTCGACAGATATTTTTAGCTTTCCATTAGTCATTGAAATGCATAACAATGAACAAATACGAGTTCACAAGCTAAACAACATTGTCAATCAATGTACTTACTGCACTGAACTCGTCCAGTAGTGATAAAAGTGGATGCAAAGTCTGACCGTGTTCAGTTCCAAGTCATATGAATCAGCTTACAAACTACCTATTACCTAGCCTACTGCATGTCGATGCGTGCGTGATGCATGATTAAACGAACAAAGAAAATTGACCACCCCAAGGAAGTCTCTTTCTAGCAAAAATAATTTACTTTCAGACTTCGGAACCTTATAAAGAAGAAAAGGGATTCTCTTCCATGTTTATGTAAGCTTTTGCTCAAAAATTTACCTAAAGCTAAGTCTCGATAAAGGGAATATCGAAGTAGATGTAAAAATTTGTTCGCAGAGGTTCAAGTTCGTGTAAATCGAGATTAGATTCACGCAATATTTATTACCACAGATACTACTATCGGTCGGCTTGTGTCTGATATTATTGATACCTTGTAGGTACTACCAAGTTTTCAAGGCCTTTCAACAGGACTTAAAAGCCAACTATACACTAACCGGATCAATTAATATCTCTCGAAAAAGTGCAAGGTAGCTACAAACAGCAAACAATTCAATATCAGACAGAAGTTGCAGAAGATATGGAAAAAGAGACGAAAAGTGTGGAGAACGGACAAATAGTGTCAAGTGGAGGTCATAGAATGGTGGCCAAGGTATGCACGAAGATCTCGAGGAAATAAACAACATTGTAAAATTGATAGTATCAGTGGATGAGACTTACAAAGTAAAGTTACACGGATACAGAAGCTGATGCAAAATGTGCAATCAGCTTGAAATGATGATGATGAATGGCATACTGATCTGGCATTCATACAAACATAGTGTACCACTGAAACGAAATCGTGTCACGAATCCACTACAATTTGCATGATAAAATAAATCACGCCCAATGACACGTGAACGGGAGTTTTTTTTGTGCTTCTGAATATTTAAACCTACGCTCATATCAATAAGTTTCAGTTCCTGTTGTTGTAGATGTATGCTCTACCTACATGGACAATCGCGTAAGTAGTTTAATTGCGGCGAGACACATTCCACAGCTGCCAATGCTGATTAGCAGACCGAGGAAGGGTCAATAAAATCAGAAGTATACGACTCACGCATTGAGCTTCACCTTGTCTTATGTAACGCAGACGAGAGCCGAAGAAAAGGCACGTGACGACCACACAACGTTACAACAGAATACTATATGCGAAATTATATCGCGGCCCGAAGAGCTGTTTGGTTGTTAAAATCAAACAGACAATCGTGAAATAGCAGAGGTATTTCACGAGAACTGGGTACGATGCTCCATAAACAGAGAACACTTTCTACGTAAGTCTAACTGTATAGCTGGTATGGCCGTATCGTTCCTTGCCCCGACATAGGGGCAGGGGAAAACTGATAGCTAATTAGGCGTAGGCGCTACTGTTAAGTAGAGATAAGCCAGTGAAGGGGCAATCGCTGAATATTCATGAACGATGGAATTGTCGGATAGTATTTGGTGGCGTGTGGCAATGAATATTTTTATTGCCGCAGCCACAAGATTCATCTAGGCATTAAAAATGTTAAGATCATTACGTTGAAGAATGAGATACAGAGAGACGATATGAAATAATGTCTATCTGATGATGACGTTATCGTGACGACTCTACCAAAGTAATATGGAGAGAACATTTACCTTAAATTATGGGTGGGCCTTTAGAGAGTCAGCACAAGTAGATTCCCATTTCATTAGGAGTCTACGTAGACCTGTAAACCCGGGGTACAGAGGACCAAATACAGTAGGTACTTCGAAAAAAACAGGTTGTACGTAAATGTTGAGCAGTAATCTGACTACAGCCTAGATTAGATGGAACAAAAACAGAAGAGAGAGGCAGTATGAAAACAAATTCATTTAATACCTACCTAGTTAACGCAAATCAGCAACTCTGAACGCGTCGAGAGAAGGCCGACATTAGAATCAATTGTTTACGAATGATCGATTGCATTGAAACAAACAGCCTTGTTTTTATTTATACACAACAGAATGTACATTTAGTAGGCATACTAGGTATCGGCGTAATAAGTTTTGGTTTTAATTACCTGGTACCCAGGTTGGATAATTTACTCGTTGAGTTGAAAGAAGTCATCAGGCCTCTTGTTTGTATAAACAGGAGTCCAGGGAAGATTTTCAAGGGTGTACGGAAACATAAAAACTTGATAAAACTGGTTAATTACCCGTTGCCATGCCATGTCAGTGTAATTCACGAGAGGACGACTCATCAGTATGTCAACCTTGTTCATATCATGGGAATGTCAACGAGTGGGCGAAAATAGCACGATGACTTGACTCGTCCATGCAAGTAAGGAAGTTAATTTGTATTCAAAACAACTTGGGAAATGGCAGACAAGAAGTATATAAATAAACCAGTTTTACGATCTCTTGAACAGAGCTTCTTATATCTTTCAACAGGAAGGAAAGTGAATACCTACGTACTTTGTGTGTATCCAATCAACTAACTTTGCGTTGTCACATTGTGGATACATGAAGGTTCTGGTTATAGGACACTTGAAATAGAACCGCTAACCTGGGAATTAAGGTAACCTACTCGAATGACGAAAAATAACCAAAAGACGAAGCGTAAAACGAGATCAAATGGAACCAAGATATCGCAAAGATCGCGGAAGATCGGTGGATGTGACGCGATAGGCGACTGTGTCTTGTGAGTGGTAGTAAAGAAATAATGTGGTGAAAAGGTCTAATGCATTTCAGCGAAACATTTTCTTCCACCTATGTTATGAAAAGTATACAGTTTAATTTCTCATGTCTTCGATAACTTTCTGATGCATAAAATAGAAAACATGATATTCTAGCCATTGATAGCTAGAAATCACGTTAGGCTTCATCAATCTACGATTGAAAATGATCATCAAACGGTCAATGGATTTCTTTAAATTATCTTTTTGAACTTTCCATCCAGAACGTCTTATTGCTGAAATCCTAATACCTAGTATTTCAATTCACAATACATATTTTCAAACATTTGGGGATGTCTGTCTGCCGAGCAATCCGAGCATATGGGAATTAGGCACGCCCCGTCGCGTGGACCGAATCATTCGATGATTCCTTTAGCCGTTTCATGTTTCCTCATGAGGTATAGGTACTATACTTAGGTAACTGTTCGTCGTGCTCACTGGAATACATAGATCTACCTAGGCGATGACGTCTTGCAGCCGTTTTCGGCCATATCGACTATCTTGCTAACAAGGTAGAGCTTCTTTGGAGTGCTCTAATAATATTTCTTTTCGTCCTTGTTACTTTTCTTAAAAGTCTGACGAGCCTTAGCAGCTTATTAACGGGCAATTTAACACTAAGCTTTAGTCGAAACATCAGCTGTGCTTGAGACTCAGAACTTAAGCTTAGATTGCTTCATAAGCACTTCCGCCTACTCTAAAATGAGTAGGACAACTTCGTTCCTCGTTCCATCTTAACTTGCTAACTGCTAAGTAACGAAGCAGCTCTGCGTTCTTAGCTAGTCAGGAAATCAACTGGCCGCTTTCCGCCGATGAGAGTCTGTCCACTTTTACTTTCGCCGTGTATCCGTCCGTTCACCTCGATGGCCGAAGACGCCCTACATTCCTCTGATGTTTACACGAGCCAATCAGCACTTTGTTTACGATGCTAGGTCTTTCATGGGGCTGTCCTAAATTCGAAAACATGCCAAATCTGTATACAGATACAGATTCGCGCTAAAGAGGTTTTACGGTACATCGTAACTTTTCCTCACGTGTCACGTACGGATACTATCTGCTTACGAGCGACGGTTTACCTAGTAGATATTTAGGTAGGGCTTATTATGCGATTAATTCATAGATTCATAGCTGTACCTGACTGCAATTATATCCTTAAAAATCATATCTGTCTGACACTAATTATAGGGTCAGTTTTTCGCACTTATGCATTAGCCCTTCGTTGACCCAATGATGTATTTGTATTGATGAGGTGAGAAATTTTGACACAATTTTTTGAGGGGAATGAGACCATAATACCATAAACTTTACCTCCGTAATTCGGTTTAGATTGGCGATCTAAACCAAGGCAAATTTAGAGTGGCAAGCGCAATAGAGGACATCAACACAAGAGATCAATTAGAATTAGGTACACAGAACTGTGGGACATACTATAATTATTTAACTTACTAAAATCATGTAAATTGGGATTAAATGGCGAATTATTATTATTACTACACTATCTAGTAGGTATGACAATAACTAGGTAATATGGCCGTTTGCTACATGCCACAATCCTCTTATCACTCATAGCATTATTTGGTGATGGATAAAGTAATTATCAATTAAATAAATAAATAAAT
This sequence comes from Thera britannica, assembly GCA_939531255.2. Classification (NCBI taxonomy): domain Eukaryota; kingdom Metazoa; phylum Arthropoda; class Insecta; order Lepidoptera; family Geometridae; genus Thera; species Thera britannica. The sequence goes on from OW618036.2 coordinate 24,255,308, forward strand.
AAATATTGTGGACAATTTACACAACACTACCCAGCCCCAAACTAAGCAGAGCTTGTAATATGGGAACCAGATAGCTGATATAATACTTGAATACATTTTTTTTTGGAAATACATACTTAGATAACAATATAACACCCAGACAGAGAACAAACATTTATGTTCACCACACAAATATTTGTTCTCGGTGGGGATCGAACCCACGACCTATGGCGCAGAAGGCAGAGCTACTACCAACTGAGCTAGAGGCCAGTCAAATTGTGAAACTACTTTAAATATGATAATATTCAAAACAAAACTAAATAGTCAAAACCAAGCTATGTAATTGCTTGAATGAAGGGTCAAAATGCACAATACACCCCATTGCGGGACGTCAGTGCAGATCATATTCCCCCAAATCAATTAGAATTAGAATTAGATTAGAAGGGTCAAATGTATTGAATTTATATACATAAAACAATTTGACTAACTTGGTTATTTCAACTGTATGCAACAGACTGGTGTGCAACGGACAGGCAAAAGTCACAATCCTGTACTATCTTAATTTAAATGAAAAAAGAAAGAGATGGCAGGTTTATTGTCATCATCATCAGCCTTTATCACCTTTTGCAGATAATTTAGGTGGGGTTTTTTAGTACGGCATAACATGATTATACATTTTAGTAGGTAGGTACCTATGTAGCATAAATACTTCAGTGTGCTATTAGATAGACTATAAATATCTATAAAAAAGTCAAGGTTATCTGAAAGTGGTATGATCAAGATTTACACCCATTGCCAGACGGGCAAATAACTTATTGTGTAGGTATTGATGGTATTAATTAATACCTACTAACCACACATTAAAGATTTTTTTACTAAATTGACACTGAAAGATGACGATGAAAAAAGCTTACAAATATAACTACCAACTAACAAGTTCAAAATTGCAACTTATATTCACTCGCAATTGTACCAACTTTGATGTTTTGAACCGATAAACTTATTCAGTCAATTTACTGAAAATACATTGTTACTACAATAAATAATCAAGGTTTCTAACATGCACCAGACATGGATTTTTGACTTTATTGCACATCATAATTTAGATTGACTAACATCAGAGGCCCTGAAATGTTATCAATAAAAGATAAGATTTATTTACATACCTAAAATCCAGGCTAAGGTTCCTCTGGTGCGTCGCAGGTTTCTGGGAGTCACTGCGACTTCCGTGGACGGGGACATCTTCCAGCATGCTCAAGCAAGGGTCCGCGTCACATCACAAATACAACCCATCAATGGTCAATGACAGGACTGCCTCCCCCAGCGTAAATTCACAACGTAAATAAAAATAACAACATGGCGACCATGGAATAACAACTTTCGACACAATTTTACTACAGTTTACAGCTGAAACTAAACCCTGCATGTGTATTACAACCTTTTATTGTCCTTCGCTAAGATTTTAGTAAAGTTTAAAATCGAAAACAACAGCTTGTTTGTGTTTGTGAAGCAATAAACTCGTCTGCCCTACAAAAAATTATCACCAAAACATAGAGCTAAACAGTTTGTATAATTTTTAAACCACAATTTTATCACGTAGGGATTTCGGAACCAAAATCACATTATAATTATAGCAATGAATTAGGGAAATAAATTTATCAAAAAATAAAGATCGATGACACTCGAACGAAAAGAAACGAGACGACATTCCTTTCCTTTTTCAAAAGTCACTTTGACAGAACGACATAGATTTTTTTTTCCTTTTCGCTCCTTTCGAAGCAGGCTATAGTACCATGACCATACCGCCTAGTCTTCCGTTTTGTTTTTTCCCTTGAGTTGAGAACGACAGATTATGACAATAATCTAGTGATGTGCACCTATGCTTACAGCTACTATATAATTAGCTAGACAGAGTAAAAAACGCTTTTTCATTCCTCCGATAAAAATATATCCATTTCAAGATTTCAAGTCATCATATTTTTGATTATAAAACTCTTGTTTGCTTCGTCAACATCCCTCTATTAGGCTGGTATTTTTATATAAAAATACTTTTTTTTTTATTTGATACTGGCGCTGGAGACGTTTGCCAAGTCCTTTAATAACAGTATTGTTTGCTTTTTAAGGCAAACTTGATAATCATGACAAATCTTTACATTGAGAACTTACCATACCAACCCCATTTAAACACAGAAGAGTTCCTCAATCCTTTCAAACATGGTTTATTCTTGACATGCCCTTATATACCTATCTATGTACTGTAGTACCAAGTCCTGCGAAAAGTACCTATTTATTATTTTAAAAACTCTTGACTATTACCACAGTATGTAAGTACAAAACTAGTTTTTGTAAGGTTCTTAATTTTATATTTCACATGGGTGCTTATAAATAATATTTTAGCAGTATTATAAATAATTAAAAAAAAACATATTTAATATAATGTTAGTTGGCTGCAACACAGTAAAGATAAGTTCTTGGGAAGTTCTATGGTTTAGGTGAAGACTCTTGGGATTGCCTTGAAGGCTGTCGCTTATGGACATTAGGCTTCCTCAATCTATGGTAGTTAGGCATGACTTTACTAAGGAAGTCAAGTTGAAGCAGCTGTGATGGTTGCTTTTCCATCGCTTCTCTGATGTGGTGGTCCGAACCCCATATCACTGTGTTGTCTGCTAAGGTCTGTGGAGCAGTGAGATTACAGGCCGCTCCTGAAATATTAAGAATTCATTACATGAGCTTTGAAAATTTTCTTAAAATAGTGAAGTTTTGACCACACAAAGTTAACACAGAGTTAACATATCTTACATTTACGATAAGATTTCATGAACTGTTAAGGAAGACAATCCTAGTAACTTACAGAGCTTGGTGGATCCAGCTCTAAGCTTACCAATAACACAGCCACTGCCAATTTTGACGTCCACCCCGACAAAGGACCTACATTCAAATACATTGCTCTCTCCAATATGTCCACAGGGTGCCTCCAACTTACATCCCACTTCAAACACATTGTGTGCTCCAATGAAGAGAGGTTTGGGTGGATTCTCTTGTTTCTCACTTTTTCTGAAAATAAATTGTTTTTCTTTGAAAACTATCACTACATTACACAAAAATGGCAATCAAAGATATAATTTAAACCCTAGGCCAGCGCACAGCATAGAGCTTTTATCAAATGAAGTTTGAGGACAGTTTATTGGCCATTTTAGATGTTTACTCACTTGTGGATAATAGTAGAGTATTCTTCAATGATACAATATTCAGCAATGATGATTGGGCCACCTTCAGCTATGATTGTGACTCTAGGATGAATGACTGTGCCTCCCCCAACAGTTATATCACCTTCTAGCGTGCAATCCTCACATATAGTCGCACCTGGTAGTATTTTTACGCTGAAATTTTGAAAATACAAGCTTAAATATTCAACTCAGGAAATATTTTCGTATATCATAAAATCAAAATCGAATTACTTGTGAGACATGACGAACGCTGTATCTGGGTTTATCGAGACGAGAGCTCTTCGAGTCAGCCTCGTATCGGTTCTTTTTTATGTGAAGAGAGAAGATAACTTTTCTACTTTCTATTATAATTGAACTCAACCAGAAAAGAAAAATTCGGAAAGAAAAGCGAGAAAAGAAAACAAACAATTTTTCTTTTTATTTTTTTTTATGGCTGGAGTGACATGACATTGACATATCATCATTTTCAATAAATTTTAAACGTTGCCGCTTGTCTGTCATTTCAACGGTCACTTTTACCCTTTTACCAGTGTCAAATAATCTTCTTCATGACGTTCTTGACGTTCATTCAGTCTGGTTTTCATTCATTCAATGTAGCCAGCCTAAAAATTTACCCGTAAGTCTACGGTTTTTGAACCTAGCAGAGTTTTTTTTTTTTTTTTTTTTTATGTAACTAACTGATGGAACAAGCATATGGCCCACCTGATGTTAAGTGGTAACCATCACCTATAACAAAGCAATGCCTCGTAGGTCACGCACGTCAGGAACGCGCCCTACGATGCACTGCCCTGCGTCCATCAACTGGAGGCATACAGATATTCAGCCTCACGTGCCAGTAATTTTACCGGCACCCACACCCTTCAAACTGAAACACAGCAATGCTGCTTCACGGCAGAAATAGGCATGGTGGTAGTACTTCCCCGGACGAGCCCTTCACTAAGAGCTCTACTACTCCTCCTTTTTTTTTTTTTGAAGGTACTTTTTTAAATTCATAGGATTTCTATAAAGATATTGCGTAGATCCAGCAGAACCTAGGAGATAATAATGTTCTGTGACTTAGACTAACTTAGATAACGAAGTTTCAAAGTAGATCCTTGTAATTTTATTGAATCAGTTACTGATAGTTAAAATTTTTAATTAGCTGGTATTCTCTTTTCTATAATCTACGCTACGGAATGGTTCAGTCAGAGATAAAAACTAAAGATCAAAATAATTAAGGTTATGGATTTTTTAAACGGCGCTCTTATATTTACGCAATATTCACCACGGCATGTTTATCAAAACTTTTTTTTAATTTTAATTTGAGCTTTCTGGGTTAAAGTTTTCTGTAATATTCCACTATCTTTCTTCATCTTCTTTCTTTATTCTTAATCTGTAAGCTTATTTAAGTTAAATCTTACTGCATTCATATAACATCGATTTTTAATTAAAGCTTTCATCATTTTTTAATAATAAGTTGATGATACACACTAGCAAACATTTAGCAAACATTTTTTTTAAGGAAGTCAAATCTTCTCCTGCCTTGGCTTTTACCGAATGCAACTAGAATGTAAAAAAAAAAGCGGTGTTTCTCACGACATGGAATAAAGGATAGTTAGTATGGGATAAGGTTCGGGATAGGGTGATGATGATGTTAGATTTCGTGAATCTAAGATATTTCCGAATTACAGATACGCTAGTAGTTACTATGACACGGGGTGCTTGCTACTAACTATTATCTATTCTGTGACGGTTCACAGAATAGATATTACAGATACGCTAGTAGTTACTATGACACGGGGTGCTTGCTACTAACTATTATCTATTCTGTGACGGTTCACAGAATAGATAATAGTTAGTAGCAAGCATCCCAAGGCGTTTTTCGTGACTGTAGATTTTATGAACTAGCGGTCGCCCGCGGCAGGCTTTGCCCGCGTAGTAGGCCATTGCTAACATCCATCCTGTGGAATGTTTGTTTTATTTACCTACATGATTTTGTAGATCTACTGCATTTAGTTAGGTATTATGAGTAAGGTGGGCACTGATGCAAACGAGCTTACCTGATGGTGGATTCAGAAGCTGAATACCTATGTTTAAAATGATTACCAGCTCTTAGGTAGGTAGGAGTTCTGTGTGTAAAATGGGACTTCTCAGCAAATAGGTAGATAGACTTGTCTACCTACATAGAGGTACCTTTTCATCATCATCATCATCATTAGGCCTACCTTATTCAGGTACCTACCTATTATGAATAAGGTAGACAAGGCACTGATGCCAACGAGCTGCGGCAAATTCATCATCCACACTTGATGTGCGGGCTGGTTTCCGCAAGGCCTCTAGTGGGCCCTTATTGCGTGGCGCTTGACACGAACGAGTTGCTCGAACTTTTGTAGGTTCTACAACACGCCGGCGCCGGTTTCCTCACGATGTTTTACTGGCATAGTGCACATACATTTTTCTACAGAAAAACTCATTGGTACACGACTGGATTTGAACCCACGACTAAGGATCGGAAGGCGGGTCCGCTACCACTAGACCACCAGTGCTCTCTGCCAACCAGCTTACCTGATGGTGGATTCAGAGGAGCGTGTAATCATAATACTTAATCATTATGTATGTATAGGTAGGCGTTCTGTGTGATAATGGGACTTCTCAGCAAATAGGTAGGTATGTACTTATAGGTACTTAGGTAGGTAACATTGTCATCATCATTATTATACAGATTTGTATTTTGTAACAAATAAACTCAAAAACTACTGGACTGATAAATTTCTTTCGCCTCTTTAATGCTGAATTATCCCCGAGTAGCATAGTTACATTATATCTAGTTTGAGCAAATGAAACCTACAGGAAATGAGTCTCTTTCACCAATAACTCTGCATCTGTAGTTTAGTAACTACTGAGTAGTTCGACAGTTGGTACAAATAAAATGAAATGAAATATATTTATTTGCAAGAAGTATGGTACAATTATAAGATCATAGGGTATGTAAAAAAGTGGCTCACATACTTCATCGGCGACCAATATACAAAATTCAAACAAAAAGTAGAAAATATAAGTTAAATTAAAATAAATCAGTGTGAGAATAATAACAATAATCAATTCAGAATAATAATTCTTAAAGAAAATATAAAATAATTTAAATGAAATCTTTAACGCTATAAAAACATTTATACAACATTGTAGATTATCTTTAGTAGGTAGTTACTCCATCACACACATATAGCAAGTTTCTTCATTCACAATCTGACCTATCACACTTTTGGCAGGGTTATAAACACACATCACACACCCACTAAAGTCGGGTCTACCACCTTCTAGCGCTAAGTTTGACACACATCTTCAGCCCACTGAAGATGAAAGCCCACGAGGTGGTCTGGCATGCGGCAGAGGTGTCCAGCCCTGAAGAATTAAATGTTCTTCTCATTATTGATGACTGCCCAGTTGTAACTATGCGTAGGAGTTGACTATGAGCGGTTGGTTCCCAACGCTGCTGGAGGTATTGGAGTCGTCTGTGCTGTAGGAAATGGTAAATACTCTTCAGATGATAATAATAAGACAGATGATTAATTACCGATGCTGTTGCAGCCATCGCATTTCTGTCTTATTTAATATTCCGGTGGATTTTATTTCGTAAATATTATCTCGTATCTCGAAATAGCCTAGCAAGAAATATAGAACAATAGCAAGCAGAAGCAAGCATGACATTGACCTCTTGATATTTGACAGTTTGAGATGTCAGTTTTGACAGTTTAAATATAAGATTTACGCACACAAATGTAGATATACATACGTATACGCACACATACACCATAGAAATCTGCTTCTTCTTTTTTCGTGAAAATAAGATCGGCCTTTTTTAAACTCTCTAATACTTCTCTAATAGAAAGTTTAAAAAATCTAATATAAATTTTATACCTGGCAGCACTTTAGCTCCTAAAAAAAAAAGTTTGGCGGAAAGACTTTGAATCCAAGCCAGCACAAAATTAAAAAAAGTAATGCTACAAACGCGGGAATTAATTTCGGCGCTCTTATATTTACGCAATATTCACCACGGCATGTTTAATAAATTTTTTTTTAAATTTTAATTTGAGCTTTTTGGGTTAAGTTTTCTGTAATATTCCACTATCTTTCTTCATCTTCTTTCTTTATTCTTTCTCTGTAAGCTTATTTAAGTTAAATCTTACTGCATTCATCTATCATCGATTTTTAATTAAAGCTTTCATCATTTTTTAATAATAAGTTGATGATACACACTAGCAAACATTTAGCAAACATTTTTTTTAAGGAAGTCAAATCTTCTCCTGCCTTGGCTTTTACCGAATGCAACTAGAATGTAAAAAAAAAGCGGTGTTTCTCACGACATGGAATAAAGAATAGTTAGTATGGGATAAGGTTCGGGATAGGGTGATGATGATGTTAGATTTCGTGAATCTAAGATATTTCCGAATTACAGATACGCTAGTAGTTACTATGACACGGGATGCTTGCTACTAACTATTATCTATTCTGTGACGGTTCGGTTCACAGAATAGATAATAGTTAGTAGCAAGCATCCCAAGGCGTTTTTCGTGACTGTAGATTTTATGAACTAGCGGCCGCCCGCGGCAGGCTTTGCCCGCGTAGTAGTGGTCATTGCTAACATCCATCCTGTGGAATGTTTGTTTTATTTACCTACATGATTTTGTAGATCTACTGCATTTAGTTAGGTATTATGAGTAAGGTGGGCACTGATGCCAACAAGCTTACCTGATGGTGGATTCAGAAGCTGAATACCTATGTTTAAAATGATTACCAGCTCTTAGGTAGGTAGGAGTTCTGTGTGTAAAATGGGACTTCTCAGCAAATAGGTAGATAGACTTGTCTACCTACATAGAGGTACCTTTTCATCATCATCATCATCATTAGGCCTACCTTATTTAGGTACCTACCTATTATGAATAAGGTAGACAAGGCACTGATGCCAACGAGCTCCGGCAAATTCATCATCCACACTTGATGTGCGGGCTGGTTTCCGCAAGGCCTCTAGTGGGCCCTTATTGCGTGGCGCTTGACACGAACGAGTTGCTCGAACTTTTGTAGGTTCTACAACACGCCGGCGCCGGTTTCCTCACGATGTTTTACTGGCATAGTGCACATACATTTTTCTACAGAAAAACTCATTGGTACACGACTGGATTTGAACCCACGACCTAAGGATCGGAAGGCGGGTTCGCTACCACTAGACCACCAGTGCTCTCTGCCAACGAGCTTACCTGATGGTGGATTCAGAGGAGCGTGTAATCATAATACTTAATCATATGTATGTATAGGTAGGCGTTCTGTGTGATAATGGGACTTCTCAGCAAATAGGTAGGTATGTACTTATAGGTACTTAGGTAGGTAACATTGTCATCATCATTATTATACAGATTTGTATTTTGTAACGAATAAACTCAAAAACTACTGGACTGATAAATTTCTTTCGCCTCTTTAATGCTGAATTATCCCCGAGTAGCATAGTTACATTATATCTAGTTCGAGCAAATGAAACCTACAGGAAATGAGTCTCTTTCACCAATAACTCTGCATCTGTAGTTTAGTAACTACTGAGTAGTTCGACAGTTGGTACAAATAAAATGGAATGAAATATATTTATTTGCAAGAAGTATGGTACAATTATAAGATCATAGGGTATGTAAAAAAGTGGCTCACATACTTCATCGGCGACCAATATACAAAATTCAAACAAAAAGTAGAAAATATAAGTTAAATTAAAATAAATCAGCATGAGAATAATAACAATAATCAATTCAGAATAATAATTCTTAAAGAAAATATAAAATAATTTAAATGAAATCTTTAACGCTATAAAAACATTTATACAACATTGTAGATATCTTTAGTAGGTAGTTACTCCATCACACACATTATAGCAAGTTTCTTCATTCACAATCTGACCTATCACACTTTTGGCAGGGTTATAAACACACATCACACACCCACTAAAAAAGTCGGGTCTACCACCTTCTAGCGCTAAGTTTGACACACATCTTCAGCCCACTGAAGATGAAAGCCCACGAGGTGTCTGGCATGCGGCAGAGGTGTCCAGCCCTGAAGAATTAAACGTTCTTCTCATTATTGATGACTGCCCAGTTGTAACTATGCGTAGGAGTTGACTATGAGCGGTTGGTTCCCAACGCTGCTGGAGGTATTGGAGTCGTCTGTGCTGTAGGAAATAGTAAATACTCTTCAGATGATAATAATAAGACAGATGATTAATTACCGATGCTGTTGCAGCCATCGCATTTCTGTCTTATTTAATATTCCGGTGGATTTTATTTCGTAAATATTAGCTCGTATCTCGAAATAGCCTAGCAAGAAATATAGAACAGTAGCAAGCAGAAGCAAGCATGACATTGACCTCTTGATATTTGACAGTTTGAGATGTCAGTTTTGACAGTTGAATTAAAAGATTTACGCACACAAATGTAGATATACATACGTATACACACACATACACCATAGAAATCTGCTTCTTCTTTTTTCGTGAAAATAAGATCGGCCAATTAATTTACTTTTGGGTTTGCCATTTTGCATTCTTCTCTACAGTTTGTTTGTGTAATAAGTAATTGTTTATAATGCTGTGAGTAAATAACCATTAATTTGGATTAAAGACTACTTCAAAAACTATCTAAGACAAGTGTGAAACTCAGTGACGATGAGCATGGATCCCACATTCCATTTTCCCTTTCAACCCTACGAAATTCAGCAGAAATTCATGAAGGAACTATATCTAACTATTCAGAATAGCAAATTGGGTATATTTGAAAGTCCTACTGGTACAGTAAGTGCATTGTTGTCTCTTCCTAGGTTGCCTATGCCCCACCACAAACTGTCCATCATGTGATATCTTTAATTTCAGGGTAAATCTCTAAGTATGTGCTGTGGAGCTTTGCAGTGGCTCAAGGATAACAATCAGAAAGAACTGGAAGCAATAGAAACGGAGATTGCTAATCTAAAAGCGGAGATCTCCAGCAAACCAGGTACATAATTAAAAAATTACCAACCACTGGTACTTGGTGAGCGGACTGGTTTCCGCAAGTAGGCCGCAGACGGGCCCTTTTTGCGTGACGGGTGGTGGTCTTGCTAATTCAATGTTTGTACTTTTCTAGGTTCTACTGAGGAAACTGCCAGTTTTCTCACGATGCTTTCCTTCACCGTTTGAGACTGCTGGCATAGTGCACATAATTTTTTAGTTTCTATGTGTAGGTACTTAAAATTATAAAATCAAAAATATTTTAGTCTGTTTATGATCAAAATATGTTTAATAACTTATCATGAGTCACACAAACTTGATTGTTTTAGCCACTGACGATTGGTTGCAAGAAGAATATGATAAAATAAAGAAAACCCAAATCCTGCAAGCATTACAAAGTAAATTGGACAAAATCAAGAAACAAAGAGAAGTTGTAATTGAAATGCGAAACAGAATCAATAAACAGAAGTCTTATGTTAATAATAAAACCTTAGATTTATATAAATCTAAGAATAAAAAAGAACCAGAGAGTCGAGAAAACTCAGACGATGCAAAATCTGAGATTGAGGGGGACAACGATTTAATATTAGAAGAGTCTGAAGATAAAACAAAATGTGATTCCGATGAAGAAATTCCAGATGAAAATCAAGATGATGAAAGAATTAAGGTGAGTTTACCTCTATAAGTTTAATTTAAATGTTGACAATCCAAACATTTCTTCATCTTGTCTCTTTACATCCACATTTGGAACAATGTTGCCACCTCTTTTGGAGGTCCCTTTGGAACAATAGGACCTTTTTTTTTCTATTTTTATGTGATAATCTTAATGCGGTTTACAGAATACATCTACTTACCAAGTTTCATCAGTATAGCTTTTATAGTTTCCGAAAAAAGTGGCTGTGACATACGGACGGACAGACAGACACTTACAAGCATGCAAACTACTTATCATCATCTCAACTTAACTATAAACTTTCCAGGTGTACATAAGTAGCAGAACTCATAGTCAGTTGTCACAATTTATTGGTGAAATCAAACGGACAGTTTTCAAAGATGATACCAGTGTGGTTACATTAGCTTCCAGGCAACACTATTGCATCAATGCTGAGGTCAACAGACTGAAGAATGTTCACCTTATCAATGAAAGGTACATTTATCATTAATCCTTAGCCAGACACACACACACACACACACTCATCACACACACGCGCGCGCGCACACACACACCCACGCACACACACCCTTGTTTGTATAGGCACCCTTACGAGGACTTCAGTTGTAGTTGACCAAAGCGAGGACCGTCCGAAAAACGGGTCTAATGACCTCGTAGGTTGATTTGAATGAGACAGAAAGAGACAAGAAAAAAAATCTAGAGCGCTGAGCCGATTGGTATATCGCTATCTCAACATTTCTTCGTTTGAATTATGGCTACCAAACCGAGGACTAGAAATACACAGTCGAACGGACTGGCGATGCACTTGCGAGGACTTTGTGTACGCAAACCGAGGACCACTCATAATAAGACCGGAGACACCCATGCGAGGACCTGGTTCTAACACAATATTTCTTAATTATTGTACAAAGAGAGGATGGTGTGTCAATTTTACTGAACCAAACTGAGGTCAGTTTTCTGCGCTGAGCTTGTACAAAACGAGGACGTGGAAAATTCATCGTCCTCGTTTTGCACACATTTGACGTGTAAGATAGTTTGCCTACAAATGAATATTTTATGATTTATAATATATTTCTTACACATAAAAAAAATTTTACAGTCGGTGACTTTCATTAGTCGGCGTTGAAAAAGAAACACGCGTCAGATCTATATTATTGGAAATTAGAACACGCGTGAGATTTGTAATATAAATAAGATGATCTGAGCTGATGCTCCAACCAAGGTTATCTTCTCATGAGGTAACTCCTCAGTAGTTGACATCACCGTTTTGAAATTTGGAACACGCGTTAGAACTGTAATATGAAATAGGATGGTTACCAGAAAGAGTTGATGCTGCAGCCAGGGTTGTCTTCTCATGAGGTAACTCTTCAGTAGGTGACATCACCGTTTTGAAAATTGGAATATGCGTTAGAACTGTAATATGAAATAGGATGGTTACCAGTAAGAGCTGATGCTGCAGCCAGGGTTGTCTTCTCATGAGGTAACTCTTCAGTAGTTTACATCAACGTTTTGAAAATTGGAACACGCGTTAGAACTGTAATATGAAATAGGATGGTTACCAGAAAAAGCTGTGCTGCAGCCAGGGTTGTCTTCTCATGAGGTAACTCTTCAGTAGGTGACATCACCGTTTTGAAAATTGAAACACGCGTTACAACTGTAATATGAAATAGGATGGTTACCAGAAAGAGCTGTGCTGCAGCCAGGGTTGTCTTCTCATGAGGTAACTCTTCAGTAGGTGACATCACCGTTTTGAAAATTGGAACATGCGTTAGAACTGTAATATGAAATAGGATGGTTACCAGAATGAGCTGATGCTGCAGCCAGGGTTGTCTTCTCATGAGGTAACTCTTCAGTAGTTTACATCACCGTTTTTTAAATTGGAACATGCGTTAGAACTGTAATATGAAATAGGATGGTTACCAGTAAGAGCTGATGCTGCAGCCAGGGTTGTCTACGCATGAAGTAATTGAATTGAAACTCGTGGTGTAATTGTAATATAAAATAAGATAATTACCAGAAAGAAGTGATGCTACTGCCAGGATAGACTCCTCATGAGGTAGCCCTTCAGTAGTTGATGTCACCGTTTTGAAAATTGGAACATGCTTTGAGACCATAATATTTAATAGGATGGATTTTTTACCATATTGCAATTAAGATTTAGGCTACCCGTACAAAAAAACGGGATGTGGCTGTGATATCGAAATGGCCGTTATACGTGAATAAATCTCGTAACGGGTAATTATTTATCATCATACGCAGCAGAATGACCTTCAAAATGGTGGGGCTTCCCCCTCCACCGCACGCGATGTGTTACAATCTTTTCTAAGTGTATTAAGTTCTTCTATCCAGTGATGTGTAATCAAAATTTGGATAGAGATGATAGACGTGTAGCTGCAACACAAAACTATATCCTTCAATTTTGTTATCATTCATTTTCTAACCCTTTTTAGGGTTCCGTAGCCAAATGGCAAAAACGGAACCCTTATAGATTCGTCATGTCTGCTGCAACACAAAACTATGTCCCCCAATTTTGTTATCATTCATTTTCTAACCCTTTTAAGGGTTCCGTAGCCAAATGGCAAAAACGGAACCCTTATAGATTCGTCATGTCTGTCTGTCTATCTGTCTGTCCGTCCGTATGTCACATTCATTTTTCTCCGAAACTACGAGTTAGACTGATGAAACTTGGCGAGTAGATGTATTCTGTGAATCACATTAAGATTTTTACACAAAAGTAGAAAAAAAAACAAAAAAATTGAGGGGTTCCCTATTTTTGAAACTGAAACTCAATTTTTTTTTCATCAAACCCAATCTATCTACAGGGCGTCCCAAACTTATGGGACATGAAGGGGAAGTACCTTAAATATCGTAGATAGTGAATTTTGCTCAAAGAAGACTTTATGTTATTTTTAAAAGTTAGTAATTCTACATTCATAGATTTTTTAAAAAATACTTGCTTCGTCTGGGAATCGAACCGACTAAAATGTGAAAAAAAATCACCCTTTTTTTATGATGCCAATCGAAAGAACAGCTAAAAAATAATAACTCTGCTTAAGTAACATAGTATTTTAAAATAAAGGAACAACGTGAAATTAATCATTTTAATCAAATAAAAAACATACATGAAACTGCCGTAGTCAATTAAGTAGGTATTTTTTTGTAAATTAATTAATTAAATGCTCAAAATGTGATCCCTCTTGTCTTACGCAAATCGCCAATCTTTTAATAAGCCCGCTGCCTGTTGATTTTCTAATCATTTTATGGTGAACACTCGATGTGATATGGCACAATTCTGTTTGCAACTCGCCTACGTTCTCGTATCGCTTTTTGTATAGCATATCTTTCACGTATCCCCAAAAGAAGAAATCTAATGGTGTGAGGTCCGGGGATCTGGCCGGCCATCTAATCGGTCCATTTGTACCAATCCATGTAGGAAAACATTCATTTAGAAAATCTGCTGCTCTCCGACTATTATGAGCCGGAGCTCCATCTTGTTGGAAAATTAAGTTTTCTTGCTCCGCCGCGGAAAGGTTTCTTATCTTATCCCTTAAAATTTGAAGTATTCCTAAATACTTTTCTGTGTTCAAGGTTCCTTGGTAAAAATGGATTAAGAAAACCCGGTTTTTTAAAAGTCCGCACCAACAGTTAAGTGAAAAACGCACTTGGTTATTAGTTTCAGTGACTCGTAGGGGATTTTCTTTAGACCAAATACGATTATTGTTGCGGTTATACATACCGTTATTGCTAAAGTTAGATTCGTCTGTCCAAATAATATTATCCAAAAAATTTGGATCTTCAAGCAAGCGTGCCTGGATATCAAGACAGAAATTTTTTCTCCTTTCTGTATCGCCCGGAAGTAACTTTTGAACCAATCGTCCTTCAACATAACTCTTAAAACCGTGTTTTTTTAATACACGGTGTATTTTACTTTTTGAAACTCCAATTTCCTGTTCTCCTTCTCTCACCGATGCTTTCGGAAAAGCCGAAAAGTAAATTAAAATACCAAGGTCTTCGTCGTTGATCGTATGGTTTTCTTGCTGTGGTTCTCTTGGGCGTTTATCGAAACGTCCCAGAGTTTTCAAATTGTTCACAAGCCTTTTCAAAACTTTACGAGACGGTATTTGTCTATCAGGATATTTTACGCCATACCACCGCAAACTTCTAGAGATATCTTTATCGTTCAAAAAATATGCTTCCATTAGATCAAAACTTACTTGATATGCCATGTTCGCAATAAATTAACACAATAACATATGTAAGTGATTAGAGTGATATGTAAGTGAATTAAGACTAAACAGATCAATATCCGAAAAACAAACGCTTGCACAGACTGTTCTATTTTCAAATTTAAGAACAACATTTAAAAATATCACTTCTTTTTAAAATATCTTAAAAAGTATGCATTCAAACAAACGCTGTCATAAACTGTTCCATTTTCAAATTTAACAATTATTTATTTTTGTTTTAAATTTGCCTTCTGTCTAGCTTACAGAGGACGTATTGAAATACTAAGTTTTATCAAATTATCATTTTATCCACACGTGCACTTATAATAAGGAAAACTTATGCCAGTAGGTACCTATTTTATGAAGTGGGTACTTATTTACGAATAATCAATGCTATCTTTGGAATGATAATATTGCTACTTTTCGAACGTCGTCTTCGGCAATAAATAACTTTCTTGAAATTTGACTCAATCATTTTATGGTGTTCCTTTATTTTAAAATACTATGTTACTTAAGCAGAGTTATTATTTTTTAGCTGTTCTTTCGATTGGCATCATAAAAAAAGGGTGATTTTTTTTTCACATTTTAGTCGGTTCGATTCCCAGACGAAGCAAGTAATTTTTAGAAAATCTATGAATGCAGAATTACTAACTTTTAAAAATAACATAAAGTCTTCTTTGAGCAAAATTCACTATCTACGATATTTAAGGTACTTCCCCTTCATGTCCCATAAGTTTGGGACGCCCTGTATAAATAGGTCTTCAAAAATGATG
The DNA here is from genome assembly GCA_939531255.2 of Thera britannica. Lineage (NCBI taxonomy): Eukaryota > Metazoa > Arthropoda > Insecta > Lepidoptera > Geometridae > Thera > Thera britannica. The sequence continues at coordinate 24,271,183 of OW618036.2, forward strand.
TTGAGGTTTCTAATATTGTTTTTTCCTAAACTAAATAGTTTGCGTGAGAGACACTTCCAAAATGGTAAAATAATGGTCCCCCCCCTCTAACTTCTAAAATAAGAGAATGATAAAAACTAAAAAAAATATATGATGTAGATTACTAGGTTAACTTCCAACGATATTTGGTTTGAACTAGATCTAGTAAGTAGTTTTTTTATCCATACTAATATTATAAATGCGTTTGTAGCTCTGTCTGTCTGTCTGTCTTCCTGTCTGGCTTTCACGCCAAAACTACTAAACCTATTGAAATGAAATTTGGTACACAGATAGTTCAGGGTCTGAGGAAGGACATAGGCTACTTTTTATTGCGAAAAAAGGTTTACAAACCTTTTAAAACGTTATAAAGAGCATCACATTGATGTTTCTGTCTCACTCTGACACCAAAACACTCCGACGATCACCAATCACCAATTGCAATGAAATTTGGTACACAGATAGGTTAAATCATTAGAAAGGACATTTATGCAACTTAATATTGCAAAACACATATTGAAAACACAATTTTTCATGAGAATTACACTTTTTTGTACAATTGCGACGGCTTTCGATCGAGAAATTTCTGTTTGTTTACGTGACTCTGACTGACTGACTTTTTTTTTGTGCTGGCGGGGATGCAAAGTCTTTTCGCCAAGTCCTTATGACTGACTGATTGCCGACCAGTGTTGCCAGTGGCAGATAGTCATAAGCGTCGATGGATTGAAAAGATCGATATTTAAGCTGGGAACCTAATAGGCGGACGCGGCTGACAGCCGCGACTGATAGATATCTAGATAATGAATGTACACTGAAGTGTGCAAACTATCGGATGTAAGCCGCGGACGTAACCTTGAGCGTTCGGACGTCTGACAGAAATCTGGCAAGCCAGGTCCCGTTCGACTGTGCACACTATCAGTCGCGGCTGTAAGCCGCGTCCGAAAGCCGCGTCCGCTAATTTGTTCCCAGCTTTACAATGCGATACATCGAACCGACCCGATGCTTTCGATATACTCGATGTATTGATGCTTTTTCGGTTTTAAATAGAAAAATATCGAATCGATTGTAAGCAGTTAATTTCATAAAACCTCAACTTTGACCAGTTTAATTCTTTTTCTCTGTGGAAAGATCGTAACTCATGAATTGGAAAACGGTGAAATCTGACCATTATATTTCAGATAAACTATTTATTTACTTACGTAGCCCAGTAGGCAGACTAAATGAGAGCCCTATAATTTTTATTAATGATCTCAAGATTCAGCTCATGTGGATGTTTTTTTGTTCTAAGTAAATTACATTAAAGATTTTTCTCATGAAATCTCAATGAAAAATGTTGGAATGAGTCTTATTTTGCATGAAAGCTGAGTTGAAGTAGAATATCTGTTCTGTGACCTGTAAATTCTATTTATTGGTGTTTGTTGTTATAGCGGCAACAGAAATACCTACACATATCATAACCATCATTTCATTTCATAATCTGTCATTCGATACATCGAAAGAATAAAGAAGATAGATCGATGTATAGCTCGATTTATCGAACAGGAAAAAACATCGAAACATGTTTTTTAAAGTCGGCAGCTAAACTGTCACTGTCACGTGTCAATATGTCAACTGTGACCATTTTTTCGTAACTTTTTCTCAATCACTTTCTTAATTACATATTTGATTTTATTGTATTTGCAGAAGTAAGTGTCAGAGCATTATAGTAGATAAAAAGGTGTGAAAGTGTCTGTTGTACTCTGGTTAAAAAAATATTTCACCAGTCCAGTGTTTAACCTGGCGGAGTTTCATCTCATCCGTTCCGATTGGGTACCAAGCCTGACCAGTTCTGGTGTGGTCAGTCTGTTATCTGGGCCTGTATTCAAGTACATAATATACCTATCATTGATCCTGAAGTTCATATAAGCAACAGCGGTAAACTTTTGTTGAATCGAGTGTGTTGGTAAAACTGAGTGAGACCAAGTTTAAGTTTTAATTTATGAGCATAATCTAAATAAAAACTACTTGAATGTAAGTACGACCGAGTCTGACTTAAAATTTAGTTGTATTACTGTTCTTAGATTATCAACTAGAATAAAAACCAGCCAAACAAAGCCTCCGGACCCTTAGCAGTAAATTTTGTAAAATCTTGGCCGACACAGTTATTAAATAAATATAATTTTTTTTAAAGTTATTATTCTGTTTTTCCTTATCTTCTCTTCTACTTCCCCACAAATTAATGTATTACAAAGGGTGTAAAATAACAATAAGACTATTCTTGAAAGTTTGCATGGAAATATGTAAGGTTTATGTAAATGTTTTATTTAAGCTTGCGACAAGAAAAAAATGGGGGGGAAATATGCCTAACTGTGCTTACCCGGCGTCTGCCCGACCCTGACTGTGCCACATGCACTCGAATACAGATTTTTTTCGTTGGAAGTTATAAATGCTACCCAATCACTATTCCAGGCGGACGAAGTCGCGGGCACAGCTAGTACGTCATAAATCGTAAACTGCAGTTTACCTTTCGACGAACTACAAGAACTTATATATTATGTTACTTGTTGCTACGGAACCCTACATGGGCGAGCCGACTCGCACTTGGCCACTTTTTTCTAATTGGTTTACTAGACCACTTTCTAAGCTGTTGTATGGAAATCTGGATCTGGAAATAATAGATAAAAGACTATACCAGGTAATATACCACCCATTCGTACCAAGCGTTTCGGTTCAACTTTTATTATGCAAACACTCCTTGGAGGAGTGGAACTCACTGCCGTCGTCTTTTTTCCTAACCAATAAAATCTGGGCCTCTTTAAGACTAGAGTGAATAGGTGTCTTCTAGACTGTCCTACTACATCGTTGGCAACTTCGTCGTTTACCATCAGGTATGATCCTGGCCAATGGATAGTCTATTTATTGTAAAAAAGAGGATCCATAATCAATATTATGTTATTGGATCTTTCCCATATTAGTCGCTCCCGTATAGACAATTCGGAGCGTGCTCCAGCTACGTTTCGTAGGTTTCGACATGCGGAGCGTGTTTTCTGAACTAACCTCTCACATAATTTGAACCATTATTTATGCAATTTTTTAAATAAATAGGACTTTACCCCTCATTCGTTATTTATTTTGTTATTTTCATTTCATGTTTTTTTAGCATAACTTGCTAATGAAACAAACAGTATGTCCCGTGTGCTAACCATGACCTTAGTGATGTCAGTATTCTTTCTTCCAAACTACATTCAACTTGGCAAGTAGGTACAATTTCGTAAGGTTTTTTCAGAGTTATCAAGTTGTTACAGTTGCTTCAAATAGTAGAGATTTTAAACAGTTTTGTTTTTTTTAGTATGGGTAGTTCCATGTTAAATAATTTTATTGTACCGCACTCGTTGGCTAAACACTAAGGAAATAGTCAGAACGAGGACTTGAACATACACACTGTTTGGAAAAGCTACCAAACCGAGGGCTTTCATACACTCTACCGGAAAAGCAACGTAGCGAGGACCTTTGTGTTAAATTTAACACAAAAGACCTCGGTTCATACAGAAGACGAGAAATGAATGTATAGGCGGTGTGTGTGAGATGACGGTGGCGCCACCTGGTGGATACACATTGCCTGTGTAAGATTATGGATTTTCTTGATCAAACCGAGGTTTCTGTAACTTTTCCTTATTATGTATACAGAAAGGTTCAGAATTGCTTCAGCAATACGAATCTGCGGTCGAGTCAAACCGAGGACCATCGAAAAAGTCCTCGCTTTGAAAAGGTCCTCGGTTGTTCCTTGTGTATTCATACGCACGTCCTCGGATAGTACTTAAAACAAACACACACATACACACACACACAATTATACACATATAGAACACCTCCTCAATGTGGGTATGTGACCCCCTTGACAGCAGAGAGCACTGGTGGTCAAGTGGTAGCGGCTCCGTTTTTTGAACCGAAGGTCGTGGGTTCAAATCCAGTCGTGTATAAGTTTTTCACGATGTTTCACGCCGGTTTCCTCACGATGTTTTCCTTCACCGTATTGAGAGTACTGGCATAGTGCACATACATTTTTCGACAGAAAAACTCATTGGTACACAACTGGATTTGAACCCACGACCTTCGGATCGGAAGGCGGGGCCGCTACCACTAGACCACAAGTGCTCTCTAGCTGTATATCCTACTGTACTTGGTGCCAAAAGCTCTAAGGGGATCCAAGTCTTGAAGCTGTTTCTTTGCTTCCAGGTGCCTAGACATGCAGAAGTCTAAAACAAAATCCACATCAATGGGAGAAGAGGGCAAAGTCCTCAAAAAGACTAAAACAAAGTCCTGTTCAGCCTGCCCTTACTACAACCAGACAAACATCACAAAGTTAAAAGAAAGAATGTTGGTTGATATCCTTGATATGGAAGATCTGATCAAATGTGGTAAAGAGTTGAAGGCTTGTCCATACTATGCTTCAAGAATGGCTTTGGATGATGCAGAGGTGATTATTTTTATGGAATATTGCAGGGACCTGGAAGACGGACGATGACATAAGTTATAAGTTTTGACGCAATTCTGACATAAAACCCATAGGATTTCTGTCAAATTTTCGTCAAAACTTAAGATTGGGATCGGAATCGCGTTCAAGGGTAGACCAGCAGGTATTCAGTATTAATTATTGCCTTATTTATTGCATGTAATTTTAACAGAGTCAGATCTTTTATGTAGTTTTACCCTGTAAGGGTGTTGCAATATAGTAGAAGCGGACTGATATGATATAATCATGCAGATTGTAAACAGGTAATATATAAAATGATAGAAAAAGGTATTTATAATTTACGTTTTTTTTCAGGTGGTATTAATAAGCCACGCAGGCATAGTAAGCGCGGGCGCTCGATCCGGAGTGTCCCTAACACTGACCAACAATATCCTGATACTGGACGAAGCGCACGGTTTGACCGCGGCGTTGGAGAATGCACACTCCGCCCCCTTGTCGGGGAAACAGCTGGGCACAGTGAATACTTGTCTACAGTATTACGTGACCAAGTATCGAACGAGGTTAGTTATAATATAACTCGCGCCAAGCTTTTAAAATAAATAAATTATTCATTATTAGCTGCAAATACTCAGGAATAAGGTTCAACAAAAATAAAAATATTAGGCCCAGTCAATTTGTGTAAAGTCGGATTTTTAATTAGACGATACCGACTGACAGTTGCTAATGTCACTTTGTAAAATAATGTTGCTACATTTAAAGTAATAGTGCTGCGTTCAGTTCTCGTTCAATCAGAGGAATGAACAATGAGTGAATAGTTAATCATTTCAAACTATAAAATAATATTGAAATTTGTATAAAAAAATGTATAAAAGTGCTCCGATATAAGTTACGTGTAGTAGGTATGTAACTACAATCAGTTTTTTGACGGTTTATTACAAAGCGCGGCGTGGCGACTAGTGCCAACACCGATGAACGCCACCATTTTGTTTGTAATTTCAGCTTCTAACCTCTGGTCTGATAGCACGAATGTTTTTCTGCGCTCACGCTGTTTAGTTATTGTTTTTGTAAAGTTTTTCGTTACGTTGTGTTTGTGGTAATTGTTGTGTATTTTGTTGCTATATTGTTTCGCGCGAACGATATGGATCCTCAACCAAGCACGTCAAGTCAAGTTCGGCACACTAACTATACACTAGAAAAACGAGGCAATTTCATTCATTCAGGAGTTTTTTCAATCATTCACTTTGTAACAACACTATTTTTATTTCATCAAAAACTGACAACACAGCAAACGTCAGCTAGCTTCGTCTAATTAAAAATCCGAGTATAGCTAATAATGAATAACCCTGTATAATATATATTATAAATATTATAAACGCGAAAGTTTGTAAGTATGGATGGATGTTTGTTACTCTTTCACGTAAAAACTACTGAATGGATTTTATTGAAACTTTACAATAATATAGCTTATACATCAGACTAACACATAAGCTACAATTTCTAAAGATATTGTAACGGAGAACGGACGTAACTAACGGGAACGGGGCGAGCGATAGTACTAAATAAATTAATGAAATGGAAGGACGAGCTGGATTCTTATGAGCGGGACTGGTAACAAAAGTAATAGTAATAAATAATTGAAAATAAAAACACATTTATTGCCTCGCACTAAGATATAAATAAATATTGCGGACGATTCACACAGCACTATCTAGCCCCAAACTAAGCAGAGCTTGTACTATAGGAACCAGATTGCAGATATATTATAATACTTAAATAAATTTTCTTTGTAAATTTATACCTGGAATACAATATAACACCCAGACAGAGAACAAACATCTGAGTTCACCACACAATATTTGTTCTCGGTGGTGATCGAACCCACGCCCTCCAGCGCAGAAGTCAGAACTACCAACTGAGCTATGATGGCTGTTTTAAAGGAGGGTTGATGGCTGAGACGGATAATGCGACTTTTTTCAGGTTGAGCAGCAAAAGTCTTTTGGCGCTTAACCAAATGGTGTTTGTTGTTGGGAAGCTTTTAGGTGAGACAAGTTTACAAATATTTACCCTTTACTTACAAAAGATATTCAGTGTATGAGCAACTGTCATATTTTACCAACAGGTAATGAAATGACAAACAGTGACGTCTATCTTAAGCAATGGCTGACATATAAGTCAGAACTAAGTATATAAAAGTAGGCAACAAATATTGCACATCGGCTAATTTCGGCTTCATAGAGCGTAGTGTGCGTCAGAAAGAGATAGCGCTCTACGAAAGCGGAAAAGCCGATGTGCAATATTTATTGCCTACAACCGTAACTTGTAAGTAAGGACATTAGTTATTATCACTAAATTTATCAACATCTAAAAAATAATGTGAATTTTATAAAATTGTTATTTTGCATAATTTGAAAATATGTTTCTTCAACAGGAATGATCAAAACAAAATCTGACAAGAAGCTTAATGAAACAACCATACTTACTTTAGAAGACTTCGTGATAAAAGCTGAGATAGATCACATGAAGCTCAAACCACTAATAGATTTCTGTAAGAATACGCGCTTGGCTCCCAAACTACACGGCTTCTCAATGCGGTACAGTCAGCAACAGCTAGAGGAAGAGATGAGTACTGTCGCCAAGAAAAGCAACTTTCAATCGTTTCTGAGTAATATTTCGAAGAAGAAAGCAGATATTGTGGAGGTGAAGCCAGAAATTAAAGAAAATGTTCAAGTATGTAAATCTTCTTATTCTCGTAATTAAGAATTCAAGTTCATCCAAATCCTCACAAACTTTGGCAATTCTTCGAACAAAAATTGTTTGAATCAAATTTTAAACTAACAGAAGTATGATTTTTTTCATCCATTCTTCTTATCGTGTCTCTAGTTCTTTCGAATCAGTGTTGTAGTGAAAGGATTTTAAGTACGCCTCAAAAAGGCTCCTTTTGTGCACTCGACAGGACACAAATGCTTTCCAACTGAAACTGAAATTAACACTACGAAAATAAGTAAAAATCTTCTCATCCTTTCAAAACAAGATAAATTAGAATAGATTAGAAATAGTTTTAATTAGTCAATTTGTTCTCACTAGCTGCCCACAGAAACGTCGGCTGGTAGCGGTCTGTACGCGATCCTGGCGTTCCTAGAACGCTTGTGCGACCGCGGCGAGAACGGACGCGTTCTGGCACACAGCGGCGAGAACGCACACTTGAAGTATATCTTGCTTAACCCGAACGAACACTTTGCTAGTGTCGTGGAACAGTGCCGGTCGGTGAGTTAACACTTGTTTTAAACTAGCTTGCCCTACTACTACTTAGCTTAGAATATAGCTCTTATATTTTGTTTCTTGTCGCAAACTTATAAAACATTCACATATCCCTTACATATTTCCATACAAACTGTTTATCATTCATTGTTAGTTTACACCCTTGAGGGTAAAACTTTTACAAACATTAATGTCATGTTTACCTTTAGTCGGATTTTTAATTAGACGATACCGACTGACAGTTGCTAATGTCACTTTGTAAAATAATGTTGCCCTATTTAAAGTAATAGTGCTGCGTTCAGTTCTCGTTCAATCAGATGAATGAACAATGAGTGAATAGTTAATCATTTCAAACTATAAAATAATATTGAAATTTGTATAAAAAAATGTATAAAAGTGCTCTGATATAAGTTACTTGTAGTATGTAACTACAATCAGTTTTTTGACGGTTTATTATTAAGCGCGGCGTGGCGACTAGTGATGATGCCACGCGCGTCGGTCATCAGTTTGTTTGTAATTCGGCTTCTAACCTCTGGTCTGATAGCACGAATGTTTTTCTGCGCTCACGCTGTTTAGTTATTGTTTTTGTAAAGTTTTTCGTTACGTTGTGTTTGTGTTAAATGTTATGTATTTTGTTGCTATATTGTTTCGCGCGAACGATATGGATCCTCAACCAAGCACGTCAAGTCAAGTTCGGCACACTAACTATTCACTAGAAAAACGAGGCAATTTCATTCATTCAGGAGTTTTTTCAATCATTCACTTTGTCACAACACTATTTTTATTTCATCAAAAACTGAGAACACAGTAAACGTCAGCTAGCTTCGTCTAATTAAAAATCCGAGTATATATCGAATCAACAGCCTAAAAAATAAGTTTTAAGCTTCTAGCTCTAAAAATGACGATACTTTCATGCAACTTTTCAACTCCTTACAACCCTTATTTCGCATTAAAAAGTACCATAATGTCCTTTCTCAAACTCTACACTATCTGTGTGCCAAATTTGATTTGAATCGGTTTAGTTGTTTTGACGTGAAAGCGCGATAGAGAGAGAGAGAGTTACTTTCGCATTTATAATAATAGTAAGCGATAATCGTTTAATTCCAGGTAATAGTAGCCGGCGGTACGATGGAGCCTATAAGCGAGTTCAAGGCCCTCCTAACTGGTGACCCCGACAGCAGTGACGTGAATGTGGTGCGATGCGATCACGTGGTCCCACCTGATAATGTGCTGGGAATATGCCTGTCGAGAGGACCGTCCAACGTAGCTTTGAACTTCTCCTATGAAAATCGGATGTCTAATGAGTTGGTAGGTTAATTAATAAAAACAGGCAAAATGTTGAACGTTCTGTTTACAGTAGTTGCTTTGTAATCTCTCTCGACTTTGTTCCAAGTATTCACACATAATAAATAAAAAATATGGGTTAGTGATATTTAATGTAGACCATATAAAATGAATTGCAGTTCGTTAGTCTCGCTTAAACTCGAGAACGGCTGAACCGATTTGGCTGATTTTGGTCTTGAATGATTTGTGGAGGGTCCAGAGAAGGTTTAAAAGGTGAATAAGTATGTTTTTTTTTCAACGGGAACGGTAACGGGGCGAGTGAAGCCGCGGGTGGCCGCTAGTATTTCATAAATGTTTTACTGATTACAAAACTGGCATCAATGAAGTAGGTTTTTTTATTGTGATGTTTTTTGTTCCGAGCCACCAAGACGGGCGGGAGCTTGGCGCTCAACGGTATTCCAAGTTCTAAATTAAGGCGCTTGAGAGGTTAAACCGGAGGCTTCCAACCTTTGTTTTTTCATAGACCACCTACAATTTTTTTTTCTGGTTCCGTTGGACCCACTAACGCGACATTTTTACTAGATTCCCAGTTGACAAAATTATGGAGATAAGATCTAACTATGGATATTTGCGTTGCGGCTGAGTTCCTACCACGAATTAACAGTTTTCGAAAAAAGATTTTACACGTAACAGTCGCAAAACTGCTGAAAATAAATACATAGATAGATAACTCTTTATTGTTCACCACACAGAAACATAATACACGATTCATGAAGATTTTTGGCAAAACAATGCGCGACCTTATCGCTTTAAGCGATCTCTTCCAGGCAACCTTTGTAAAACGAAAGAAAACAAAACATCAATTGACGGAAAAATAGAAAATATTATCTGCCTACATTGATAGGGGAAGTCAAGCCAACATTTTAGTTATTCACTCGACACTCGACTATCGACACCAGATACATTTTCGTGGACCCCAGAACTCCCGAATTGTGTACCCTTTCTTTTTGTCACGCCATCTAAGACCCCCCTTGAGTCTACCGTGGACCCCTGGGGGTCCACCTGGACCACGGTTGGGAATCAATGGGTTAAACTGCGATTTGTCTTCCAGCTAAATGAAATCGGGCGTATCCTCCGAAATGTGTGCAGCATAGTCCCGGGGGGAGTGGTTTGTTTCCTCCCCTCGTACGCGTACGAACAAACGGCGTATCAACACATGCGGGATAACAACCTTATCGACGCCATCTCTAAGAAGAAAGCCGTCTTCCGTGAACCTAAATCTGCAGCTGATGTTGACCAAGTAAGCAGAACTTAAAACTGACTGGTCTCTCAGCTCACTTTAGTATAACTTTGAAGCGTAGCTTGTGCTGTCTTTGAAACTTTTGCTTTTTAACCGACTTCCAATCAAAAAGAAGGAGGTTCTCAATTCGGTTGTATGTATTTTTTTTTTTTTTTTTTTTAAATGTTTGTTACCGCATAACTTCGTCATTTGTGAGCCGATTTGAAAAATTATTTTTTTATCTGAAAGGTACTGCTTCCAGATTGGTCCCATTTTAATTTTATTAAAATTGGTTGTTGCCATTTTTTTTAAATAATTTCTTTAATGTTTGTAACTGCATGCCTCCGTCATTTATGAACCGATTTAGAAAATTATTTTTTTTAGTTGGTTATTCTTACGTCCAGATTGTCCCAAACAAATTTGATTAAAATCGGTTTAGCCGTTTGACAATGAAGTCGGTTTCTCAAGTTTTTTAAACTTATAATTATGTATTATTGCATTGCGTACGTCTGACTAAGTGAAGTGGCACCACACTGGAACTTCACTGCTATTATTTTAGACTATTTTTGATTTGTAAAAGGATCATATAAAAAAACGGTAGGAACCGAGCCGTAGTTTGTTGCCTGTTATTCTAGGCTTGGTCGCGTGGAACTGGCACCTAGACTCACCTAGCTTTAAGACGTTTCAAAGTGATTCTTGTAATTCAACTGAATAAAGACTATTTTGATTTCATTTGAGTTGGTCAGCTCTGCCAGAACACTGAACAGAAGTACTGGAAGGAGAGCACTGGTGGCCTAGTGGTAGCGCCACTTCCGATCCTAAGGTTGTGGGTTCAAATCCGGTCATGTACCAATTTGTATTTCTGACAAAATTGTATGTGCACTATGCCAGGACTCTAAAACGGTGAAGGAAAACATCGCGAGGAAACTGGGCATGTCGTAGAACCTTAAAAGTTCGAAAACATGAGGCGCACTTAAAATCCTTTCACCACACTGGCTTCGAAAGAACTAGTGACACGATAAGAAGAAGAACTGGAGGGCGTGGGTTCGATCCCCACCGAGAAGGAATATTATTTGTGTGGTGAATGTTTGTTCTCTGTCTGGGTCTTAAATATTGTAAACTGCTTGGCATAAGTAATAAATAAATATAAATATTGTGAACAATCCACATATCAAGCTCCAATTTAAGCAGAGCTTGTACTATGGGAACCAGGTAGCGGATACAATACTTGAATACATTTTTTTTAGTTGATATAATACTTCTATAATTTTTTTTCGTAAATAAATTAATGTAAAATACAATATGTACCTATATCTGCGAAATGTAGCTGGCAAGCACACGAAGAACCGAAGACTGGGCTCAGTGGCGCGTCTTGGGAGAGACCTACGTCCAGCAGTGGACTAATATAGGTTGATGATGATGATGATGACAATATAACACCCATGTAGAGAAAAAACATCTGTGTTCACCACACGAATATTGTTCTCGATGGAGATCGAACCCACGACCTACGGCGCAGAAGGTAGAGCTCCTACCAACTGAGTTAAGAGGCCAGTCAAGTCATAAGTGGCCAATGTGTAAATTTTTAAGAATACAAAGTAATATCACGGCTGAAATTAAAATAAAGTAAAATAAATAAATATTGTGGACAATCCACACAACACTATCTAGCCCCAAACTAAGCAGAGCTTGTACTATGGGAACCAGGTAGCGGATACAATACTTGAATACATTTTTTTTTGTAAATACATATCTACTTAGAATACAATATGACACCCAGACAGAGAACAAACATCTGCGTTCACCACACAAATATTTGTTCTCGGTGGGGATCGAACCCACGCACGACCGGGCGACCTACGGCTCAGAAGGCAGAGCTACCACCAACTGAGCTAAGAGGCCAGTCAAATTGCTTCATCTTTCAGGTTTTAAACCAATTCGCGCAAGCAGTGAGAAACAAAGATGGCGCTAAAAATGGTGCCTTACTACTAAGCGTTGTCGGTGGGAAGTTGAGTGAAGGATTAAACTTCAGGTAACTAAGCTTTTTTAGATAGATAGATTAACTCGTTATTGTACACAAGGAAATAAATACAGAAACTATTACAAAAATAATTCGTACAATGGGCGGCCTTATCGCTAAGAGCGATCTCTTCCAGACAACCTTTGGATGGAAAGGATAGATACAAATCGGATAGACGGCGCGGTGCGGTAACTCCAATGAACTCCAGTCTGCCCGTGACCACGGCTGTTGCAACACAGTCGAAACGTCGGGAAATAATAAAAGCCCCGAACAAATGAAAGATCTAGAAAAGGATAGGACATTCGAACGTAAATTAAAGGACTTATTGATAAAAAAATGCTATTATAATTTAAATGACTTTTTCAATGATACACTACCTGCGTTATAATAATAATTTAATTGACTTCACTTAATTTATCTATTTTTTCAGAATTCGGCCCGCTTCCACTCCAAATATTGCTATGCCCTGAACATTAGGGCCTATTATGTATTCACCATTTTTAACTTTAAGACCTCACCATGTAACATAATAATTGCAATAAATAATATTATGAGTAGAGTAAGGTAACCTCACTAAATGCCATGAAATCCTTTCGATGTTTAAATTTATTGACTGTCCCTAGTTTATATATTTTAGTGCTACTTCTGGACATCATAAAAAATCCTTACAAATATGAAAATGAGGAACAGAGAGCAGTTAGATTAAATACTAGACGTAAATACCTTGAGTCATCTCTACGGCCTAGGTTAATGTAGCAAAGCATTGTTCTCGCTATAAAGGCTGTGAGATTTTTCAACTCGCTGCCCTCTGACATGAAAGTCATGGACAGTCCCCGTAATGGCCTGCGCACACCTAGTGAAACGCTGTCAAATATCGCTGGCAAATCTCAAATCTGACAGCAATATTTGACAGCGTTTCACTGATCGCTACCGCCAGCGAACTAGGTGTGTTCGAGCCTTAAATTTAAATCGAAACTTGTTTCACTTTTCTTGAAAGGGTGCTCCTATTCGATAGATGAGTTTTTGACTTACAACTCACATTCGTTTCTAATATTTGACATGCCATTATTTAATATTGTTACTCTTATTTAATTTTTACTGACACATTTTATTTAATATTTCTTTTCTGTGTTAGTTTAAGTTTGTATATTTCAAATACGATTAATTAATTGTGACTGAATAAATAAATGAAATGAATCCTTTTTTCAGTGACGAGCTAGGCCGCTGCGTGCTAGTTATCGGAATGCCGTACCCGAATGTCAAATCTCCCGAGTTGCAGGAGAAGATGAGTTATTTGAACAGAACGGGCGGCGGGGGAAGCGTTTACTATGAGAACCTTTGCATGAAGGCTGTCAACCAATGTATAGGTCAGTCTTCTTAAGAGGCCGGCGGAGGGCGAATTTTCATACAAACGTAATACCAAAATTATTACTAGTTTAAGCAGATTTTCACTATATTATTGTAATAATTGTGTTTGTTTAGTATTTATCTAGGTTCCTGAACAGTTTTAATTTTAAATTACTTACCTCAAATGAAATAAACACCAACCGCATTTTACACATTTTTTTCATTGCAAAATGTGATTGGCGTTAATTTCATTTGAGGTAAGTAATTCTATATAGGTATTTACAAAAAAAAAATAAGTATAAGTATTATATCAGCTATCTGGTTCCCTAGTACAAGCTCTGTTTAATTTAGGGCTAGATAGTGTTGTGACACGAACCGGAAGACGAAGCGTAGGGCGCCCACTCACCAGATGGACCGACGACATTGTTAAGATCGCGGGAAGTCGATGGATGGAAAGGGCTCAGAATCGTTCTTCCTGGAAATGTGTAGGTGAGGCCTATGTCCAGCAGTGGATTACTTCAGGCTGATAATGATGATGATGATGAGTGTTGTGTGGATCATCTAATATATTTATTTATGTTGAGGTGATTTGTTTCAGGAAGAGCAGTGAGGCATGCGAATGATTACGCATGTGTGATACTTGTGGACGAGCGGTATTCACGACCGCTGACTACCTCGGCGCTACCTTCTTTTGTACAGGTGAAGTGAATGACACCAAGTAAAATTAGCTTTATACAAAGTGCAATACAAGACTGGCTTCTCAGTTTCTACGCCGGTCGTGGGTTTGATCCCAGCCGAGAACTAATATTTGTGTGGTGAACAGATGTTGGAAGTTATATTGTATTCTAAGGCCCGTATTTTTTGTAAATACAAACTAAGGCCCGTATTCACAAACTGTTCTTCTTCTGTCGTATCGATATTACAATAATTAAAGCCACTTTGATCTTAAAATCCATTCGAATTCAAAATAGCGCCAGTTTACTAATAACGACAAAGAACACCCACCAAACAGTATTTTATTCTAATGCTAAACTCCTTGCCGAAAATGTTGACCAATCAAATGTCGGTGAGTTATTTGGACAAGGAGTGTGGAGTATTTTTGCGCAAGAAGGTTGAATAGCATTGAGATGGAGGTCGATTATATTGGTGCGTTCTAAATTCAAATATCGGCTCTTATTCAGAAACAGTTTTATTTCAGCAGCCAAAAAAGAAGTGAAGTGTTTAGTTAGTCAAGGTGATATCAGACGATTCATTTTTTGTTCATTTTTGCCTTTCATTCGGCACTTTTCACGCGAAATGAAACGTGTGAACACCGAATGAAATATTAGTGAACATGGCATGAAAGAAAAATTAACCATTCACTCGAGTGAACATTCATCCGAGTGAACCGTCTGATATCACCTTCACGGTGAATAAAATGAAAATTTTAGAGGGGGAATGGTTTAAATAATCTTTTCTTATATTGTTTCAGAAATCAGTGATGACAAACTGTAACTTTGGACCATCGATTGGCAGCATAGCGAAATTTTTTGGAAGGCACAAAAACAAGAAATAATGTGTTTTATACTTATTTATTACTGTGATATTACTAATTAGACATTTCGAATGTGTTCTAGCGCAATAAGTTCATCCCATTTTACAATTAAAGTTTGATAAATATTTACGATTTTACCTTTAACCCTAGATCCAGTTATCAATGTTAACCAAACTATTGAGACCTTGCTACTATAGCATAGAGTTTACTAGTTGGGTAAAGGTAGAGATACGCAACTGATACAGAGTATCAGAAAACCTCGTATGCTAATCTGCATCTATCTAATACGTAACGTAATGTATGGAGATATTTGCTTCTAGCATGAATTTATTCTTTCAAGAGTTTGAGGTTGATTCTTCAGACATAATTTATCATTTCGATACAACTAAAATACCTCTCAGAAAGAGGGTGAACCGTCCATGGTTACTGTAATACCAAAAAAATCCGTGTGTTGCGTTGGGGGGGATTTTGGGTAAGATTTGGAGAGAATGTGAAACCGCAATCTGGCATCACTGATTTAAAACAAATAAAAAAATCCGCCATCGACTCGGGAAGCAATAATGTACGACCCGCACAGCAGGATAACGTACAGCAGGTTAAAGTACACACCGTTCGTTATTACGATGCCAGGGTTTGGATTAACGGGGCGTACCATAAAAGGTCACGAAATAACATGCTGTATATGCCGTTATTACGATAACAGTTAAGCGCCGTGCACACTGTAGCAATTCAATAATTGATTTTTGCTATTTTTTTCTGGCTTTATAGGGCGGATCCGACTTGGATAGGTCAGGTTATGTTAGAACATAAATAACGCACAAGGCGAGCGAGCAAAGCGAGCGTGCCGCTGCAGTGGCCGCCGCAGTGCCAGATAATGTTTTTTTACCTTTAAACCTCTTTAGAAGAAGTATCCATTGCCTGCAAAAAATAAGAAATAATTGAATCGCTTCAGTGTGCATGGGCCTTATTGGCATCCAATTAATATGCTGTACAATAACATCACGTGACAATTTTGTCCTAGTTTCAGTTAGTGTACGGCAGGTTAAAACGAATGCTAAAAACAAAAAAGGTTTCTTTTTAACTGGGTGTACAATAACATGCTGTACAATAACTGGACGTACATTAACCGGACCCATCAATTCCACCCACTGAGAGGCGATAATGTACATCATGTTATTGTACACACTGTTATTACGATGCCAGTCAAGACACATGCACACTGGAGCAATTCAAACATGATCATTTACTTTTTTGTTCTGGCACTGGATACTTATACCTTGTCCTTGATACTTTATAGGGCAGATCCGACTTGGATAGCTTAGGTTATGTTAGAACATAAAAATTACGCACAAGGCGAGCGAGCAGAGCGAGCGTGCCGCGGCAGTGGCTGCCGCAGTGGCTGCCGCAGTGCCAGAGAATGTTTTTTTCCCAATAACCTCAAAGGGTCTGCCTGTTTTGTACAATTATTCATCGCTAGGTAAAAATAATAATAATCGAAATATTAATCTGCGACAGTGTACATAGGCCATTACAATTTTCCAGTGGAAAAAAAGTGGCATCGTTTTAACAGTGCGTACATTAACTGGCCGTACATTAACCGGACTCCACCCACTCGCTCGCGTCATGGACCTACAAGACTCGCGTGCTATTTGTTTTGTTTGTATTATTGTGAATTTCGGTGTTTTTGTTTTTTGGTAAGTATTTTGTGTTGTTTGGTTTGTTATCGACGCAACAATAACTCAGATAGCTATTTATGATATAGTTTTGTGCAGACAGTGATTTAATTCGTTCAAATTGACCAGCATTGTTTGTATTAGATTTGGTAAGTCTTTAATTGCACGTTAAATTTTAATGTATTTACGGTCTGTTAAATGCTAAAATCAAACATAAATATTGATAAAAAATCCTTAAAAAAAAGTATGTGCTAATAACTTTCCAATATACCAAAAATTTACGAATTTTTTTTGTTTACTCTTGTTTGTTTACAATGTTCATGTTGGATGTTCATCGAGTCGGCCGTCATGCATGTTGGCGGCGTGGGATAAAAATCAAGTTACAAAAGCCCAAGTTAGCCACTTAGATTAGATCGTGAAAAATTTTAAGTAGGTATATATTTGTATATTTATGTATTTATTTATATTTTCTTATTTTATTTATATTGTTTTTTTTATTTAATAGGTATTTATAATTATTTTTAATATGTATGTAGTTTATACCCTTCACAATGTTTGAATACAAACTCAAAACTAGGGTAACCAGCAGTTGGCCATGGTTAAACAAAAAAAAAACAGATTCGATTAAGTATGCATCAACACATACAGAAACCCATGTTAGATAAAGCTAAACCAGTTAGCAAAGAGATTTGAATATACACAAAGGTTTAAAAAAACCCACAATATCCACTCCAACGAAATCCCGGGGAAAAATTGGCTACCACAGCTCATTATCAAATTTGAACACACTTATGTTCTTAGTACCTACAAACTCAAGACTACAGTTACCAATTCGGCATAATTGAAAAATGGAGATCATGTGTGGTAAAAAAATAGCCAACTGCCACAAGATACTGTATAAACAAACCCAAACTATCTAAATACATAAATATTAAAATAAATATTATAGACAGCCCTCACAACACTATCTAGTCCCAAACTAAGCAGAGCTTGGACTATGGGAACCAGATAGCTGATATAATACTTATATTTTTTTTTGTAAATACATACTTAGAATACTATATAACACCCAGACAGAGAACAAACATCTGTGTTCACCACACAAATATTTGTTCACGGTGGGGATCGAACCCACGACCTACGGCTCAGAAGGCAGAGCTACTACCAGCTGAGCTGAGAGGCCAGTCAATACATGGATGAAGTCACGGGTAACAGCAGTAGTATATTTTATATTTCTTATTTCAGTCAACCTAATCCAGATCATAGGGATGTCACCAAAAAAAAAATGTAGCGCCCGTTTGGCAGAGAAGAGGGTGCCTTTTGGCAAGAATAAGCAGATGCAGACGGCTCGGTACTTAATGCCTGATGCCCCACAAAGAAAACGTAAAAGGTTTGAATGTTTTTTTTTGTAGTTTCATTAAAACTGTTTTGCTTGCTGCAAATTTATCTTTACATTATGTTTATTTCTTTTAGAAAAACACCATCACCAACACGGGTTCCCTGTCCGCTGCTTCCTGGGGCACCGGAAACACCACCACCCAGAATAGTACAGGCCTGGGAACTACCTGGTAAGAAGCCAATTGATTAATTTTGTATCATGTGTATCTAAGTAACTTTTTTATCAATATTCTTTTTTCTCATGCTCATTAGTTCCCGTACAACAACCTGAAGCATCAAACAGCCCATCGGGATGTGTCTGTACTGATGATGATTTTAATGGTATGTTAAAATTCTGTTTACACTTTCATTAGTTTGAATCACATTTTGCTATTGTATTTTGCTATGACCATTTTATTTTACAGAGTCTACCGAGTCCAGCCTGAAAAAATGTAGGGGCGGTCATCCCCATATTTTGTCGCAGACGGACGGCATAACATGCGCTAATAATCCAGATTTAGATCTAGATCTCGAAATTCTTAAGGTGCAGATAGAGTATGTGGGCTTTACACCCCGTAAGTACATAAAAAAATATACATAATATCATCATCCTCATTGTCATATTATATTCTTCCACTGCTGAACATAGGCCAATTCCATGTGACGCCACGAATAGCGGTCCTGAGCCACCTCCACTTGTTCGTTCTTCATTTTTTAAGATTATTTTATTTATTTATTTATTTTAAAGATTAAAATAAATTAAACCCTCAATTAATTTTCAGCATCCAGTATTCAGGGTTCTCCTCGTATGGAACGCTCTACACCCTCGCCCATAATTTTTGACCATAACGACGGATCTGGTAAGCATTATATTTTTTTGATCGAAAATTTCTGAGGATTAAAATTTGGGACGTTTGTATCGCAACATCAGAGCTAAAACCAATAAGATTGTAATCAACATACAGTATCTACTGATCAACATAATAATTTGTGGTGTTTTATTTTAGATGATGAGATCGTCGGGATGTCGCGTACTGTTGACCCCGGGAGTGACATGGAAAACCTGAGTCAGGAGCCAGATGAACTTGATGCCACGCCTACAGACCACAGCCGGAGCTGGGCGGAAACTGTGCCCCTCCCAGAAAATGAGCTTCGTTTCCTCGATGAGATCGACACTAGGGATGATTTGGCGCTAAGGGAGGTAGCAACCGGCCCAGATATGCTCAACTTCCAATGGTCTAATGACCCTGAGAAATTTGTAGGCCAGCAAGAAGTATTTACAGGAGAAGCTGGCCCTACCTTTAGCGTAGACGGGCTTTCTCCGTTGGAAGTTTTTGAGCGTATCTGGGACCATGACATAATGCAGTTGATATTGAGGGAGTCCAACAGGTATGGGCGTCAAATATGCGCTAAGCGCAATGAAGGATGGTCCGATCTGGACGTCAATGACATCTGGCTGTTTTATGCACTTCTTATGCTCCAGAGCATACTAGTACTCCCTGTGGAAAAGGAGTATTGGTACCCATGCCTGCCATCACTTAAAGTTGGAAATTTCAGTCAAATCATGTCTTTCAAAAAATTTGTAAGAATCAAGAAATGCTTACATTTTATCGACAATAACATCGTGACGGAGACAGCAATGGAGGACCGTAAACTAAAAAAGATCTGGCCCATTGTAGCTCACCTTAACAACAAATTCGGCAGTTTATACCAACCCGAGCAGTACATCGCCATTGACGAGTCCCTTCTTCTTTGGAAGGGACGTCTATCTTTCGCCCAAATGATCGCCACCAAAGCTGCTCGAGTTGGTATAAAAAGCTACGAGTTGTGTGAGTCACGGACTGGTTACCTATGGAAAATGCTTATATACACAGGTAAAGGTACTATGCCTCAAGCAGTCTGTGACGCTGCCAACAACGACGAGCCGCAAGGGGCTACGTCAAAGATAGTTTATGAGCTAGTACGGCCTTTGCTTGGCAAAGGCCATACTTTAGTTATGGACAACTTCTACAACTCCCCGTTGCTGTCGAGGTCCCTGAAACGAAAAAAAACAGATACAATGGGCACACTCCGCCTAAAAAGAGAATTTGTCCCAGATGCATTACGTAACCTGAACAAAACGAACATGAGGGTGGGTGAGGTTATGTTCAGTCAAACTGAGGACCTAACCATTTCCGTGTGGAACGATACGAATGTGGTGTCCCTAATATCAACATTTCACAGATCAGTAGTCGGCGGAAAAGAGAAGCATGGCACATACAAATATAAGCCTCAGGTTGTGCTTGATTATAATATGACCATGGGGGGCGTCGACAAGAAAGACCAAATGCTGCAAGCGTTCCCCGTGGAAAGATTGCGCAACCTGGCGTGGTATAAAAAACTTTTCCGCCGGCTATTGAATGTTTCAATTTACAACGCATTTGTGATGCATAACCACAAAAAATCTGGAAACCAGAGACAGTTTAGGGTTGCTTTGGCGCAGGAGATCCTTAACAAAGCCGGAAAAGGCCCAATCCCTGATCCCCGCACGGTGATGCCTCGTACCGGCGGCAGCGGCCACTTCCCAGAGAAGATTGATAAAAGAGGTCGCTGCAAAATTTGTAGCAGGAAGAATGTGGATAAACGCTCCTCATTCAAATGTGACACATGCGATGTATATCTATGCGTGAAGGGATGTTTTAGGGAGTATCATAATGTTACGGAAGTGGGGGCAGGGATTGGAAAGAAACGAAGGTATTACCGAAAGTAGCGGTTTATTCATACGTAACACTGAAAACCGAACGCGTAGCACTGTTCGACACTGTCTCCGCGAACTATCCGTAACACTGTCCAACGTTGTGCTCCGAACACTAACAGTTCACTGGGAACACTTCACCACTTTTTCACTTCACTTCTCTATTCACTGTTCACTTCACTATTCACTTTCACTGTTCACTTTATTTCCACTTTTTCTTCTTGTTCCTCTATTCAGATCACTTGCCACTGAACTGCCCGTAGACGCGCCTACAGCTCCTTAGGCCTAAAACATACACAAGCGACGTAAGGCAGCAGGCGTGGAACAGGCGTGGCGCAGGCGTGCGCCGCCGCCGCTTCAAAACGATTTCATACAAAATGTATGCAGGCGACGTTTTTGAAAATTATTTTTTTGTTACAATGGGTACACTCCCGAGGTGGTCCCATCGTCACCAAGTCAGGATCTGATGAGGGGATCCCATGGAAATCGAGGGAAACCCTCAAATTTTTAGTGTGTTTTTGGAACTATCGGGCTGAAATTTTGCGCACTTATAGATTCTTGGTGACAATGAAATATTATGGTATCAGCGAGCTGATCTGATGATGGAGTCAAGGGCTGTTCAACAGAACTCCTCAGTAAATAAGCCGATTGAGTTGAAACTCGGCATATCTGTCAAGTTCCGACTACAATGTAATAATATGTTGTCAGCAAGCTGATCTGATGATGGAGTCAAGAGCTGCTCAATAGAACTCCTCAATTAATAGTCTGATTGAGTTGAAACTCGGAACTCAGCATATCTGTGAGGTTTCAACTACAATGTAATAATATGGTAACAGCGAGCTGATCTGATGATGGAGTTAGAACCTGTTCCATGGAACTTTTTAGTGTTATGGGTACCTATCAAATAAAAGGGCTTGATGAGCGAAACACCAATGAGTCAAGTAACGTCTTTCTAAATTAAAAAAAAAAACAGAAATAAGTAAGTAGGAAGGTACATACCTACTTAAAAAAAACACAACACTAAAAATGGAAAAATAAAAAATTTTCAAAAAAAAAATATAACCATTTTCAAAAAATACTTGCACTAAAAAGCGAAAAATAAGAATAGTAAACAGATTTAGTTTGAAGTCGGTGTTAAGTAAAACAATGACTATATTTTATGCATGCCGATTTCAACATTAATTATATAAAATATGGTCATTGTTTCACTTAACACCGACTTCAAACTAAATCTGTTTACTATTCTTATTTTTCGCTTTTTAGTGCAAGTATTTTTTGAAGTCCGTTATATTTTTTTTTTTTGAAAATTTTTTATTTAAGTACCTGTAATACTATAAGTAGGTACATACTTCTTTTCCGGTCATTCCGGCCAGTCGCCATTTGACCGGATAAAGTAGCCGGGTCGTCGTCTGTGTAAATGCGCCTTTCTTCCAACATTTTGAAAGTGGTTTACTTGAAATGCTTAGAACTTTTTTCATTTACAACTGACATTACTTCGTGTGGTATCATTGGAAAGGTGGTTTTATGTAGATTAATTGATACTAAATATAAATTTTTTCAAACATATTTTTCAGAACAAAATAATCTTGGGAACCGTAAACTGCTAAGAATATCTAAAGTGCCTTGGCGGCACTTACCCATATTTTGATGTATCCGTTTGGTTTATTACTATCACAAACGATACCCTTGCTCCTTATACAAAATAAGCTGGAAATAAGCTTTCAGAAAATACTAATATTTTAACTATGCATGTAGGAATTGTCTAGAAATTAAATAATATGCGCTTGCGGGAAAAAACCGCGATTCAAACAAATATTGTTTTTTTTTAAAGTGGGTAAATAAATATTTTTAGTTCTAGGGACTGTTTGTTTTATATATTTTCTGCTGCAGATTGAATATACTAATACTTATAAACATACAAAACCTATTTTAGATTTTATCCCTCCATTTTTTTATTAAACGTAATTGTATAGTACCTACCTACTTCGAATTCTGCTTTTTAGGGTTCCGTAGCCAAATGGCAAAAACGGAACCCTTATAGATTCGTCATGTCTGTCTGTCTGTCTGTCCGTCCGTCCGTATGTCACAGCAATTTTTCTCCGAAACCGTAAGAGCTAGACTGATGAAACTTTGCAAGTAGATGTATTCTGTAAACCGCATTAAGATTATAACACAAAAATAGAAAAAAAGCTATAAGTTTTGGGGGTACTTAAAACTGAAACTCAAAAAAAAAATTTTCATCGAACCCATACGTGTGGGGTATCTATGAATAGGTCTTTAAAAATGATGTTGAGGTTTCTAATATCGTTTTTTTCTAAACTTAATAGTTTGCGCGAGAGAGACTTCCAAAGTGGAAAAAAGTTGGTCCCCCCCCTCTAACTTCTAAACTAAGAGAAAGATAAAACTAAAAAAAATATACCTATGTTGTACATTACTATGCAAACTTTCAACGATATTTGGTTTGAACGAGATCTAGTCAGCAGTTTTTTTTAATACGTCATAAATCGTAAACTGCAATTTACCTTTCGACGAACTACAATAACCTTTATATTATGTTACTTGATGCTGCTTTTTTTCTAAGTTGATGATTCTGAACTGTATAGTACTACCACAGATAAGATAATACTATACTAGTAATAATTAATTAATAATAGTAGTATTATTAATACCTACTAGTAATAGTAATTAATAGCAGACTTTCTCATCTTTTAGTGTTCGTGGGGTTTTTTACAATTTAACATACAGTCATTCATGACCAATTTTACTTCTTTTCTGAACTCAAACAAATATTAATTTTCTGGCTGGAACCTTTACCGTCATCTATTGATAATTTATAGGAATTCATCTTCTTCTCAAGGTGGTGGGACCCCATGGTACTACTAAGCCAGCAAACTGAAACAAATGCTAAATGCCATTTAAAGCGCTTCCGCAGCCCGAATACGAGAAAGGTAGAACAACAAGGTTCGAATTCCAAGAAATACACAATCATCTGGCGTTTCAAGTGGGCCCCGCGCGACGCCGCCCGACGCACGGGGCGTCTTGCCGCCAAAACAAAATGCTAGTGGATTTACTATTACAAACTTACACCTTCTTTCTCTTTTACTCGTAGCTACGTTCCGTGGGATAGACAAAGATAAGATCACTGGTGTAATACACAGCTAAGTAAGAGCGGCAACGTCTTATGGCTACTTCCATTGATCCCTCTTCCCTGAATGCTAGCGTCGGCGAAGTGAGATTTGAGGTCACGTGACGTCGTTTTCCGAGCGGATAGACAAGACCACACATCACACATCCAATCCAACTAGGTATATGAGATTTGAGTCTAGACTCCGCTGCGTCACAGATAAGATAATACTATGCTTAATGATGATTGAGAGGGCCGTTCTGGAATAAGCACAGTACCCAAGCAACGATTCGATGCTCAAGTAGAGATCACCTGAACTCTACTCAGGCGGTGCTTGAGCACTGTTTCGGAATACGGCCATAAGTATATTGTTTCAGAAATAATTTATGACAAACTGTAACTTTGGACTTTTGGACCAATGATTGGCAGCATGTTTTTCGGAAGGCATAAAAACAAGGGATAATGTGTTTTATACTTATTTATTATTGTAATATTACTAACTATACATTTTGAATGTTTTCTGGCTCAGTAAGTACAACCGTTTTTTTTTAAGTACCTCCAACTAGGTATTATACAATTATTCAAGTTTGTTATATATTTACAATTTTACTTTAAAAACCCAGACTCAGTTATCAATGATAGCCAAACCTACTAGGGTCTTATTAATAATCCTGGCGTAGCGTTGGACTAGTTAATCCGTGTTTTGTCACATTTGCTCGAGTTGACAATTGCATGTCAATGCAAGAGACAAAACACGGATTAACTAGTCCAACGCTACGCCAGGATTATTAATAAGACCCCTAGAGAATAGCGTTTAGTAGAGGTGCGAAACTGATAATATAGTATCAGAAAACCTCGTATGCTAATCTGCATCTATCTAATTACGTAATGTATGGAGATATTTGCTTAGCATGAATTTATTCTTCCAAGAGTTTGAGGTTGATTCTTCAGACATAATTTTTCATTTCAATACAGTCGCTTCCAATTAGATGATTACCACTTAACATCAGGCCCACCTGATGTTAAGTGGATGGTAATCATCGCCTATAACAAAGCATTGCCTCGTTGGTCACGCATATCAGGAACGTGCCCTACGTCCATCAACTTGAGGTTCAGTCTTGGAGTTCAGTTTCACGTGCCAGTATTTCACCGGCACTTACAACCTTCAAACCGAAACAGCAATGCTGCTTGACAGCAGAAATAGGAATGGTTTAATTTAAAAAAACATCGTGTTTGGCCCTTCAAACAACTTATAGTTCGAATTATCTCTGGTACTTATAGGTACCCCAATCACTTTATCAGTCGCTCAAAACTTGCGGTAGAAACTTCCCACAGGGTCCTTCGAAGTAATATTGAAAGTGTGAGGTAGCCGGGGTCGGTTCCATGTTGAACTCGGCGACGATGGCGCCTCGCGCGGCGGCTTGAGGTGCGAACATTGCCGCGGGATACACCACAGAGGATGTGCCGACGACAAGGCATACCTCGCAGGCTGACATCACATCATCTGTTCAAAAAAAACATAAACTAAGTAGAACAATAAATATATAGTACTAATCCATTTAAGGTGTATTAATACACCTTATTTTGCTTTGCAGGGTTTGCAGGTGTTACGTGGGGTGCACACACAAGTCTACATTAAATTAACTTACTTAGATTAGATTAGCAAATTAGTACTATATATTTATTGTTCTACTTAGTTTATGTTTAACAATGGAATTCCGCAAAGTCACGCCTGAATCTATTAATTATCATCATCATCATCAGCCTGAAGAAGTCCACTGCTGGACATAGGCCTCCCCTACACATTTCCAGGAAGAACGATTCTGAGCCCTTTCCATCCATCGACTTCCCGCGATCTTAACAATTAACGATAAATACATATCAATAAATAATCCACACCACACAAATATCGACAAACTTCGCCAAAAGTATTATTATTCGTCGTAAACGTATCACACCCTTCACCGCTGTTAGCTCGCATGGATTGGACTGATGTTCCTCCAGTACTACTAACAGAGAATCCTCGTTTAACATTCATCAGCATGATATCGCCTGGTGGCATCCACTGCTGGTATAAGCCTCCTTCATTTTCTGCCTGCTTTCTATGTCTTGTCCACTCCTCTTATGTGATTCCTGCCACCTTTATGATGCTGACAATAAATTACCGTTATTAAATGGTAACCATCAACTATAACAAAGCATTGCCTCGTAGGTCACACACGTCAGAAACGTGCCCTACGATGCACTACCTTGCGTCCATCAGCTTGAGGTATGTTAAGCCTCACGAGCCAGTAATTTCGAATCAAGCTTTCGACGTCCGAAGTTAATCGAATTATTAGATAAATAAAACAATGCTAAAATGCTTGCTCACCTGCTTTGTCCAGCACAGCCTTTTCCAAGTTCTCACCGAACCAGACAATGTGTGGTCGGAGTAGTCCCCCACAGTTTGGCTTCTTGCAATGTGGTAGACTCTTCACTGGGATGTCAGAGCCGACTAATTGTAAATCAGGAGCGCCCCGGTTTGCTAATGCCTTAAAATAAAAAAGTTTATGTTCTTTTTATTTATTTTTTCGTATACAGTATTTAACATAAACCATGTGGCCAGACAATTTGAAGCCTCGCTGGTATGCCAACTTCATTTCATTTATTTACCACATTATCATGGGAGATGGACGAAGGCGGCAACAGAATGGTAGCCAAGGGGTGCTCAAAGACCCGCCCGTTGGTTGAACGACATTGTGGCGAGTGCTGGGAATGAGTGGATGAGACTCGCGAGGGACCGGAAAGAGTGGCGTAATAAAGAGGAGGCCAATACTTAGCAGTGAGTGCAAACGGGCTGCGATGATGATGATGATGAGGATTATCACAATTGACTGTAACACAGGCATGTCAATTTTAACAATATTAGAAACTAAAACTCGATTTTGAAAATTGTTTAAATCAAATTAGCCTTTCATCTTGCTGTCTTTGGAGCCCGATTTTAGCAAAAGTAACCCTTAAGTACAATTTTTTTTAATGATTATGGAAGCTGAGAGTATGGCGCATTTTTTTGCGCAGATGCAAAAAAAATTATGAAAACGACTTCTATTTTTTTTTAGAAATTTTTAAGTTGGTCGGGTTAAAACCCGAAAATTCAGAAAAACATTAATAACTCGAAAACTATACAAAATCGCGGAACATACATGGGTGTGATTCGGATACCCCACGATACGAGGGACCAAAATTTTTTTTTTGACGTCAATGTTCTGGCCACCCTGTATACAAAGTCATTAAAGAATACACCACCACCACCAGTCTTGTGTGGCCAGTGTACTGATGGCAGTCCTGATAACTGAACGGAGGTCCAGATGTTTTGGCCAAAAACTCCAAAGAACCAGATCAACACAAATTCTGAAACCTGTACCAATCTGCGCCACTAAGTCCAGTAATAAATTCTGCAAGACAATGGAAATTAATAAATAAAGACGTGCATGACTGAGCCAGTGAATAATTAATAATTACCTCACAAATAGGACTATCAGTATTATCCAGCACCTCCCTGCATTTGGTGCAGCGAGTCTTGTACAAACATCCATGAAGTTCTAAAAGATTCTTAGTCCCTGCTTTTGCATGCAGCCCGTCTACATTCTGAGTGATCACTGTTATAGTTTTGTCTGTGGCATGTCTCTTCTCATATTCGGCTATTGCTATGTGACCCTGAAAATAAAAACACACCGTTACAGAATATGTTTGCCTCTGTCAGCAGTGTAGTAGTACACACAGTGGATGTTTAAAATGCTAACTGAAACTGTGTTGCATCCTAGTTTAGTTTAGCATGTCCTTTGCTCAGTTGTGTGAAGAGCAATATGTATACAGAAGTAGGTATAGGACGATGCAAGAAGAATCACAGAGGTCCGTTTGATGTGATTAGATTACTATATGTACCTACTTACTGGATTTGGCTGCGCTCTATCTGCTACTTCCCGTCGATGATGGTAAAACTCCCATACTAAGCTGGGCGTGCTTTTAAATGCTTCCGGCGTGGCTAAAGAAGATGCCTGATACTTCCTCCAGTAGCCGCCAGCTCCCCGAAACGTTGGTATACCAGATTCGGCACTCATGCCGGCACCGGATAAGATCACAACATTCTTCGCTGTTTTTAAAGTTTCCCGGAATTTGCCAATATCGCTCGACTGCCGCGCTGTCATCTTGTTTAGGTTGTAGGAGAAGGAGAGTAATCTGCCGCGTATTGATGATACTACATTTATACTCATTTCTTGGGAAGGGAAGTTTTTAGTTTATCAGACCAAAAACAGATCACAGCCACGGCTACTTTATTGCATTTCCGACATCCCTAGCCACGGCCACGGCCACCATAAAGTCTTCTTCTTCTTAATGAATGGCATCTGTCCTTTTCGGATCAATTTTGCCAGTGTCGAGTAGTTTCATGAGAATGATAATTTATTATTATTACATAGATTAAATACTTTTCCGTCCAGTCGAGTCAGTCAAAGTCGAGTCAGCCCTACTTGGCTTTGAAAGCAAAAAGATGGTCTTTTGTTTTCAAATCCATCAGAAACCTTTTCACTTTTATTCCAACTGCTAACACTTTGAGCTAATACCTCAAGTAGGTAATGTTGGTTAAAGTCACCAGGAACTCTGGTTTCAATGGGTTTTATAAGGAGTAAAAAATAAACAAACTCGACTCAATAAATATTGAAGGATTTATTTTTCGAAGTGAAATGTAGGTATTTGTAGATTATTCTACTTCATAAATCTTTAAATATTCTCGTTGTTCGTCATATTTATATTGTATTGTAGATTACCAAACGAAACACTAAATTACAGACCAACCACGTCTCATGGCAAGCTACTAGGTAGGTAGGTACCTATTATGTAGATACCCAGCTGATATTAGTTCCCTACTATTTATTCTGTGACATTAAGTAAAGTAAGATGAAATTAAAATCATAAAATTTGATACTTTTGTCATCTACCTACGCTACAAATCTTAATTTAGATTGGATCCAGCCTGGCCATGTATATGAAGGCAGCTACCACCAAGATATGGTTTTGTCCACCTAGTTGATGACTCGCCGAGTCGTAGTTGCACAGGTTTTCGGTACAGCATGATGTACAGGCGTAGAGCTTCGTTCGTTCTCCGATGATGATGCAGCCTGGCTCACAGTGCTTCGTGCAGTTCCGCTCCAGAGCCCACATCTTGATAGCTGTGGTGGTGTTCTCATTCGATGTTGTGTACGAGTATCGTTTTACCTGCAATTTGATTTTATATTTAACAGAGTAGTAAGGCTATTCAATACGTGTCTTTGTGGATTAGGCCGACTAAGCTGTCAGGATGGTATTGCTGGGCAAGCCTTCAATCTAAAATCCTGTCCCAGGCACTATAGCGTCCCGTAAATAGGGGCATTAGTAATCACCAATTGCCCCTGACTCTATTTAATCATCTACAATAGATGCAAAGGCCTGTTTACTTACTTTACTTACTTAAGATTAAGTATAAGGACAAAGTCAAGCTCGAATTTTTTTACGTTCTACAACACGCCGGTTTCCTCACGATGTTTTCCTTCACCGTTTTTGCGAGTACTGGCATAGTGCACATAAATTTTTCGACAGATAAACTCATTGGTACACGAGTGGATTTGAACCAACGACCTTCGGATCGGAAGGCGGGGCCACTACCACTGGACCACCAGTGCTCTCTTAACTACTGATTTCAACCAATCATCTTCAAATCTTTCAAGGTTTATAGCCTGCTAGCAAAAGGTACCTATAGGTAAAAAATATTAAAAACTTTACCATACAAACACGTCGGTCATTATGGCACTTGAATCCCAGCGCCGTGTCATTCCTGTGGATGGCAGCACAGCGGTCGTCAGGCACGTCTGTGAGACAGTTGAAACACCACAGTTCGTTGTGAGGCTTGGCTGCACCGGATGTCACGTGGACACTGTCTCGAAGCAGGTCCGACCCGCTGGGCTCTACAAGAAAGAGAATAGAATAGAAAATTCTTTATTGCACACCCAATGGAAAAACAAGTAGGTAGTAACAATAATAAAGAGGTCAGTGTTAGGAACAATCCAGGTTAAACTATGCATGGAATTCGCTGCGGCATCAGCCATTATTGTTATTTGATTGGCCTTAGCTCTGTTGGTAGTACCTAATTGTGCCTTCAGCGCCGTAGGTCGTGGGTTCGATCCCCACCGAGAACAAATATTAGTGCGGTGAACGCAGTTGTCTATTCTCTCTGGGTGTTATATAATAAAATGTAGGTAAGTATTTTGAGTATTATGTTAGCAGCTATCTGGATCCCGTAGTATGTAAACGCATATTCATTTTATTGTGCATGCCTCATGATCGTTTCTTAAGAGAACGCATTGCCTACTATGAATAATCATAATTATTATAACGCGTTTGAGACAGTACCTACCTGCCTACCTTTAGGTACTAGCTTGCTCTAAGTTTATTGAATGACATAAAACGGTAAGGGCAATATCCAAATAAAAGGTCGCAGTTTAAGAAAAACGAAATCTGATATTGAGAGTAGAAAAAGTACCTAGTAGCAGACAAAGCTTTTTGTGTGTGACTCGTCTGGGTGCGTAACTACCACCATGCCTTTTTCTGCAGTGAAGCAGCATTGCTGTATTTCGGTTTGAAGGGTGTGGGTGCTGGTAAAAATACTGGCACGTGAGGTTGAACATCTGTATGCCTCAAGTTGGTAGACTGGTGGGTACCTACGTGACCTATGCGGCAGTGCTTTGTTAAAGGCGATAGCTACACTTAACATCAGTTATGCCATCTGTTGCAGACTTGGGAGAAAAGCTGATAGCAGCTAGTTGTATAAAAAAGGTACAGACTATTCTTACTAAGTATTACTACTAGTTCTAACTGAAGCATTTGCCTTGACATTTCGTAAATAGAAAACGTACGCACGTTACCTACTCATAAAACTATGAGGTTTATGGCGATGGTTTTGTAGGTCTCGTTATTTCGCCGAGGTTGCAATGCATGCACCAATTATGATCAGGGGCTTATGTCGTTCGCTGAGAAACATGGTAAATATCTCCCATTTTGGCATAATAGGCAGCATTGTGGTAGCTTAGCTAATGCGCTAGGATTCCATCCTACCACAAAGCAGGTTTGATCTGACCACCAGCGCACTTTATAGAAACTCTGCGGCCTTTTTTGCTGAATGAGTTTTTTTCTCCCAATCTCGATTTGGTAAGAGTTTTGACTGAAATCTTGTAGGCTCTCTCAAAACTTGAGTCAAGTATTGGATTATGTATCAGTGATAAGCCTGGTTGATCTGCTTTTAAGGTGAATGTAGCCAAACCACCGAGTCTGCGCACAACATACAAAACAATGACTGACATTCTATCACTATTCAACTGCAGATTCGACACAATAAACACCACCACAGCAAATATACCTCTACAACACTTTCGGAGTACTACAAGGGGAGCATAAGCAAAAGCAGATGATCAGAAATTAGCTTTAAACTTACCTGGAGCAAGTAGAAACAGCGGGAGTAGTATCACAGTTCTCATAATTGTCAGACTGTTCGCGCATGCCCCAGCTTCCAAGTCTTTTGACTATCGATCCACTGTACCAGGACCACAGAAACAGCAGTAGTTGAGACCTGTTGAACGATCAGGCCACGCCTTCTTATTCCCACCAGTGCCAGGGCTTCAGTGAAACACTTTGATCGACAGAAAACAATCTTAACTTCAGGGATTCTTGAGAATATTAAAAGTTCTCGTTCGGGGAAAGCGAGGCTACCAGCGATAAAGTACAAATTAATTAAAGGCTATAACGCTCAATTAGTTTGCAATAAACGACGACGCTAGAGAATTAGATTTACCTAAATGAAGTTTATCTTTGCAAAATACTTACAAGAGTTAAATTCTACATTACCAGGTAAGTAAACGTAAGTACAAACCCTGTCTGAAATGTCTCTACCTATGTTAATGTGCAGTATTCGGATTATTTATGCAGTTAATTAAATAAATAAGAGTTGTGTACAATCCACACAATACTATCTAGCTCCAAATTAAGCAGAGCTTGTACAATGGGAACCAGATAACTGAAAATACTTATACCTATTTTTTTGTAAATGGTTACCTACTCAATACAAACAATACCTGGTCAGAATACAATATAACACCCGACAGAGAACAAACATCTGAGTTCACAACGCAATTATTTGTTCTCGATGGGGATTGAACCCACGACCTACGGCGTAGAAGGTAGAGCTACTACCTACTGAGCTGAGAGGCCAGAGAACAAAATAAAGTGAGGATGAATAAACTCTACCTACTAGTAAAAGCTTACAATAAGAAAAACAGAAAAACGAAGTAGACAGTTATTTCCAATCCAGATGATTGAGTTTAGGTGATAACGAACATCATTGATTGAGCGAAGAAAAAGATGAGATGGGCTAGATATAATAGGCGTATAGAAATGAAACAAAAAAAAAGCTGTCAACAATGCTTTGGAAGGCTTCTTTGGCCTAGATTGCTCTGTGAGACTTGAGAGTATGCAA
The DNA here is from genome assembly GCA_939531255.2 of Thera britannica. Lineage (NCBI taxonomy): Eukaryota > Metazoa > Arthropoda > Insecta > Lepidoptera > Geometridae > Thera > Thera britannica. The sequence continues at coordinate 24,303,820 of OW618036.2, forward strand.
CTTAGCTGATGGAACATGCATTTAATATCTCGTATCACAAGGATCACTTTACAACGTCTTAATACTAGGTGAATCTAGGTGCCAGTTCCACGCTACCAAGCCTAGAAGAACAGGCAACAAACTACGGTTTAGTTCATATCGTGGTTTTGTATGATCCACTTATGATACAAAGTAATGATGAAAAAAGTTCCAGCGTGCTGCCACTAAAACTTAGTGAGACGTAGGCAATAAAAAAGCAAAAAATTCAACAACAGCAGCAAAGTTTCAAAGAACTTGGCGAATAATGCACTGCGCTACGTCTACCAACTTCATCATCATCATAATCATTATCAGCCTGAAGAAGTCCACTGCTGGACATGGGCCTCCCCTACACATTTCCAGGAATAACGATTTTGAACTCTTTTCATCCACCGACTTCCTGCGTTCATAACAATGTCGTCGGTCTATTTGGTGGGTGGGCGCCCTACGTTTCATCTTCCGGTTCGTGGTTGCTATTCGAGAACCTTTATTCCCCAACGGCTGTCGGTTCTTCGAGCTATACCTATGACCTGCCTATTGCCACTTCAACTTACTAATTCTAAGAACTATGTCGACGACCTTGGTTCCTCTACGGATATCCTCATTTCTGATTGTATCACGTAGTGAAACTCCCAGCATAGCTCTCCAACTTGGGACAGAGAAATTACCACTTTTTTCATATATTTTATCTTAAGCTTTAGTAAGACCACTTGGCCAAGTCCTCGAGTGTCAGTTCTAGGTGGTAGACAGGCATTTATTAGTCATCGACAGAGTCGGCACGCCTGCAGCGGAGGAGATGCAAATTGGAGCATTCGCAGCAATTTTATGCTCAGTGCCAATTGACGCTCGCTTTGTCGATTCTTACTATAAAGACTGTTAAAACTTGCACTCATTTCAAGATTTTTTAACTTTGACGTAGGTACTTAGGTACCTACTATTTTGATTTTGCTGAAGACTGGACTCAAAGGTAGATAGAGCAAGGCTACCATTGTACTATTTGATTTGGATAACAATTGGAACCAATATATGTAGATGAAACCTACTACCGCACTGATTTGCACCAGCACTGATTTTTCTCGATGAAAAAAAAACTCTTGTTTATGGATTGACTGATTTTATTTCTTTATTATTAAACGCACACACAGATTATAATACTCACACAATCCCTATAAACTTCATAAACAAAACTATGATCTCATGGGGTATGAGTGACTCGTCCATAGTATACCAAAAGCTCCCAAAAGCTCTGCTCTGCAAAGCCTGTAGGCCTACCAAAAGCTCTGTCTTGCTCTGGTTTTGAATCTGTGTGAGTGTTGACAAATAAATCTTACGTTGAAACGTCACACACAAAGTATTATACACTAGTGAGCACTCACACAAGCTTAAAACCAGAGCCAGATATAGAGCCAGAAAGAGCTTGTAGTAGCTCCAGAAAGAGCTACCTGATGAGAAATAGTCCTGTATCCACAATACCGTAGGAACTAATCGTCTCCCCCTGTGTCACATTGCAATCATTTTAGCGCGACGTGAGGTATTAAGCCACAGACGTGGGCATTGTCGGACCTACTATAACAGTTATGTATCTTCTAACTCGTATTGCATTTTAGACTATTTTGCTTCATAAGAAGATTCACATTAATACAATTTGTATTTTAGCTTTTTCACAAAACTAACTAAATAATCTTCTTCTAAATATATAAAACTCTCACGTTACTGACTGACAATCAACGCTCAGGCTAAACCGTAAGTCCTAGAAGCATGAAACTTGGAGGGTGTGTTTCTTTTATAGCATGGGGTGCACTAAGAAAGGAAATTGGAAAATGATTTTCTTAAGCGGAGAAAAAGAGGAAAAACTATTAGAAGAAAGATCAACGGGGCGTAACGGCAAAGGGGCAAGCGAAGCCGCGGGCGTCCGCTATATAGTTACTTATAAAAAAGAGAATGTTCTTAATTGGGTTGTATTTTTTTATGCTTGTTATCGCATAACTTCGTCATTTGGATTGGCTGGTTTTCCAAAACTGTTTGTTTTTCGCAGCCCTTTTTGCCACGCACGAGTAAGTTGTGGAATGATAAAAGATAAAGATAAAATGTTTTTATTGTAAAACTGTGTATAAAAGATCTTAAAAGTAATTATGTTCCAACAGCTTACCCATAATGAACTGCCTTCTGCGGTTTTCCTCGGAGCTTCGACATGGGGTCCTTCAAAAGGACTACCACTTCTTGAAAGGCACCTTTGGTGTTGCAAGTGTTAGACTTGCGATACGGTTCCGCCTATACTGTGTCATTCCTACTTATGTGCAATTATTTTCCCGGCATTCCTCTCTGATACGACATCTCAAAATAAGCTTTTCACGAGTTTCGAAATTAATTAATTTCCGTGTGTACTTGCAAGTTGTTAGAGCGCTGGTGGGCTAGTGGTAGAGGCTCTGCTTTCCGATCTTATGGTCGTGGGTTCAAATCCAGTCATGTACCAATGAGTTTTGCTGCCAAAAACTTGTGCACTCAAAGCAATCAAATGGTGAAGGAAAACATCGTGAGGAAACCGGCTTGTCGTACAACCTAAAACAATGTGTCGTGTGCACAAAAGGAGACTCTTTGAGGTGCACTTAAAATCCTTTCACCACACTTGGTTCGAAAAAACCAGACCAGCACAATCTCTGTTGAGTAGCTGGTAATTTGCTGATTCATTTCATAAATGATTCTACAGCGTATTTACCAAAATTAAGGTTCTTTGCCTACGTCGTAGTAGTCGTAGACGTGCTACGGCTCGGTCTACGCCGTAGAGCGTTGTAGAAATGCTTTCTAAATAGTAAAAAAAGTAAATAATATTATTATGCTGTTACTTTTTTCTTATAAATCGAGGGCATGACTCCTTTCACGACTTTTCCCTAACTCTAGTGATTTCGGACTGAGCCATCACCGCCCTTCTCTAAAATCAAACCTGTATACCAACCTAATATTATGGTTTAAGATATTTATTCTCAAAAAAAGACATACATGAGGTCACTTACATGTTAGCACTTTATAAATTTACGCGTCCGTTATGCATAATATATGGAAGAATTAGGTATTTATCGCGATTACCTTTATTATTTGGGAAATAATAAAGGTAATCGCTATAAATACCCGTTTCTTCCATAAAATTAAACTTTATATTTTCTAAAAACCTCGGCCTACCTCCATGTTGCTTTACCCTGTAGGCCTACCATGAGCTCTGTCTGGCTCTGGTTTTAAGTCTGTGTGAGTGCTCACTAGAGCATTATACTGTGCGTGTGACGTTTTGACGTAGGATTTATTTAGTCAACACTCACACAGCTTAAAACCAGAACCAGAAACAGAGCCAGACAGAGCTCATGGTAGGCTTACTGGAGCATAATTATGACCAAGACATCTACGTAGATAAATCTATTCATGTACTTTATACATTTTGCCAAAGCTCATTCAACAATGCCAAAATTATTATTAATACCCGAACAAAGAGTCTGTAATTTAAGGGTTGAATGGCCCATTGGCATTCTTAAGCGTTTTTATTAGGGTCCAAAGGCTCATCAAATCTGAGGATGCCTTAGAGGTTTCCAATTCTGATGAACCCTTCTTTATAAGTAGGCACTTTCTAACTATCAAAAATAAATTAACTAATCTGGTAAACTGGATGTCATTGAAAAGTCACCAGAATATACTCTAAAAAAATATACCTATGATCAGTTGTATCTTAGGGATCACTTTGAAACGAAGCTAAGTAGCTAATTAAGTTAGGTGAGTCTAGGTGCCAGTTTCATGTGACCTAGCCTAGCCTAGAAAGCTAACAACTATAGCTTGATTCCTACCGTTTTTTCGGATGATCATATTCCAAAACAAAAATTAAAAAAATGCGTGGCGATGTATAAAACTATAATAAAAAAAACAATATTGTGGAAAATCTACATCACACAACACTATCTAGTCCCAAATTAATCAGAGCTTGTGCAATGGAAACTACAAAAAAGTGTTATTCGTATACCGAATAACACTTTTTTGTAAATACATATATTATGTATGCACTTAGAATATAATATAATAACACCCAGACAGAGAACAAACATCTGTGTTCACCTCACAAATATTTGTTCTCGGTGGGTATCGACCCCACGACCTACGCGCTAAAAGCAGAGCTATTACCATCTGTGATGAGAACCCAGTCAATAACATTATATGAATTCCTTAGCGCCATATCAAAGTCGAAACGAGCATAATAAAATCACCTCTCTCAGTCCTCGTTAAAGGCCCGAACACACACCTAGGCCGTTGGCGGAAGCGATCAGTGAAACGCTGTCAAATTTGACAGCGTTTCATTGATCGCCAACGCTGGCGGCCTAGGTGTGCGCAGGCCTTAATAGCATTTATTGGCTTCAATCACTACCCCAAAAGGTACGCCTGGTCATTGAGTGGATGGAATCACAACAGGCACTTCAATGTGCAAATGTTATTGGCCGACGGAGAGGACTTGAGTTTCGATCGAGCTCAAGTTATTCACGACATTTGCAGAGCACTTCAGCACGCTTATTACGTAACTAGCCTAGCAACTTGTTTGCGACAAGCGTTTATACAACCATACTTTGTAAACAGAAAACAATAAAGACTATTTAAAAAGAAACAAATAATATTTCTGACCATGTATCAGCCTTTGCTGAGACAGTAATGAATATATTTTCTGGTAGTTATAAAATCTGAGTGTACTTAGATAGAGTAAATAAATATTGTCACACATCACAGCTTAATTTAAACAAAAACTTGGTACTAACCAGTAGGCCTACCATGAGGTCTGTCTGGCTCTGTCTCTGGTTCTTGTTTTGAGTCTGTGTGAGTGCTTACCAGTGCATTATACTGTGTGTGTGACGTTTTGACGCAGGATTTATTTAGTCAACACTCACACATTCTCAAAACCAGAACTAGTGAGATAGCCAGACAGAGCTTATGGTAGGCCTTTAGATAGCTGTTTCAATAGTTATACATATTATACATATGTAAGCATTTAATTGGTAATTAGTTTTTTAATTATAGATTTTAAAACTGTTTTCCGAATAAAATAAATAATACTTTTTTTATCACGACATTTATTATGTAAATCATGTGAAATGAATGGATAATATTATTTGCAAGTAGTATGGTACAGTTAGGTCATAGGGTATGTAAACAAAACTGACTCGTCGAAAAAACATACTTCGTTGGAGACCGGCACGCAAAAATTCACACAAAAGTAGTAACTTGTCGTTGACCTGTCGTGAGTAAGGTGATAAGGAGGTGGACGAGTAGACGAGCAAGCGAAGGATGGCTACAGCGTTGTGATTGAGAATTACGAAGTCTAGGTGGGGTAAAATCGAAAGGTAAAATCAATGATGACGTCACCAAGTGGTAAGCCATAACGGGTTTCGATTTAGATGAATTTTTAAATTGGGTTAGCTTACCGTAGATAGCAAAAAAAAATATTTGGATGTGGTATTTATTCACAAGCTTTTGTGAACTGCTGCTCGGCACTGCGCTGCTCTCAAAGTAACCTAAGTTGATGGACGCAGGGCTGGCATTTTAGGGCATGTTCTTGACATGCGTGACCTACGAGCCAATGATTTGTTATAGGCGATGGTTACCACTTAACATCAGGTCATATTATTGATCCATTAGCTAGTTTTATAAAACAAAAAATAACTTCAGTAACGATGTAAAAAAAATTTTGGGTCACCCTTCACTACAAGGTTGTACATTGTGTGGTAGTTATTGAACAAGTGGAAAGTGTTAAATGGATCTGAATGAGAGCACTAGTGCTCTAGTGATAGTCCTAGGCCTGCGCACATGTAGGCGATAAGGATGGCGATCAGTGAAACGCTGTCAAATATCGCTTTCATATTTGACAGCGTTTGACTGATCGCCATCGCCATTGCCTAGATGTGCGCGCTTTGATAATATGAACCTTAATTGTTTGTTTTCTAAATAACAAAAGGCGATGGCAATATGGCATTGGGTTACGTAGAGCCAATTTTAAATATTTAGATATTTATAGAACTGAGAAAGAATTTTCCCAGAGAGGTTTAATTTATAATATATTTATGAATTCCAAACTAAAAGATTTTAATCAGTTACTGGTTTAACTATTCATAATTATAAAAAATATTAATATTAACAAATATAAGTCTCCTACTTTTAAGAAGTTTTATTATCAGTTGCATCTATAAAGGATAATTAATAAAGCTGTGACCATGCCTAGAGATTAAAGTTGTGAGGCAATTTTAATTTTCAGACCCCTCAGACATAATCCCAGCCTTGTACCAAGAAGCCAGAGGTCTCAAGGATGACGGTGTGACGTCATTTCATTAATTACGTCACTCATGCATGGTAGAGAGCGTCTAATCAAGTTTGCCTACGGCGTTTGCTACGCTGCTACGCTGCTACGTCGTAGAGCTTACGTAGAGGGATCAGAATAACGCAGATTCTCGTTTAATTTTAGAAGATATTGTTAGAGCTTAGATTACTTTGTGCATTATAAATGTTTAACTCAAATTAAAAGTCAACAGTAATTTACTTAATTAAATCCCGAGAATCACGTCTACTAGATAGAAAATATACGTCAAAGGCACAAAAGAAGCTCCATTGAGGCACATTTAAAACTCTTTCTCCACACTTGGTTCGAATGAAATCCCGTTGTCAGAATGTGTCGCCTATTTAACGATTTATTGATGAAATACAGTGATAAAATTGAAGAAAATCTTTAACAATAATCAAACTAAATTCAAGAATGCAGCTTTGGCCACTCTTTCATTAGAGTGTGCCGACTCACACTCTCTTTGAGTCTAAGCTCAAAGTGTATTATAATAATTGTATACCTAAGGCGCGCTGGCGTACCGAGTTGGAGCACTTCCAAGGACTGGGCGTACTGTGGACCAGACTCACTAGCGACAAACGAACTTGGACCAGAAGGGGGGAGGCCTTTGCCCGACAATGGGATGACCTATACTGGATCGATATTCATAAACAAACACACAAGAATACCAAGAACAATACAAAAATAATCATAACAATATTAATAATGCCTAAAATTCAAATAAAATGCAACAGCTAAATTGTTAACTCGCATCTAGGAAACAATTGATATTGCAAATACTAATTATATAGCTTACAACAAATATGTTTAAATAAATATTGTTATAGGAGGCTTAAATAAATAAATAAAATACACCTGAGTACCAGGTAAGGTTTTCCAATAAATAAATAAATAAACACGAAACACTAAAACTAATTTCCGCCCATAATAGCTATGAAAGTTACGGTAGCCGGATTATCCGTTGACGGGTGAAAACTTGATAAACTGGCTTGAGTGGATTATGTCCGCATAACAGAGTAGTAAATAGAAGGCTTTGAAGGTCGCACACATCATACTTTAAGGTTGTTAGCTGCCCAAGGTCTTTTAGTATAGATGCTAACACAAATACATGTACATTATATTCAAGACACAGAAAAGCAAAAACGCTTTTGATCTAGCCCAAACTAAGCAGAGCTTGAACTATGGGAACCAGATAGCTCTTAGATTTTTTCCAATGGTCCGTTACCACTTTACATCAGGGTCATCTGCCTGATCCATCAGCAAGGAGCCTCTTTGAGGTACACCTAAAATCCTTTCACCACACTTAGTTTGAAAGAACCATTGACCCGATAAGAAGAAGAAGATCAGCAAGTAGTATAAAAAAAAGGTGACATCATAAATTTCAAAATGATTTAGCGTTCATGCTAAGAACAAACGAATCAAATTGGGCGTATGGCGTATCTAATTAATTATAGTATCTGATTTTCTAACAGTAAGTTAGTAACAGTTAGTTTCCGTCCGGCAGATGAGCAGCTAATCCAAGTTACCGGCAATCGGAAAAGTAATTACGGCCAGTGGCCCGGAAACCAACTACCCTTACAAAGCTTTGTGGCTTCCATTCAATAGAGAGGCTTCTTAGAACTTCGTAAATGCTATACGACTCGACCATACTTTACAGCATTTTGTATCCTGAAACATGTACACATTTATTTATATAGTCGTTTTTTAGGGTTCCGTAGCCAAATGGCAAAAACGGAACGGATGTCTGTCTGTATGTCTGTCTGTCCGTCCGTATGTCACAGCCACTTTTCTTTCAAGGCAAAATAAAAAACTATTTTTTTACGCTTGCTGAGGCCATTTATTTTTATTTTCAAAAGATATCTCTTTTGAACGGCCCGGTTTCCAATAGACGGATGTATTATTTTAATAATCTTTCTGCGGGTCTTGTTTACACATATTTGTGTGGTTAACATAAATGTTTGTTCTTTGTCTGGGTGTTATATTGTATTCTAAGTATGTATTTACAAAAAAAATGTATTCAAGTATTATATCAGCTATCCGGTTCCCATATTACAAGCTCTGCTTAGTTTGGGGCTGGGTAGTGTTGTGTGAATTGTCTACAATATTTATTCTTTATTTATTATTACCTATTATTGTAGGTTTAGCCTTTGCATCTATTGTAGATGATTTATACGTCAGGGACAACTTACGGGACGCTTAAGTGCCTGGAACAGGATTTTAGATGGAATAGGCTTGCCCAGCACCTATACCATCCTGACAGCTTAGCCGGCCCAATCCACAGGAAAGATGGTCAATAGGTGAGGAGCTGACACAGCTGTGGGTTTCCTCACGATGTTTTCCTTCACTGTTTGAGAGCACTAGCATTGTGTACATACATTTCTTTAACAGAAAAACCCATAGGTATAAAACTGGATTCGAACCCGTGAAGCGCTAGCCCGCCAGTGCTCTCTATCAAAAGGTAATAAATATTTTAAAGTCCCAGCCCCTTTTACAAATCGATACTTCTGAATCATTCCGTCACTCAAGCAAGATCTAATCTGGCCATCATCGAGAAGTTTGTCTCTTCTCAAGAAACCCATTGTTTTGAACACAATCAAATTATGACAAGCAGCCCGGACAAAAGCTTAGGCAACGTTCACATTCAGTACCAGCTTATGGCTAAAATAATAATAAATAAATACTTATGCTTCATGTATTTTTTAGTTTTTTATTATAGGTAATTATTACTGTTAATCCACAGTTAAGATGGTTTGGACATGTAGAGAGAATGGATGAAAGGAGATTAACAAAACAATTGCATCAGGCGAGTGTGAATGGAACTGCTGGAAGGGGAAGACCTAGGCGCATGTATCTCGATCAGATCGCAGACGTTTTAGAGAAAGGCCAGGTTAGGAGTACCCTAAACCGACGAGCATGGTATGAAGAATGTTATGAGAGTGAAGAAGCGAAAGAAGTGTGTCAGGATCGTAGCAAGTGGAAATCCGTGATCTCTGCCTACCCCCATGGGAATAAGGCGTGGTTTTATGTATGTATGTATCCACAGTTTTCTTCAACGCTGGAAATAAAGACCAATATTATTTCAGTGTACTCTCATCGCCCATAAATGGTAAAAATCTGTTTTTATTTGTATATTACTAGCTGATGGAACAAAAAATTATGGCCCATCTGATGTTAAGTGAAAACCATCGCCTATAACAAAGTATTGCCTCGTAGGTCACGCACGTCAGGAACGTGCCCTACGATGCACTTCCCTGCGTCCATCAACTTGAGGCATACATATGTTCAGCACGTGATGTTCAGCCTCACGTGCCTATTTTCACCAGCACCCACACCCTTCAAACCGGAACACAGCAATGCTGCTTCACGGCAGAAATAGGCATGGTGGTAGTACTTCCCCGGACGAGCCCTTCACAAAGAGCTCTACTACTACTCATACTAAATTGAATGGAAATCGAAATAACTTAAGGGGCCGGCGGAGGGCGAATTTTCATACAAACCTAATACCAAAATGATTACTAATTTAAGCAGATTTTCACTATATTATTGTAATAGTTGTATTTGTATAGTATTTATCCAGGTTCCTGAACAGTTTTAATTTTAAATTACCTAGCTCAATTAATTGAAATTAAAGCCAATCACATTTTTCGATGAAAAAAATGTGTAAAATGCGATTGGTGTTTATTTCATTTGAGGTAAGTAATTTAAAATAAAAACTATTCAGGAACCTAGATTAATACTATATAAATACAGTTATTATAATAACATAGTGAAAATCTGCCTAAACTAGTAATAATTTTGGTATTACGTTTGTCTGAAAATTCGCCCTCCGCCGGCCTCAATAAATAGGCTTGTGATAACGCTTGACGAAGTTTCAGTCGGAGACACTCTAACCCATGCAGGTTTTTCTGTTAGCTATAGTTCATCATCATCATCATCAATACTGAACATAGGCATTGCCTGAAATTACCGGTATGCACGGTTCGAATCCTTCACTTCTTATATCAACTACCCACCACCGACAGTGTGTAAAGGCCTGCGCACACCTAGGCCGCTGGCGAACGCGATCAGTGAAACGCTGTCAAATTGGACAGCGAAATTTGACAGCGTTTCATTGATCGCGGCCGCCAGCGGCCTAGGTGTGCGCAGGCCTTTACCGCTTTATAATTTCGTAACTAGTTTTGAGGTTAACATTGGTACCTTTTGGTAGATCGTTTATTTAAACAGACCCCGCAAGTAGGGACATGCGTAAGCACCTCGTCCCTGAGTATCTAAATCATCTACAATAGATGCAAAGGCCTGTTTACTTGGTGGATTGTGAATCTAATTTTTGGGAATTACAAAGGGAAGCTCAACTTATCTAATATTAATATTAGTATACTTTATGAAAGCTTTATAAAAAACCTTTTTTACCAAGATGCAAATTTTAAAAATTCAATTCCACGTTGGAATTTTACGAGCGTCATAACAACTTATCTAAAGCCGAGGTTTCGGAGGTGACGGCCAACGGAATATCCTGTTCAAGAATTTGTTATACTTTGAGGTTATTTTATTTCTGGAACGGCATTCTAAATAAATTATTATGCCAAGTTTAACCAAACATTATCCAAAGTGATTTTATAAAACATGATGAATGATTTAAAGTGTTTTGACATGGGGTTCTTCAAAAGGCAGTTCTATCTTTTTTAAAGGGCCGGCAGCGCATTAGCAGCACCTCTGGTGTTATATATGGGCGACGGTGACTGACACCAGCCACCAGTTGGTAAGCACCAACTGGTGGCTTGTGGTAAAAAGCGTGAAAAAAGACCTTCGCCGTATCATCACCATCAACCTATTGCAGTCCACTGCTGGAAATAACTCTTTTATTTTAAAGCCATCCATCGACCGCTATCGGTGTCGTCGTCATCGGTCCATCGGGTCTGCTGTAATGATAAATGATGACCAGCGTATTGAAGAACTGTACCCAAATTCCCAACATTTTGTTACTAAATATTGTTTTCGTTTTGCCTATACGTGTCTCTCTCTTTTGCATGGAAAAATTATGAGACAACAATTCTAACTACGTAACGTATTTTTGCTGTCTCTACTTTTCTCCATACAAAAGACAAAGACACGTAGGCGAAAAGAAAACATTATTTGGTAACTAAATGTGGTAGCCAAACTCGGACTTCGGGTACTGCTCCTTTACCTTCGTAGCCCTTCCTGGGTTTACGACAGGTAGGAGTCGCGCACAATAAACTCCAAGACTCATCTGCCATACCATCACCGGAAGTACGTAGTTGGGACAGGCGGACGCGGGTGCTGAAGCGGTAGCGTGACCGGACACGGATTGATTGTATAAAATGGACAGAATGCTGACTATCAACTTTTCATATTAGAGATACTTGAGAAAGTTACGTTTGTCACTGCTGAGTGATTTGTATATTTTTATTGTATAATTTTTACCGGCTCGCTCACACACAATAAGCCATGAGAGTTAGGGCAATCTTAAAACTCCGTCACAGTTCACCATAGAGCTAATCTTACCAACTGCAAGTCACCTTTTGCGGTATGCGAGCAGTGGAAGCGAACCATCGGCCCGGTTCGTCAGTCTGCCATTGATAGCTGTGGTGGCAACTAAATAATCGTCCCCCTCTCATCTCGCATACCTCAAGAGGTGACTAGTGGTAACGCGTATACTATAGCTGCTATGATAGCTCATACGAACTTACTAACCTTTCTATTTTATACCTAAGTTGGAGTCCACAAAGGATCCATTAGTAGCGCACCTGCAGGTGTAGAGTAATTGGAAAAGTTCACTAGTAAAACTTCACAAATTGATTCAGATGTCACTTATAACTTTACCAGCCGGTACCTTCTGGCTCCTTTGTTTAGGAATCACAAGTGATGAGGTAGAGGCTCTACAATATCTACAAGTGCTTCGTAATAATGTGGTGTTATGATATTATTATGCCATGTTGATCTGAACCCTATTTATTTTATTTTATTAATTAAAACGGTCACACCAATTACATTAATTAAAAATATAGACGAGTATAAGAAAGTCAACAACCATATTCGTTGCCTTCTCCATTACTAAAGGGCGTATCTGTCTTGAAAACTTTAGTCACGGCGTTGACAAGATTTTTCTAAGTTGCTCTACCCTCGGCATGACTCAGGGCAACAGTAACCGGGAGGTCAGTATGAGTCTTTACTTGATCTGACCACCACCAGCTCGGTGATCGGCTGCGTGGTGTTTTTCAACAACTTTTCCAACCACAACTAGCTTTTCCAGGTTTCCTGGCTATCTATGGGCTATTATGTCCGAAATAACTAAGATACTCGCTGAAAACAGATGGTGGATAAGCTAGTCTATTTCTTCTTCTTGGTACGGGGAAGCGCTGACCCCTAAAACTTTGCATTTAACTTAGTTAATAGTAATTTCAGTATCAACCTAACTGATGGTCGAGGCAGACTTACCCCCGAATACTGAAACGCAACTCAGATTTAAGCACGTCTCAAGCGACGAATATTTGACAGTTTTCAATGAAAATCTGTCAAATATTCGTCGCTTGAGACGTGCTTAAATCTGAGTTGCGTTTCAGTATTCGGGGGTTAGGTATTTAAAAACTAAAGTATAATAATATCGCTTTGATTATTTCAAGTGAAAACAATGAAAACCATGTGAGGTACATTGTGCAATATACTTGTAGATAGCCCTGTTTACATGAATGGTATTCTAGTAGGCCGCAGTAAAAGAAAATACCACGATAACATCGATAAAAACTTTATTGATTTTAGACGACAGTCATGGTGCCGCCTTCTCTATAAGCGTACATTCTCCCAACGTCTTTTACACAGATGGCGAGATTAGTATGATAAAGTTTTGTATTAATTATAATATTGGATTACATACAAGACACAGAATTTCAAAGGAGACGGGTAAGGGCGGACGCGCGCGGGGAGATCGCACTGAGCGTGGAAAACACGCGCCCGTATCACGAATATACATAATTATCTATCTAACAATAATCGATACTCGATCACTAATATCAAAAAATTTACAATGAAAATAGAATTTACTCTAAAAATAATTTGCAGAGCAGGCGTCGGTCGTGAGTCGACTCAGGACGACCGACGCCGGCGCGCGGTCTATCACATTGAAAGATTCATAAAGTACGGTCGGCGACGACGCGAGGCGAGCCCTAGCGGCCGCCGGGCGCGCGCGACTCTCCGTCCACGTCTAAAGGTATAATATCATTTACAATAAATACATGCGCCGCAGCGCCTACACGAACAGATCCTTGAGCGAGGAGCAGAGCGAGGGGTCGCAGCCGCCCTCCGCGGGCTCCTCCTCTCCCGGCCGGCCCGAGTACCAGCGCTCGCCGTCCGCGCGGCCCGCGCGCGCCGGCCCTGGAATGTTCTGCTTCGGCTTCATCTCGCCGGCCTTCACCACCTTCTCCTTCACGACGACCGCACCTGACGTGGAGGGCCCAGCTGTGGGGCCCGGCTCCGGTACGATGCTGCTCTTCCGGAGGAACACTTCAATCGCACTGCCGAGTGCGCTCGCGTCCACCACCGAGCCAGTTGGCTTGTCCCACAGGACAGCGGCCGCGTCGCCGGTCCGCTTCTTGGTCTCGTCGGCGAACGTCACCTTAGTCTTCTTGGGTTCGTTGTCCTTCTTCTTGGTGGCGAGGGTTTGATGTCGGTTCGCGAACCAGATGGTGCCCGAGTCAGGCGGCTTGTCGCGCAGTGCGGAAGCGTCGAAGCTGCTAGAGCGCATGTCGGCGAAGCGGCGAGGCGCGCGCTCCGGCTTGCCGCACGAGTCGATCTCCGTGGCGGAGGAAGTGAGCGCTGTCAGCATGTGCTGCAAGTCCGTGTCTGTGCACACGACGCCGACGCTGGGGGCGGGGACAGGGACGCCACTGCGCGGTGGGATGGGCGGTGGCATCTCGGAAGCGCGGCGGCGTGCTGGCAGCGGTGGCAGCTGCACACCAGCTGCGCCCGCACCCACGAAGTCAGAGTGCCGGCGGCCGCGGTTGGTGTACCGCACGGAGCCCTGCATGGGCGAGCGCTCGTCCAGAGGCTGCACCTCGCACACGCGCTCGCTGGACGTGTTCCACAGGCGCATGCGCACCTTGCGCGCCTGCACTATGTCGTCCATTATGTCCAGCTGGAGGTTGTGCGTGCTGCCGAGCGTCTCCGTAGCTGGAAGACCTGAAAAGTTAGTATCTTTAATTATGGTAGCGAGTGAAATACTGTAGGTACGATAGATCTCGAGCGAAAGTGTTGTGATCTAACGCACACTTACATTTCTTCCCTGGAGGCCCGGAGCCGGAGTCTCTGCGGCGGGCCAGCGCCGGAAAAGCGGCAATGGATTCACGGCGTCCGCGACCGAACAATGCTTGTGGCACTCGCGATATAGTGACAACGGAATGTCTGAAAATAACCACAATTTATTCATTTTGATGCTGCTGATATTACGCAGCTTTATGTAGAACAGCAAAAGACTCATCAATTCACCTGCGACCCCCTGGCTGTGGCTGGCCTTGGGTGAGTGTGGCTAGAAAGGCGGCTTCGCGAGCCTCTTTAGCAGCGCTCTCTCCGCGTTCTGAGAGCCGGCGAACCTGACGACAAAAATTTCAAATTATCCCATTTGTTCATAAAACACACTGCATTGTTTTCCTCAGTGTCATTAAGCCGTCTTTTGAAGATTCGCAGAGTACAAACCTGGCTAGCAGTAGGTCCGGAAGTGCACGCCGGTGTGGGCAGCGAATGCTTGCGGTTGTCCCGCCATGGTGACAGATGGTACGGGTCGGGCGGAGACTCCTGGTCTATGGAGAGGCCGCGCGGTGGCGCATATGACCGCGGCGAAGAGTCTGTGTCCTCGGCTCCACTCTCTTCTACGACAATCAGCGGCTCACCGCCGCCGACGCCGACCATAGCCATTGAACCACGCCGCATCATGCCTGGGGGATACAGAGGCAAAAATATGAAGTCATAATAATATAGGGTACTAGACAGTGTATTCGAGAGAAAGAAGTTGTTTATACTTTGCGTAGGACCTAAATCAATAAAAATTACTTAAACAATCTAAAATCACAGTTACGTTATCCGGTGCTCACTTGGAGTTGAGAGTTTAGCAAATAAAATAACAATAATGATGCCGGTTTATCTTCAAACGCAAAGGATCTGCCTTATTATTCAAATAGGGCCCGTTCCACGCCCCTCCTGCTAATCGCCGCGTAGAAATTGAGCGAAAATTGTTTTCTCAATGTCGATGACTTCATAACAATTTCATAAAGAAAATTAACTGTTATTCCTCAATATACACGTTTTGCCGTTTTTCAGTTTTCTTTTTGGTAATATATTGCTGGTTTATGAGATTGGTTCTGACTTTTATCACTTTTTATTGAGTTTTACAGCGACAGCTACTTATGCCACTTCATTTTTATTAGCCTTCTTGAGCCAAGAATATTTTAAATGTTATTTGAGTGGTAGGTTAACTTGTTAAATAATAACAAAAATATAAAAGTGTAAAAACCACGGACGTACGATCTTTGGACTTTGGACATTTCTAATTATGTGCTTTGGAAAAGCTTTGGATGACAAGTTTAGTTTTCTAAATGCAAACGCAGTGATTGTTTGAATTTCATCGTTATTACGAGCGTCATTTAACAGGCAACATTTCCCAAAAACTCCCTAGCTATTCTCATTACTTCTATCGATTTTACGTTCCTCTTTATTATAAGGCCTTTTTATCAGCTTCGAATGTTCCCGAAAGCATTTTCAATCAACACATTTGTTTGATCTGAGGAATAAAGCTGCATGAATCGACGCGACCATGCGAGTTTGAATTGAGAACGAACGAGGCATCAACAACAGTTTCATCGTTCTTTTTTTTTCGTAAGATTTACCTGCAAAGAGATTTTATGCGGCTCACGAACGAGTTGTTTAGATTTACACGTCTTTGGCGGCACGCTGTTAATACTTTAATGAGTTTAATGAACCGAAAACATTCAACCTCGTGTTCCGAGTCCAATTATTGAGATAAGCTATCAAACCGGACATTGGGACTGTCGTAAATCCCTTGATTTGAATTGTCTCCATCACACAATGCCAATAATGGATTGGATAGGTCATCAAACAAGAGTGTATCGAACAATAAACCAAGCTTCAGTCGATTTTGTATTGAATAGATTGTTCTCTGTTCAGTCGATTTCGTAAAGATTTTTTTATACAACTTGCAGATGGAACAAGCCTATGGCTCACCTGATGTTAAGTGGTAACCACCTATAGGCAATGGTTACAAAACATTGTCTCATAGGCCACGCACGTCAGGAACGTGCCCTACGATAAACTGACTTGCGTTTGTCAACAAGAGGCATACAGATATATAGCCTCACGTGCCAATAATTTCACTGGCACCCACACCCTTCAAACCGAAACACAGCGATGCTGCTTCACGGCAGTAATAGGCATGGTGGTAGTACTTCCCCGGACAAGCCCCTCACAAAGAGCTCTGAATAAAATTATGTTGCTATCAAAATAATTATATAACAATAACAAATACTATGAATTGATTCCATCAGTTACCTGTTCGCCAACATTTATTTATTTATTGTAGATTTTCAGAAGGTTATGGCTACTAACGTATAATTATGTTGTTTGTTGAAATTAAAAAGTGGCCTCCTCCAGGATTTCGTTCGCTGTACTGCGTCTACAGCTTTTTAGAAAAAGATAATTTTGGTTCAGTTCATATTTCAATTTAATTAAGACTTTGATAATATCGGTGAGTTGAGTACATTGTTATAGAACAAAGTATTAGCTGTTTTAAGAAAATGTTTCTATTGGGGAATAACTTTCCTCTTCTTAAATATAAAAGCTTAACTCTTTTCGGGGTTTTGATGCAGTTTTCTCCAATTAAGTCTTTCGAATGCGACTTATTGTTTTATTTTATTTTAATATTTTTCAGAAGCAATAGGTTAGCATGGTTTGAGAATAATGTGTCAAGTGCACGAAAGGAGCCTCTCTGAGGCGCACTTAAAATCCTTTCACCACACTTAGTTCGAAAGAATCAGTGACACGATAAGAAGAAGAAGAAGAAGCATGGTACGGGCATGTCATGCGAAGGGAAGAATGTCATGTAACGAGAAGAGTGCTAAATATGAATGTGGATGGTTATAGAAGTAGAGGTAGGCCAAAGAAAAGATGGATGGATTGTGTGAAGGATGACATGAGTAAGAAGAGGTGACTGTTGAAATGACGGCTAATAGAGGAGAGTGGAGAACGAAAACCTGTTGTGCCGACCCTACATAAAGACAAGGACAAGAGAATGATGATTTTTCAAGATCCGGCTTTGTAATTTTATTTCTAGAAGTTGAACAAACTATGATAAAAGAGCTAGCGAACAAAATGAACAAACAATAACGATATGAATAGTTTATGACGTTAGCTGATGTGATTTATAAAGATTTTTATGGTGCTACGCAAACAAGAAACAAGGAACTGTTGACCGCTATAAATTAACTCAATAAAGTTCAGTGTATTTTGGGTATCAGAAACTACGGATCGAGATAAAAAGTCTTTGTTTAGTAAATCACTAGAATCACTTTGAATCATCTTGTAAACTATGCGAATCTAACCTAACCCGCGCTTTTTATAACTGTTATAATGCTATAGAGCATTCTTTTCCCCTTTTCACCTTTTTTTCTTTTTTGTGTAATTTTGACATTACCAGTCCAGTTTTAGTTAACTTTGTTTAATTAACTACACATTAATTAATATTTTTGTAACGGAATAATTGTAAATACGTTCAGTCTGGTACTTTATACATAGTTTAAGATTCATTATTGCAAGTATATTCATAATATCGATTTAACCGTGACTATCGTTTTAAACAGAGGTTAATATTCTAATTTTAACTGGATTTTGTATAATTTTTCATATCATTTTTCAAGAAAGAGGTAAAAAAGAAACTTATGGATGCTTAGGAATAATTTATGCTATAATAGCAGTTGGAATTTTAAAAAGATAAAAAGATAAAGGATATTTATTGTCTATGAACCTAGGTACAAAGTGTTAGTAAATAAAATCTAGGTTAGTCCCACTAGGTCAGCCTAAAGGCATATAAACATTTGTACACAAAAATAAAACATTAGAAAATAAAAAAATAAAAACTAAGCAATCCAAATTAAAATTAAAACTCATCATAAAAATATAAAAAATGTCAAAACGTACACCAATTTCATAAGATAAAAAATTCAGTAATTATTGCATTGCAGTAAAAATTTAGAATTTATTGTTTGTCTATACAACGTGAGTTTGAATTCGTATGTTATCCCGAAAGGTGGTGATAGGGACCATGGTTTTGCACAAGCTATGAAAACATTTCTGTGAAATACGAAATCTAAATCTTCCATACAAAAAAAATAATCAATTGACAAAATATTTTGTGTGAAAACCCTACATCTTGGGCGGGGCCGGCGCTAATTTGGTAAATAGGTAAGTAGTAATAAAACTTACAAACTAGGTACATATCAATTTACTGGCTTTCCATGGTATAAGCACTCTGTTCTGAAGACGGGTAGCTACATAGGTAGGTACTACTACGAGTACTAGGTACAGGTAGGTTTTGCACACATTATTCACAAGCACTTAGGTAGGCCATACCTACGACAATTAAATGATTTTTGTACACTGAGTTTAACTTTTCAACATGCGCTCGCAACGAAATAGTCCACGAAATACTGAAAATAACTGAAATGCCTAAGTTTATTTTTAGATTTTCGAGTTCGGTTTCCTTTGACAGCTTAGACAATTTAACCAAATTGTCTAAGTTTGACAGTGCCGAATAATTTTAGGGTCCCGTCCCGTTTTCATTGAAATAAAAAACGGCGAAACAAACATTATGAAATACTTACTTAACCCAATATTGGGTTAAGTAAGTCGTGTGTATGATGACTTCGTAAGCTCTCGATTCGAATTAAATTAAAGTAAATAGGTACCTACTCTGTACGTACTTTATTTAAGTTTCTCGTATCATATCTTAAAGCAATGCCAAAGTCGGAGATTTTCATAAAGTAGGTAGTCGCAAAATGCACTTGTTGTTTATCACTCAATCACACAAATAAAACTTGTCTTACATATGTTTTGGTACGAAAGTACCTACCACTAGTTTTTTTACAATGTGTAAATAAAATAATTTTTGATGAGTGTAGGCATTGCATCACATCCTCTTCGTTCTGAATCATACAACAAATAAACAAAATAAATACTTGAACATAAATTCCATGAAAAATATTATACGGAACCCAACAGACCCCATTTTTATAAAATTAGGATGACGATTCAAAGGAGGCGGTAATACATTTTTCATTACTCATACTCTGAAAGTAGGTATGAAGTTGCCTGAGGGGCCTAATTGAAAGTAAAACTTTCAGCCCTAGGGAGAATCGCTTTCTACTGACAGCTGTCAAATTATAAAAAAAAACAAGTTCTATTTTATTCAACCATGTTCCAACTTTCTAAAGTCTTTCTAACTGCAAGGAGGTTGTTCAACCAAATTCCAACTTTTTATTCAGCAAGTAGGTTGGAAACCCATTACAACGGTAAGAAGTTTAAAAAGTCTAATTAGAGCGCAATGTAATATTTAAATTTAAATAACATAAAGATAGTATTAAATAAATAATATATCTTCTAAATTACTTGATTAGTGTATAGCTTCAACTATTTATTTAAAATAACATAGATTTAAATTATGAAAATGAAAATAATGGCTGAATAATGCTGGCGAGCCGAAGCCGAAGGCCCGCCAGAGAAAAAGAAAAAAAAAAACCGGGAAGGCGGCAATTCAATCTTCATTTTCACTAATTTTTCTTTCATGTTTTTATTTTTACTTTCCTTGTATTCGTAATGAAAAGCACAGTGTTTACCTCGGGTGAAAGTCTTTTGAGTCCCTCAAGCTCCATTGGCGCCCTCGCTAACGCTCTGGCGCCAAACCCGTCTCGGGACTCAAAAAACGTGACTTTCAACACTCAGGTAACAATGTACTATTTATTGCTTTTTGACTTGCCAATGGCAGATTTTGGGTGTCAAATAAGACATAGTTCAACAGAGGTCAAGTACCTAATCAGCTGGTTATAGGGTTGCCTAACATGCTTTTAAGGAAAATCATGGCGTAAACTTTACACACCATTTGTTGAATGAAAAAGTCCTGATTCAGAAAAGTCATAGAACTAATGCTGTTGGCATTCAGGAGTAGCTTATCCCCCTTTCGGGATAACATATGAATTCAAACTCACGTTGTATATAATTTTAAGATCTAAAATGTACCATACTTCAAGCAAATAAATTATTTCATTCATTCATTTTCAAACTATTTTACTCGGTAACCTCTTAAGCCTCCGCTATACGCTGGTCTAAAAACAAAACACGACCGGAAAGTTGGAAAAATTTAAAATAAAGATGGCGTTGCCTGACCTGAGCTGTGAATTCATGTATTTGATACCAACTATTACTTATTCTGTGCTTGGGTCTGACATTTGTCACGACATTACAATGTGTTGACTAGAATACGCTTCGTTAGACAAAAACACAGACAGATATTCAGTAAATAAATATAACCCAATTGTTATGTTAGCTGATTCCCGTCGCAGAGTTTCCATTGCATATTTTTCATCCAGGATTGGTGATAACAATGGCAAGCTGTGCGGTATTTTTTAAACTACCACGAACGCTACATTTTAAATCTAACTTATATAGTAGTGTAGTAGTAGTAGTCTAATTTATATAGTATAACAAGCAAATAGCCCCAGATTTAATAAAAGAAACCTTCCACCAAGAGAGATTTTCCTCATATTATGCAAAACCAGAGTGAGTTGCAAGTTCATAATGTCGGTAGTCGGTGAATGAACACTTGTATTTTTTAAAGGTAAAAAACGGAACCCTTATAAATTCGTCATGTCTGTCTGTCTGTCCATCCGTATGTCACAGTCACTTTTTTTCAAAAAAATGAAATGAAATGAAAAGAAATAATTTATTTGCTTGAAGTATGGTACTTACAAAACTGTAAAAGCTATATGTACTGATGAAACTTGGTAAATAGATGTATTCTGAAATCTGCAATGTAAACCGCATTATGATTTTTATACTTAGAACTGACACTCAAAAAATATTTTTTCATAAAACTTATGAGTTTTCTTAACATTAAGTAAAAGATTATTAAACCAGTTAAGTATTTACGACAGAGATGCGTTAACGTCATCGTAATTAGCCTTCTATCTATCGACTTTAAAAATTAATGAGGTATCGTCAGCAAATAGTACTGTTTCACATAGTTTTTTAACCAAAAAAGGAAGGTCATTTACGTACACTAGAAACAAGAAAGGACCTAATATCGAACCTTGTGGCACCCCTATGTCAATAACTGACCCAAAAGATCTCTCACCGCCCACATCAACTTTAAGGATTCTATCAGTCAAGTACGATTGTAATAAGTCAATGGAGCGATTTAGAATACCGTAATGTTTAAGTTTAGATATTAAGAGGGTGACGGACGCAGCTCGCAACTTCAATTCGAGGCGCGGGCAAAAATTGCTCCGAATATAGCTATCTCTATTCATTTGATGCGGGCGCCACGGAATATATAATAGTAGTATACACACACAGGCGCTCGTGTGACGCGCTACTTCTATACGTGAATCCAACCATAGTGCCGCGCTTGTGCGTGTGCGTCAGCCACTGATAACGATTTTTATGCATTGCCTAATTTCGTCAACGTTACTAACACCCGTTTTCACTAAACCTAGGCGACGCTTAAATCGGATGCCTAAATATTAACGGGCCGACGTACACAGCTCGCAACTTCAATTCGAGGCGTGAGCAAAAACTGCTCCGAATATAGCTATCTCTATTCATTTGATGCGGGCGCCACGGAATATATAATAGTAGTATACACACACAGGCGCTCGTGTGACGCGCTACTTCTATACGTGAATCCAACCATAGTGCCGCGCTTGTGCGTGTGCGTCAGCCACTGCTAACGATTTTTATGCATTGCCTAATTTCGTCAACGTTACTAAGCGTCAGATAGGCTAGTGGCTAGGGCGTGCGGATTCACACTGAGAGGACGAGGTGGGCGGGAGTTCAAATCTGGTCAAAGAGAGTTGACTTTTTGCACCCTACAATTTTATGTTTTTATTTTTTGTGGCTGCATTACCTGACTAACCCTCTAAGCTTATTGCTTGCTTGTTTCGCTTTTCTAGTATTCAATAAGCAAGGATTGGTCATGCTCTGAATGCAAGAATAAAGTGAAAAAAAAAAACAACATTCCTGAACCGATAAAGAACCTTCAGAGTAGCTATTTACGCACTTAGAAAAGACACCAGGAAATTCTCTAACATGATACGAGTGAGTTTATTCATCAGGTAGGGTTTGTGCGGGTTCTGGACCAAATTGAAGAAGAGTAAAGAGAACCATTGACTCCGAGTTGAGTTGAGAGAGCCATTGACCCCGGCGCGGAGCGATGGAGTTGTGGTTGATGACGTTCCAGTAGAGGATGATGGGTGGGAGTCCGCTCAACATCAGGTGTGGTGTGGTTTGCTTGACCTCATTGGCCTAGTGGTTGGAGGGTGCGGGTTCAAAATCAGTGATAACGTTACAGTATTAGATGATGGGTGGGGTCCGCTCTACGTCAGGTGGGGTGTGGTTCGCCAGACCTCATCGGCCTAGCGGTTGGGGGGCGTGGGTTCAAAACCAGTCATGACGTTACAGTTGAAGATCATGGGTGGAGGTCCGCTCAACATCAGGTGGGGTGTGGTTCGCCAGACCTCATCGATCACACACACACAGCAATAAAAAACACGCAAAGCGGCTCACTTACCAAAGTACAGAAAGTCTAATAATGTGACTGCATTTAAAAATATACTTTATTCGTTGAGCAATTAGGTTGCTTTTATTCTGCTTATTTACATTCGCAAAACCAACGATTGCGAACATCGACCTACAATTACATGGACCTCGGCTTTCGCACAAAACTCGCGAAAAAAGTGTACCAAGCTAACCTACTATAGGTGGATACCTAAAACAAACTGAAAAAAAAATTATTTATGTCTTATCACAATTACTATATTGAACTCAATTTTGATTGCATGAAGCAACTTCTAGTGAACGTTACAGAAATTTTTCCAAGTCTTTTTATCAATATTTCCACCAGACGTTGAGCAGTACTCTGTTTATTGAGCTCCAGTTATATAAAGAAAAACTATTTTGTTAAAGTATTTCTCAGTCTTTTTATCAATATTTCCACCGGACGTTGAGTGGTAGCAGTTTTTTGAGCTCCAAATAAATAAAGTTTTTTTTTTAATTTCTTAGTCGTTTTATCAATATTTCCACCTGACGTTGAGCTGTAGTTTATTTCTTGAGCTCCAGAAAAATAAAACAGAAATATGTTGTTCAAATTTTTACAAGTCTTTTTATCAATATTTCTACCTGACGTTGAGTGGTATCAGTTTTTTTAAGCCCCAGATAAATATAGAATAAAAATAGTTTGTAGCCATTTTTCTTAGTCCTTTTTTCAATATTATAACCTGACGTTGAGCGGTAGTCGGTTGTTTGAGATTCAGATAAATAAAGAAAAAAAATATTTTGCTGAAATTTTTCCAAGTCTTTTTATCAATATTTCCACCTGACGTTGAGTGGTAGCAGTTTTTTTAAGCCCCAGATAAATAAAGACTAAAAATATTTTGTGGCAATTTTTCTTAGTCCTTTCATCAATCTTTCCACCTGACGTTGAGCGGTAGTCGGTTTTTTGAGATCCAGATAAATAAAGAAAAAAAATATTTTGCTGAAATTTTTCCAAGTCTTTTTATCAATATTTCCACCAGACGTTGAGCGGTACTCTGTTTATTGAGCTCCAGTTATATAAAAAAAAACTATTTTGTTCAAGTATTTCTCAGTCCTTTTATCAATATTTCCACCGGACGTTGAGTGGTAGCAGTTTTTTGAACTACAAATAAATAAAGAAAAAAAATAATTTGTTGTAATTTTTCTTAGACCTTTTATCAATACTTCATATACAGGATGGAATTTTGTAATGCCACCTGGAGGGAAAGTACTCTTAATACTCCAGATAGAAAATTTTACTCACAGGAAACATTCCTTTATTTTTGAATAGAAAGCAAACTGCATTCAAAGTTTTTCGAAAATTCTCTCACACCCGGGAATTGAACCGGCTAAAATCAGAAAAATTATACCTTGTACTTTTATTGCATCGATCGTTAGTCAATTATAAGGATGAAATCTCTCTAACAAACATGATAAATTAAATGAAAGAAAAACCAGGAAATCTTAAATTAATTTAATTATTTACAAAAAATGGATAACTAACTAGTTACTTGAAATTAGTTGCTTGAAATGGGCTCCATTCTCTTGGATACACAAATTTATTCTTTTAACGAATTCATTTCTTTAAAAGAATAAATTTATTCCTTTCAAAAAAAAAAATTAATTTAAAAATTATTTTATTTTTAATTTTAGAAATTGCTTTCTATCCAAAAATAAAGGAATGTTTCCTTTGAGTAAAATTTTCTATCTGCAGTATTAAGAGTACTTTCCCTCCAGGTGGCATTACAAAATTCCACCCTGTATAGAAATTAATGGTTCATAATTTGTTTTAGTCGAAATGTTGGCTTTTTTCGAAATTTCGGCAGACTTTTTGACCTAGTGCTGCACCTTAATTTCGTTTACCCAACCTACAACCTACCTAGGTACTTAGTATTTCCCATCTTCACTTAGTACCCTTCCTAAACTAACAATTATCAAATATCTAAGCATTATGTTTTATGCCAGTGTAGGTATTTAACTAGTCCGAAGTCCGAGCGATTCACACACACAACCGAAGTGTCCCGTGTGCTTCAAGCGTTTCCTCCCCCTGCACCCCGCCACCCGCACCGTGCGTGCGCGATAGCAATAGTAGCCGTTCGAAAATGCCATGAATTTGATCGTGTTCCGTAATACCAAAAATGATGACTGAAAACTTTTTGTATTCTTTACATAGTATTGTTATTCTGTAACTAGACAATATAAACTAGGTTCCTTAACAAAAAACACGTAAGATATTGTTGTTTTTAGAACGAAACCAATAGGTAGAAAACTTGATAAGTTTAGCATAAAAATGTGCAAAATGCGATTGGTGTTTATTTCATTTTAGGTAAGTAATTTGAAATAAAAACTGTTGAGGAACCTAGATAAATACTATGCAAATACAATTATTACAATAATATAGTGTAAATCTGTCTAAATTAGAAATCATTTTGGTATTCCGTTTGTATGAAAATTTTCCATACGTCAGCCCCTTAACTAGTTTTTTCGTGTGCGCGAGCTGCAAGCAGCTCGCGTGTCGGTGTGCTACTCCCAGTTTTACATTACACTTGCACTTGTAAAACCCCAAAAAGTAGTAAAGAAAGTCCTAAGTAACCCTAAAAGTCGATCAGTGAATCAAGTTCCTCGGTGTAGTAAAACCCCAATCAAAGTCCTAAAGAACCCTAAAATTGTTTACATAATCAAGGTCCTAAGTGAAGTAAAATTCCAATTAAAGGCCTAAGGAACCCTAAAAGTTGTTTATTTTATCAAGTTCCTCAATGTAGTAAAACCCCAATCAAAGTCCTAAGGAACCCTAAAAATGTTAACATTATCAAGCTCCTAAGTGTAGTTGAAACTCCAATCAAAGTCCTAAGGAACCCTAAAAGTCGAACACTTAATCAAATTGCTCAATGTAGTAAAACCCCAATCAAAACCTTATACGGAACCCTAAATTGTACGTCAAGCCAAAACCCTTAACGGGTCGAAACCGCTGGAAGGAACCCAAACGTTGACTACCGTTCCGTTCCCACAGGGGTGGAACCCTAAACCAAGTGAAGATCCAATCAAACACCTTAAACAACCTAAAATTCAATCTCCAATCATAGTCCTCAGTCGAATGAACCGTTTGAACGACCTTAATCGGACGATTTTTGCAAAACCGGAAGTGGCACAGCCGCCATTTTGAATTTTGAACTGTCAGTCTAGTGAACATTTTTTCACACCCCTAAGACACCCTAAATTTCAGTAGGAGGGGGTTCTAAATTTCCCTAAATTTCAGTAGGGTGGGCGTGGTCGCGTGGCGGCTCGCTTCGCTCGCCGCAACGTTCCCCCCGGGTTCAGGAGGAGGGGGTTCTGGGGGCTTGAGGGGGGGGTCACAGCACGGCTCGCTTCGCTCGCCGCGACCCTCCCCCCGGGTTCAGGAGGAGGGGGTTCTGGGGGGCTTAGGGGGGGGGGGGGGTCACAGCAGGCTCGCTTTGCTCGCCGCACTGTTCCCCATGGTTGCATGGCGGCTCGCTTCGCTCGCCGCAATGCTCCACTCGAAAATAAGGGTCAAAAATAATAAAGGGGTCTAGAGGGGGGAGGGGGGCAAAATTTATTTTGCTTTCAAAATAATCTCACCTTCCCTACACGACCCCAAAAAAAAAAGTCTTGCAAGTCACTCCGCTTGGAAGATACGAAAGGGGAGGGTGAAAAAAGGGGCAAGAGGGGGGTGTTTTTTTTGTTTTTTCAATTCAGGAAGAAACCCTCTATACGAAACCCCAATCGAAAACCCCCTATCTCGACGGCATCCGGTAGCACTCACAAAAGGGGGGGTCCTGGGGGGCAAGGGGGGCAATTTTTTGTACAATAACATTCTTATCTTTTTTCTTCTCTTTCGTCTTCTCCCTTTTAATCTTTTTTTTTCTGAAAAGTAATATTTCATCAAAATCGGCTTAGCCGTTTTGTTTTATTGTTTGTTACTGCATACCTTCGTCATTTAATTTTATGATCCAATTTAGTAATTTTTTCTTTTATCTAAAAGGTTATACTTCCAGATCTGTATGTAAATCTAGTAAGTATAACTTAGTGCATAGAATTCATGCCTATGGAAATAAATAATAATAATAATAATAATAATGCTGGACAATTCACACAACATGATCTAGCCCCAAGCTAAGCAAAGCTTGTGTTATGGGTGCTAGATAACTGATATACATAATACAATACATTACATGCATAGATAATTTTCATTTCAATTCATAAATGAATTGAAATGGAAATTATTTATGGGTGGCTTTAAGCTTTGCACTCATTTAGGCCTTCGGTGCTCATTGCGGTGGAGATCAGTGAAGCATTGTGAAATAACACTGTCTATTCGACTTATATTATTGTATTTTATCGGCATTTAAAAATATTAGGTATACCAAAGAGTTTCGACAACCCCAACTGACTCTTCAAAGTTCTGTCAAACGCAAAATCTTGGGAAACTCCTTGCTGCGTGTATAGAAATAGGCACATGTATTTTGGTATTTGGGTATTTGAGCGCACCGTGCATGAAGCCTTTGACAGAAAGTTCCAGAATTCGGGACATTACAGACACCTCCAGATTTAAAAGACGGCAATCAAAAATACTCAAAACCCATGATATTATTGTTATGACTGGGCTCTCAGCTCATTTATTAGTAGCTCTGCCTTCTGCGCCATAGGTCGTGGGTTCGATCCCCACCGAGAACAAATATTTGTGTGGTGATCATAGATATTTGTTCTCCATCTGGATGTTATATTGTTTTCCAAGTATGTATTTACAAACAAAATGTATTTAAGTATTACATCAGCTATCTGGTTCCCATAATACTAACTCTGCTTAGTTTAGGGCTAGATAGTGTAGTGTAGATTGTCCATAATATATAATATATATACTTCCTTTTCATTGTAATGGGCTCCCAAACTCTTTGCAAAATCGACACTATTTTTATAAAGGCCTAAAATCGGCTACTAGTTTTTGAGTCTTCTTCTTGTCATGTCAATAGAAAATTAAAGCTGGTGTGGTGGATTATGAATGTGCCTCAAAAGTTTTGCTACTTCACGTTGGTTTCATTTATTGTTTTCCTTCACCGTTAGAGTGTACTGACTTAATGCACATAGGTTTTTTGGCAGATAAACTAATTTGTGCATGACGGGGTTTGAACACACGCCTTTAGAATCAAAAAGCGGGTCGCTACGACAATATAACCGGTGCTAAGCAACCAGAGCGCCCCTCCACCTAATGGACCGATGACATTCTAAAGATCGTGGGAAATCGGCAAATTGTTTTTTCATGGAAATGTATAAAGGAGGTCTATATCTAGCAGTGGACTTCTACTTACTGATGATGATGACGGAAAGCACTGGGTAGATAGGAAGATAGCTAAGTAGCTAGTAGTAGACCAGCGAAGCGCAATGCTTTTGTTAAATACCTCCATTTTTGTAGTTGCATAAGTATGCAACTACAAAAATGGAGGTATTTAACAAAAGCATTGCGCTTCGCTGGTCACGCACGATAGGAACGTGCCCTAGAATGTACTAGATAAGTTATAAGCTACATAAAATATATACTTCTACAGGCTGATGATGATGTGAATACAGGTTATCGATCATAATGTATGATGAAGATGGTATTATGTCATTTCGTTATACTGTGACAATTTGTTTTATGTTACACTGTGGCAAATTTATAGTACCAGTAGTAGCTATGATTTAATCTAGGGTATATTTTACGTAGTCAGAGATGAAATGTCATGTCGCGAAATTTGACATGGACCTCTCCTCGTCGGCCGCGCGGGCTGTACTGAAAAGTATCTAGGAAATCCTACCTATATATATTTTTGAAAATTTTATTTTTTTATAAAAACTACGGCAACTAAGAAAAGTGCAATAACATAGGGTTTTTACGTATTTATTTAGGTATACGGGAACAAAACTTTCATTGCAATGGCTCTAACAGCAACGGAAAAAAACCATTTCAAATCCAAAAAAAATTGAGAGTTTTTGGCAAACTTTGCGTTCAATTTTATCGAACCCAGTGAGTTTAAGAGAATTTCTAGCCGGAACATAATTTTTTTACACCATTTAATTGTTATATTTTACAAAAAAATTAAATGGATTCGTCCATACAACGAAAAAAAATGCTACTTTACATTTTCGGTTTCACCTGATGTAGGCCCTTACAAAAAAACAAATATTATGTTTTCTAAACATTTGAAATAAGCAATCAGCAATTTGAATAAGTAAGATTGGATATAATTAAATGTTAAAAGTGACACGATAATAAGATTACATTTTTAAAGTAAGCTACCACTAATTAATAAGCAGGAGATGAGTAGAACTTTCAACAAGTCATATTCAAACTGAATTACTAACTAGCAAGATAAACCAATTTACAAAATTAATTCCAACGGCGAATCACTTAGCTAAATGAAAGCGAGATGTGGACGAGTGCTGCATTCATAATACTCTACGTGCTGTTGGCCTACCACAAGCTCGTCTGACTCTGTCTCTGGCCTGTCAACGTCTCTTTTTACACAACCAAAGCTGCTCCTCCGTTTTCAAGATAAAGATAATTTGATAAAACAGTAGGCCTACCACAAGCTCTGTCTGGCTCTGTCTCTGGCTTTGGTTTTGAGTCTGTGTGAGTGCTTACCAGTGTATTATACTGAATGTGTGACGTTTTGACATAGGATTTATTTAGACTCAAATTCACACAGACTCGAAACCAGAGCCAGAGACAGAACCAGACAGAGCTTGTGGTAGGCCTACTTTTATATCAAATTATCTTAAGAGCGGAAGAGCAGCTTTGCTTGTGTAAAAAAGGAGACGATTTGGGAATTTAAGAGAGTATTTTTATGAACAAACGGTTACCATGATTAAACCACATTAATAATGACACATTATTAATAAGACCCTAAGGGCCTTATTAATAATCATGGCGCAACGCTGGAGTAGTTAAATCGTGTTTTGTCGCATTTGTTCGAGTTGACAATTGCATGTCAATGCAAGAGACAAAACACGGATTAACTAGTCCAACGCTACGCCAGGATTATTAAAGTGATTGTCGTTGTAAGTTTGTGTAGCGGCTTAAAAAGTGTGTAAGTCAAAAAGTCTGTTATATTAAACGAAAAGTGGTTGTCATTGTTAGTTTAGTTAACTAAAGTCAAAAAGTCTGTTATATTAATTGCTTATCGTTAAAACGCCCTTGCATATTTATGTGTTAGTCGAGTACAAATTGATTTAATTGACAAACAGATTGTCGGTGACGGTAAATTAGGTTCTCGGTATTGTTTCCTGTCACTCGTAGTTATCTCAATCCCAAACAAATCAAGTAAAGCTCCGCCTTGCCCATCGATATTAATGGCCTTACTTATAAAAATATGTCAAAAAGATAAACAGTGCTTTAGATAATGCCATCTCTTACTACTAGGTAATGACAAACAGTGACAGGGCTAACTTTAAGCAATGATTAAATTTAAATTGCGTTCATAAGGCTGTTAATGTTATCTTACTAAAGCTGCGGGATCCAATATCAACAGGTACGGGCCAAGGCCTGGCAGTGACCTGAATGCACGGCCTCGGCCCATAGTACCCCCGCCCCTACCCCCTTTGCTTCTGCCCCCGCAGGAAGCTGCCCGGGCTGCTAGACCTTATCTCACGGCCTTTGATGGGCCTTGTTAGCTTTGTGGCTACTTTCCTAGGATGCGGTTGTTTTAGGGCTGATTGTTAAATACACGGAATAACGCTAAATATGTCAGTCCTTGTCCTTGACAAGCCTTAAAAAGAGATGGATATATTTTATCTGACGGATAAAATTTGTAGATAGTTTTTTTTCTGCAAAGCTGATAATAAGTTGGAGTGTGCTGTGTTATTAAATAACCATGTCATTGTCTGTTGCGTGTGTGATTACGTTTGGGTATGTCTTTTATTACACTTTTTATGTCTTTGAAATAATATTTTTTATCAATTAACCAGCCACAATCATTAATAAATAGCTACGTAAATAAACACCAAAGACGAGTCTTAGCATTGAACGTAGACTTGAGAGCATTTGGGCATACGCCAGCGAAAGTTTACGCTAAGTTTTATCTGACTCTCAGACGTAATGTAAATAGCGCACTAGTCCACAGTCCACGTAGTCCTATATTTATAAAAGAAAGTCGTGTTAGTTACACTATTTATAACTCAAGAACGGCTGAACCGATTTGGCAGAAAATTAATGGGGAGGTAGCTTAGAACCGGGAGAAGGACATAGGATACTTTTTATCCCGAAAAAGCAACGGGAACGGGGTGTTACGGGAACGGGCGAGCGAAGCCGCGGGCGGCTACTAGTCATCATATAAAAGAAAGTCGTGTTATTTACACAATTTATAACTCAAGAACGGGTGTACTGATTTGGCTGAAAATTTGTGGGGAGGTAGCTTAGAAACAGGAGATTGACATAGGATACTTTTTATCCCGAAAAAGTAACTGGAACGTGGCGAGCAAACCCCAAGAGACTAAACCCATCATATTCGACTAAAGTTTCTCAGAATTTGAGATAGATCATCATAAAAGTTCCGATCGTTCTTACGCAACGCTATTTTATATGTAAAGTAAGGGAAAACTCTTAAGAAAACTTTACCCATTGGTCTGAGTAAGCACTTTGGCAGTGTGGATTAAAGATTCATTTGTAGAAGTTTGACTCATGCATACCTACATATTTTCGAGTCAAAGTCAATAGTTTTTTATTCAGTACGATGCAAGAATCACTTTGAAACGTCTTAAAGCTAGGTGAGTCTAGGTGCCAGTTCCACGCGACCAAGCGTAGAAGAACAGGCAACAAACTACGTCTCGGTTCCTACCGTTTTTTTTATGATCCTTTTACAAATCAAAAATAGTTTAAAATAATAGCAGTGAAGTTCCAGTGTGGTGCCACTTCACTTAGTCAGACGTATGCAATGCAATAATACAAAAGCAAAAGTTTCAAAAACAGCACACGCTACGCTTCAATGTTATACTATAGTGTCTACACAGCTTATATAAAAATAAGATACAAAATAGTAGGTACAGACATTGCAAATTGACATGTTAGCTTCCTATGGGTAGAGTGACCGGGACATCGGGCCACGCAGTTTTATCATTCATATAGCTATCTAGAGTATAGTACGCTTTCTTTTAGTTCTCTTTCTTTCGTTAGTCACCACTAACGTTTCCAACACTGAACTCCGTGAAACTTCTTGCTTCTACACTTTGACCTTTGGAAAGATATAAAATCACTGAACTTATTAATAGAGTATTTTGTGCAATCTGATTTCACACAGGAAACAAAGAATAGACATAGACATTTATTTATTTACTACATAAGCAAACACAAACCAGTAAAAAACAAGGACGCTTATAGAAGAAACATTGATCCTAACACGTTTTCCTGCTTTGAAGTTTATCTATTGTACGAAAACAGTTATATTATTATGTATTAGGCAAAACCAACAGGACACATTATGTAAACATATTTTTAAGACAGTTCAATTATTTTACAAGCTGTGTGCCAATTACAGGAATGCACAGCATTCGCAATAAAGATAGGTACAGTAAAACTTAAAACTACTAACCCAATCTAAGGGCAGATTTTTCCATCCACGGAACAACGTCACTCGTCGAACAAAACACAGATTTGGTATACCGCGAAAACTAGTTATTCTGATAAATAAATTCACAGTGATCTTATACTCGTATCTCCCAAAGGGTCAAAATCTACGAGCGAGAGTTACATCGACGGTGGTCTTCGCATTTCTCTCTTCGCAAGTAAGAAACGATTTAAAAAATGCCCGTCCCAAGTCATTGAAAAGAGGCAGTAAAGTTTTATGGATGTCAGCCGAGGGATTCCATTATTTGGTTTGTTTAGTTGTTTACATTATAACAGCTGATTTCATTAGAAATAGAACAATGATTGAATGAACAGACTTAAAGACGGACCTGTGATTTCGGACCCGACCTAATTACGTTCATGTCTCAAACAACCGACCTGTAGGCCTACAAGCCATGTCTCTGGCTCTGGGTTTGAGTCTGTGTGAGTGTTGAATAAATAAATCCTACGTCGAAACGTCACACACAACAATGGTGAGCACTCACACAGAGCCAGACAGAGCTCGTGGTAGGCCTACTAGATTTGAACTTTGCTACATCAGCTTGTAAGTCTTTGAATTCTAGACACGCTGTCAGCTCAAATTTCAGTTACATCAGTTTCAGAAGGTTCTCCCCGTAATGGATCATGAAACGCGTATCGGAATATATACATGGAACTGTACTCAGTAAAGTCGGGTAGAGTCGTAAAAATTGTAACGAACCGCGTGGTTTCTGCGAGAGGCTTTCTGGGTAAATGGATCGGAAAATTTGGGAGCAGTTTCTTCCAGACTTGTAGAAGTGATTGGTCAACTTGTAGTTAATGTTTCAGTGTATTTTTACGTCCTTGGTTGTTAATAGTCTACGTGGCAAAGGTACAATCAGCGTCAAAGATAGATTAGCATTTCGTTAAGACAAATATATTATTCTGTTAAGTCAATTGACTGGCCTCTCGGCTCAGTTGGTAGTAGCTCTGCCTTCTGCGCCGTAGGTCGTGGGTTCGTTCCCCACCGAGGACAAATACTTGTGTGGTGACCATTGATGTTTGTTCTCTGTCCGGGTGTTTGGATTTAAGTGTCTGCATTTACTAAAAAAATATGTAAGTACTATACCAGCTATCTGCTATCCATAGTACAAGCTCTGCTTAATTTGGGGCTAGATAGTATTGTGTGCATTGTCCGCATTATTTATACCTATATTTATTATATCTGAAGATCACTTTATATTGAATTTCTGATTTTTGTTGATCTGATTTGGGCCTTTTCTATTTGGAAAACAAACTTGCAATATTTTGAAAAATCTAGAGAAAAGAGGAGTTGAATAGCTGAAATTGCCAATCTACTTTTGATGCTGACTCTACAACCTTACCGCCGGTAATTGATACCTGGGCAAATACATATTAGTACCTTGTTGGTTTAGTAATGTGACGTAATTTATAATTGGACGAGCTACCATTACCTACACTCCCTACACTAGATTAGACAGTGACTCAAGATGAAAGGAGTGAATAATTAGGCTTTGTCAACAGAAAATCAATATTTCAAATGTATTATTACATACATGCATAAAATCACGCCTCATTCCCATGGGGGTAGGCAGAGATCACGGATTTACAATTGCTACGATCCTGACACACCTCTTTCGCTTCATTCACTCTTATTACATTCTTAAATGTATCATTGATAGTGAATACGCTAATAATTTTTTTATTAAGATGACACATAATTTTTTTAAGGCGGTTCGAGTGGCCAGTGCTAAAATAAAAAAATACCAATTTTTTTATACATCAAAGTTTTCCTACAAATCTCCAATTCCATAGGTAAAAACCTTGATTTATAAATAAAAAAAAATGTTTTTCGTTTTTTATAATTATTTATGTTGAAAGCGAATATAGTTTGTCAAAAATAAAGACCAATATGAAAACTAACCACAATGATTTAAGTGCACAGTTATACTATCATAGCCCATAAAGAGTAAAATCAGTTTGTGTGGAAATTGGAAGACCTTAATCAAAAGAAATAACAAAGAAATAATATCTCTGTTCAATTTGTACACTCGTATTTCGTAAAGAAAATACAATTTGTCTTTGCTGGGGCAATTAACATTATACTTTATGAAATTTTAAATTGAAAACCTTGGAGTTCATATTTTGAATATAGAACAGGAAACAAATTAACAAATTTGTTTTTTACATAAAAAATATATAAGAGTAGGTAAGACAAAAATGATTTATTGCCCAAAACATAAATAGAATCCATGCTAGAAAGCATTTTCTTTGAGTGAATTTATTTCTAACTGAATTTAAAAAAGAAGGTTTTGTTTGGCGTCGCATTTTTATGAATTTGTCAGAAAAAAGAAATCAATCGAACAGTTGTATTTTTTGTTAACAAAAAAAAGAACAAACATCACTGAACGACAAGACCATAATGCAAGACCATAACGATTCAAAATGGGACGAACTCGACAAATCACTCCACAAAGAAACAAACTACAGACAATCGTAATAAAAGATTCACCAAAATGTGGACAGAAAGGACTGAATACAAAAAACGAGTCATCCAAAAAAGAGACGACAAAACACGAACACTCACGACTTACATTTATTTACTTGTTGCTTTACTTGCTTTATGTCAATGCTTGGCAGGTTTCCCATACCGTTGTATTTTATCCAGTGTCAGCCTGTAGATTGGGAAATAAGCTTAGTGCCAATTTTTGTATCAACACGTGAAGTAAAATGCAAGATGGCCGACTCAAGACTATACATCATACTTTATTGCACATCTGACACCGCTACCTATAATTATAAATCTAGTAAAATCAAGTAGTATGGGAAAATCAATTTTCTGTGTGAACAATATCAATGTCTTCTTTATTTTTGTGGTTTATCCTTATTGTTGTGCTATGTGTTTACTTTTCCATCATTTGATTTTGAATTTAGAACAAAAGTTTTGTTCTTATTTTACATACGATTGTTTGCTTACATTGCGCATCGTAAATCATTTTAGATGCCTTTGTTGTTATAACTCCAAGCAAACATTAATGAAAAAAAGTCGAGGGAAATGAGTGGGAAAAAATACGGTCGGAAACATTTCGTGATGAAAGAGAAAATGGTGTCAGGTGATAACTTGGGCGGGCACTTAGCCCTCACCTTTAATTACGACATTAAAAGGGATTTTTTATGATTTGTAATAAAACGAAGATCTAGTTTGAAACCGCTCTTGTATTTTTTTATGGATTTTATTCAGCTATTTGGAGTTTTATGGAGAAGCTTATGTGCAACATTAGACTTCTCTATGCTGATGATAATGATGCAGTTGTATTCTTAGCTCTCCTTTCATTTGAGCGAGATTTTTTTAGCCAAAGAGTTAACAAACCCACAACAAGGAGTTTAAAAGAGAAGAAGTAGTAGAGCTCTTTGTGAAGGGCGTGTCCGGAGAAGTACTACCACCATGCCTATTTCGGCCGTGAAGCAGCATTGCTCTTCAAATAAAAAAATAAAAAACTTGTCAATTCGTTCTCCTTTGTAAGTATTTTTTTAGAGGTCGATTATCAAAAAGTTCGTATAGGTACGCAGACTATTTTCAAAATAAGAATTCTCGATGTTCTTTGGTGCTTGTTTGCACTGGCCCTTAGATAAGCAATTTGAAATTGGAATCCTGCTAACATAATAATTAACACGGATTCTCACGATGGCAAATATCGAGCTATTCCCAGTTGAGGTTGTTTGGGATTATATTTCCAATAACGGTTTGTCTAATGCTGTTGTCTGTTCTCCTTTTCAGTGATATTAATGAAATTTAACTAGTTTATCAACATTTATTAAATTAATTAATTTGTAACTGAAATGATACGTTCTAATATTCATGGTTGCTAGCTAACTAACTCGTCTAATAGACAAATTTATTTAGAGATGAATATTTTATTGAAGACGAAGGAAAACCGATACAGATAAATTACTTTATGTACATTGAGCGGTCTTATCGCTCCGTGCATTTTTATCTAGAAAACTTTGATGGAATATAATAATATTAACAAAATCAGAATAGCACAATCTGTTTCCTGCCTCTCCCATTATTTGTTCCGAGCCGATATCCGGAATCCATCTTGAGTCAAGCACCTGTCTTTTTCACGTTTTTCGTCCTAGCAACTTCCTCCCTTCGACTTCCGGCGCCACCGTCGCCTCGTTTGGTTTGCAAAATGGCGAGGCGAGCCGCATGGCGCTCAGATTTTACTTCATTATAGCGTCGTTTTTCGTAGCGTTAACACGTCTTGGCGAATATTATTAAGATTAAATTTAAAAATTATATTTAAAGTTTAAATTTAAAGTTAAAAGTGTAAACCTCCTTTCGTTATGGAAGGCGAATTTGATCGTGATAAGCAACCAAGTGACAGTTATAACGAGCACGCGTCACGGAAGAGAAATCGTTCTCTAAGTTTGAGCAGTGCATCGTCGTCGGAGCAGGATTCTAGTCCGGACAGAAGGAAATCGAAGCAATCTAAATATGTAAGTGACGCTCAATTTGAATTCCTTTCACAACAAGTTGCGTTTTTAACAAACATGATTGCTCAAAAACATGGTGAGTCACAACCTCAAGCGAGTACCTCGCATGTGACAGAGGCTGTAACCGAACCCACAGCTTCGACAAATGAGCTGGGCTTACGCCCGCCCTTAGGCACAAGTGATGCGGATAAACAACAGCTTCAGTTATCTGAGCTATCAACTACATTGAAAGATCCGCCCTACCCGCCATCAGATGAAAAACATTTGGAAAAAATATCCCAACTGCAACGTTTTAAATCGAGCGATTGGTATGCAATTCGTTTTTCGGAAGCTCAGAAAAAATACGTCGCTACCCCCGGTTTTATAGAACTAAATGTGAATGATGAACTGAGCCGTTTCAATGTTCCTGGCTCTAACGAAGATCGTTTGTACCTTATAGAGCGAACCTTTGCAGCTTTATCTAATGCTATACTGACTCAGAAAGATGAATTGCGCACAAACTTACAGAGTTTAGTAGATTGGTCTAATGATAAAAGCACGACACTGTCACCGAAATCGCTTTTCGATAAAATTGAACAAACATTTGACAAGGAATCGAACTTCACAAAAGTGACCGACGATATTTTACAAATATCTTGCGGCAGACGAGCCGACTGTATTAGCATGCGCAGGGATATGATAATTAAGAAAATTTCTGAACAATATCATTGCGGAGCATTACAAAAAATACCACCAAGCGCGGAAAATTTATTTGACGGTGACATGCTTGCAGCCTACCTTCAAAAAATTGGGGGGGCTGAAAAACTAACTGCTAGCTTCCAGAGAACACAGCAAACAGCGGCAGCCTCCACATCCGTACAGGGGCGCGCCTATGACAATAGATCGAAGCCATCGACGAGCAAGCAGACTGGCGAAAACTTTTTTCGAAGAAATAATTCAGCCTCGAAGGACAAAGACAAAGGTCAAGCGAGGTCATCTGGAAACAAGTCGTCCAATGGCAAGAACAAGCGGTACTACTCATCCAGAGGTAAAAAATCCAACTCTCACTCGTCAAATAGGCAACATCAATCGTGACTCGCGGTCATTTCGGGGCGGCTGTCTAGAGCAATACGTACATGCCTGGAAGGATCTGGGAGCCCCCGACCATATTTGCAAACTTCTCAGAGGAACACGTATCCCATTTATTATGAAGCCGCCCCTGGTATATCCAAGTCCATCTATAATAGTAAATTACAAGACCAAGAAAAGCAAACATATGACACAACTAATCAAGACTATGCTGGACACTCGTGTACTAGAAAAGGCAGAGATCAGCCCCAGCTATCTGTCAACGTTCTTCCTAGTTCCAAAGACAGACGGATCATTTCGCCCTATCTTCAACCTCAAACGGTTAAACAAATTTCTCGAGCTAAAGGGCTTTCAACTTTTCAGTCACTTTCGAATGCCAAGTTTTTTACAGAGCGAAGACTGGATGGTAAAGGTGGATCTCAGCCAGGCATATTTCCACCTGCCTATAGCCAAGCAACACAGACGATTCCTCAGGCTCAGCTACGATGGCCAGCTCCTCCAAATGACCTGCCTTCCCTTCGGTCTTTCATCAGCTCCACGAACGTTCACCTCTCTAACGAACTGGATTGCCGAATACCTAAGAAGCCGCAACATAAGGTGCGTGGTATATCTGGACGATTTTTTACTGGCGAATCAGTCCTGGCGAGTTTTACAAGAACATATTGCATTTATGATGACTCTGCTGCAACAACTGGGTTGGACTATCAACATGGACAAGTCTGTACTGGTTCCGACACAACGCCTAGAATTTCTGGGCGTCACATGGGACACCAAACTCAACACGAAGTCCTTGTCGGAACCGAAGTGCCTAACGCTACGCAGGGCACTTCTCAGTCAGATGAAGAAAGGAAGTTGGTCTCTCAGGCAAGCTCAGTCCCTTCTGGGCAGACTCAACTTCGCATCGTTTGTAGTACGCAGAGGGAGGTTACACTGTCGAATCATGCAATTTCACAGTCGACGCCTTCCCAAGGAACATCCCTACAAACAGATGAAACTGCCAGAACCTGTACTAAGCGAAATGAGATGGTGGTTAGAAGCAGCGCAGGGCGCACTTCCGATACACACGGGCCCGATCTCGCACCTGCTCACTACGGATGCATCGGACTTCGGTTGGGGCGCTCAGCTAGGAGATACAAAGATGTCAGGTCAGTGGACGAAACGACAACGATCATGGCATGTCAACCTCAAAGAGCTGTTTGCGGTCTATGCGGCAATACAACAAGAGAACAATCAGCTGCGCGATGCTCACATCCTCTTGCAGACAGACAACCGCACAGTCGTAGCTTACATCAACAAGGAAGGTGGTACAAAATCCAAGAAACTTCTGGATCTGACACGGCAACTGTTGAAGGTAATGGACCAGTTAAATATATACCTCACAGCGCAGTACTTTCCAGGTCGATTCAACTGCGAAGTGGACGCCTTATCGCGAGGCAAGATCTGCCCAGAATGGCATCTAATGTCGGCAGCGACGAACGAGATATTTCAGATGTGGGGAACACCGCAGGTCGACTTATTCGCTTCGAGGACAGCTCATGTAGTAATGCAGTATGTATCGTTGGACACACAGGATCAAGAGGCACTATTTCACAACGCGTTCCTTCACCGGTGGGATTACGAACTAGCATGGTTGTTCCCGCCACCGAACTTGATACCCCAGGTACTGTTCCAGCTGAACACTGCGAAAGGCCTGTATATACTGATCGCTCCGAAGTGGAAGATGGTATTTTGGCGTGCAGACCTTCGAGCCCGAGCCATTCAAGACCCTTACCGCATACCGAACCTTCCCGAAGTACTTATCGACACCAGGACCGGAATCCATCCGCCAGAAATTCAAGACATTCATTTAGAAGCCTGGCTGATTTTGGGTGGACAGACGAAATCAAAGATTGGTCAGTAGAAGAGAAATCTTTATTATTGTCTAGTTGGCGGAATTCTACATTGAACACATACATACCTGCATGGAATAAATGGAAAACATGGTGCCTCTCTAATAACGTAACCTATAAAAAACCTTGTCCAGAACAAGTAGCTCGTTATCTGGCATATCTACATAGCAGCGAAGGTTTGGCGTATCGCACAATATTGGTCCACAAATCTGTAATTGCTACCTTTACTAATTTATCAGAAACATTGTCATCTAATTTCTTGGTTAAACATATTCTCAAAGCTATTTCAGTTTCTAAGGAGAAGAAAATGAAGCCACCAATCTGGAATGCAAAAAACGTGATAGAATATTTAAAGAATAATACCCCGAATAACAATAACTTATATGAAGTATCGCGGCGTACCGCTATATTACTTTTGCTAGCGGCAGGACGGCGAGTACACGACCTCACCCTGCTGAGAATTGATGCCGACAAATACATAGAAGAAGAGAATGCTATTATTCTGTGGCCTTGCTTTGGATCGAAGACGGACGATGTC
The DNA here is from genome assembly GCA_939531255.2 of Thera britannica. Taxonomy (NCBI): domain Eukaryota; kingdom Metazoa; phylum Arthropoda; class Insecta; order Lepidoptera; family Geometridae; genus Thera; species Thera britannica. Next base: position 24,344,634 of record OW618036.2, read on the forward strand.
GGTCACAGGCAATCTGGATGGAGACTGAAGGTACATCCAAACAAAAACCTTGATTGTGTATATTGGACTCGACAGTTGATCAGGACGTCACAAGATCGTCGCAAGTCAGGTAACTTAACCGAACTCTTTATAACAGCTAGAGGAGAACCTAAGCCAGCATCCAGAACTGTGATAGGAGGCTGGATCAAGTCTGTACTCAAGGACGCCGGTGTCGAAGCCACGCCAGGCTCGGTGCGCTCTGCCGTAGCGTCCCTAAACTGGCTAGAGAAGTTTCCTATTGATCAAATTCTAGATACAGGAAATTGGCGGCAAGAGCATACTTTCAGAACGTATTACCAAAGAGAAGTAGCCGATTTATCAAATAATGATGACTTAACCAGTTCAGTATCTTTGTCAAATTTCTTTGAATCAGTGCGTTAGCCGATTTAGTTATTAATGATTCATTTATTAAGATTGCTATTGAATAATAATTAATGATACAAGCATTAAAAATATTTCTTTACTTTACAGTTTATTTTTATTTATGCAACACATTATAGCATCATCATAATTAAATAATTATTATGGCATACCAGGAGATAACAAACACATCACTCAAGATGGATTCCGGATATCGGCTCGGAACAAATAATAGAGAGTTTTAACTAACAATAAAACTTACCTATTATTTTTCCAACGATATCCGGAATCCAGGTAATACCTACCTGGTACATCGTGAGTAAGTATAATGAAGTAAAATCTGAGCGCCATGCGGCTCGCCTCGCCATTTTGCAAACCAAACGAGGCGACGGTGGCGCCGGAAGTCGAAGGGAGGAAGTTGCTAGGACGAAAAACGTGAAAAAGACAGGTGCTTGACTCAAGATGGATTCCGGATATCGTTGGAAAAATAATAGGTAAGTTTTATTGTTAGTTAAAACTCTCTATTTTATAGCAGGGTCGGCCTAACATGTTCTCCTCTTCCATTCTCCTCTGTCAGCCGTCGTCTCTGTATTCACTTCTTTCTTATCCATGTCATCTTTCACACATAAACTTACAAGCTTTTTTCAAAAGATAATCAGTTTTTAAGCAACTGTCATCTCTTACCATCCGGTAATGTCAAACAGTGACAGGGCGAACTTATAGCAATGCATCACACCTAAGTAACGCTTGTAAGTAAAGGCCATGTTTATCCAGCTTTTCTTTGGCCTACCTCTGACCACATATCCATCTACATTCATACACTCTCCTGTCAGACATAAAACACGAAAATCAGGATAGCACAATACAATATTTTAATACTAGAAAACAATTTAGTACGATAGATGTTAGGGTCTATTGTGCGAGTATATTCTGCAATAAAAAACTTTTAGCCTAGAAATATTTATAGCACTTTCCTTTGTCAGCAGTTGTTTGTCAGCGGGAATTGAGTTTACTTCTAAAGAGTTATTTGTGTGTCAATTGGTGCAGTGACCCATTGGGGGTCGCTTTCGAAAGGCTTTATTTAACCTTTAACCCAAAGCCGTGGCGTAGAAATAGGGTCGAGATTAGACTGATTTATTTTATTAGGTAAATACCCATCCAGGTTTTAAAATAGCTTAGTAAACGAAAAGAAGTATAGGTAAGCCCAATGTCTATAATTGGTATCAGTAAACAACCTTATATCTCTTGGTGCTTATGTCTAAAGATGTATAGAAGTTCAAATTGAATGAAATTTGAAATATACCGTGTTCATACTAAGACTAATTGGTTACAAAAAAAACAGACTTCTAGTTTTATCCACAACAAAGTTATGAGGGTCGAAATGGCCTGAACTGCTTCGAGAAAAATTGGTAGAGATCCTCCAATCTTAAACTGCACGTCCCACTACTTCAGTCAGTCAAAGTAATTTGTTCTATAATATCTACATCACAAAGATCATTTTGAAGTACTTTGCTGTGAGCCAACTTCAAGAAAACGTGGTGGAGGGGCGTGCATTTTTAGACTGGTTTATCTATACGGCCGTGCTGCTTTTTCTTGCTAGACTTGGCACTACCTTACCCCCAGATAGGTGAGTGAACTTCTCCTTGATGCTTTTTTTCACAACCAGCTGATGGAACAAGCATATGCCCTACTTGGTATCCGGTAGTTACCATAACAACCAGCATTTTACCTATGTTTTTTAACTTAAAAGTTTTGAAAACAAGTTGCTGAATCGTGTTGGATAGTCCATCAGTTTCGCAACCGTTCATAAGCCTGTTATGATTATGTACATTAAAGCCTATTGGTATGTAAATTTATTAATTGGACGCCTAAGGCATGTAACACACGGCTGGCGGCACGGAGCGGAAAATAAGCAAGCGCCCGGGACGTAGCGGTCAGGCAGAAACCGTGTGCTTAACGAACCCACCTAACTACATAGAGCACTGCAAAATAATAACCACGCGTCATTTCAGTTGAAGTGTGTCTCGATTTACAATCTTACACTAGGACAAAATGGAAACACTGTTCTCCATTCTTACCGACAAAGTGATATGATAACTGACTAAACTCAAGTTATAGATCTGTACGGGCAGATTACGAGAAACAGAAAAGATATTAAAAAAAAACAATGAAATTTATCGATATTTTTACGCTTGAGAATCTAAAACGAGTTGCCCAGCTACACAAGCTACGAGCAACAGGCTTATTTGCTCTCAAAAATCGATTATATCCAATTGGAGTGTAGATCGAAATCGCTCCACTTGGCGTTTTTATTGACTTAGTTATAGCAACGTGGAATGATTCGCGCGCCCTGCTGGTTGCCACGTTGCAATGGCAGCTAAAAAGTTTTATATTTCGCAATGAATTTTATAGTAAGTTTTAAATAGCGTTTATAAAAAAAGTGCACCAATATCGAAATAATTCATCTTAAACATCTTACACACTTAACACAGATTATTGTTGAAATTAGAAAGTTTATTTTTACTCGTATACACCCTCTCGCGATATTAGAGCTGACAAGATTAGCTATTTAATTGGCACGGGTTATAAAAAAAATATTACTATCACGAGTTATACGACTGGGCGCCTAATGAAGTATAGCTTGTTTTAGCTGGCCTCTTTGTGTTATGTCAGCTTGCCTCTGCCGGCCGCTGTCAGCCGTTACTGTCTCAGTGTGTCTAAGCCCTTACTGTGTTCACTGAAATTCGAACAATGCGACGCGAACAAATTAACAAATTCGCTGAATTCCTTTGTTTGGCGCTAATTAAATTGGGAATATTACTGATTCGCTAATTTGATATTGTTGTTTTATAATTAGTAGTAATTATGAGCGATAATGTACAACAAAATTATGTCTTCTTTAAATCATTATCATAAGCCTGAAAAGTTTATACTGCTTGTCATTGTCTTATACATTTCTGGAAAAAATATACTGAAACTTTGTCTTCGAATGAAGACAGAAGGTTCAGAATAGTTTTCTTTTCCTCTCCACCCACTGACTTCCTTACTCTTTACAATATTGTCAGTTCATCGGGTCAATTGCGTTCCATACAATTAAGGCCCAGTCCAGGGTCCAGTCCAGGCCCATCAATGAGCCCAACGTCCAGGCAGAATAAATACTAAAATAATGCAAACATTTCGACTGTCGCGTAATTCACTGTCAGCAGCAATAGTAAATCAAAGCTTTAAAAGTGAGAAAGTTGTTTCAAAATTTTGAAAAACTGCTTAAAATAAATCATTACTAATACTTCGATATAACTAAAACTGGATAAAGTATTCTCGTAAAAGATAATCAAGAAATCATCCAGCTGTAAATCTTTTTTTAGAGACACGTAGATTTCATTTCAAAAGGAAATATCACTCAAAAGAAGCGCAGGTGTCTCATTACGACTATTTGCACTGAAGATGAAATATTCGCAATAAAGTCACATTACTCACAGTGATTCTTGTTTCGTAGAAAAAAACATTTTTGTGTTGCCCGTAAAACTCTCGATATTCTGTCCTTTAGTACTTTTACAAATTGATATTTTTCATCAAATTCTCATCCCTCTAATAATAAATTACGGGCTGGTATGTCCGAGCTTTGCTCGGTATTTTTTTTTTGTAAATTGTTACTAATTTTCATGAAAATCTCCGGAACTTTTGTCTCGAGTGTTTACGTAGAAGCTCAATAGATGGCGTTTTCCGTGACACTAACTCGCAAGGAATTTAATACTCTCTACGAGAGCTAACTCGTGGTTTTGACTACTTAGCAATAGATGGCGCTAAAATTTTTAATTATTTAAATTACTTCTCTCCTGCGTCTTTTCTGAAAATGAATCCTAGCTACATCGATTTATAGTCCTGTATACTTAATTTCATGAAAATCGTTGGCTCAGTTTCCGAGATCCTAAATATATATCTACGTGTCTCTAAAAAATATATATATATATACAAGATTTTCTCGTTTAAAGGTATAAGATACTAGCGGATCGTCCCATCAGCAGCTACATTATTGAAGTTTTAGCAAGCAACCCATTGTTTAGGGTTCCGTAGCCATGTCATGTCTGTCTGTCTGTGTGTCTGTCTGTCTGTCTGTCCGTCCGTATGTCACAGCCACTTTTCTCCGAAACTATAGGAGCTACACTGATGAAACTTGGTAAGCAGATGTATTCTGTGAACAACAGAGAAATACATAGAACTGAAATTCAAAAAACTTTTTTTCATCAAACCCATACGTGTCGGTCCATACGTGTATCTATAACAAATAGGTCTTCAAAAATGATGTTGAGGTTTCTTATATCGTTTTTTTCTAAACTTAATAGTTTTTGCGAGAGACACTTCCAAAGTGGTAAAAAGTTGGTCCCCCCTCCTCTATCTTCCAAAAATAAGAGAATGATAAAACTAAAAAATATATGTGATGTACATTATTATGTAAACTTCCAACAATATTTGGTTTGAACGAAATCTAGCTAGTAGTTTTTTTGAATACGTCATTAATCGTAAACCACAATGTACCTACCTTTCGACGAACTACTAGAACTTCTATATTGTATTACTTACTGCTACGGAACCCCTCATGGGCGAGTCCGACTCGCACTTGGCCGCTTTTTATAATATTTGTATAACCTATGTCACCCGGGGATAGAGTAGCTTCCCAATGAGGAATTTTGTTTAAATTGGTCCAGTAGTTTCGGAGCCTATTTAATGCAAAACTAAACTTACAATCAAATCTTTCCTCTTTTTAATATTATATTAGTAGAGAAGTATAGATTATTATTATTATTATAAAGATTTGATATACATTATGCATAGAGAAAGAAAATAAAGACAGAGAAAGAAATAGACTAATGGAAATGCTCAATTTAGAATTGCATGTTCCTTTTATGGATACCAACCAAACGAATCTAAAAAAAAAGTAGAAAGTAAATTGTCTATGTCTGAATATTTTTTGCAAGGAAATACATCTCCTTACGGTCAAGGTTTCATTAATAGAGCCAGACGATATAGCACATGTGGTTCACAGGAACGTAAAGTGAAATAACTGCTTGTAAAAAGCTACAAACGGCGATTTCATGGCCCCGTGCGGCGCTGTAACGAATGAAGTGGACTGTAAAACGTATGCCTGTGAGGACGTTACCAGTAGACCACAGTGTAATTAGACACAGTAAATATAAAACATGTAATATTTGAGGTTATTTTCACAAATCAAGCCTGAAACTGTGCTTATATAAAGTCGGAACCGTTTTAAAACACATGCATTTTTTTATGAAAATAATACATACCTACCAATCTAGTTTAGTGGAGGAAACCAACTCAGATTTGGAAAATTACACATCTTTTTATTTTTTTCTATTTTATCGTGCAGAACTTAGAAGTTCTGCTTCACAACTGTCTAGATCCAAATTAAGCAGAGCTTGTACTATGGGTACCAGATAGCCGTAGATAGCGCTCTTATAAGATAATTTTAAATTAATGAAACAAATCATCAGCGTAACCAAGTGACGATAAGGGAGAATTTTCGAACTTTCTTCTATCTAGTATACTGTAGAAATTAAGACATCGTTGCCCTCTGATGTTGATCTACTTCGTTCCACCCTATGGAAATGTACACAATCATGTTTATTTTAGGGTGGTAATTTCTACCAGTGCTTACATCAAAGCTTTGAATCGGAAAGAGAAACCTCCTTTGTACACTGCTTTGAAATATTCGTAGTAAAGAGTTTGTACGATTTTTCCGAAAGCTGATTACTTTTATTTGTTTGGTTTAGTTTTATTTTGTAAAAACAATTGGGTTTAATTACTTACTTACGAAAGAAAGACTGATAAAATTAACAATATAGGTTGATAATTTTATTTTAAGTAAATTTTATTTTGTTTTTTATTTTATTTATTTAATCTTAGACTCACAGTTACAATATTGTTAATCTTAAGCTATTCGATGTATTTTATACATTAACCAATTCGAATCTACATTATGTAAGCAATAAAGTAAGTAAGTAATAACCAAAGTAAATGAATAACAAGTAATAGCCAATATGTAAACGCAATTTAAATTTAATGATTGTTTTAATTTACGCCTTTCACTGTTTGTCTATACTCAGTGGTAAGAGATGGCAATAGTTTAAATGAGGTTAACTTTGGCATATTTTTATAAGTAAGGCCACAAGTGAATAACATTTATAAGTACCTATAAATCCATCAGTTTTAGTATTGATTGAGTAAAAAATCGTAAATCTATATCACAGACAATCTCTGTCTGCAAAATAGGTTCGCATAAAAGTTACTCATAGCCCGAGCTGGTATTCGTAAAAGGAAAATGCTTTATGACGGCAAACAAAAGCCGGTTCAAAATTGCCAGTCCGGTAAAAAGAAGGATATTAGCCAAAGGGTGTTTGCTTTATAAAAAAGTTGCGAAACTTGTTGTTTTGGGGGCTTGTCGGAACGCTTTTGAAACTCTATTCCTGCAGCGAATGTGAATTTCGCTTCGATTACATTTTATTTTGAACGCCTTTTTAGGGTTCCGTAGCCAAATGGCAAAAACGGAACCCTTATAGATTCGTCATGTCTGTCTGTCTGTCTGTCTGTCTGTCCGACCGTGTCACAGCCATTTTTCTCCGAAACCATAAGAGCTACACTGATGAAACTTGGTGAGTAGATGTATTCTGTAAACCGCATTAAGATTTTTACACAAAAATAGAAAAAAAAACTATAAATTTAGGGGGTCCCCATACTTCAAACTGCAACTCAAAAAAATTTTTTTCGTCGAACCCATACGTGTGGGGTATCTATGAATAGGTCTTCAAAAATGATGTTGAGGTTTCTAATATCGTTTTTTTCTAAACTGAATAGTTTGCGCGAGAGACACTTCCAAAGTTGAAAAAAGTTGGTCCCCCCCCCTCTAACTTCTAAAATAAGGGAATGATAAAACTAAAAAAAATATATGTTGTACATTACTATGCAAACTTTCAACGATATTTGGTTTGAACGAGATCTAGCCAGTAGTTTTTTTTTATACGTCATAAATCGTAAACCGCAATTTACCTTTCAACGAACTACAAGAACCTGTTTCCTGTTTATTTTCTGTATATTATGTTACTTGATGCTACGGAACCCTTCATGGGCGAGTCCGACTCGCACTTGGCTGCTTTTTTATTTAACTCGATTCTCGCGTTAAATGCAGGTTTTAAAAAATCGGGCAAGGTGGCGATAGCGACACACTTTTTAATAACGTTATGCTACATATTCGTTCTATGTTTAGCGAGGTACTGAAGCTTATTTTAATAAATCGCGTTTTAATATTGTACAAATATTTAAAAAATATTGTAAATATTGGTGTAGTAATATTGTATACCGAGTTAGAAATAAAATAGGAAAATTATTTTACACATTAAATCCATAACAATTCGCGTCATATAACTTTTGAAACTATCATGGTTTTTAACACTATTTTTATGAAACAATATATAATATATATAATTTTATGATATTTACCATGATCATGATCATGGTGCATGCAACTGTGCCGAAATATCGGAAGTCAACTCATAATCCCGTTGTTTCTTAAAAATAATTCTCGTCTTAATAGCCATTGAATCGTTGTGGACTGTACTTCAGTATTTGTACTTGTTGTGGAGTAGGGACTCATTTGTTTTTCAAAATCCGTTCAGTGAGTGGGAAAAAACGCAGCATTGGTGGAAGTAACCCTTAATTTTTTCACTGTGCAAAATTAATGTCACAATCACGCACGCACAACCACAAACGACAGATGGCTAATTCGAAATTTAAATTTCAAATTTCTCCCGTAAAAGAACCATCCAGAATCCCGGGTATTTGCATTTGTTATCATTTTTTGGCATCCTTTAGTAAATTATGTAAATAATATAAAAATATGATATTATTTATATAGGTTTAATATATCCTTGTTACCTACATTTATGATTAGTTTTTCTGTGAAAATGAACGAGATATCCTTTTAGCTGATTGGCTCATATTGGCTATTAGAAATATGGAATCGAAATAGGTTCACCACTGTAATCCCTATGCGGTAGTATCGGGTTATTGGTAATATCTCGGACGAAGTATCAAAGAGGATTTAGTTACGAGTATTTTTTGTGGACATGAATAGAACCAGCCATTGTGACTGAAACCCCACATGTCAAAGGATTGACTGATTGAAGTTTTAACTAAAATTGAAAAATCTTAATTTGGTGCGTTTGGTGCCAATTTCGACGTGATTTAATATTTGTGCTGATTAGTTTCTGATATAAATATTTTTTGTAAAGATTTGCCTTCAGTCTCATGACCCATGGTTTTTTTTTCTCAATTCGCGATACCTTCGTCTGTGAAGTTTTTTAGTCTATGTTATTTTGAGAAACCCGTATGACGTCAAATTGTGATCGCCTTCACTTTTCATAAGACGAGAACTAATCTTATTCATCTCGACTGTGATTCGTAAGAAAAAAGAAGGGAAATCACGATAAGAACATGCCCTAAGATACTTTGTCCTGCGTCTAAATTTGAGGCATACAGATATAAGTCCTCAAGTGCCAGTAATTTTACTGGCACTTCAAACCGATACACGGCAACGTTGCTTGACGGCAGAAACAAGCATGGCGTTTTCCCGGGCGAGCCCTTCACAAAGAGCTTTACTACAAAGCATGTCCATACGTCAAGCCTATCGCCGCTGGTAAAATACAGACAGATTTTCTAGCGAATTTTCCCTCGATTTTTGCTTTGGTAGATACCGCCATGTTTTTCGATTTATTTGTTAAATCCATTTCTAACGATCATATTCCGAACCACGATTGTTGGATTAAGAGCCTGTCCAGATGGAGCGTTTTACGCGCGAGTGCCCTCGCGCGTTTCAATTTATATTGCGTCCAGATGCCGCGTTTTACGCGCGCTCCTACGCGCGATGTATTTGGCAGGGACCCAGGGACAGTTATAAACATGGAGCCAGACAAAGCAGTCATGTTGTGGCTTGCATACCGCAGATGAAAACGTCGTAAACAAAGAGAAAGACGACGATTTAATGTGCATCCAATTCTACGAGACAGAATGACACATAGTATGTTTATAACATTATACCCAAAGCTCAGAGAACATAACGAAAAGTTTTTTAACTACTTTCGGATGTCAGTAACATCGTTTGATGATTTACTAGAAATTATCAAAATTATCACTCTCCATTTTCGTTCCAAATACGTCCACTCGCGTCGGACTCGCGCGTACCGCTGGACGCAGCAATGGCACCCGAGTATCTCGGCACGCGCGGCGCTCGCGCGCAACACGCGCGAGTCGAGAGTCCAGCGCTTTGATCGCGTTTTACGCGCGATTGAGGAATCGCACGGCAGCATCTGGACGGGATGTATAGCACTCTAGTATCTGGAGAACGCGCGTATGTTTACGCGCGAGCGCACTCGCGCGTAAAACGCCCCATCTGGACAGGCTCTAAGGGGTGGGGTCCGTATGCAGTGCACCTGAATTTGGAGTTTTATTTCATTTGAACAGAAAGCTTTGTTGGACTGGTTTATTTATTTCAGTTTTATTTAGCTCTTTGAAAACGTAATGGCTAATTCCGAGTTTTCAGAAATTCCACCGGATCTTGCTAATGGAACTTCGAAAAATATTTTAATTTCACAGTATTTTTCTTTTGCGAAGATGTTTGTTGATTTTTTGTTTAGCTGGTTGATCTTCTTTAAAATAATAAATTGTCATGAAAAATCTGACTTCTCAAAGAACTTGGTGTTGTTAGAGATTTGATGAAATATCTCACACAACTTCAAAGGAATTTTTTTAAGAATGTTTAATGTTACTTTTTCAATCTTTTCATTTCATCGAGTTTTTCTTTTATAATAATCTTTCGATATAGCGAAACCTAAGCTAAAAGAGAATTGTGACGTAAAAATAAAATATTGCTACTGAATGTCATAATGTACTGGTAAATTATGATCAAAGATTTTCCAAAATAGAGAAGATGTAAATATTTTTGGCTTGGCAGCGCTCAAACTTCTTCTAGGCCATCAATTTGCTACATTATGTGAAAGATATGCACTTATTTATACAAACAAAGCCAGAAGTGTGCAGCAGGTGTGAGAAATTTCATAAATATTTTGTTATTAATAAGTACCAAACCTATTTTGTAACGATTTTAATGATGTTTCATAAGAATCTAAAAGATACATTTTCTTAAGACATTTTTTTTACCTGAAAAACTACAAAGTATTCATTGGTTAAAGAAAATAAACTCCTACTACGAAATACCAATGAGCCTATTAAAAAGAATAGCTGTAATAACATCTTTAACGGCCTTTATTAACGGCTCTCCCATCAATTTAACGTCCAAGATCTTAGCGAGGCAATTAAATGGTTCAAAGTTACTACTGTTCCTTCAAACTTCGGGAATATCCGTTGAAAAATTTAAAAAATATTCACAAATGAGTCTACAATTTGTTCACAATCATGCAGGAAAATTGGAAAAATGTGACAATAGGGTGAGCGCTTATTGGTCTAATTTGAATATAGTTTAGGCGTAATAAGTATCCACCTGGAGGTCACAGGGCGTAGGGTCGGGGCGGGGAGTGTCGCGCGGGAGGGGTAGGCAGGGGGAGGGTTGGAGAGGGGGGGGGGGGTGTAAGGTTGCATGCGTGTGTTGGTGACGCGTACCGGCGGGCTTTAAGTGTGGGTGCGCGGCGCGGCGTGCGCTCGGTTCGGCGGTCGAGCTGATACTGGGCTAGCTACCCGACCAGCCTCCCCGAACCCGCCCGCGCCTGGATGCATCTCGTCGTGATCACGCTTTGTCAGAAACACGTGCCTGCCGTCCATTATACCTGGAAACGTGGATTTTTCACCAAAATCAGACCGCAACGGAAATTATATTTCCCTTTTTCAGACATTTTTAATACGATTTTGTAGGTAGAAAACTGACAAGAATACAAATTAAAAAATATTATCGAAGATTATGAATCTATTGTAAACGTTACGAATAAATGAATACATCAAGTCTTCTTTGTGACTAAAGCTTTCTTTCAGCGGAAAAATGAGAATTTCCTCCCTTTCATCGTTAGGTAACTTGTTGCTGGTAAGCCTTTATATTCGAAAGCTGAATAAAAGAACGCTACAAATAATTATGATGTAAGTAGTAGGTACAGCTTTCTACTAAAAAAATTAGATAGATAATTTGTCTGATAAAAAGTTTTTTTTGCAATAAGTTCTCCTTGCATATATTGTAATGTGCGAAAGTTATAAAATGAATTGAGATATAAAAAGCATTAAAAATTAATTGAGGTTTTTTCTATTGAACTTTCCTTTCTTTCAATTGAATTATATATTATTCTTATCATGTATTTACAAAAAAAATGTATATTAGTATTATCAGCTATCTTAATCAAGCGCCATAAATACTTTATTCCATCGGCTAGTTAGTATAAAAAAACTGGTTCCCATCGCACAAGCTCTGCTTAGTTTAGGGCTAAATAGTGTTGTGTGGATGGGCCGTAATATTTATTATTATTTGAATTGATGACCTACCTACCGAATCAGCGAAAACGTCGCACTCGCCCGGAAATATAGCATTCAAATTTGATTTAGGAGCTTCCGACGGATAAAGATGGAGTTTGATTCAGTTAGACTAGTGTGTTTATGTAAGACTTGCAAGATAATATTCTCACTACATTTCCAGCGTAAAATAGCTGCCATACTTGTTTAATTAACAGCTTACTATCATTTTGAGCTCACGGATCGCTAATCGACTAATTTAATAATTTCGGGGACAAAAAGACGCCAAAACAAAAAAAAATTGACAGTTGTTTAAAATAAAAAAAACTGTCAAGTATTTAATTGGTCGATCAGCGTGAAATGGCCCTTAGTTACGCAAGAACTGCTGATGGTTTGATTGATGCTGTGAACCAAATGTTATATGCATTTGTTAGGTAATTTGATTAGTACGTCCTGGAATAAAGTCTTCAATATTGATGTTAGCACGTCAAAATATTTAATAAAATATTAATCAAAATAGTTCATGCCGTTTTTGAGTTCTATACGTCTTGATACAATTCTCAAAGGCAACTTAAATGTTACATCTTTAAATATACACATCATTGATCGAGAGAGCTTCAGGAATTTCAATTATACAAAAAATGTCGGCCCCGTCCGAAGGGTAAGCTATTAGATTCCAAGACTGCCTCTATAGCTCGCTGGAAATAAACAATCTATTTTATAAGGCTAGGATGAGCAAGGCCGGGGAAAAATAGAAAAGAGGCTATTAAAGATTCAATTGGTATGCTTTGAGAACTGAGAAGGGGTTGTTTCAAATAAAAAATATTATTTTTTTAGTACGTACGAGTATTTATAAAAAAAATATGCTTGAGTATTTTATACAAGTCATATTCAAAGATGTTTTTATTCAATAGTAACACATGGATTCATTTGAAACTATCAGCTATCCGGTTCCTATGATACAAGCTCTGCTTAATTTGGGGCTAGATAGTGCTATGTGGATTGTCTACAATATATATATTTAAATTATTCACATACTTTATTTACAAATAGAAACTTACGATTAATAAAATTATTTACAAAATACCCAAGAAACGGTTAAGATATCTGCAGACCGTTACAAACGATCTAGGGATAGCTCAACTCAGATTCAAATCAGTGCCAGATGAAAGCGTCCCCAAGACGCTGGCGGCATTACCACGCTGAACGTGACCCCTTGACGAGTGACCCCTTGGGTCACGCGTCGCTTCGATCAGTCGACTAAATTTTGGAAACCCGCAAGGCTTCGGTTCCCTACGGACCCACAGTCTCAACCTCAAGCGGAGCAAATAAGTAAATATAGGCTCTGTTGAGACCTGCATGTTTGCCTCCTATATTGATATTGCATTTTTAAAAACAGCATGCAATCACGTAATAAAAAAAGCTTCGTTGTTGATATACAAATATTTTGTTTTAGTTTTAGACTTAGAAATTCCATAGAGATTGATAATGTTGATTGATTGATTGGTTGTTTGATTGTATTATTAATTGCAAACGAGTTATATATCTTCTACAACTAGAACACGAATGTGAAACGTTATTACTGAACATAGAGTTCCTTATTAAACGCTGTCATATTTTTCACCCCAACCTGAAAAAGTGGACGATAATTTGAAAATATAACGCTGTAGCCGCTCTTCCTTTCCTCAAGCGATACTAAATTCCTTAGAAATATGCTGATTTTGTCGAAATGTGAAGGTAAATTTAGTGAGGAAACCCGTAGCTTAGTCGGCTACACAGGTATTTCCTGGCAAGGGTGTCGCTGTAGTTTTTTTTTTATATAAGACTAGTTGATGGAACAACCTTATGGCCCACCTGATGTTAAGCTGTAACCATTACCTATAACAAAGCATTGCCTTGCGTCCATCAACTTGAGGCATGCATATATTCAGCCTCACGTGCCAGTAATTTCACCGACACCCTTCAAACTTAAACACAGACTTCCCCAGACGGGCCACACACAAAGAGCTACTAAAATTACAGTACTACACAGTGAGTAATTACAGGCACATCGTCTCTGCGAGGCAACGCAAAGCTCAACATCAAATCATCATTATCCGCCTGAAGAAGTCCACCACTGAATCCTCCTCCCCCCAAAAAAATTTTTATCATCCGCACTTGATGTGCGGGCCGGTTTTTCTACGCTTCTCTCCATCCAAAGGTTGTCTGATGATATAAAAAATAAATCCGGTGCCAACATCTAAATTCGTCAATTCATTTTATAAAAAATACATTAGGTACACTGAACAAAAGCGAAGGTTTTTACTATTATTTAACTTGTGGTTTCTTGTGTAAGCGGGTAAATCAAAGAGGACTTTCTAAGAAGATCCATCAACTTCAAGCAACAAGTGGGATCGTTACTTAGATATTCCCCAAGACTTGGCTTCCGCCGTACAGTCTACCACAAGCTCTGTCTGGATCTGTCTATGGCTATAATATGTATTTAAAAAAAAAACCTACGTCGAAAAACGCCACACACAGTATAATACACTGGTGAGCACTTACACAGACTCAAAACCAGAGCCAGAGACCGAGCCAGACAGAGTTATTGGTTCGCTTACAGGGCCGTACATCCGATGTAGATAATGTAGCTGTAGCTTCATGACATGGAACTTCGAAGGTATGTGAAATATTAACTTATAAGGAATTATGGAATTCTTTGAGTATAATGTCAAGCTTAGTGTTCTTAGAAAATGCTTTTTGCTACAGTTATGCGAGTCTTGAGATAAAATAAAATCAAGTTAAATTCCTATGTAACTTATGTTTTCTTTATGAGAAAACGTTATGTAACAAGCGCACCTGATGTTAAGCGGCTCTCTCTTCATAGAAAACTAGCGGCCTGTCCTTCGCACGGGTGGACATTTATTTTTTTAACTCGTAAAATACAGCCTATGTTACTCAGGGTGAATGTCTCTCTTAGTATAGAAATATAGACTACTTAATTATATTACCAGACATTTTATAAAAGCAATGATAACAGATTCTACAATAAATAAGTGAACACAAAATCGTTTTGAAAAATGATGAAAAGATAATCTGGGATCTACATAATAATAAACAAAAATGAGTTAAAGGCCTGCTCACACCTAGGTCGCTCGCGATGGCAATCAGTGAAACGCTGTCAAATTTGACAGCGATATTTGAAAGCGTTTCATTGATCGCCATTGCCAGTGACCTAGGTGTGCGCAGGCCTTAACACCCTGCGGCGTCTCCTTTCCTCACACCATGATTTAATACGAGTAATATCACGTTGCTAGGAAGACGCACGACGTGTAAAGGACGTTAAGAAAACTCAAATACTACTCAAAAAGCGGCCAAGTGCGAGTCGGACTCGCCCATGAAGGGTTCCGTAGCAACAAGTAACATAATATAAAAGTTCTTGTAGTTCGTCGAAAGGTAAATTGCGGTTTACGATTTATGACGTACCTATAAAAAAAAAACTACTCGCTAGATCTCGTTCAAACCAAATATCGTTGGAAGTTTGCATAGTAATGTACATGGCGTTGTAATGTGCATGCATTCTATGGCGCAGTTGGTTTTTTGGTTGGTTGGGTTTAACTTCCTATAACCACGTACCACGCTCATAACTTTTGGCATAATTAGAAACCAATCTGGATGACGAAGTTTTCAGGGCACTGCAAAGCATTGCGCACATGCACATCAAATGCGCGTTCTACGATGGCGATCAGTAAAAAACTGTCAAGTATATGACAGCGATATTTGACAGCGTTTCACTGATTGCCATCGCCATCGGCTAGATGTGCGTAGGCCTTTATAGCTTAAAGCCGGGACTTAACTTACTCATATTGCAATGAAAACTAGGCTACGTATCCGAGTATCCATTCCACCATAAATTTTATTCAGGCAATATCTGTATAATAGCGATATGATTTCAGGTCACGTTTCAGCCGCCGCAAGCCGGTCATATGATTCTATGAAGTTGTGCTCGTCTACATAAGTTATAGACACTTTCCTTTCTATTTTCGGAAGGTTTAGTACAGAAACTTTTGAACCAAAGTAGTTCTTTGGTTAGAGCTTTTATAAAAAACCTATAATGTAGTCTATACATAATTTAATGTAATGTTTGGCTTTTTTCTCTTAAATACGGTTTTTTTTATAAAATAAGGAAGAAGCTACTGGTTCCTGAAACTCAGTTTTCACTTGTTCGGAAATCTATGGATTTAATCATTAAGTATACATGCTTACCTACGTCAATAAAGTTCTATTGTATTTGATTATTGTTATAAGCTTATGTCAATAAAATTCTATTGTATTTGATTTGTATAATTAATAAAAAAATTAAGCTTTCTACTGTAGTTGAAGCACTAAGAAATAAATCCCCAAAACTCAGCTTCTAGCTATCAAATCACCAAGTCTCAAGACGATAAACAGTTGACATGTTCGTACGTGACTAATATTGATTTCTTTGATATACCAAAACACAAAAGTCCCTTGACCGACCCAACGCGGAGACGTATTGTACGCGATCGTAGGTCGTAGTTTGACATCCCATCGTTGCAAGTTGAATTCATTGATTTTTCTCTTATTCCCAGAATTTTAACACTTCCTCTTCTTATTGTTCTTTCGAACCAAGTATGGTGAAAGGATACACCTCAACAATAAATTACTACGAAAAAATGTGCGATCAACTCCTGCTAGGCTCTCTCTTCTGTTAGTAATTTCGTATTATCTGTTTGTATTTCCGCCTAGATCTTTTTTGTTCTCAATATAATAAAACTTCCGTTGTCAAACGACCCTAAGATTGAATGGGGATCATATGCGACCCGTCATCGATTGTCACCAAAATAGAGCTATGAGGACAAAGGTGCTCGCATCACGCATATTAGCTTTGAAAGTAGGTAAACGGGAGTCCTAGTGCTTAGTTTTTACGTTCGATACGTTTAAAAATATTTAAATGTTTAAATCTATGCTTAATATTATAAAGCTGAAGAGTTTGTTTGGTTGAACGCGCTATAATCTCGGGAACTGCTGGTCCGAATGGAAAAAATCTTTTTGGGATAGTCCATTTATTGATTTATATAACATCACGCTACAACGATCCGTGCGAAGCTGGGGTGGATCGCTAGTTCATTTATAAATTTAGAGAAAACTGGTAAAGGCAATAATAATTTATTTTTAGTTTTGTTAAATAGCTTGAAGAATCGTATCTTCCTGGGAAGCTAAGGATGGCTTACTGGATTCTACACGATTGGTAGAGGACAGTGGTCAAAGGATGTACAAGCAACTGTATAATATTCTTAAATGATAACCTGTTTTGTTCTGTTGGTATGTTACTCCTGAATATCTATAGGGGCATTATTCACACACACACAAGTCCATTTTCTGGAGTAGTTTAATGAATTGGCCACAAACACAAGCTCAAAAAGCTACGAAGAGAGCTATGCTGAGAGTTTCTCTACGAGATAGAATCCGAAATGAGGAAATTTTTAGAAGAGTCAAGGTTACAGTCTTACTTGTATAATTATATTAGTAAGTTGAGATGGTAATAGGCAGGTCATATAAGTAGCTCGACGAACGGACAACCATTGGAGAATAAAGATTCTCATTCTCGAATGGCGACCACGTGACGGAAAACGAAACGTAGGAACGCTTACCCG
The DNA here is from genome assembly GCA_939531255.2 of Thera britannica. NCBI lineage: Eukaryota > Metazoa > Arthropoda > Insecta > Lepidoptera > Geometridae > Thera > Thera britannica. Next base: position 24,362,207 of record OW618036.2, read on the forward strand.
ATGGTCCGACGACATTGTTAAGATCGCGGGAAGTCAGTGGATGGAGAGAGCTCATAATCGTTCTTCCTGGAATGTATAAGGGAGGCTATGTATGGCAGTGGACTTCCCAGGCTGATGATGATTATGAAGTTAATTGTTAGCCAGATTCAAACCCGTGAAAAATAATCTATCGAACACAACACCAACAAAATATTGAATCTATCAAATAAATAGCAACGACCCATGTCAAATGATGCCGAGCATTCGCTCAGCTGGTTTCTCTCCGGATACAATTTCATGAGCATTACCGGGCCAGCAGCCACGGGCACGGCTACTGGGCCTTGAAACAGGAGGCGGGCTAATTGAAGGCCGCTCCATCGAGATGTCATAATGGCCCGTCCCGATCGGTTTGTGCCGTTCCGATAGTTTGACGGCGCTGCTGAGTTGGATGCCAATTTGTGACGTGCTTTGTAAATCTCGTGTTCCATGTAAAGTGAACGCTACTGGATCCAAAAACTGTTTTTATTTCCTTGTTTTCTTTCTTTGAAGGCAAATAAGCGATGTTGTTGATTTCACATCGAAATGCGTTCTAGCTCTATAATCTAAGATATTTAAAAACGCGTGTGCTTGTTATTTGTATCTGTAGGCCTATACCACAAGCTCTGTCTGGCTCTGTCTCTGGTTTTGAGTCTGTGTGAGTGCTAACCAGTGTATTTTACTGTGTGTGTGTGACGTTTCGGCGTAGGATTTCTTTAAACAGCACTCACACAGACTCACAACCAGAGACAGAGCCAGGCAGAGCTTGTGGTAGGCCTACTGAATCATATCATCCGTTTTTAAATACCCAGCTCCGTTTACTAGAAAAAAAATAAGTTTTTATTTATGATCGAACAAGTACAAAGCATTTCATAGTTCTTTCAAAGCAAAGTTTTAAACTTTTATATTTACTGTAATTTCAGTGAGAAGCAACAAGGTAATATCCACAAGGCCCACGAGCCTGGCAAGAAATCTAATAATACGAAGGCTACGGAGCTAAAAGCGACGCTGCCCTCTTTACTTGAGCCTCAAAGGCCAAAGCCGTGCAGATGGATAAATCTAAGACTAAAATAAAAAATTCAACAAAGTGCTCACGTTCCGATCATGTCATGTTTTGAGCAGGAAAATTATGTTATAAGTAAAGATATTTCTAGAACATTTCCTCTGACTTTTTGGAACTTTTTCAGATGATTGAGAGTAGAGATACGTAACTCATCATCGGTACAAGGTCTATCTGAGAACCATCGCTTATACCAAAGAATTGCCTCGTCTCTTTAGCGTCTTATCTACGCCGTTTTAGATTCGCGGCTACCAATCGAGAACCTTTGAGCGATTTACAGTTGCACGAGCAACGAGTAACATACCTTCACCATTTCACCGTAAAGGTGCTGATAGACTTGAGCATTCGCCGTTTTATATTTGTCGAACAACAACGAGCCGAGCCAAGCATAGAGCCAAACATTGCTATGAACATTTTCATAGAACGATAGAATGCTCGCTAAAATGTTCTCGTATTTTTCTGTGATGTAACATTCCTCCAAATGCTCATTACAAGTGAATGCTCAAGTTTATCACCACCTTTACGACATGTTTGCGGCGCATTCCGAGGCCGTTATTTTTATTTATTTTTAATTATCAACTTGCTTTTTGTCTGTAAAAACTAAAAGGATAAAAGGTTTCCATGATCAAATACACTTGGAGCCCTGAGCCCCTGTAGGCATTGTTGTAATCACTTTGAAACTCGTTATAGGTAGTCGCACTTGCTACGCTCGATTTCTGTTACTTTAGTAACTTGATCCTAAGTTGCTGAAGTTTTCGGGTCGCAAGAAATGTACCTTGCCACCCTAAATTAACTTGTTTTCAGTTAAATTGGTAGTTGTTTTGATATTACAGTTTTATAAAGAAATAAGACTTGCGACTTAAAGTCTTTTAAATTTAAGAAAAAATAAATAAAGACTTTTAGATTAAGCCACCAAAAAGGTGTAATACTAATGCTAAAATATTTTTGATATTAAAAAAATACAAAAACCACGCTGATGAGTAGCAAAAAGTCTTTGTAAGGTCTTAAGGCCTGCGCACACCTAGTTCACTGGCGGTAGCGATCAGTGAAACGCTGTCAAATATCGCTGTCAAATCTCAAATCTGACCTTTAAACTCGGAAAAAGTTATAAAAGTCTGTCGAAAAACAGCACCCGTAATCAATGTGTCTCGCAGTCTGTAATTCATTGCTGTTTGTTAAAAAGCCACGTTTCACGTTAATAGACATACCTACACTTATTTCACTTTAATCCCAAAGACTTTTTCAAGTTATCCTTATATTTTAATTTATAAAAATCATTTTCATTTGAGCTTTCGTACCTTATCAAGTTATTACTCCATGATAAGTTTGGTTTGGTTTCTTATCACTCAAGACGCCAAGCCATAATTTACACAAACAGTTGGCCGTTTTTCAATAATCATGTTTGCGGCATGAACATTTTATATCAAGTCTCGCTTGCTCTTGTTTCATTTGTATAAAGTGAGCTATCCATTGGCAAGCTAAAACCAACGAGCCTGCAAAAAAAAAAAAAATGCACCTAAAAAACCGCGGTTTTGTAAGTGCTCCATTGGTGGTTAATTATACCCTTAGCTCGCAGCCTCGTTGGCTTTAGCTCGCCAATGGATCACCCACTTATAAACAAAAGAAACAAAAACTGTCGCCTCCGAAAGTCTTAAAACTCCCTGCTTTGTCGAAGAATCCGAGCTTAAGGCCCCAAATCCACTTGATATCCAGATCACAAGCATTCTTATCCAGCATTTGTCAGCAAACACTCCGGGTAATCGAATCTGTCGTGTCAGGATCCGCGGCTGGTTCTTCGATTATTAACTGGATTTGCATTCGGCACGTACGCTGTCCGTTTATTCGCTGTAGGTAATTATTTGTTCAGGGAATAAGCAATTTAATGACAGGACAGCTCTTGGGCATGTTTTATGTCAGTTTCAGTGAGAACGAAACGAGAATAATGATATACGAAGGATACAGTGCGTCAATTCCAGCAAAACTGTTAGCCCAAAATGCCTATGTCTAAAAAAAAAAACACGGCTCGATTGAGTGATCGCTGAATACGCGTTCCAATTTCAAATTTTTCAACCAAAAATTGACAACTCACATCGATTTACGCGGTCGCTTGAGTGATTTTATGTTTGGTACCTACTGTGGAATCGACGCCCGGAATACGAAAAAAATTGGATGTGATTGAGTCTTTTCTCCAATTAATTTATATTTAAAAAAATCTTCTTTTTAATCAATCTATACTAACTGTTTTTCTTTGGTAACCATAGCCTATAACAAAGCATTGCCTCGTAGTTCACGCATCAACTTGAGGCATACAAATGTGTAATTTTACTGTCCCACTGCTAAAATAAAAATAAAAATATGATATTGTATTTTCTTTTGTATTATTTGATGGTTGACCTAAGCTTCGAGTTAGGCGATAGTCATATTTCTAGGCATAAAGGCATTTACCTCTCGTTTAAAAATCTACGCCTAAACCTTTGATTTTCTAAAGATCTCGAAAGATTATCTGTAACAGTCGGAATTATTTATATCTCGTTATCTTTTAGAAAGGTTTGTGATTTCAGAGGGTCCTATCAAGCTTATTTAGCCTTTTAGATCTTAAAAGCTTTAAGTGTTATAGATAAATATAAATATTTTTTATTGTGAAATCTCGAAGGATTACCTGGAAGCAGACGACAGACATGACCTACGTCGTAGAAGGCAGAACTACTACCAACTGAGCAGAGAGGCCAGTCAAACATTTTTTGAGAAGTCGTAAAAGACAGATAAACACAAAAACTTACCGCTCCATTTCTCTTTTCTAGGTAAAAACTCAAGTAAGACTTGTAATTCCCCTATTACCAAGGAATAAATCGAAATTGCCAGCAAATAGCCTTTTATTGGTGCGCTTGATCTCTGAAACGTCGTTACGACCCTCGTCACGACGGATTTCTTGCTATCTTAGCTTGTGATAGTAACTAGCTCTGTAGAATTTATTCTCTCTGGTGAGAGGACGCAAGATATTTTTTTCTTAGTTGCTTCAGTCTTGACAGAGTGGTCGTGGTCGGCATGACAGGGCAGTGGCTCGCTTAACAATTTTCCGTCATTTCTCTCGCACCGCTGCTCTTCTTATATTTGTTTACGAACCAACAATAATATTTTTATTTATTGGTTTTATTCTGATCATAGTAAAATTTCCGAGCAAGAGATTTTGGTTCATAATGATCCTTGTTTTGAACTTTGTAACATTCATTTTCTCTATTGCGACAAAAACAAGACAAAAACCGTAAGCATCAGATTGTATACAGACAAACATGATTTATTTACATAAGTATGTGTGTTAATTTTTTTTCAAAGAATATGGAAATGCTGTCTGAAGTGTAGCTTACAAACATGTCAGATACTCAGATAGTAATTTATCGATCCATATTTTGTACAGGTCAGGGCGTCAATTCCAGCAACACGGTTCGATTGAGTGATCGATGAATCCGCGTTCCATTTTCAAATTTTTCAAATAAAAATTGACAACTCACATCGATTTACGCGATCGCTTGAATGATTTGTGTTTTCAGAATCGACACCCAGGTTACAATTTTATACAAATTAGACAGATTGTACATGTTCTGAAAAAATATAAATAACAAATGCATTCTCATAACTTTTATTTCTTCTGTTCCGCTTTGTTTTTTGTAGACAATACTAGTAGCCACCCGCGGCTTCACTCGCCGCGTTACCGTTCCCATTGAAAAAAAAAACATATTTATTCACCTTTTAAACCTTCTCTGAACCTCCACAAATCATTCAAAACCAAAATCAGCCAAATCGGTCCAGCCGTTGTCGAGTTTTAGCGAGACTAACGAACAGCAATTCATTTTTGTATATTAAGATAGACCTATCTAAGCTGATCACTAAACGTAATTCTGCCCCAAAACGCACCACTAAGCTTGGTCTATTGTTAGACCTAGGTATATGCTAACCAATTTGTATACGTAGATAGATCTTGACCACAACATACCCACAGTCCCACAGAGAGATCTCAAATGGATTTGTGGGTAGAGCTTTCGGGGACGCGCTACAGACGTATAATAAGCGAGCTAAATTATCTGAGAAATTCAATTTCCAAGAGATATTGAATAGTAATACGAAGAGATAATTATTACGTACACTAACATTATTATTGTAAAAATTGCAAATGCAAGTGTGTGTGCAAGTGTGTGACATTAATTCTAATAGCCCCTTCCCACTGGTGCGTGATATCGCGCACCAGCCCGCACCAGCTTGCACGACACACCATGGGAACGGTCTCGTGCGCCGAGGTGCGCGGTAGCACAGGAGCCTTTTCTGTGTGCGTTGCCGTGCGTCGTCGTGCGCGGTGCGTGATGATCTGCAGAACCACGCACCGTAGGAAGGCAGCATAACACGTCTTCGTAACATAATTGAGAGTGACTTGAAAGTTACATAAATAGTTCGTGACTTGAAATGTTTATTGCATAGTGTCTTTGTATTTTTTACAATGTTTTTTTTACCCGAGTATTTTTTTTTTTTCAAATAGTGTGGGCAACCCACACAACACTTTCTAGCCCCACATTAAGAAGAGCTTGTACTATGGGCTAGGTAGGATATACTACATAAATATATATATTTTTTGTTTATACATACTTAGAATACAATATAACGCCCAGACAGAAAACAAACATTCGACAAGCCCCTCAGCGCATTCCATAGTAGCTCTTCCTTCTGCGCCGTCGGTCGTGGGTTCGATCTACAAACACACACGAACTTAGCCGCAGGCGGATCCTCGCATTATAAATAGACGTGTCCCTAAAATAACAAGCCGGCAAGCTAATGTCAGTAATTGCCAATTAAGCCCATTGTTTTCACTACGTAAGATCACAGATCAGTACCCAAAGTCCCAGTGCATTTACAACATTTTGTTACCAAATGTTGTTATCGTTTCGCCTACGTATCTCTCTCTTTTGCATGGAAAAATTATGAGACAACAACTCTAACTATACGTAACGTATTTAAGCTGTCTCATCTTTTTTCCATACAAAAGACAGAGACACGTAGGCGAAACGATAACAACATTTGGTAGCAAAACTCGGACTTCGGGTACAGGTCTGATCTTTTCTCTGTTATATTTTTTGCGCAAAACGTAGGTACTTACGAGTATTAAGCATTATTTTACTCAATTCCTGGAGCACTGGTGGCCTAGTTGTAGCGGCCCCGCCTTCCGATCCTAAGGTCGTGGGTTCAAATCCAGCCGTGTACCAATGAGTTTTTCTGCCCAAAAATGTTATGTACACTATGCCAGCGCTCTCAAACGGTGAAGGAAAACATCGTGAGTAAGCGGCATATCGTAGAATTGAGAGCGTTTCAGCTGATCGCCTCGTTGAGGCGCAATCATAATCCTTTCACCACACTTGGTTCGAAAGAATCAGTGTCACAAAAAGAAGAGGAAGACTCAATTCTTATTTAATGCTACGCAATGAAAAAAATACACACATGCCTTTTCATGATTTCCACAAACTCTAAAATAGAATGTGTGAAATTATCAACATGGTGACTTTACGAAGCCAAACAAAATAATTGCTGTAGGCTATAAATAACTCTAACAAAGGGAAACTGATGTCGGAACAACCTGAATCCGAGCTTTACCATGAAAAACGATAGACGAAGTTCCCTATTTACATTTTGAGTTACATAGCGGGGCTACTTAGTACCCGTTCCACTATCGAATGTACACCGCTTTGCGTGCCGCGCAGTGGTATTCAAACTATCAACACGAAACTTCAAGTGTCGTTTTCCATGGTAGTGCTGAACGGTCCGACTAAGATCGATACTTATTCCAGGTACTGTTGAACACCTGCTGCCTGCTTTATGTTGGGAGCGTGAAGTGTCCGGACATCTTTAGGTAGCAAAAGATAAGTTGGACAAGAGTTGTTAAGCTATTGTTGTTTGGTTGCATGCGAACGTTAAAAAAGAGGTGATATAACAATGGAAATATATCTTGGAAAACAAGTGGCAGTCAGCATATTTGAGAGAAGTTTCACAGATATACATTTTTTTTGGGCAATATTAATTCAGAAGAATCTGTCATAGTTTCAAATTTAGAACACAACACAGTGAACTGACAACATATCGTTCTGAATTTGAAATACTTACCAACCCGTGTGCCCTTAATTCAAAAAAAGAAATTGTTTATTAGATCCAGCATCTCATTTGTTTATTTGGCAAAACAGGAACTAAGTAACTATTTTGTTTCATAGCCCACAGAGGTTTTTCTTCACAATTTTTGTTAGCTGAGTTACTCTTACAATAATGTAAATTCGAATTGAAAACAGTTCCAATTCGATTTTTGTTAAGCCTCCGCTATACGCTGGTCTAAAAACAAAACACGACCGGAAAGTTGGAAAAATTTAAAATAAAGATGGCGTTGCCTGACCTGAGCTGTGAATTCATGTATTTGATACCAACTATTACTTATTCTGTGCTTGGGTCTGACATTTGTCACGACATTACAATGTGTTGACTAGAATACGCTTCGTTAGACAAAAACACAGACAGATATTCAGTAAATAAATATAACCCAATTGTTATGTTAGCTGATTCCCGTCGCAGAGTTTCCATTGCATATTTTTCATCCAGGATTGGTGATAACAATGGCAAGCTGTGCGGTATTTTTTAAACTACCACGAACGCTACATTTTAAATCTAACTTATATAGTAGTGTAGTAGTAGTAGTCTAATTTATATAGTATAACAAGCAAATAGCCCCAGATTTAATAAAAGAAACCTTCCACCAAGAGAGATTTTCCTCATATTATGCAAAACCAGAGTGAGTTGCAAGTTCATAAATGTCGGTAGTCGGTGAATGAACACTTGTATTTTTTAAAGGTAAAAAACGGAACCCTTATAAATTCGTCATGTCTGTCTGTCTGTCCATCCGTATGTCACAGTCACTTTTTTTCAAAAAAATGAAATGAAATGAAAAGAAATAATTTATTTGCTTGAAGTATGGTACTTACAAAACTGTAAAAGCTATATGTACTGATGAAACTTGGTAAATAGATGTATTCTGTAAACCGCATTATGATTTTTATACTTAGAGCTGACACTCAAAAAATATTTTTTCATAAAACTTATGAGTTTTCTTAACATTAAGTAAAAGATTATTAAACCAGTTAAGTATTTACGACAGAGATGCGTTAACGTCATCGTAATTAGCCTTCTATCTATCGACTTTAAAAATTAATGAGGTATCGTCAGCAAATAGTACTGTTTCACATAGTTTTTTAACCAAAAAAGGAAGGTCATTTACGTACACTAGAAACAAGAAAGGACCTAATATCGAACCTTGTGGCACTTTACACTTGTACAACTTTAAGGATTCTATCAGTCAAGTACGATTGTAATAAGTCAATGGAGCGATTTAGAATACCGTAATGTTTAAGTTTAGATATTAAGAGGGTGACGGACGCAGCTCGCAACTTCAGTTCGAGGCGCGGGCAAAAATTGCTCCGAATATAGCTATCTCTATTCATTTGATGCGGGCGCCACGGAATATATAATAGTAGTATACACACACAGGCGCTCGTGTGACGCGCTACTTCTATACGTGAATCCAACCATAGTGCCGCGCTTGTGCGTGTGCGTCAGCCACTGATAACGATTTTTATGCATTGCCTAATTTCGTCAACGTTACTAACACCCGTTTTCACTAAACCTAGGCGACGCCTAAATCGGATGCCTAAATATTAACGGGCCGACGTACACAGCTCGCAACTTCAATTCGAGGCGTGAGCAAAAACTGCTCCGAATATAGCTATCTCTATTCATTTGATGCGGGCGCCACGGAATATATAATAGTAGTATACACACACAGGCGCTCGTGTGACGCGCTACTTCTATACGTGAATCCAACCATAGTGCCGCGCTTGTGCGTGTGCGTCAGCCACTGCTAACGATTTTTATGCATTGCCTAATTTCGTCAACGTTACTAAGCGTCAGATAGGCTAGTGGCTAGGGCGTGCGGATTCACACTGAGAGGACGAGGTGGGCGGGAGTTCAAATCTGGTCAAAGAGAGTTGACTTTTTGCACCCTACAATTTTATGTTTTTATTTTTTGTGGCTGCATTACCTGACTAACCCTCTAAGCTTATTGCTTGCTTGTTTCGCTTTTCTAGTATTCAATAAGCAAGGATTGGTCATGCTCTGAATGCAAGAATAAAGTGAAAAAAAAAACAACATTCCTGAACCGATAAAGAACCTTCAGAGTAGCTATTTACGCACTTAGAAAAGACACCAGGAAATTCTCTAACATGATACGAGTGAGTTTATTCATCAGGTAGGGTTTGTGCGGGTTCTGGACCAAATTGAAGAAGAGTAAAGAGAACCATTGACTCCGAGTTGAGTTGAGAGAGCCATTGACCCCGGCGCGGAGCGATGGAGTTGTGGTTGATGACGTTCCAGTAGAGGATGATGGGTGGGAGTCCGCTCAACATCAGGTGTGGTGTGGTTTGCTTGACCTCATTGGCCTAGTGGTTGGAGGGTGCGGGTTCAAAATCAGTGATAACGTTACAGTAATAGATGATGGGTGGGTATCCGCTCTACGTCAGATGGGGTGTGGTTCGCCAGACCTCATCGGCCTAGCGGTTGGGGGGCGTGGGTTCAAAACCAGTCATGACGTTACAGTTGAAGATCATGGGTGGAGGTCCGCTCAACATCAGGTGGGGTGTGGTTCGCCAGACCTCATCGATCACACACACACAGCAATAAAAAACACGCAAAGCGGCTCACTTACCAAAGTACAGAAAGTCTAATAATGTGACTGCATTTAAAAATATACTTTATTCGTTGAGCAATTAGGTTGCTTTTATTCTGCTTATTTACATTCGCAAAACCAACGATTGCGAACATCGACCTACAATTACATGGACCTCGGCTTTCGCACAAAACTCGCGAAAAAAGTGTACCAAGCTAACCTACTATAGGTGGATACTTATATAATGATTATAAACAAACTGAAAAAAAAATTATTTATGTCTTATCACAATTACTATATAGAACTCAATTTTGATTGCATGAAGCAACTTCTAGTGAACGTTACAGAAATTTTTCCAAGTCTTTTTATCAATATTTCCACCAGACGTTGAGCAGTACTCTGTTTATTGAGCTCCAGTTATATAAAGAAAAACTATTTTGTTAAAGTATTTCTCAGTCTTTTTATCAATATTTCCACCGGACGTTGAGTGGTAGCAGTTTTTTGAGCTCAAAATAAATAAAGTTTTTTTTTTAATTTCTTAGTCGTTTTATCAATATTTCCACCTGACGTTGAGCTGTAGTTTATTTCTTGAGCTCCAGAAAAATAAAACAGAAATATGTTGTTCAAATTTTTACAAGTCTTTTTATCAATATTTCTACCTGACGTTGAGTGGTATCAGTTTTTTTAAGCCCCAGATAAATAAAGAATAAAAATATTTTGTAGCCATTTTTCTTAGTCCTTTTTTCAATATTATAACCTGACGTTGAGCGGTAGTCGGTTGTTTGAGATTCAGATAAATAAAGAAAAAAAATATTTTGCTGAAATTTTTCCAAGTCTTTTTATCAATATTTCCACCTGACGTTGAGTGGTAGCAGTTTTTTTAAGCCCCAGATAAATAAAGACTAAAAATATTTTGTGCCAATTTTTCTTAGTCCTTTCATCAATCTTTCCACCTGACGTTGAGCGGTAGTCGGTTTTTTGAGATCCAGATAAATAAAGAAAAAAAATATTTTGCTGAAATTTTTCCAAGTCTTTTTATCAATATTTCCACCAGACGTTGAGCGGTACTCTGTTTATTGAGCTCCAGTTATATAAAAAAAAAACTATTTTGTTCAAGTATTTCTCAGTCCTTTTATCAATATTTCCACCGGACGTTGAGTGGTAGCAGTTTTTAGGGTTCCGTAGCCAAATGGCAAAAACGGAACCCTTATAGATTCGTCATGTCTGTCTGTCTGTCTGTCTGTCTGTCCGGCCGTGTCACAGCCATTTTTCTTCGAAACCATAAAAGCTAGACTGATGAAACTTGGTGAGTAGATGTATTCTGTGAACCGCATTAAGGTTTTTACACAAAAATAGAAAAAAATCTATAAATTTTGGGGGTCCCCATACTTGAAACTGAAACTAAAAAAATTTTTTTTCATCAAACCCATATGTGTGGGGTATCTATGGATAGGTCTTTAAAAATTATGTTGAGGTTTCTAATATCGTTTTTTTCTAAAACTATAAATTTGGGGGTCCCCATACTTGAAACTGAAACTCAAAATTTTTTTTTTCATCAAACCCATACGTGTGGGGTATCTATGGATAGGTCTTCAAAAATGATGTTGAGGTTTCTAATATCGTTTTTTTCTAAACTGAATAGTTTGCGCGAGAGACACTTCCAAAGTAGAAAAAAGTTGGTCCCCCCCCCTCTAACTTCTAAAATAAGAGAATGATAAATCCAAAAAAAATATATGTTGTACATTACTATGTAAACTTCCAACGATATTTAGTTTGAACGAGATCAAGTCAGTAGTTTTTTTTTATACGTCATAAATCATAAACCGCAATTTACCTTTCGACGAACTACAAAAACCTTTATATTATGTTAATTGATGCTACGGAACCCTTCATGGGCGAGTCCGACTCGCACTTGGCTGCTTTGTTTGAACTACAAATAAATAAAGAAAAAAAATAATTTGTTGTAATTTTTCTTAGACCTTTTATCAATACTTCATATACAGGGTGGAATTTTGTAATGCCACCTGGAGGGAAAGTACTCTTAATACTCCAGATAGAAAATTTTACTCACAGGAAACATTCCTTTATTTTTGAATAGAAAGCAAACTGCATTCAAAGTTTTTCGAAAATTCTCTCACACCCGGGAATTGAACCGGCTAAAATCAGAAAAATTATACCTTGTACTTTTATTGCATCGATCGTTAGTCAATTATAAGGATGAAATCTCTCTAACAAACATGATAAATTAAATGAAAGAAAAACCAGGAAATCTTAAATTAATTTAATTATTTACAAAAAATGGATAACTAACTAGTTACTTGAAATTAGTTGCTTGAAATGGGCTCCATTCTCTTGGATACACAAATTTATTCTTTTAACGAATTCATTTCTTTAAAAGAATAAATTTATTCCTTTCAAAAAAAAAATTAATTTAAAAATTATTTTATTTTTAATTTTAGAAATTGCTTTCTATCCAAAAATAAAGGAATGTTTCCTTTGAGTAAAATTTTCTATCTGCAGTATTAAGAGTACTTTCCCTCCAGGTGGCATTACAAAATTCCACCCTGTATAGAAATTAATGGTTCATAATTTGTTTTAGTCGAAATGTTGGCTTTTTTCGAAATTTCGGCAGACTTTTTGACCTAGTGCTGCACCTTAATTTCGTTTACCCAACCTACAACCTACCTAGGTACTTAGTATTTCCCATCTTCACTTAGTACCCTTCCTAAACTAACAATTATCAAATATCTAAGCATTATGTTTTATGCCAGTGTAGGTATTTAACTAGTCCGAAGTCCGAGCGATTCACACACACAACCGAAGTGTCCCGTGTGCTTCAAGCGTTTCCTCCCCCTGCACCCTGCCACCCGCACCGTGCGTGCGCGATAGCAATAGTAGCCGTTCGAAAATGCCATGAATTTGATCGTGTTCCGTAATACCAAAAATGATGACTGAAAACTTTTTGTATTCTTTACATAGTATTGTTATTCTGTAACTAGACAATATAAACTAGGTTCCTTAACAAAAAACACGTAAGATATTGTTGTTTTTAGTACGAAACCAATAGGTAGAAAACTTGATAAGTTTAGCATAAAAATGTGCAAAATGCGATTGGTGTTTATTTCATTTTAGGTACCTAAGTAATTTGAAATAAAAACTGTTGAGGAACCTAGATAAATACTATGCAAATACAATTATTACAATAATATAGTGTAAATCTGTCTAAATTAGAAATCATTTTGGTATTCCGTTTGTATGAAAATTTTCCATACGTCAGCCCCTTAACTAGTTTTTTCGTGTGCGCGAGCTGCAAGCAGCTCGCGTGTCGGTGTGCTACTCCCAGTTTTACATTACACTTGCACTTGTAAAACCCCAAAAAGTAGTAAAGAAAGTCCTAAGTAACCCTAAAAGTCGATCAGTGAATCAAGTTCCTCAGTGTAGTAAAACCCCAATCAAAGTCCTAAAGAACCCTAAAATTGTTAACATAATCAAGGTCCTAAGTGAAGTAAAATTCCAATTAAAGGCCTAAGGAACCCTAAAAGTTGTTTATTTTATCAAGTTCCTCAATGTAGTAAAACCCCAATCAAAGTCCTAAGGAACCCTAAAAATGTTAACATTATCAAGCTCTTAAGTGTAGTTGAAACTCCAATCAAAGTCCTAAGGAACCCTAAAAGTCGAACACTTAATCAAATTGCTCAATGTAGTAAAACCCCAATCAAAACCTTATACGGAACCCTAAATTGTACGTCAAGCCAAAACCCTTAACGGGTCGAAACCGCTGGAAGGAACCCAAACGTTGACTACCGGGTCGCGTGCATCGCGAGCTGCAAGCAGCTCGCGTCCTCAATGCGTTCCCACAGGGGCGGAACCCTAAACCAAGTGAAGATCCAATCAAACACCTTAAAAAACCTAAAATTCAATCTCCAATCATAGTCCTCAGTCGAATGAACCGTTTGAACGACCTTAATCGGACGATTTTTGCAAAACCGGAAGTGGCACAGCCGCCATTTTGAATTTTGAACTCAGTCTAGTGAACATTTTTTCACACCTCTAAGACACCCTAAATTTCAGTAGGAGGGGGTTCTAAATTTCAGTAGGGTGGGCGTGGTCGCGTGGCGGCTCGCTTCGCTCGCCGCAACGTTCCCCCCGGGTTCAGGAGGAGGGGGTTCTGGGGGCTTGAGGGGGGGGTCACAGCACGGCTCGCTTCGCTCGCCGCGACGCTCCCCCCGGGTTCAGGAGGAGGGGGTTCTGGGGGGCTTAGGGGGGGGGGGGGTCACAGCACGGCTCGCTTTGCTCGCCGCACTGTTCCCCATTCGCTCGCCGCAATGCTCAACTCGAAAAAAAGGGTCAAAAATAATAAAGGGGTCTAGAGGGGGGAGGGGGGCAAAATTTATTTTGCTTTCAAAATAATCTCACCTTCCCTACATGACCCAAAAAAAAAGTCTTGCAAGTCACTCCGCTTGGAAGATACGAAAGGGGGGGGTGAAAAAAGGGGCAAGAGGGGGGTGTTTTTTTTGTTTTTTCAATTCAGGAAGAAACCCTCTATACGAAACCCTAATCGAAAACCCCCTATCTCGACGGCATCCGGTAGCACTCACAAAAGGGGGGGTCCTGGGGGGCAAGGGGGGCAATTTTTTTTGTACAATAATATTCTTATCTTTTTTCTTCTCTTTCGTCTTCTCCCTTTTAATCTTTTTTTTTCTGAAAAGTAATATTTCATCAAAATCGGCTAAGCCGTTTTGTTTTATTGTTTGTTACTGCATACCTTCGTCATTTAATTTTATGATCCAATTTAGTAAATTTTTCTTTTATCTAAAAGGTTATACTTCCAGATCTGTATGTAAATCTAGTAAGTATAACTTAGTGCATAGAATTCATGCCTATGGAAATAAATAATAATAATAATAATAATAATGCTGGACAATTCACACAACATTATCTAGCCCCAAGCTAAGCAAAGCTTGTGTTATGGGTGCTAGATAACTGATATACATAATACAATACATTACATGCATAGATAATTTTCATTTCAATTCATAAATGAATTGAAATGGAAATTATTTATGGGTGGCTTTAAGCTTTGCACTCATTTAGGCCTTCGGTGCTCATTGCGGTGGAGATCAGTGAAGCATTGTGAAATAACACTGTCTATTCGACTTATATTATTGTATTTTATCGGCATTTAAAAATATTAGGTATACCAAAGAGTTTCGACAACCCCAACTGACTCTTCAAAGTTCTGTCAAACGCAAAATCTTGGGAAACTCCTTGCTGCGTGTATAGAAATAGGCACATGTATTTTGGTATTTGGGTATTTGAGCGCACCGTGCATGAAGCCTTTGACAGAAAGTTCCAGAATTCGGGACATTACAGGCACCTCCAGATTTAAAAGACGGCAATCAAAAATACTCAAAACCCATGATATTATTGTTATGACTGGGCTCTCAGCTCATTTATTAGTAGCTCTGCCTTCTGCGCCATAGGTCGTGGGTTCGATCCCCACCGAGAACAAATATTTGTGTGGTGATCATAGATATTTGTTCTCCATCTGGATGTTATATTGTTTTCCAAGTACCTATGTATTTACAAACAAAATGTATTTAAGTATTACATCAGCTATCTGGTTCCCATAATACTAACTCTGCTTAGTTTAGGGCTAGATAGTGTAGTGTAGATTGTCCATAATATATATATATATATATCCTTCCTTTTCATTGTAATGGGCTCCCAAACTCTTTGCAAAATCGACACTATTTTTATAAAGGCCTAAAATCGGCTACTAGTTTTTGAGTCTTCTTCTTGTCATGTCAATAGAAAATTAAAGCTGGTGTGGTGGATTATGAATGTGCCTCAAAAGTTTTGCTACTTCACGTTGGTTTCATTTATTGTTTTCCTTCACCGTTAGAGTGTACTGACATAGTGCACATAGGTTTTTTGGCAGATAAACTAATTTGTGCATGACGGGGTTTGAACACACGCCTTTAGAATCAAAAAGCGGGTCGCTACGACAATATAACCGGTGCTAAGCAACCAGAGCGCCCCTCCACCTAATGGACCGATGACATTCTAAAGATCGTGGGAAATCGGCAAATTGTTTTTTCATGGAAATGTATAAAGGAGGTCTATATCTAGCAGTGGACTTCTACTTACTGATGATGATGACGGAAAGCACTGGGTAGATAGGAAGATAGCTACTTATGCAACTACAAAAATGGAGGTATTTAACAAAAGCATTGCGCTTCGCTGGTCACGCACGATAGGAACGTGCCCTAGAATGTACTTGATAAGTTATATGCTACATAAAATATATACTTCTACAGGCTGATGATGATGTGAATACAGGTTATCGATCATAATGTACGATGAAGATGGTTTTATGTCATTTCGTTATACTGTGACAGTTTGTTTTATGTTACACTGTGGCAAATTTATAGTACCAGTAGTAGCTATGATTTAATCTAGGGTATATTTTACGTAGTCAGAGATGAAATGTCATGTCACGAAATTTGACATAGGTCCAACCTTCTTGGCCGCTCGGGCTGTACTGAGAAGTAAGTACAGAAACCTATCTATTTATATTTTTGAAAATTTTATTTTTTTATAAAAACTACGGCAACTAAGAAAAATGCAATAACATCAGGTTTTTACGTATTTATTAAGGTAAACGGGAACAAAACTTTCATTGCAATGGCTCTAACAGCAACGGAAAAAAAACATTTCAAATCCAAAAAAAATTGAGAGTTTTTGGCAAACTTTGCGTTCAATTTTATCGAACCCTGTGAGTTGAGGAGAATTTCTAGCCTAATCATAATTTTTTTACACCATTTAATTGTAATATTTTACAAAAAAAATAAATGGATTCGTCCATACAACGAAAAAAAATGCTACTTTACATTTTCGGTTTCACCTCATGTAGGCCCTTAAGAGCGAGTGTATTCAACAACGTGCTTCCTTTTGTTCCCGCTTCCGTTTATCTAGGGATTTCTCGGGACATCCATTCGCCTGTCAACGGTTTTCAGTATTCGGTATTGGCGTATCGGTGAAATATATTGAAACTTGATGCTGGTTGGCAAAATTGTATTGAATCATCCATGACAATAACAATTTAATATATTTAAAGGTTTAAAAGATACTGGCAGCTTATAACGCAGAAATTTATGTGTCTGCCTGCGATGATCCCTTAGTTCCAGAGGACGACCATCATAAATCATTAATATTCTCCCTAAAATTTTCTAACGTTGCACTTCTTAAAACAAACCCAAGGAAAAAATATTTTTATGAATCAGGGGATTATGATAAAATCAAGTCTGAATTAAAATCAATCGAGTGGGGGGATCGTCTGTATGGTGTCACATTAGACCAAGCCACTGACTATTTTTACAAATGTATAAATGATATAATACTAAAATATGTGCCTTTTAAGTATATCTACTCGTCGACATTCCCGCCATGGTATAATGCTAGTCTGAAAAAAATTCTTAAGGAAAAGTATAAATACCTCTGTTTGCGCCGTTTAGTGGGGTTCCTCTCGTGGCGTGGATAAATACGAAGACTTGGATTCTTGATATAATTGCGTATAATATTGAATAAAATGTACAAATTACAGAGTTTGATGATGCGGTTAGCTTAGCGGTTAAAAGTTGTAGGCGAAGTGACAGACTGGGTGCGCTGTCAAAATATTTGAAAATTGGATTTGACGTTTAGTGTCCGTTCGGAAACGGGACACTCGTATGGCGCCGTAACATGCCCCCGGCCTTGGAAGCACCAGCTTCAAAGAGTGTTGCGTCTTGTCCTCTTCATGCTGCGTAGCTTCTTCTTCCCGGAACAGGAGGTTGTCATGAAAAAGCTGCTTCTTACTGTGCCAGATGCTGTTTGGATAGCTGACCCGCGGGATATTATATCGTAGCCGCTGATGATGCTAATGATTTTCTTACGTGTGTCCACTTCAATGAAGGAGGCTTGACGTCTTTGATGGTCAGTAGGTACTGTCCTTGGATGTGGACTATATTCTCGTTCTCTTCCCATGTACATCTGGTCGGCAGCTCCGATCCATATTCCTTCGCCCAGTACGCTGTATCGCATCTGCTCCGCTTGCTGGTGCTGATTGAGTGATCGTTCAGGTTCGCCTCGCATGTCCTGATACACCAGCGGCGCTGTAAGCGGACGACCAACCAGGATATTACTGGGACAGAGGGAAAGGAAGTCGTGAGGTGATGATGATGATGATAGAGGACGGGAATTTAGGATGGAGGAAACTTGTGTCAAAACCGTGGCAAGCTGAGCATGGCTGATTGTACGTGTGAAGTACAACTTGCACGGTTTAACTCCAGCCTTCCCAAGACCTCCAAAATGAGCATCGCATGACGGGATAAATATAAACCTTATAACTTGGCTACGAGCGTATTTATATGTATCACTAGAAAAATTACTTAATTTATTTAATTGATTACTAGCACCGATGAAATTTGAAATTATTTCATCGGGCTTTCTACTACTTAAGACAATTCGTTTTAATCTTAAATCTAGAATGTATAACTTAGTAGATAGATTACTGACCAGTTCCATGTATATAGCGCGCGTAATAAAATAAGTATGTAAACAGATCGTATATGAATCCATTTTAGAATCGCTATCTTTAAGATTTAATGTAAGTATTGGTTTTACGTTATCTGCCTCGCAGTGTAAAAAGTTAAAAGTTGTACCTTTCAATCGCTTGTACGCAACGCACTTGTCCACTATCTCCCGCGGGAGATACCTCTCACCAACCAGCCACCATTGCCGGCAGACGTCGTACAGCAGCGCTTGAGGAGCATGGTCAAGCATACGTTGGTGATCGAAACGCATGAGCACAACTGGAAACCGATGTTTTGAGCACAATGAGATTTGATGTTTTGTGTCGCATTTATAGTTTTTATTATTATTATTATTGTTACATTTAACTTCTGATAACTCGTCCCGCATTATGGATGGACTCGAATCAGAAGCTATGTTGATGTACTCGACTGCACGATCTAATGACGACAAAAACACTTCACTACGTTCGAATTTAGGTATACTAACGTTTGTCAGCAAAGCGACCTTGGCCTTGAAGCATAACAAGCGGACTGATGCACTGGCCGTCTTATCGCTGACCGTGCGAAAATACGAGCAAAAGTCATTAGCTGCAACAGCTGTTGTCGATGCATTGGTGTGTTTGCGTAATACACCGATATGCGGTAGAAACAAATGAGGTGCTACTTGCGTCATGTGACCTAAAGATGCATACTCGTGAATAAAGTTTATGTTTAAGCTTTTGTATTTTAGATCGCTTTGTGATCGTTTTTTGATCGGTAAAAATCGGTTGAGAGCTTGAGGATACATTTCTCCTAGGCTTTGTGGTGAGGATTTGAGCGAAGTGTCATAGCAAAACCTTTCGTCACTATTATTGCGCGTTGTAGTTATGACGAAAGGTTCGCACTCCTTCTTCTCCTCCGTACGCGTATCACAAAGCCTAGGAAGTTGTTCCTCAAGCTCACAAAACTTGTGTGGATGAATTTCCACCGTATGGAAGAAGTTACACCGTATTATATTTTTATTTCGCTTTATATTTAATGGACCCGATATGATCCATCCTAATTGCGTATTATGTAGGAATGGACCACTAGGTAAACGCATTTTTCCCTCGCTTAATAAATCCCAAAACTTATCCGCGCCTATCAGGATATCTATTTTTTGAGATTCATGGAAATAGGGATCGGCTAACTGTACATTACCAGGGATCCCAAACTGCGCGTGTTGTTTGGGTATTTCTGGTAACGTAGATGTAATGTCTGATAGAACAATACATTGCATTCGCATATTAAATGGGTTGGTTCGCGATTTAATTTCTATGTCACAGATTTGCGTAGACTGTGACACAGAATTACCAACCCCGCGTACTTCGTGAGTGGACTGTATGAATGGCGTGCCTAGTTTATCGCATAGTGATCGCGTTACAATACACCGCTCGCTTCCTGAATCAAGGAGCGCGCGCGCTATTTGATAATTATTGTGAATATCTTTCACCTCCACTAATGCCGTCGATAACAAGACAGGTTGCACACACGGGTAATTAGCGCATAGAATATTAGTGTGCGTGCATAATGTGAACTTGTCACTGCTAGGGTACGCAGGCGGCGGTGGTGCGGCGAGGGACGGTTGCATCGCCGAAACCGGTTCACTATTCTCGCCTGACGTGTAAGAAGCTACATCGCGTCTAACTTCACTATCTTTGTGAATTAGTGAGTTATGCTTTTGCTCGCATTTCCTACACGGACCGAACCTGCATTCATTCACGGAGTGCCCTGCGCGCAAACAGTTCTCGCATAGATCGTTATCTTTGACAAATGTTAACCTATCTTCTAAACTGAAACCTAAAAATCTTTGACATGCGTATAATTGATGGTTATGTTGTTTGCAAATTAGACATGTCTTTTTCTCTTGACAGTGCGGATTATTAGTGGAGACATTGCAGTGAATTTTGTGAATGTTATGCGTATTTGTGGATTGCTTTTTTTCATTAGTGCTCGCGTGTGATACGTGCAATGTTTCCAACATATCCGCCCTGTCTTTGAGGAACTTCAGTAAAACATCCACCTTCAGGATTGACTTGGAGTCACCAGATTGCTTTAGTGTTGTGTTTTTATATTGTTCCCACTCGCGTTCTGTGATTTTATCGAGTTTTGTGACAACAATATAAATTATTAAAGTGTCCCAGCTGTCTACTGGTTCACCTAATAATTTTAAAGCGCATAAATTCTTTAAAATTGTGTCAATTAGGTGACGTAACAAATCTGGTGCCTCCTTTGTCAAAGCCTGAATGCTAAACAATGATTTGACGTGATTGTGTACGAGTAACCTGCTATTGTCGTACCTATTGAGAAGCAGTTCCCATGCTACAGCGTAGTTTGCAGCAGAAAACTCTAGCGAATCAATCACCAACGCTGCACTGCCTTTTAGTGATGATTTGAGGTAGTGGAATTTTTGGATGCTAGTGATTTGATCTGAATTGTGAATAAGCGACTGAAAGGTGTCCCTAAATTCTAACCAATGCTCGTATGAACCGTCAAAGGTAGGAATCGATATCGTAGGTAACTTTACTGACTTTATATCACTAGGCGCTTTCTTGGAACTTGAATCAGCTTCTCCACTACCAAGCATACATTCTGCCCTAGCCAAAGTGCTGTAGTAGCAATCTTCAAACAAATCTCGTTGACTGAGTTGTTCGTCGAGATCTACTTCTAAAACAGATTCTTCTAGTTGCGTTTGAAGGTTGTGGAACTCGGTAAATAAGCTAGAAGCTCCCTGAACACGTAGTTTGAGATCTACACGTTTTTGTGTGGGCAAACTTAAACCTGATTCTAGCGTATCTAGATAACTAGAAAAGCGAGTAAGACGACTCTTGACAATGCCTCGCTTTTT